>CM017899.1:4255548-4855548 GCA_008369825.1 Triplophysa tibetana
AGTGCTGGGAGCTTCACAAACCGGGCTTTGCTCTGAAACTGCATTCTGTGTAAACTGGCTGTGTGCATAATGAAAAGTGCGTTTAGCAAAGGATCAGAGTCAGTTTTTCATAAACGCTCATTCTGAGTGCTGGGAGCTTCAGAAACATGGGCTTTGCTCTTAAAACTGCATTCTATGTAAAACTGACTGTGTGCTTAATGAAAATGTGCGTTTAGCAAAGGATCAGAGTCAGTTTTTATAACGCTCTCATTCTGAGTGCTGGGAGCTTCAGAAACATGGGCTTTGCTCTGAAAACTGCATTCTGTGTAAAAACTGGCTGTGTGCATAATGAAAATGTGCGTTTAGCAAAGGATCAGAGTCAGTTTTCATAAACGCTCATTCTGAGTGCTGGGAGTGTCAGAAACATGGGCTTTGCTCTGAAAAATGCATTCTGTGTAAAACTGGCTGTGTGCATAATGAAAAAGTGCGTTTAGCAAAGGATCAGAGTCAGTTTTCATAAACGCTCATTCTGAGTACTGGGAGCTCCAAAACATGGGCTTTGCTCTGAAAACTGCATTCTGTGTAAAACTGGCTGTGTGCATAATGAAAAAGTGCGTTTAGCAAAGGATCAGAGTCAGTTTTCATAAACGCTCATTCTGAGTGCTGGGAGTGTCAAAACATGGGCTTTGCTCTGAAAAATGTATTCTGTATAAAACTGGCTGTGTGCACAATGAAAAAGTGCGTTTAGCAAAGGATCAGAGTCAGTTTTCATAAACGCTCATTCTGAGTACTGGGAGCTCCAGAAACATGGGCTTTGCTCTGAAAACTGCATTCTGTGTAAAACTGGCTGTGTGCTGCTTAATGAAAAAAGCGTTTAGCAAAGGATTAGAGTCAGTTTTCATAAACGCTCATTCTGAGTGCTTGGAGCATCAGAAACATGGGCTTTGCTCTGAAAACTGCATTCTGTGTAAAACTGGCTGTGTGCTGCTAATGAAAAAAGCGTTTAGCAAAGGATCAGAGTCAGTTTCATAAACGCTCATTCTGAGTGCTGGAGCTTCACAAACAGTGGCTTTGCTCTGAAAACTGCATTCTGTGTAAAACTGGCTGTGTGCACAATGAAAAGTGCGTTTAGCAAGGATCAGAGTCAGTTTTCATAAACGCTCATTCTGAGTGCTGGGAGCTTCAGAAACATGGGCTTTGCTCTGAAAACTGCATTCTGTGTAAACTGGCTGTGTGCATAATGAAAAGTGCGTTTAGCAAAGGATCAGAGTCAGTTTTCATAAACGCTCATTCTGAGTGCTAGGAGCTTCACACACGGGCTTTGCTCTGAAAACTGCATTCTGTGTAAAACTGGCTGTGTGCATAATGAAAAAGTGCGTTTAGCAAAGGATCAGATCAGTTTCATAAACGCTCATTCTGAGTGCTGGGAGCTTCAGAAACCGGGCTTTGCTCTGAAAACTGCATTCTGTGTAAAACTGGCTGTGTGCATAATGAAAAAGTGCGTTTAGCAAAGGATCAGAGTCAGTTTTCATAAACGCTCATTCTGAGTGCTGGGAGCTTCAGAAACATGGGCTTTGCTCTGAAAAATGCATTCTGTGTAAAACTGGCTGTGTGCATAATGAAAAAAAGCGTTTAGCAAGGATCAGAGTCAGTTTTCATAACGCTCATTCTGAGTGCTGGAGCTTCAGAAACATGGGCTTTGCTCTGAAAATTGCATTCTGTGTAAAACTGGCTGTGTGCATAATGAAAAAGTGCGTTTAGCAAAGGATCAGAGTCAGTTTTCATAAACGCTCATTCTGAGTGCTGGGAGCTTCAGAAACATGGCTTTGCTCTGAAATGCATTCTGTGTAAACTGGCTGTGTGCATAATGAAAGTGCGTTTAGCAAAGGATCAGAGTCAGTTTTCATAAACGCTCATTCTGAGTGCTGGGAGCTTCAAAACATTGGCTTTGCTCTGAAAATGCATTCTGTAAAACTGGCTGTGTGTGCATAATGAAAAAAAGCGTTTAGCAAAGGATTAGAGTCAGTTTTCATAAACGCTCATTCTGAGTGCTGGGAGCATCAGAAACATGGGCTTTGCTCTGAAAACTGCATTCTGTGTAAAACTGGCTGTGTGCATAATGAAAAAGTGCGTTTAGCAAAGGATCAGAGTCAGTTTTCATAAACGCTCATTCTGAGTGCTGGGAGCTTCACAAACATGGGCTTTGCTCTGAAAATTGCATTCTGTGTAAAACTGGCTGTGTGCATAATGAAAAAGTGCGTTTAGCAAAGGATCAGAGTCAGTTTTCATAAACGCTCATTCTGAGTGCTGGGAGCTTCAGAAACATGGGCTTTGCTCTGAAAATTGCATTCTGTGTAAAACTGGCTGTGTGCATAATGAAAAAGTGCGTTTAGCAAAGGATCAAAGTCAGTTTTCATAAACGCTCATTCTGAGTGCTGGGAGCTCAGAAACATGGGCTTTGCTCTGAAAACTGCATTCTGTGTAAAACTGGCTGTGTGCATAATGAAAAAGTGCGTTTAGCAAAGGATCAGAGTCAGTTTTCATAAACGCTCATTCTGAGTGCTGGGAGTTCAGAAACATGGGCTTTGCTCTGAAAACTGCATTCTGTGTAAACTGGCTGTGTGCACATTGAAAAAGTGCGTTTAGCAAAGGATCAGAGTCAGTTTTCATAAACGCTCATTCTGAGTGCTGGGAGCTTCAGAACACGGGCTTTGCTCTGAAAACTGCATTCTGTGTAAAACTGGCTGTGTGCATAATGAAAAGTGCGTTTAGCAAAGGATCAGAGTCAGTTTTCATAAACGCTCATTCTGAGTGCTGGGAGCTTCAGAAACATGGGCTTTGCTCTGAAAACTGCATTCTGTGTAAAACTGGCTGTGTGCATAATGAAAAAGTGCGTTTAGCAAAGGATCAGAGTCAGTTTTCATAAACGCTCATTCTGAGTGCTGGGAGCTTCAGAAACATGGCTTTGCTCTGAAAACTGCATTCTGTGTAAAACTGGCTGTGTGCATAATGAAAAGGGCGTTTAGCAAAGGATCAGAGTCAGTTTTCATAAACGCTCATTCTGAGTACTGGGAGCTTCAGAAACATGGGCTTTGCTCTGAAACTGCATTCTGTGTAAAACTGGCTGTGTGCATAATGAAAAAGTGCGTTTAGCAAAGGATCAGAGTCAGTTTTCATAAACGCTCATTCTGAGTGCTGGGAGCTTCAGAAACACGGGCTTTGCTCTGAAACTGCATTCTGTGTAAAACTGGCTGTGTGCATAATGAAAAAGTGCGTTTAGCAAAGGATCAGAGTCAGTTTTCATAAACGCTCATTCTGAGTGCTGGGAGTTCAAAACATGGGCTTTGCTCTGAAAATGCATTCTGTGTAAAACTGGCTGTGTGCATAATGAAAAAGTGCGTTTAGCAAAGGATCAGAGTCAGTTTTCATAAACGCTCATTCTGAGTGCTGGGAGCTTCAGAAACATGCTCTGAAAACTGCATTCTGTGTAAAACTGGCTGTGTGCATAATGAAAGTCAGCGTTTAGCAAAGGATCAGAGTCAGTTTTCATAAACGCTCATTCTGAGTGCTGGGAGTTCAAAACATGGGCTTTGCTCTGAAAATGCATTCTGTGTAAAACTGGCTGTGTGCATAATGAAAAAGTGCGTTTAGCAAAGGATCAGAGTCAGTTTTCATAAACGCTCATTCTGAGTGCTGGGAGCTCCAGAACATGGGCTTTGCTCTGAAAACTGCATTCTGTGTAAAACTGGCTGTGTGCATAATGAAAAAGGGCGTTTAGCAAAGGATCAGAGTCAGTTTTCATAAACGCTCATTCTGAGTGCTGGGAGCTTCAGAAACATGGCTTTGCTCTGAAAACTGCATTCTGTGTAAAACTGGCTGTGTGCATAATGAAAAAGGGCGTTTAGCAAAGGATCAGAGTCAGTTTTCATAAACGCTCATTCTGAGTGCTGGGAGCTTCAGAAACATGGGCTTTCCTCTGAAAATGCATTCTGTGTAAAACTGGCTGTGTGCACAATGAAAAGTGCGTTTAGCAAAGGATCAGAGTCAGTTTTCATAAACGCTCATTCTGAGTGCTGGGAGCTTCAGAAACATGGGCTTTGCTCTGAAAACTGCATTCTGTGTAAAACTGGCTGTGTGCAATGAAAAAGTGCGTTTAGCAAAGGATCAGAGTCAGTTTTCATAAACGCTCATTCTGAGTGCTGGGAGCTTCAGAAACGTGGGCTTTGCTCTGAAAACTGCATTCTGTGTAAAACTGGCTGTGTGCATAATGAAAAAGTGCGTTTAGCAAAGGATCAGAGTCAGTTTTCATAAACGCTCATTCTGAGTGCTGGGAGCTTCAGAAACATGGGCTTTGCTCTGAAAACTGCTTTCTGTGTAAACTGGCTGTGTGCACAATGAAAAAGTGCGTTTAGCAAAGGATCAGAGTCAGTTTTCATAAACGCTCATTCTGAGTGCTGGGAGCTTCAGAAACGTGGGCTTTGCTCTGAAAACTGCATTCTGTGTAAAACTGGCTGTGTGCATAATGAAAAAGGGCGTTTAGCAAAGGATCAGAGTCAGTTTTCATAAACGCTCATTCTGAGTGCTGGGAGCTTCACAAACACGGGCTTTGCTCTGAAAACTGCATTCTGTGTAAAACTGGCTGTGTGCATAATGAAAAGTGCGTTTAGCAAAGGATCAGAGTCAGTTTTCATAAACGCTCATTCTGAGTGCTGGGAGCTTCAGAAACATGGGCTTTGCTCTGAAAACTGCATTCTGTGTAAAACTGGCTGTGTGCATAATGAAAAAGTGCGTTTAGCAAAGGATCAGAGTCAGTTTTCATAAACGCTCATTCTGAGTGCTGGGAGCTTCACAAACACGGGCTTTGCTCTGAAAATGCATTCTGTGTAAAACTGGCTGTGTGCATAATGAAAAAGTGCGTTTAGCAAAGGATCAGAGTCAGTTTTCATAACGCTCATTCTGAGTGCTGGGAGCTTCACAAACACGGGCTTTGCTCTGAAAACTGCATTCTGTGTAAACTGGCTGTGTGCATAATGAAAAAGTGCGTTTAGCAAAGGATCAGAGTCAGTTTTCATAAACGCTCATGAGTGCTGGGAGCTTCAGAAACGGGCTTTGCTCTGAAAACTGCATTCTGTGTAAAACTGGCTGTGTGCATAATGAAAAAGTGCGTTTAGCAAAGGATCAGAGTCAGTTTTCATAAACGCTCATTCTGAGTGCTGGGAGCTTCAGAAACATGGGCTTTGCTCTGAAAACTGCATTCTGTGTAAAACTGGCTGTGTGCACAATGAAAAAGTGCGTTTAGCAAAGGATCAGAGTCAGTTTTCATAAACGCTCATTCCGAGTGCTGGGAGCTTCAGAAACGTGGGCTTTGCTCTGAAAACTGCATTCTGTGTAAAACTGGCTGTGTGCATAATGAAAAAGGGAGTTTAGCAAAGGATCAGAGTCAGTTTTCATAAACGCTCATTCTGAGTGCTGGGAGCTTCACAAACACGGGCTTTGCTCTGAAAACTGCATTCTGTGTAAAACTGGCTGTGTGCATAATGAAAAAGTGCGTTTAGCAAAGGATCAGAGTCAGTTTTCATAAACGCTCATTCTGAGTGCTGGGAGCTTCAGAAACATGGGCTTTGCTCTGAAAACTGCATTCTGTGTAAAACTGGCTGTGTGCATAATGAAAAAGTGCGTTTAGCAAAGGATCAGAGTCAGTTTTCATAAACGCTCATTCTGAGTGCTGGGAGCTTCAGAAACATGGGCTTTGCTCTGAAAACTGCATTCTGTGTAAAACTGGCTGTGTGCATAATGAAAAAGTGCGTTTAGCAAGGATCAGAGTCAGTTTTCATAAACGCTCATTCTGAGTGCTGGGAGCTTCAGAAACATGGGCTTTGCTCTGAAAACTGCATTCTGTGTAAAACTGGCTGTGTGCATAATGAAAAAGTGCGTTTAGCAAAGGATCAGAGTCAGTTTTCATAACGCTCATTCTGAGTGCTGGGAGCTTCACAAACATGGGCTTTGCTCTGAAAACTGCATTCTGTGTAAAACTGGCTGTGTGCATAATGAAAAGTGCGTTTAGCAAAGGATCAGAGTCAGTTTTCATAAACGCTCATTCTGAGTGCTGGGAGCTTCAGAAACACGGGCTTTGCTCTGAAAACTGCATTCTGTGTAAAACTGGCTGTGTGCATAATGAAAAAGGCTTTAGCAAAGGATCAGAGTCAGTTTTCATAAACGCTCATTCTGAGTGCTGGGAGCTTCACAACACGGGCTTTGCTCTGAAAACTGCATTCTGTGTAAAACTGGCTGTGTGCACAATGAAAAAGTGCGTTTATGCAAAGGATCAGAGTCAGTTTTCATAAACGCTCATCTCCGAGTGCTGGGAGCTTCACAACACGGGCTTTGCTCTGAAACTGCATTCTGTGTAAAACTGGCTGTGTGCACAATGAAAAAGTGCGTTTAGAAAGGATCAGAGTCAGTTTTCATAAACGCTCATTCTGAGTATTAGGAGCTTCACAAACACGGGCTTTGCTCTGAAAATTGCATTCTGTGTAAAACTGGCTGTGTGCATAATGAAAAAGTGCGTTTAGCAAAGGATCAGAGTCAGTTTTTATAAACGCTCATTCTGAGTGCTGGGAGCTTCACAAACATGGGCTTTGCTCTTAAAATGTTTTTCTGTGTAAAACTGGCTTTGTGCACAATGAAAAAGTAAGTTTAGCAAAGGATCAGAGTCAGATTCCATATACGCTCTTTCCGAGTGCTGGGAGCTTCAGAAACGTATGCTTTGCTCTTAAAACTGCATTCTCTGTAAAACTGGCTGTGTGCATAATGAAAAGGGGAGTTTAGCAAAGGATCAGAGTCAGATTTCATAAACGCTCATTCTGAGTGCTAGGAGCTTCACAAACACGGGCTTTGCTCTGAAAATTGCATTCTGTGTAAAACTGGCTGTGTGCATAATGAAAAAGTGCGTTTAGCAAAGGATCAGAGTCAGTTTTCATAAACGCTCATTCTGAGTGCTGGGAGCTTCAGAAACGTGGGCTTTGCTCTGAAAACTGCATTCTCTGTAAAACTGGCTATGTGCATAATGAAAAAGGGAGTTTAGCAAAGGATCAGAGTCCGATTTCATAAACGCTCATTCTGAGTGCTAGGAGCTTCACAAACACGGGCTTTGCTCTGAAAATTGCATTCTGTGTAAAACTGGCTGTGTGCATAATGATAAAGTGCGTTTAGCAAAGGATCAGAGTCAGTTTTCATAAACGCTCACTCCGAGTGCTGGGAGCTTCACAAACACGGGCTTTGCTCTGAAAACTGCATTCTGTGTAAAACTGGCTGTGTGCATGATGAAAAAGGGATTTTAGCAAAGGATCAGAGTCACTTTTCATAAACGCTCACTCGAGTGCTGGGAGCTTCACAAACACGGGCTTTGCTCTGAAAACTGCATTCTGTGTAAAACTGGCTGTGTGCATAATGAAAAAGTGCGTTTAGCAAAGGATCAGAGTCAGTTTTTATAAACGCTCATTCTGAGTGCTGGGAGCTTCAGAAACATGGGCTTTGCTCTTTAAATGTTTTTCTGTGTAAAACTGGCTTTGTGCACAATGAAAAAGTAAGTTTAGCAAAGGATCAGAGTCAGATTCCATATACGCTCTTTCCGAGTGCATGGAGCTTCAGAAACGTGGGCTTTGCTCTGAAAACTGCATTCTCTGTAAAACTGGCTGTGTGCATAATGAAAAGGGGAGTTTAGCAAAGGATCAGAGTCAGATTTCATAAACGCTCATTCTGAGTGCTAGGAGCTTCACAAACACGGGCTTTGCTCTGAAAATTGCATTCTGTGTAAAACTGGCTGTGTGTATAATGAAAAAGTGCGTTTAGCAAAGGATCAGAGTCAGTTTTCATAAACGCTCACTCCGAGTGCTGGGAGCTTCACAAACACGGGCTTTGCTCTGAAAACTGCATTCTGTGTAAAACTGACTTTGTGCACAATGAAAAAGTAAGTTTAGCAAAGGATCAGAGTCAGATTCCATATACGCTCTTTCCGAGTGCTGGGAGCTTCAGAAACGTGGGCTTTTCTCTGAAAACTGCATTCTCTGTAAAACTGGCTGTGTGCATAATGAAAAGGGGAGTTTAGCAAAGGATCAGAGTCAGATTTCATAAATGCTCATTCTGAGTGCTAGGAGCTTCACAAACACGGGCTTTGCTCTGAAAATTGCATTCAGTGTAAAACTGGCTGTGTGCATAATGAAAAAGTGTGTTTAGCAAAGGATCAGAGTCAGTTTTCATAAACGCTCATTCTGAGTGCTGGGAGCTTCACAAACACGGGCTTTGCTCTGAAAATTGCATTCTGTGTAAAACTGGCTGTGTGTATAATGAAAAAGTGCGTTTAGCAAAGGATCAGAGTCAGTTTTCATAAACGCTCATTCTGAGTACTGGGAGCTCCAGAAACATGGGCTTTGCTCTGAAAACTGCATTCTGTGTAAAACTGGCTGTGTGTATAATGAAAAAGTGCGTTTAGCAGAGGATCAGAGTCAGATTCCATATGGGCTCATTCCGAGTGCTGGGAGCTTCAGAAACGTGGGCTTTGCTCTGAAAACTGCATTCTCTGTAAAACTGGCTGTGTGCTTAATGAAAAAGTGCGTTTAGCAAAGGATCACAGTCAGTTTTCATAAACGCTCATTCTGAGTGCTGGGAGCTTCACAAACATTGGATTTGCTCTGAAAACTGCATTCTGTGTAAAACTGGTTGTGTGCTTAATGAAAATGTGCGTTTAGCAAAGGATCAGAGTCAGTTTTCATATACGCTCATTCTGAGTGCTGGGAGTTTCAGAAACACGGGCTTTGCTCTGAAAACTGCATTCTGTGTAAAACTGGCTGTCTGCATGATGAAAAAGGGACTTTAGCAAAGGATCAGAGTCAGTTTTCATAAACGCTCACTCCGAGTACTGGGAGCTTAACAAACACGGGCTTTGCTCTGAAAACTGCATTCTGTGTAAAACTGGATGTGTGCACAATGAAAAAGTGCGTTTAGAAAAGGATCAGAGTCAGTTTTCATAAACGCTCTCTCCGAGTGCTGGGAGCTTCACAAACACGGGCTTTGCTCTGAAAACTGCATTCTGTGTAAAACTGGATGTGTGCACAATGAAAAAGTGCGTTTAGAAAAGGATCAGAGTCAATTATCATAAACGCTCATTCTGAGTATTAGGAGCTTCACAAACACGGGCTTTGCTCTGAAAATTGCATTCTGTGTAAAACTGGCTGTGTGCATAATGAAAAAGGGACTTTAGCAAAGGATCAGAGTCATTTTTCATAAATGCTTACTCCGAGTGCTGGGAGCTTAACAAACACGGGCTTTGCTCTGAAAACTTCATTCTGTGTTAAACTGGATGTGTGCACAATGAAAAAGTGCGTTTAGCAAAGGATCAGAGTCAGTTTTCATTAACGCTCATTCTGAGTGCTGGGAGCATCAGAAACATGGGCTTTGCTCTGAAAACTGCATTCTGTGTAAAACTGGCTGTGTGCATAATAAAAAAAGTGTTTAGCAAAGGATCAAGGTTAGTTTTCATAAACGCTCATTCTGAGTGCTGGGAGCGTCATAAACATGGGCTTTGCTCTGAAAACTGCATTATGTGTAAAACTGGCTGTCTGCTGCTTAATGAAAAAAAGCGTTTAGCATAGGATTAGAGTCAGTTTTCATAAACGCTCGACCTGAGTGATGTGAGCCTCAGAAACATTGGCTTTGCTCTGAAAAATGCATTTTGTGTAAAACTGGCTGTCTGCTGCTTAAATGAAAAAAAGCGTTTAGCATAGGATTAGAGTCAGTTTTCATAAACGCTCATTCTGAGTGCTGGGAGCCTCAGAAACATGGGCTTTGCTCTGAAAACTGCATTCTGTGTAAAACTGGCGGTGTGCATAATAAAAAAAGCGTTTAGCAAAGGATCAAGGTTAGTTTTCATAAACGCTCATTCTGAGTGCTGGGAGCGTCAGAAATACGGGCTTTGCTCTGAAAAATGCATTATGTGTAAAACTGGCTGTGTGCATAATAAAAAAAGCGTTTAGCAAAGGATCAAGGTTAGTTTTCATAAACGCTCATTTTGAGTGCTGGGAGCGTCATAAACATGGGCTTTGCTCTGAAAACTGTATTCTGTGTAAAACTGGCTGTGTGCATAATAAAAAAAGCGTTTAGCAAAGGATCAAGGTTAGTTTTCATAAACGCTCATTTTGAGTGCTGGGAGCGTCATAAACATGGGCTTTGCTCTGAAAACTGTATTCTGTGTAGACTGGCTGTGTGCATAATGAAAAAAAGTGTTTAGCAAAGGATAAGAGTTAGTTTTCATAAACGCTCGACCTGAGTGATGTGAGCCTCAGAAACATTGGCTTTGCTCTGAAAAATGCATTATGTGTAAAACTGTCTGTCTGCTGCTTCATGAAAAAAAGCGTTTAGCAAAGGATTAGAGTCAGTTTTCATAAACGCTCATTCTGAGTGCTGGGAGCCTCAGAAACATGGGCTTTGCTCTGAAAACTGTATTCTGTGTAGACTGGCTGTGTGCATAATGAAAAAAAGTGTTTAGCAAAGGATTAGAGTTAGTTTTCATAAACGCTCGACCTGAGTGATGTGAGCCTCAGAAACATTGGCTTTGCTCTGAAAAATGCATTATGTGAAAAACTGGCTGTCTGCTGCTTAATGAAAAAAAGTGTTTAGCAAAGGATTAGAGTCAGTTTTCATAAACGCTCATTCTGAGTGCTGAGAGCCTCAGAAACATGGGCTTTGCTCTGAAAACTGCATTCTGTGTAAAACTGGCGGTGTGCATAATAAAAAAAGCGTTTAGCAAAGGATCAAGGTTAGTTTTCATAAACGCTCATTCTGAGTGCTGGGAGCGTCAGAAATACGGGCTTTGCGCTGAAAATTGAATTATGTGAAAAACTGGCTGTGTGCATAATGAAAAAAAGCGTTTAGCAAAGGATCAAAGTTAGTGTCCATAAACGCTCATTCTGAGTGCTGGGACTGTCAGAAACATGGGCTTTGCTCTGAAAAATGCATTATGTGTAAAACTGGCTGTGTGCTGCTTAATGAAAAAAAGCGTTTAGCAAAGGATTAGAGTCAGTTTTCATAAACGCTCATTCTGAGTGCTGGGAGGGTCATAAACATGGGCTTTGCTCTGAAAACTGTATTCTGTGTAGACTGGCTGTGTGCATAATGAAAAAAAGTGTTTAGCAAAGGATTAGAGTTAGTTTTCATAAACGCTCGACCTGAGTGATGTGAGCCTCAGAAACATTGGCTTTGCTCTGAAAAATGCATTATGTGTAAAACTGGCTGTCTGCTGCTTAATGAAAAAAAGCGTTTAGCAAAGGATTAGAGTCAGTTTTCATAAACGCTCATTCTGAGTGCTGGGAGCCTCAGAAACATGGGCTTTGCTCTGAAAACTGCATTATGTGTAAAACTGGTTGTGTGCTTAATGAAAAAAAGCGTTTAGCAAAGGATCAGAGTTAGTTTTCATGAAGCCTAATTCTGAGTGCTGGGAGCGTCTGAAATACGGGCTTTGCTCTGAAAACTGCATTCTTTATACAACTGGCTGTATGCTTAATGAAAAAAAGCATTTAGCAAAGGATCAGGTTAGTTTTCATAAAGCCTAATTCTGAGTGCTGGGAGCGTCTGAAATACGGGCTTTGCTCTGAAAACTGCATTCTTTATACAACTGGCTGTATGCTTAATGAAAAAAAGCGTTTAGCAAAGGATCAGAGTTAGTTTTCATAAACGCTCATTCTGAGTGCTGGGAGCCTCAGAAACATGGCCTTTGCTCTGAAAACTGCATTATGTGTAAAACTGGTTGTGTGCTTAATGAAAAAAAGCGTTTAGCAAAGGATCAGAGTTAGTTTTCATAAACGCCTATTCTGAGTGCTGGGAGCGTCAGAAATACGGACTTTGCTCTGAAAACTCCATTCTGTGTAAAACTGGCTTTGTGCATAATGAAAAAAAGCGTTTAGCAAAGGATTAGAGTCAGTTTTCATAAAGCCTAATTCTGAGTGCTGGGAGCCTCAGAAACGTGGGCTTTGCTCTGAAAAAGGCATTCTTTATACAACTGGCTGTATGCATAATGAAAAAAAGCCTTTAGCAAAGGATCAGAGTTAGTTTTCCTAAACTCTCATTCTGAGTGCTGTGAGCCCCAGAAACGTAGGCTTTGCTCTGAAAACTGTATTCTGTGTAAAACTGGCTGTTTGCATAATGAAAAAAAGCCTTTAGCAAAGGATCAGAGTTAGTTTTCCTAAACGCTCATTCTGAGTGCTGGGATCCTCAGAAACATGGGCTTTGCTCTGAAAACTGCATTCTGTGTAAAACTGGCTGTGTGCATAATAAAAAAAGCGTTTAGCAAAGGATCAAGGTTAGTTTTCATAAACGCTCATTCTGAGTGCTGGGAGCGTCATAAACATGGGCTTTGCTCTGTAAACTGTATTCTGTGTAGACTGGCTGTGTGCATAATGAAAAAAAGTGTTTAGCAAAGGATTAGAGTTAGTTTTCATAAACGCTCGACCTGAGTGATGTGAGCCTCAGAAACATTGGCTTTGCTCTGAAAAATGCATTATATGTAAAACTGGCTGTCTGCTGCTTAATGAAAAAAAGCGTTTAGCATAGGATTAGAGTCAGTTTTCATAAACGCTCATTCTGAGTGCTGGGAGCGTCAGAAATACGGGCTTTGCTCTGAAAACTGCATTCTGTGTAAAACTGGCTTTGTGCATAATGAAAAAAAGCGTTTAGCAAAGGATTAGAGTCAGTTTTCATAAAGCCTAATTCTGAGTGCTGGGAGCCTCAGAAACGTGGGCTTTGCTCTGAAAAATGCATTCTTTATACAACTGGCTGTATGCATAATGAAAAAAAGCCTTTAGCAAAGGATCAGAGTTAGTTTTCATAAACGCTCATTCTGAGTGCTGGGAGCCTCAGAAACATGGGTTTGCTCTGAAAAATGCATTATGTGTGAAACTGGTTGTGTGCTTAATGAAAAAAAGCATTTAGCAAAGGATCAGAGTCAGTTTTCATAAACGCCTATTCTGAGTGCTGGGAGCGTCAGAAATACGGACTTTGCTCTGAAAACTCCACTCTGTGTAAAACTGGCTTTGTGCATAATGAAAAAAAGCGTTTATTAAAGGATTAGAATCAGTTTTCATGAAGCCTAATTCTGAGTGCTGGGAGCGTCTGAAATACGGGCTTTGCTCTGAAAACTGCATTCTTTATACAACTGGCTGTGTGCATAATGAAAAAAAGCGTTTAGCAAAGGATCAGAGCTAGTTTTCATAAACGCTCATTATGAGTGCTGTGAGTCTCAGAAACGTGGGCTTTGCTCTGAAAACTGTATTCAGTGTAAGACTTGCTCTGTGAATAATGAAAAAAAGCGTTTAGCAAAGGATTAGAGTTAGTTTCCATAAACGCTCATTCTGAGTGCTGTGAGCGTCAGAACTCAACTCAACTCAACTTTATTTATATAGCGCTTTTTACAATTTTCATTGTTACAAAGCAGCTGCACATGAGACACATTGAATATAAGTAAAACAACTGAAGGCATATACCTGTAAAAACAATAAAAAGGTGAAAACAACAAAAGACAGACATACAAATGCTCCACACACACAATATGCAGACATACTTACACACATTGACATAGACGCACACACACACCAACACACACGCACAGTGAAAGCACACATTGGCGATAAAGGAGAGAGAACAACAGGTCAAATATTAAACGGACTATAAATTCATATATGCAATATTAATTATGTTTTATTTCTGAATTCTAAAGCAGCCCCCCCGGCCAGGCAGATATATATAAACAATATGCAAACGGATATGAGGAACCCAAAATTCCCATCGAGAAAAAAACCCTCTGGAGAACCCAGCCCCGACCAGGGGATTCCAGTTCCCCTCTGGCAAAAGCTGTTGCCTCTGCACAAGCTCGACAGTGCTTCCACAACAAGTCTAAATAAAAAAAATAAAAAAATAAAAAATAAACTTAATAAGGTTAATGATAGATTTAAGATTATCATTAACAATCTAATAGCATTTGAAATGTTGTAGGAAAATCAAAGTTGACGCGTCCTTTATCCAGCTCCATCCTCTTAGCTCTTGTCAGGTCACCGCTTCCCATTCTCAACTCTGCCATCAGGTCTGGGCATGAACTTTATCCTGCGGTAACCTTGGAACAAAGAGACAAGACTGGCTGAGAGTAGAGTACTGTTCTGCAATCTTTGATGCAACAAGTACATCATTTGTTGTTGGATAAGTTCCTGGTTCCGGTTGATCTAAATAATGCAGCCCAAATCCTCTGAGGATTAATATTATGAAAGTGTAGTGTATGCAAGATTAAAAAGATGCGTCTTTAGTCTAGATTTAAACTGATAGTGTGTCTGCCTCCCGGACAGTGCAGGGAAGAATATTCCAAAGTTTAGGCGCTAGATAAGAAAAGGATCTACCACCTGCACTTGATTTTGAAATTCTAGGTATTACCAACTGACAGGACGCCTGAGAGCGTAATTTACACCGAGGTCTGTAATACAATAGAAGTTCATTCAAATACTGCGGCGCTAGACCAAGTAGGGCTTTATAGGTAATAAGCAAGATCTTAAAGTTAATGCGATGCTTTATAGGTAACCACTGCAAGGTTGACAGAACCGGGGTTATATGCTCATACTTTTTTGTACGTGTAAGAAATCGAGCTGCCGCGTTTTGAACCAGTTGCAGTTTTTATAATAGGCCTGCAGGGCAACAACCTAGAAGTGCATTACAGTAATCTAGTCTTGATGTCATGAATGCATGAATTAATTTCTCTGCATCTGACAGTGACAGCATATGAAGAGTTTAGATATATTCTTAAGATGGAAAAATGCAATTTTACAGGTGTTGGCGACATGGCTTTCAAATGACAGAGTACTATCGAATACAACGCCAAGATTCTTAGCTGACGACGAGGATTTTATGGAACATCCGTCAATCCTTAAGCAGTATTCTTGGTTGTTACGTATAGCGGTTTCGGTCCAGTAAGTAACACTTCTGTTTTGTCCGAGTTTAGTAGAGTAAAAAATTGTTACTCATCCAGTTTTTTAAGTCAACTATGCTATCCTTTATTCGATGGAACTGCTGGGTTTCATGAGGCTTCGAGGAAATATAAAGTTGAGTATCATCAGCATAACAGTGAAAGCTAATTCCGTGTCGCTTTATTATATCTCCTAGAGGTAGCATGTATAATGCGAAGAGCAAAGGCCCCAAGACTGAGCCCTGAGGTACACCGTACTGGACTTGCGATTTGCGGGAAAACTCATTGTTTATTGCTACAAATTGAAAACGGACGGATAAATAAGACTTAAACCATTTCAATGCTATTCCGTTAATGCCGACGTAATTTTGGAGTCTATGTAGAAGTATGCTGTGGTCAATGGTGTCAAATGCAGCACTAAGGTTTAGCAGCACCAATAACGAAATACAGCCACGGTCAGACGCTAAAAGCAGATCATTTGTAACTCTGATCAAAGCAGTCTCTGTACTGTGACATGCTCGAAATCCAGACTGGAATTCTTCATTAATGTCATTCCTTTGGAGGAAGGAGCATAATTGAGTTGAAACTACTTTTTCCAGAACTTTAGATATAAAAGGTAAATTCGATATAGGCCTGTAATTCCCTAGTTCTTTAGGGTCGAGTTTGGTTTTTTTTACAAGGGGCCTTATAACAGCCACCTTAAATGCTTTTGGCACATGTCCTAATGTCAGAGATGAGTTAATAATACTAAGAAGAGGATCTCTAATTTCTGGGAGCATTTCTTTCAGTAGTTTTGTAGGTATGGGGTCTAGCATGCATGTTGTTGATTTAGATGATCTAATGATTTTAGACAGTTCATCGTGATCTACTGTAGAAAATAATTGCAATTTCTCCTTAGGGGTGCTGTAGTTCGTTTGTTCAGCGGGTTGAACTTCAGGTGGCATTGTTATAATTTTTTCTCTTATATCTTGGATTTTACTAGTGAAGTAGTTCATAAATTCATCACTGTTATGCTGATAATCAGAATCTGACGTCGCTGACGACTTATTTTTTGTTAATTTAGCCACGGTGTTAAATACAAACCTAGGGTTGTGATGGTTTTCCTCTATTAGTGATGAAAAGTAGGCGGATCTAGACGTTTTTATGGCATTCCTGTATTTTCGAGTACTGTCCTTCCATGCTATACGAAATACCTCTAAATTAGTTTTCTTAAAGTTGCGCTCCATTTTCCGGGACGCTTTCTTTAGAGTCCGAGTGTGTTCATTATACCACGGTGTTGGGCTGCTATTTTTAATTTTCTTTAAACGCAGAGGAGCAACTGTGTCTAATATTTCCGAGAAGGTAGAGTTAAAAATTTCAATAGTAGTGTCAAAATCGTCAACGTTTTTACTCATGCTCGATATTTTAGACAATTCAGGCAGATTATTGAGAAAAGCATCTTTGGTAGTTGAAGTAATCGTTCTACAATATTTGTAACAAGGAGTTTGATTTGCAGCCGTAGGCCAGTGGAGCAAACCTAATATAAGATAATGATCCGAAATGTCTTCACTCTGCTGAACGATTTTAACATCGTCCACATTTATACCCTAAGAAAGTATTAAATCTAAAGTATGATTACGAAGGTGAGTGGGTCCTGACACATGTTGACTAACGCCCATGGAGTTAAGAGTGTCTTTGAAAGCCAATCCCAAGGCATCTGTATCATTGTCTACATGGATATTAAAGTCACCAACGACAAAGACTCTATCTGCGGCCAGTACTTGTTCTGATTAGAACCCACCAAAATCTTTAATAAAATCTGTGTGGTGCCCTGGAGGCCTATATACAATAGCTAGAATAAATTTAAAAAATGTTTTGTCCTTTGTATTAGGTGTCGATACGTGAAGTACCATGACTTCAAAAGAATTGTATTTAAAATTAAACTTCTGAGAGATGATAAGGAACATGGGCTATCCTTTGAAAACTGCATTCTGTGTAAAACTGGCTGTGTGCATATTGAAATTATTGAGTTTACCAAAGGATCAGAGTCAGTTTTCATAAACGCTTATTCTGAGTGCTGGGAGAGTCAGAAATTTGGGCTTTGCACTGAAAACAGCATTCTGTTTAAAATTGGCTGAGGACCTAATGAAAAAGTGCGTTTAACAAAGGATCACAGTCAGTTTTCTTAAATGCTCATTCTACATTTACATTTACGTTTACATTACATTCATTCATTTGGCAGACACTTTTATCCAAAGCGACTTTGAAGTAGGATGCAGTGGGCAGCTATCACTGCAGAGCAAACAGGAGTAAGGTGCCTTGCTCAAGGGCACTTCAGTCATTTCCATGTGGCACTGAGAATTGAACCAGCGACCTTCTGGGTACGAGTTCAACTCTCTAACCGCTAGACCACAACTGACCTCTGAGTGCTGGGAGAGTCAGAAATATAGCTTTGCAC
Source organism: Triplophysa tibetana (assembly GCA_008369825.1). Taxonomy (NCBI): domain Eukaryota; kingdom Metazoa; phylum Chordata; class Actinopteri; order Cypriniformes; family Nemacheilidae; genus Triplophysa; species Triplophysa tibetana. Next base: position 4,272,960 of record CM017899.1, read on the forward strand.
TGAAAAAAGCATTCTGTTTAAAAATGGCTGGGGACATAATGAAAAAGTGTGTTTAGCAAAGGATCAGAGTCAGTTTTTATAAACGCTCATTCTGAGTGCTGGCGAGAGTCAGAAATATGGGCTTCGCACTGAAAACAGCATTTTGTTTAAAAATGGCTGGGGACATAATGAAAAAGTGTGTTTAGCAATGGATCAGAGTCAGTTTTCATAAACGCTCATTCTGAGTGCTGGGAGAGTCAGAAATATGGGCTTTGCGGTGAAAACAGCATTCTTTTTAAAACTGGCTGGGGACATAATCAAAAAGTGCGTTTAGCAAAGGATCAGAGTCAGTTTTCATGAACACTCATTCTTGGCATCACACAGTGTTTTTTGTATACTTATTGACGGTTTTACAGCGTTTGATCATGGATTTTACCACCTGATAAGTGTAAAATGAGTTCAGTTATTGTAAGACAGTATATAATGTCATGATTCCGCCATCATGTCATGTTTTTTCTTGTTCTTGGAGTGGAGTCATGGCATAGCCTTAGGGTTTTGTGTGAGAAAGACAGTTTTGTTTTGTCCTTTTATAGTGTTCTTTGTATAATAAATACCCTTGTTTACCCGTGAATCTCTGTGTCTGCCTGCATTTGGGTTCTTCCCTCCGAGTTTCATGACAATATAAAGTACAGAATACTCCCCTATCTTTGAAAGACAGGGGGGCTAAACACTACAGTAGTGACAACATATAGAGACAAATACTTCTGTACTCTGCTTAATGGAAAAATAGGCAGAAGAAGTTTTTTTTATATTTTTGTTTTATGATTACCATTACATAAAAAGCTATTATTGTTTTTGGGTAAAAACTGTTTTAAATACAGCAAAATAGTAAATTGCAAACACTAAGAGGATTTTTAATCAATATGCATTCTAGAGGTAATGATAAAAAATGATATTTTACATGGACAAATTAAGAACCAGATAATGTTATTAAAGAACACATTAGGTAAGCTTTTAATAACTGAATAAATCTATCAGTTAAAACATTTTACATTACATTTTACATTTTACATACAATGCCAGTGACGCTCTATGAGGGGCTCTTAAAACAGTTTATATAGCCGCTGTTGACACAAGGAAAAGAGTAAATGCCCAAATATGAGTGAGATGTGTCAGTTGGAGATCCATTTAGTTTCAACAGTATTTATAGACAAAACAATATGTTTTGTTGAACTTGGCAAGCTAGTTTTCTTAATAACAAAAAACTGTCTCTTAGGATATTATTGATAACTAATTTGCTGCAAGACATTGCTTTAACTGGTTTAAACCCAAATATAGAGGAGGGTGTCTAACAGTCTCGCAAGACACATGCATGTGCTTACATTAAGCCAAAGATGCTCTCGGAAGGGCTCTTAAAAGAACCTTTGGGGTATATGTAGCTTCTGTTGACACAACAAAAAGAGAAAATATGACTAAATAGCCTGACTTAATATATGTTATGAGGAACATGGCAAACAAGAGATGTTGGGTGACTGCTATGTTTAGTATGTTTATTTAAATATTTATAACTGTAAAAAACATGCTGTGGCTCAACTTGAGTTCTGCAAACACTGAGTAACTGCTCACTTTTACTGTGCCATCAGCCAAAGGAAATCTGTCTGTTTATGTGAAGATGCCAGCTCTCCCGCTCGCAGCCAATCTGTGAAGCAAAGCTATTCATACAAAACTGTGTATTTATTTTCAAGTAACTTTACCATGTTGGGCGTATCTTTGCACCATGAGCACAAATGTAACGTTCACGGAGGTTACGAGTGACCTGAGCAAGAGACGGAAAGCCGCGTGTGTGAGCAACAGATGTGTATCGAAAGCCAACAGGATCACAATTCGCGTGCTTTGGATCGGCGTTTTAATATTAAAACGCCGACTTCTTAACACCGCCAGACGTTAAATAAGCGCAGCCTGGTGCTAAATTAACGCCATACGCCGCTACGCGTTTAAGTAAGACTGTGCACCAATCGACGTTAAGTTAACGTCACACGTCACTCAAAATGTACATTTATTAGCTAATATACATAGCCCCTCCTCTTCTGGGTTTGCGCGCTCTACGGCAAGTCGGAGGCCCGTGTCATCTCAAATCCATATCTAGCTTAACTTTGTGGTAAAATTTCGTTTTGGGGGAACTACGGTACCTTCAATGATGTCTTGATTTAATTTGAAAAATTACACATTTTACACAAAGCTTCCTGGAACATACTGCATCAGTTATATGATTTTATTTTCAGCAGGTTTTTCTCGCCCCCATTCGGTCTCCCTGTATGCACCTGGACTCAGCCTGAATATTTTTTGGGGGGAGCACCATACAGGTGGTATGGCCTGATTGGCTGGACAAGGTCGTCTGGCTCTCGGTGTGCCCGGCGCCCTCCAGGCCTCCCGAGCTGGACGTATCGTCCTGGAGGCCTCCCATCCCGCCATGTCCTGTGTTGCCTGCACCGGCATCCAGGACGCCCCCTTCCCCACTAGGTGCTGTTTGGGAGCGGGGACCCGCCTTTTGGAGGGGAGGTAATGTCACAGTTGTTTTATGTTTTGGTTGTTTTTTTCCTCCTGTGGCTGTTATCATTATTAGTTAATTTGCCCCTCGCCTGTTTCAGTTTCAATTGATTGTGTTTCCCTTGTAATTAAGCCCTGTGTTTTCCTCAGTTTGATGTTTGCTATTGTTTATGCTACGTGTGTTTTTCCTGGTTCCCTGTTTGCCTGTTGAATGTTTATTAAAAGTTCTATATTTTGATTTATCCTTCGGAGTACGCTATCTTCTGCCAGCACGCACGTGACACATAACAGATGTTTACAAATTGTACAAAAAATAAGCCAGTTCAAAAGTTTACACACACCTGATTCTCGCTACAATGTTTCCTAAACAATTAATGCCAGCACTTTCTTTTACACAATACCATAATCTTTTGCTGTCTAGTCAAAAAAATCTATCTTTTTATTTACATTTAACATTTCAGATTTCAACATATTTCAATCATTACAGGCATTACATTTTTTATTTTTAAATATAAATTAAGTCATTCATACGTTGAGCTCACTTATGACAAAACTCTTACAATTTATTTTCATTAATTTTAAAGGTTTGAAATTTATTTGAGGTGACACTAACAGGTAAAAAACGATATATATGTTTTATATATCGATGAGTCCACAACCATTGGCTTTGGGGAACAAGATCCTGTGGTCCCGAGTCCGGTGGTCCCGAGTCCTGTGGTCCCGAGTCCTGTGGTCCCGAGTCCTGTGGTCCCGAGTCCTGTGATCCCGAGTCCTGTGGTCCCGAGTACGGAGCTTTCCAGCCCCAAATATTTTTTGGGGGGGCGCCGTGAGGGCGGGACGGTCCGAGAGGACAGTACGGCCGTAGATTCCCCCGACCAGCCGGCACCCAGCCCGGCCCAGCAGCCGCCACCCAGCCCGGCCCAGCAGCCGGCACCCAGCCCGGCCCAGCAGCCGGCATCCAGCCCGGCCCAGCAGCCGGCGTCAAGCCCTGTCCAGCCGGCCCAGCAGCTGGCGTCAAGCCCTGTCCAGCCGGCCTTCCGACCGGCGTCAAGCCCTGTCCAGCCGGCCTTCCGACCGGCGTCAAGCCCTGTCCAGCCGGCCTTCCGACCGGCGTCAAGCCCTGTCCAGCTGGCCTTCCGACCGGCGTCAAGCCCTGTCCAGCCGGCCTTCCGACCGGCGTCAAGCCCTGTCCAGCCGGCCTTCCGACCGGCTTCAAGCCCTGTCCAGCCGGCCTTCCGACCGGCGTCAAGCCCTGTCCAGCCGGCCTTCCGACCGGCGTCAAGCCCTGTCCAGCCGGCCTTGCGACCGGCGCCAAGTCCTGTCCAGCCGGCCTTCCGACCGGCGTCAAGCCCTGTCCAGCCGGCCTTCCGACCGGCGCCAAGCCCTGTCAAGCCCCCTGGGGCTCCGCGCTCTGGCGCGTCCCCCAGGGCTAGGACTTCCCCTCCCAGCCCTGCCCAGCCCTTCACCTCTCCCTGTCAGGTTTCAAAAGTTTACACACACCTGATTCTCGCTACAATGTTTCCTAAACAATTAATGCCAGCACTTTCTTTTACACAATACCATAATCTTTTGCTGTCTAGTCAAAAAAATCTATCTTTTTATTTACATTTAACATTTCAGATTTCAACATATTTCAATCATTACAGGCATTACATTTTTTATTTTTAAATATAAATTAAGTCATTCATACGTTGAGCTCACTTATGACAAAACTCTTACAATTTATTTTCATTAATTTTAAAGGTTTGAAATTTATTTGAGGTGACACTGACAGGTAAAAAACGATATATATGTTTTATATATCGATGAGTCCACAACCATTGGCTTTGGGGAACAAGATCCTGTGGTCCCGAGTCCGGTGGTCCCGAGTCCTGTGGTCCCGAGTCCTGTGGTCCCGAGTCCTGTGGTCCCGAGTCCTGTGATCCCGAGTCCTGTGGTCCCGAGTACGGAGCTTTCCAGCCCCAAATATTTTTTGGGGGGGCGCCGTGAGGGCGGGACGGTCCGAGAGGACAGTACGGCGCCAAGTCCTGTCCAGCCGGCCTTCCGACCGGCGTCAAGCCCTGTCCAGCCGGCCTTCCGACCGGCGCCAAGCCCTGTCAAGCCCCCTGGGGCTCCGCGCTCTGGCGCGTCCCCCAGGGCTAGGACTTCCCCTCCCAGCCCTGCCCAGCCCTTCACCTCTCCCTGTCAGGTATTTCTTGGTTTAGAGGTGGAATCATACAGAATCCTCTGGGGAGAGATGGTTTTGACACTTACGGCCTTCCATACTCTTCCCGAGTCACGTCATTGTTCCCTACCCTCCTGTTTCCTAGTTTGTGTTAATTACCTCCCCTATAAAACATCCTCTTGTTTCTTTGTCTGGTGCGCGTTCATTGTTTGCTGTTTGTGATACCTGGTTGTTTGCTGTATGCTGTAGCTGTTCTGATCGTGTCTATGCCAAGTCTTTGTTCCTGTTTCCTGTTCCCCGTGTCTCAGTAAGTGTCAGTTTAGTGTTTGTTCCCAAGTGTTTGTTTTATAGTTTAGTAAGTCAGTGTTTATTGTCAAAGTTATATATATATATATCCATGTTCTGTTTTACCCCATCATGGGCCTTTGTTTTGCCGTTTGTTTAGTGTTTTATTTGTATAATAAACCTGTTAACCCCTTCACCACCGTCTCTGCCTTGCGATTGGGTTCTACCTCGAGATTCATGACAATAGATGTCTATCAGATGTTAGTAAACAGCAGATGCTTTCCAGATGAAGTGATCTTTAACAGACATCTTGTCGTCGTACGTGTGCTATCTGGGGTTGTATGCTGCCAGTTATTTTATTTTTATTTTTTAATGTGTATTGTTATTGGATTATTTATATCTATCTATCTATCTATCTTAAAACATTAAAGACAGTAATGTATAGTCTAACTCTACAAAGCTGCTGTTTTTCTATACCGTTTCCTATTTTATTTTATTGATTGAATGGCATCTTCTTTACCTGATCACCAGCTCCTCCTCTTCCTCTGCTGACTTTTCTACCCTGCCGCTATATTTACCTCGAATCTGTTACGTAAAAAAACTTGTTATGTAAATTATTCATTCATCCAATTCGTTCAAAAGTCAGATTATTTTAGGAAGAAAACAAACACTAGAAAGGTCACACAAGAGTTCAGGGATACGCTGGCAACCAATCCATGGGGAGATGCTCGACCCGGAAGAATCCATTCGAATCCGCTGGTGCGGAAAAGCCACGGGGTGACGGCTCTGCTGTGGAGGCTCGGTGTGGGGAGGCCCGATGAACTCACGAGGAGCGAATCTGTCGTTGTTCACTTGGAGACGAGTGCTTGAAGGTGGTGATGTGTCAGGACCCTGGATAGAGAGGAAGTCAGGAACGCCAGCGGGAACCGCGGGGACCAGAGAGCTGATAAACAGAGTAAGCAGGAATCCTAATACTAGGAGAGTGTAGACGGGAAAAGGCAAGATTGCCAAAAGCTATGACTAAGACTAAATACTAGGACAATACTTGGACTAATAACAAGGCTTCCAACAGGCAATAGCCGCGCTAGTCAGTGCAGGCTATGAACAAAGCAACGGTCTGACACAAGACAAGGAAACAAGAGGGATTAAATAGGGAAACCTAACGGAACGCGATAAACGTCTTCGGTTACTTTCGTAACCTCGGGACCCTGAGAAGCGGGAACGAGACATTGCGGAGAACCGCATATGAAACTCCTCCCCTTTTTCACTTTTCCTGAAGTCTTATTGGATAACGCCAGTAAAAAAGCTGGCCAATTGTCGCAAGAATGCAACAGTATGCAAATACTGATGAATCCAGACAGTATAAATACAGTGCATGTGACGACAATCCTCAGAATCTACGAGAGAACGCCTGCACGCTGATGAGCGGCAAACACGGCAATCTCCGCAATGTCTCGTTCCCACTTCTCAGGGAACCGAGGTTACGAAAGTAACCGGAGACGTTCCCTTTCGAGAGCGGTCACTTCGACATTGCGGAGAACCGCATATGGAACGGTAGTACAATCCCGCCGAGAGAGCTTGCAAAATCAGCCAGACAAACTGTGTTAAAACACACAAGCATGGGAAGAATAAAATTTAAACCATTGTTTCCCTAAGCGTCAACGGTTGATTTGCTTAAACCGGCCAATGAACTGCTAAATCACTGAACAGGCCAATGAACTGCTAGATCGGGTTCCTGCCAAATGTGCATATCCAAACCCAACAAATGCAGTGGGCTGCGCTGAAACAGGGCAGATACCACAACAGTATGAGCCAGCCAGAGTCCCAGGCGGATATAACAGTGATCATAAAAGTACACCAAGCACAGCGTAAACAGCAACGCGGCAACAACTGTGTAACATAGGCGATTATAAGGTAGAAGATAAAGAGTGATCAGCACTCACCGAGAGGACTTGTGACGCCAAAGAGGAAACGTCCAATCTGTAGAACCTGGCTAAAGTGTTCTGCGAAGACCAGCCAGCCGCACAGGATATGTCTTGAATAGATGTGCCCCTAGACCAGGGCCACGAAGAGGCGATAGCCCTAGTCGAATGAGCTCTGATACTGAAGGGGCAGTTCCGTCCCTGACTCTCATATCCTAAGGTAATAGCGTCCACCACCCAGGGAGAGAGCCTCTGCTTTGATACAGCCCGACCTTTAGTTCCCCCACCAAAACAGACGAGTCCGCCGTTGTCCAGCCTGTGCTGCAGGAAGCATAAAATATCAGACACGGGGCATGACGTCGGGTCGATATTGTTACTACTGCACCATTTAACAAACACCCCCCATTTGAGAGCGTATAAACGTCTGGTGGAAGGCGCACGACACTCCGAAATAGTCAAGTACACGCTTAGGAAGTGCATTTAAAACCCCCGAAGCGTCCAGGCATGAAGGCTCCACAGCTGAGGGCTTGGGTGAAATATCGTGCCGTTCGCTTGGGACAACAGGTCTTTCCTGAGGGGAATCCGCCATGGCGGTGCCGTTAACAATTCGCTTAGATCAGGAAACCACGGTTGATTCGGCCAAAACGGAGCAACGAGGATCACCGTCGCCGTCTCCTCTCTGATTTTGCACAGCCCCAGGGGCAAAATCTTCACAGGTGGAAACGCGTAAAGCCGAACGTCCGGCCAACGCAAAGTCAGAGCATCGCTCCCCATGGTGGAGTGGGTCAGCGAGAAATACAGCGGGCAGTGCGCGTTCTCTCTTGTCGCGAAAAAAGTTTGAAAAAGTTTGAAGTTTGAAAAGAGTTCCGGAGTGGACCCCTCCCTGGCGATTTATGTACGAATCAGGACATGTTTCTTCTCCAGCCTCGACTGGAAGGTATGGAGAGCTAGAGACACCGCCTTCAGCTACAAACAACTTATATGCCATTTTCTCAGTGACTGTGTCCAAAGGCCGGATGCCGGAATCCCCTTGCACTCCTCGCCCCATCCCGAGGACGGCGCATCCGTCGTAACGACTATGTGTCTCGTAACCAGCCCCAGGGGAACTCCTCGACGGAACATGCTCGGGTCGCGCCACGGGCTCAGGGCACTGAGGCAACTGAGTGTAACCGGGACTCGCACTCGACCTGAGGACCATGCTTTCCATGGAACCAGAGCCTTCAGCCAAAACTGAAGCGCTCGCATGTGCAGAAGACCCAGGTGGCAGACCGCCGAAGCCGACGCCATGAGACCCAAAAGCCTCTGGAACTCCCTCAGGGGAACAGACCGACCCGGCCTGAGCAAATGTAGAGCTGAAGAGATGGACTCCTTCCGCTCTAGAGAGAGGCGAGCGCGCATCTCCAATGAGTCGAAACATACCCCCAGATACGTTATAGACTGACTCGGAGTGAGCTTGCTCTTCTGCATGTTCACGCGCAGACCCAGGGATGTCAAGTGACGAAGCAGCATCTGCGTATGACCGGATAGCGCCTCCCTTGAATGGGCTAAAATCAACCAATCGTCCAGATAATTCAGAATGCGCATACCGCTCGCTCAGAGAGGGGAAAGCGTCGCGTCCACGCACTTCGAGAATGTGCGCGGAGCTAATGCCAGTCCGAACGGGAATACAGCAAATTGGTACTTCAGATCCCCGGATGCAATCCAGTCCCCGGGACGCACTTGTGCCAGGATCTGTTTTAGAGTTGTCATTCTGAACGCTCGCTTGTGAATCGCTCAGTTGACGGGTCTCAAGTCCAGAATTGGACTCAGACCACCATCTCTCTTGGGCACTACAAAATACCGGCTGTAAAACCCGCTTTCTCGCTCGTTCGGAGGGACACGCTCGATCGCTCCTTTCGCGAGCAGGCTGCGAATTTCCTGCCTCAACACAGGCGCATTTTGCGCTGACGTAAGCGACGGAACCACACCGCTGAAGCGGGGAGGTCTGCATCTGAACTGCAGGGTGTACCCGTGTTCTACCACATTTAGTAGCTAATGAGAAATGCTCGGAATGGCTTTCCACGCGTCCTGAAACAGACATAATGGCCGAATCTCTTCGGGCGTTACCGGCAGCGGACTGTTTAGGGAAGCACGCTGGTGCAGCGAGGCTAAGTTTACTGGCGGGGAAATGACTCGTGCGTGAGAATCCAGCCGTCTCTCGCCTACGGGAGAGACCGTGGACGAGGGAAGGCTGGTTATAGCCGGGATTGGCAGGGCAAGGAACGCAGCATTGGGTGGGTGAGGGGATAAGATCTCCTTTTGTGAACAGGTATGTGTTTTTATTGCTTTTACACAAACATTTACAACAATGCAATGTTCGCCCGCAACCGCGGGGGAAAACTGATGCAAACAGCGGCGTTTGGGGGCCACCGGAACGCTCACAAACGACGGCTTGGCAGCCGATGATGCTCCGCCGTCGTGGCGCGGTCCTCTCTTCAGCCCGTACCTCTTCTTAGGTGGGCCCGACCATTGCTTAGGCGGGGCATCCGGCTCACGACCCCGAGTAGCCGGAGCGGGGGCAGCCTGCTGCTTGGCCGGTCTCTGCATGGAGTGCGGCGCGGATGAAGAACGGCCACTCGGAGACGGTTGATAAGAGCGTCGAGGGAGCACGTGATTCATGGCCTTGGCGCGCTTTTGCGCCTCCCTGAAGCGCTCTACCACCGACTCTACGACGTCACCAAAGAGGCCGGAGGGAGTGATCGGGCGTTGAGAAGAGAATTACGATCAGCGTCTTTTAGCTCCGTCAACGTAAGCCACAGATGACGGTGGAGGACGACCATAAACCCCATAGATCAGCCGATAACTTGTGCAGTCCGCTTCGTAGCCATCAGAGCGAAGTCGATCGCTGCCCTCAGATCCCTCGTGGCGTCCGCCTCCAGGCTGCCGCTATCCAGCGACTGAAGGATCTTAGCCTGGAACACCTGTAGCACCTCCATTGCGTGCAAAGCGGAAGCGGCGTCCCCGGCGGATGCGTAAGCCTTACCGGCGAGATGGGCGGTAAATCTGCACGGCTTCGACGGCAAGCCTGGGTCCGAGCCCAATGAGGTGGTGGAAGGGCACAAGTGAGCGGACGGGTGGCATGCGCACGTAACCGTGGGCCTCCGCTCCGACCACGTGGGTGAACATGGACTGCGTAGCATCGTGAATGCTCCCCGACTGAGGAGTAGACCACGATTTCACCACGTGCTCGTGGAAATCTGGAAAAAATGGCGCACTCCTCTTCGATGTGGCCTGACGGTGGCCCGACTGAAGGTACCACAAAGTACTTTTAGCCGGCTCCTCAGGTGTACTCCAGGTGATGTCGAGGACCCTTATGAACTCTTCGTGGAGGTCCGGGATGCTCTCTAGGTCGGGGTGATCCCGGTCCGATCCTGCCCAGTCCTTGTCCGAAGCTAAGATGGACATGGAGTCATCGTCCTCCTCAGCGCCGAAGGAAACGGTGCCCGCGACGGAAGGCGGGGGACGAAGACTCTCGTCAACATAGAGGACTGGGGAATGGGGTGACGGCAGAGGACGGTGGCCCTGAGCCGTGTCGTCGCCGCTCCCCCTTGGAATGGGTAGACTCACCAGCGACTCGTTGGTAGCAGTGAGCCTGCACCCTATGATTTCACGAGCGATGTTCCTGCGAGTTCTCAAGACACGCGCCGGCAGGTCCGCACAGTGCGCGCAATAGGACTCGCAGAATGCAGCCTCCGCATGAGCCAGGCCCAGGCAGGCAATGCAGTGCTCGTGAGTATCCTGCGGGTCAATGGGACCCGCGCAAAGACAACAGAAAGAAGCCATCGGATGCGGTGAAAGAAGTATCAAGTTGCGTCTTCAACGATGCCAGCATGAAAAAGAAGATTCTGAGGATTGTCGTCACATGCACTGTATTTATACTGTCTGGATTCGTCAGTATTTGCATACTGTTGCATTCTTGCGACAATTGGCCAGCTTTTTTACTGGCGTTATCCAATAAGACTTCAGGCAAAGTGAAAAAGGGGAGGAGTTTCATGTGCTGTTCACCGCAATGTCGAAGTGACCGCTCTCGAAAGGGAACCTAATGGCCGGTGATGATCTACAGGGGGAAAGTGTGATGAGAAACCGGTGAGGGGAAAGCCTGATGGGGGCAACACGAGGGCGGGGTTATGACGTAGAGACCGAGCGCTATCAAAACAAACTCTCGCATGCGCTCGACACAAAACAAACACACCTCCGTGTCAGACAAATAACCGCCGTTTCCGGGGTCACGGCAGCAAATAGTAATAGGCAAAATTTGCCATTACTGCTGCAATTAATCATTTAGGGTCATTTAAAATTTTTGTTCTACAGTGTTAACACACAGAGAGTATTTCTATTTGATCAGATATTGACAATTGATTTTTTAGGGGCAACACCAAAACATTTTAAGGAGCTGAGGGCAACTGATGTGGAGGACCTTATTCCCCTTGTTTTGAAATATGCTCCACAAAGAGACTTAAAATGGTATACAATGATTAATACAAGAATAATGATGCAAACCAATAAAAGTGAGAAAGTGAATGATTATTCATAAGATTGGCAAAATAAAACATTTAGAAAATATTTTAAACCTAACACACCATCCAGTAGTGTGATGTTAAAGCCGGTTTGAATGTTTTGTGAATGTAGGTTTCTATAGTTAAACCTTAATGTATGTACATGATAAAAACTTGGCGACACTATAAGGATTATTTCACATATAGTTATTAGCTCCAACTTAAGTGTTTGAGATCATATCCGTCTTACTCTTGTCCTTTATTTTTGTAGGGAATTCAATAAGGAACAGTTTTATTTAAACACTATTCTTTATCAAATATGTAAGAATCAGTGGCGGCTGCTGATCTTTTAAAGAGGGGAAGCTCATTTTCGGCCTAAATCATAAAAATTGTCCATTTATTTATATGTAAATTCTGCCCTACGTTCCTTTTCAAGAAAATGCTCTGTAACCCTGTCGTACCAACTAGGCGTCTTTTCCAGTGACTTGACGAGTGTCCTCTCAATGGCCAGCAGAGCTAGGCTGCTTAAATGGCCTTGGCCCATTGTGTTACAGGTGCAGGACTTGAGGCGCTTTAAACAGGAGAAGCTCCTTTCTACACCTGCAGATGTAGCTCCAATTGTTGCCACTAATGAGAACAGTTTGTAAAGCTGAGGCTATGCACTGTCCAACTCCATGTCTTTAAGGAACACCAAGTAATCACACAGCTTTCCCCTGTTACTCTGCAAGTCCTGATCTGAATACAGGACTTGAAGTTCAGACCTCAGTCTCCCTGAATCAAAGTGATGGCCATAACTTTTCAGGACACTTTGGAAGGCCTCCTCGGGAAATGCTTGTCTCATGGCATCAAATTTCCCTGGATTGACTAATTCTAAGAAAAGCATACTTTCCAAATTTGAAAAACGTCGAGGAATCTGCTCCAAGATGTTATCAAGGATGGCCATGTAGAGATTTCTGTAGCGCTCTTGGGGATCCTGCAATTGGGTCAGACGGCGCTTTCTCATGGGCTCATCTCTTGGGTCTGATGTGAGATCTGCTGCTTTGGCATAAAGAGCTTGGAAAGCCCCCTCTGACCTCTTCTCTTTGACAAATGGAAGAAGAGACTCAATTCTTTTCTTGCAGTAAAGAACATCCATCGCTCTCTGCTGGACAATATCAAAGACCACATCAGTCTCAGAGAAGATTTGTTCATATGTGTACAACATGAACACAAACTCAAAATCCTCCAGTTTCCTCACGAAGCCTTTGGCACAATCCAGTGTATCATCATCCATTGTCGTATCTGCAATGATGTTATCAAATGTCTGCAGGAGGCCATCATAATTGTTTGCCACAGTGCTCACTATCCGTGATGTGAAATTCCATCAAGTAGGAGCGTTTCTGGGCAACCTTGAGCAGCCTGCAGACTCCAGAAAAGACGTCCTCTTTGTGGATTTTGAGAAAAATGTGGCAAACCCAGAGAGTGATGCAAAAAAAATTCTGATCTCAGGCAAGCATTTGGCCCCCTGTGACAGCACCAGATTCAGTCTGTGTGCATAGCAATGCACAAACATTGCACTGGGGGCTATTGCTCTCACTTTGGCCTGCAGACCATTGAGAGCTGAAGCCATGACAGCAGCCCCATCATAGGTCTGTGCCACAAGCTTATCCTTAAAATTGTAGCCCTGCATGTTCTCATTTAAAACATCAAAAACGGACTGAGCATCTCGCCCCCCAGAAACATCAAAAAATCCAATGAAGCGCTCCTGAATTTTACCTGCACTATCCACATAGCGAACAATGACGGAGAGTTGGGCACGGCAGGATATATCAGTGGTTTCATCCACCTGCCATCCAAAAAAGGGAGCATCCTGAATTTCCTCTCTGATCTGAACAGAAATGGTGGCTGAAAGAGCAGAGATCAAGTCATTTTGAATAGTGTGTGACATACCAGAAATTTAGCTAATGTTTCTGTGAACTCTCTGTAATTCCCCTTGTTGGATGATTCACTACTCTCATCATGTCCCCTAAATGACAGCTCCTGCCGGCCAAGCAATGATGTCACATCAATAAGGCGGTTTAAGAAGGCCCTGTTTTGTTAAACAGTTTCATTATGTTTAGCCACTTGAATGCGAGCACCTTCATTGATTGCATGCTCAACCCTGATCCTGCCCATCCCACATAGCAAAAGACTCCGGGGCGGATCCGCCTTCAAGTCATTTGGTCCGCTGTTCTCTCAGAATCAATTCAGTCATCCGCACAGAACATGCCCCGCCTCCGCACAACGAACTGTCAACTCGCGGATTCGCGACGGACGCTGAGCGAATTCTCTGACCGAACGCGCGCTTTTCAAACTGTCGCACTCACTACCATCTCCTCACACAGTGGAAACGGTGGAGCCGGCTGGTCGGTGAAGACGGAACACGGTAAGAATAGTTAAATGTGCTTTATTAGTACAGTTACGTTAGCCAGTAACATTACCGTTGATGCTCTGTTTGATGTTTTTAATTCTGAAGTGATTTTGGCAAGCCAAGTTTCAACGCATTGTCATTCACGTTGGGTAAGATTGATTTGGTAAATAACCTTTTGAATAAAAGCGTTTTAAACGGAATGTCTTTATCTTTCTGGGAGGGGGTGATTTAATCGATTTTTTAATCCAATCCTGAGACCGTATTTTCACCCCTTTCCAGTATAATAGCAGGCGAGATTAATTGATAGGCCTAACTTTAACCTATAACGTTACCTGTTTTTATCCACTGAACTTCTGGTATAGTTTGAGTCTTTTTTCATATTTTGACATATATTTTACACCTACCCATGTAATGTTGTGTCAGATAATGAATTCATTATATGAAGATACTGTAGGGCCTTGTTTTTATATCCGGATTTGGACCAAAATCGAGGCTATTTTGTCAAATACTAATAACGCACTACAGCTTTTAACATGTGGGTCATTATCACTATAGAGTGTCTTTGAGACTTAAAAATTTTCAAAATATTAATCTTAAATTTTCCATTTAACTTCATGTTTGTTGTATTAAGTAGACCTTTGGCTGTTAGAAATGTATGTTGGTCAAAGCTCAAGCCCATTACCTTAATGCACTTGTCCACCATATCAAGGAAGGCTTGATGACCGGCTGTGCATTTGTGGCAAAAGTAAGCATTTAATGAACACACGCTGTAGCTGCAGCTAGCAAAGGGATTCACTGTTAAATATCACTGTATACTGTTTAAAAAGCATATTTTCAATTAATGAAAAGTTTCTGTTTATTAAAATGTCACCAAGACATGGGAAGCCTGACAACATTTAACTACAAACACATTATGTTGAAAACTATAAAAAGGAAATATGAGTGCAGATTGCAGATACTGTGTGTGCAGAAAATGTTTTGACCTCCACTGAGGAAAGGCAGAATGAGGGGAAGGGATGTAACTGAGTACATCACACTATTTCTTAAAGGGGCGTTTACCCCAAAATGACAGGGTAGACGGCAAATACAGGGACGCATGCAAAAGTTGATTATTACTATGAAAATAGAATATAGATTATCCAAATGATTTGTTTTATTACATACATTGCTGAGAACAATAGGAACTTTCAAAAAAGATTTTAATTTTTTGCAATGTATCCGCTTTTTAAACTCACTGAAGGTAGCTAAGCCGTGTGAGAGACATGCCAAAATCACACACATAGAGTCAAAGAAAATTGTTATAAAATGATAAAACACATTTTAAGAATCTTCTTATTGCAGTTGTTAGTGTGTAAATATTAGTACATTTATAATAAAACCTCAAAATGCCACTATTTTGCATTACATGATGGCTCAGTGTTTCTGATGAGGACACCAAATGGCACTTTATATAGTGATAATGACCCATGTAATAATATTTAATTTCATTCGATTCATATCAATAATTTAAGATTAAAAGTTTAAAACCTACTTTATAGTTTTATAAAAAAAAAAATGTAAAAACCCACTTGCATTAGTAAACTTTAGTTCTGGTATACTAATTATTTCATGTCATATTAATAGTATAAATCAACTATAATATACTGTGTGTGTGTGTGTGTGTGTGTGTGTGTGTGTGTGTTCTGT
Source organism: Triplophysa tibetana (assembly GCA_008369825.1). NCBI lineage: Eukaryota > Metazoa > Chordata > Actinopteri > Cypriniformes > Nemacheilidae > Triplophysa > Triplophysa tibetana. The sequence continues at coordinate 4,288,467 of CM017899.1, forward strand.
TGCAGTTTACAGCTTGTTCTATTGCGACTGGTCTGTTTTGGAGATCTTCATCTTCTCAATTCATCTTTTCCAACCAAACTGGTAAAGTAAGATTTTATACTTTTTTAAACATTATTTAGCCAGCTATTTTGTTAAATATGACATAACGCTTGTTGCTCCCTAACTCTTTGTAAGTTGCTTTGGTTAAAAGCGTCTGCTAAATGACTAAATGTAAATGTAAATGAATACTGGGTGTGTTTACATGCACATTCTTAAGCTGGTTGTTTAATAAGCAGACAACCAAAGGCTATAGATATAGAAAGATGATTTACTACTATTTCTATGAATGGGAGAAACTGTGACAATATGGCAGAACAAGTCCCATAAAAGAGCCAATTGCTGCTTGTTTAAGTAACAAGCTATATAGAAGCTTAGGAGCTATATATACACTCGCACTTACGACTGCTTATGCGCATTGTCGAGTTTAGCCTGAAAAATAAGCTTTTCTAATGTTCATTATTTTATACCTCATACAGGTTTGTCTTTCAGCATGAAGAAGTTTTGTGTGTGCAGCATGTGTCAGACAGTGTGCAAATAATATATAGTTTTTTCGAATCTTCCTTTTGTGCCTTAATGGACAAATTCACACAAATGTATCTCAAAATGTCTGCCTTTGCACTAAGTATTACAGAAAGAACACACGTGAAACAGTACAGTATATTGGATCCGTCCATTTGTCTTAAAGGGATAGTTCACCCAAAAATGAAAATTCTGTCATCCTTTACTCACCCTCAAGTTGTTACAAACCTGTATGAAATTCTTTGTTCTGTTTAACACAAAATAATATATTTTGAAGAGTGTGAAAAGTTCTGGGGTACCATTGATTTCCATAGTATTTTTTGCCTACTATGGAAGTCAATGGTGCCCCAAAGCAAACTGGTGTAACAGTCACCAGGTCATTCAACTTCAGCCCTACACTTCCAATAATCCTCTTGGCCTACCACCGGCACACATTCTTCCATACATTCTAAAACGGACTGTGATGGCAAATGGTCCAGAACACATCCTTCATATTTAAGAACGGCCCAACGTTGCCTGACAGTCGATAGTCGGTTTGGTATGTCCCGGGTTTAAGATTCCACTATCAGATGGTCCCATTAAGCACTTGTGGCAAATCTGAGCAGATATATTATTAGTTTTAGTTTTCCCAAAACTGTCAATATCTTGCGGTTATTCACACAAAATATTAAATATGTAGCACAAGGGAAACAGGTTACTTGGTCATCGAAGTCTTAAGACTAAATATTTTTTATAACACAACATTTATTTTGTAAATTATTTTACCAGTGTTAATTATAAGAAATTGACAGGATTTTTTTACATTTCAGATTTCCTCCCTGGCTCCTATTGGGGCCCATGACACAAAACGTGTCACATGGAACATTCTTTCCCACATGTTCCGTGATGATGTTGGGAGGAGGATCAACTGGAAGGCCATGAATGGGAAAAAATCTTATAATCAGATGGAGTCTAGGAAGTTCCTCCTGTGTAAGTAAATGTAATGAAATTTGCCTGGTTTAAAACAATAAGCACAAAACATTTTTTGGTTAAAAATGTATCTAGCGATACATCATGTATCCTTCTTGCGAAGTTTGTTTTTGTCTTATCCTGAATCAATCAAATACACCTAGGGTTTACATTCAGACTATTTTAGACTGTCAACCGCTGTTGAGTACCCCAGTACCTGAATGACTTGTCGTAGACAAAGAGAAGTGTCAGATATCACACTTTTGTTTTAAAAACATTGGTTGTGTGTATCCTTACAGGAAAACAACACCATTTTTACATATGCCATTATGCTCTTACCTCAACCTAAAAGAGTTGATACATATCTGTCCCGTTTCAGTGGGTGCACTTAATCGCACCATTCGTTCCATTCATTCATTAGGATCCAAACAGGGATGATTTAAGAAGCCAGCAAACAGTTCATAGCGATTAAGTGCACTCACTGAGATGGGACAGATACATATCAACTTGTCTAGCTTGAGGTAAGACATATGTAAAACGGTGGTGTTTTCTTAAAAAAAATGGTAGCTCCTATGTGATTTCATGAACTGGTAAAATAATAATTCTGCTTGTGTATTACAGGTGCTGTGAGAAAGAGCCATGTCTCCCGTGCCGCCACTGATGATGAGATCACAAAACATGTGATACGGTGGTTCAACCTGGCAGCAGACAGGGGTGCCGTCCCAGTGTCAGCACCCAACAGTAGTGTTTTACTGTTTAACTTTAACTTGTGTGTTCAGTGTTCGTTTACCAGTTAAGATAAAGACAAGTTTACTACTTTAAAAAGTATTTTTTAAGTTTATATTGATCAATCTTTTAAAAACCCAGTTTACACAAAAAATACATTTAATTAAATGATTCTTGAGCTACATTAAAAAAAGTGTTTTTTTACTTAAATAAATAAAAATATTTGTACAATTTATGGTTGCATTTCATTTTCTGTAATACAATTGTATACATAAATACAGTCTGTAATGACCTATTTTTAAAGTTTAATTGTTACTGGCTTAAACGGGTAAATTTACTATGCGTTTTGAATGATTTCCTCATGTGTTATTAATATTAATAAAGGCAGGCATATTTAAAATGAAAGAGAAATCCATTCTATCCAATGTTGGTCAACTAGATTTGAAATATTTCTTTAGCTGGTTTTGGCCAGAAAACTATTATTAAATGAGGGATCTGAAGATCCGTGGCGGATCAGCTGCTTTATAAACGGGTCCTGAACGGATCCGTGGCGGATCAGCTGCTTTATAAACGGGTCCTGAACGGATCCGTGGCGGATCAGCAGATTTATAAACGGGTCCTGAACGGATCCGTGGCGGATCAGCAGCTTTATAAACGGGTCCTGAACGGATCCGTGGCGGATCAGCTGCATTATAAACGGGTCCTGAACGGATCCGTGGCGGATCAGCTGCTTTATGAAAGGGTCCTGAACGGGTCTGCCCCGGATCTGGTCCGGATCCACCATCCTTATCTGTTCTGGATCCGCTGCGCTGTGCAAGTGGACTCCATTCCGGATCCGTTTTGCTCATCCGTTCCGGAGCTTGTGGTAGATCCGGGGCGGATCCGCTCCGGAGTCAATTTGCTATCTGGGCATGCAACTTAATCTTGCACATGCACTCACATGTTCATTGCTATTTTCATGCCTTTTATATGCCCTGTCAAAGTTTGACAGATCTCCAAACCCCAATTTTGACCAAACAACACATCCATGAGATGGTTTCATCAAGAGACATGGCCAGCAGTACATTTTCTTTTTCACAGCACTTCCAGTCAGCCAGCTAACTTTGTCATACCAGGAGAGCTGAAAAGACCTGTTACTTTTCCCTATCTTTTGCACTAAATCAATCTTAGGTGTTGATCTGCCCTGCTGTTTAATTCTAAGTTAACTCCTCGTAAGGAAGACTTTCTAATGGCTTTGCCAAAATCAGGTCGACAATATGAGCACTGTCTGCCATCGTGTGCAGTTTGCTAGCTGGCTGGTTCAGACTATATGAATTAATGAACAAACGATCTAATATATATATATATTTAACTCAACGGGAGGAAATGTGGGAATTATGTTAAACTGAAACAATGAATGTGGTGTGAAATTGTGTGAAATACACGATGAAGGTTGCAGCAGTTTGTCTTTCGACTACACATGCAAAATCCGCGATGGGACTGAGTTGGAAATGGAGACACAGAGTGATGCGTGATAATCTGAAGACCACGCCCACGCCCACACCAACCGTCTCTTTGCATTGCGAGAAGCTGCCGCCTCCTTGTCATTTATTTATAACAAAAAAAAAACAATGTCTAAAAGCTGATATGTATGGAAGCTTGATTCCGCCAGTGTAAGAAAAAATAAATACGGATATTTCGACTTTATATCTCAGAATTGTGACTTTATATCTCAGAATTGTGACTTTATTTCTCAGAATTGCGACTTTATATCTCAGAATTGTGACTTTATATCTCAGAATTGTGACTTTACATCTCAGAATTGTGACTTTATTTGTCAGAATTGCGACTTTATATCTCAGAATTGCGACTTTACTTCTCAGAATTGCGACTTTATATGGCAGAATTGCGACTTTATATCTCAGAATTGTGACTTTATATCTCAGAATTGTGACTTTATTTCTCAGAATTGCGACTTTATATCTCAGAATTGCGACTTTATATATCAGAATTGTGACTTTATTTCTCAGAATTGCGACTTTATATCTCAGAATTACGACTTTATTTCTCTTACTTTTGAGTTTACTTCTCGCGTTTCATGTTTTTCTGTCACATCCACTTGATGGCGCGCCTGTCCGCGGACAGCACTTGGACCCGCATGTGTTGCGTCGGTTAATGCACACCATGCGCCTACGAACAGAGCTGTGGATTACATCTTGCGGCGAAGAGGTATATTACAATGATTTAAATTCAATTAAAAACCGTCATATAACAATTAAAATGTGACTAAATCCAACCAAGTAGCTTCAGTGTGTTACCTTGTATGATAAAGGGCCAAATCTTACGCCGTCGATCGCGTTGCTCTAGAGTTTAGTTGATGCTTTGTCAGTACAATCTTACTACTACATAGATCGATTCAAATTAAGGTACGCTAGACAATACTTTTTAAATCTGGTCATTTTGTAAAAGAAAATGAGCTAAATATGATGTTGTGTGAACACTTCCGAAAATTAAGCATGGTTTTACTAGTTAAAAAAGCATGCTTACTGTTAAACCGTGGTTAAAACATGGTTAATTCTCATTAGGGATATGATGATGAGTGAGTTACAATGTGAAAGGTTAACAATTCAGTATAGGGGGCATTCTCTCACTATTCACAAGTTAGCATGCCTACTATTGGTATATCGGCGGTTTATTCGAATTTATAAAGCACATGTTCTCCATGACGAGACTCTACATCCCTAATCCTACCCAATACCTAAACCTAACAACTACCTTACTAACTATTAAATAGCAACAAATTAAGGATTTATTGAGGAAAACGTCATAGTTGATGGTGTGTTAATTGTGACAATTGCCCCCTATAATGAAGTGTGAACTTTGAAACTTAAAAATTGCACCAAAAGCTGTAACCATAGAATAATTAGATTGATTATTTGGTTATTTGTGTTCAATACATGTTGCCATGGCTAGCTTGCATACATCTAGGTTAATAATGCCATATTAGGCATATTAATGCCTGCCTTTCTCAGTTTGTATTTATAATTTTCATTAAAACATCATTGCAGAATGGAAGACCTTATCCTTTTTCTCAGGGAGAGGAATATCCCGGAGTCCGCTATACAAAGACTGCAGGAAGACAAGGTAATACTGAAACAAACAAAATTAATTAGGTTAAAATGACAGTTTGCCCAGGAATGACAAAACCTGAGATCCACTGAAGCTCACATGAAAGAGAGAGCCTGAGACAGAGAGTGATGAGAGAGAAGTTCCTGAAGGTTACCCTGTATGACATATCGCTTGTTGCTCCCTAACTCTATGTAAGTCGCTTTGGATAAAAGCGTCTGCTAAATGACTAAATGTAAATGTAAATGTACCCAAAGAGAGTACCCAGAAAAATGTAATAATTCAGAAGATTATTCTCGATTTACATTAGGGTAAAATGAAAAAGAAGTTAATTATAATAATAATTAATTACATTTATACAGCGCTTTTCTGGACACTCAAAGTGCTTTACATGGAAGGGGGGAATCTCCTCAACCACCACCAATGTGCAGCATTCAACTGGATGATTAAATGGTAAATGGATCCATGGTTAAATGGATCCTGATAAGAAGAAACAGTAAAGAACAGCCAAATCAACGTTTAGATTTACCAGTTATGTTAGGTGCACCTACAGTAACAGTTCATCTTCTCATACTGACACACATTTAACAAATGTATTCAAACACATTATATTTACATACAGTAATAACAGCTTAATGTCTTGTTACATGCTTTCATAATCCATTGCGGTTTGGTTTGATTGTTTTATTATCTTTAGAGGGTTTTTTTGGATTTCCCATGTGCAGTCTGGCTTTCAACATTCTTAAATTAAGCTGTTTTTTACTGATGATGACAACAATCCTAACACATATTTTACTAAGAAAATCTTTAATGTTTGACTGGCTGTTGGCTATAATGACAGGTGGAAAATGGAAAGAGCTTGCTCACACCTCCTCTAGGACCTAAATTTTACAACTGTTTTAAATCAATCCTTCTTGTAGATTGCCTTATACATGTATATGCAAATACGTATGTATGTATGTATATTAAAAATTATTTTATTTGTAGATTGATACCAGTGTCCTTCTGCTAATGACTGATGAACAGATGAGAAGCTTTTTGCCCTCCTATGGAGACAGACTGGCAGTGATGGGATATTGTAGGAGGCAGGAAAGTGAACCCACTCACAGGAAGTCAAAGCTATTTGAGCGCCTCAAGTCAAAATTACACAAAAGACAAAGAACGGATAATTCAGAAACTGATCAGCAAACAACTACAAAAAAGACTGTTCAGCGACAAAGAAAAGTGGAGATTGGGTGGATGCACCATGATGGAGAAGGCTTTGTTCAAATGAGAACTAAAAAAAGGAGGTGGAACAAGAAAGCTGAGTGTGCCAAGAGACTGGGAAAAAAAGAACTGATTGAAGAGGCAATTCTGTTGTTTTTCCAAAATGGGAAAAATGCACATGGCACCATTTCTGAATTTGAAGTAGACCTTATGAATTATCAGGAAATGTCATTAGATGAAAACAGTACAGTGGCGGAACTGTATGATGCATCAAAGCTCACAATGATAAGGTTCTACCTCACAACAAGAAAGAGGGGAATGGATGCTGTTGAGGAAATATCAGATACAGATGCAGACACAACGGAGGACACAAATAATCAGGATCAGAATCAGAATCTCCCCACTTCTTTCAGCACAATATCTCAATCTTCAGATGCCTTGGATGTTATTTTTGTGGAAAGCACTGGATTAAGCTCAGTCAGGGATGATGTGTCTCATCTACATTCCATGGAGGATCTGAATGTTACCTACGACCTAAATGTTTCTTTTCAGAGTTCCTCAGCAGCCTTAATAGATGCAAGTGATGTAGTGACAATATTCACCGAAGACATCACTGGGATAGATGAACAAAATTTAGAGGACACGTTGCCTCTAAGCCTAGAACCACAAAAAAAAATTCTTGTTGTCCACCGTGGACAGATTTTTTCTGAGTTTATTGCACACTTCTTTGATGAAAGCCTCACACACATGGAGAATGAAGTAGAAGTCAAGCTGCTTCTCCCAAATGGGCAGTATGAGATGGGTCAGGATGCTGGTGGAGTTTTCAGAGATTGCCTATCAGAATTCTGGCATGAATTTTATGAACAGTGCACACTCGGCAACAGCTTTAAAGTACCCTTTCTACGGCATGATTTCGGAAAGGAAAAGTGGGAAAGTGTTGGCCGAATAATATATTTTGGCTGGCAAAAAGAAAAGTATCTTCCAATAAAACTTGCACCGGTTATCTTGGAGCAAGCAATACAAGGATCTGTGAGAAGTGATCTGCTCAACAACTTCTTCAAGTTTGTCTCAGAAAATGAATGTGCTGTCTTAGAAAATTGCAGAACAGACTTCTATGTCAACCAGGAGGAATTACTAGACATCATGGACAACTACAGTTGTCGAAAAATTCCAACTGCAGAAAACTTTGAGCAAATTCTGCGAGAACTGGCACACAAGACTTTCATTCAAGAGCCTGCCTATGTTCTCGAACAATGGGCAAGCATTCTTGAACCTCTGAGGAGAGACCTTGATGAAATCGAAGCAGTATATACGGCACTACAGCCAACAGTGAAAAAAATTTTGACATCTCTAAAGTTCCCTGAAGAAATGAATGCTAATCAAAAGGAAATTTCAAAGCATTTGACAACATTTCTGCGGCAGTGTGACACGAAGAAACAGTCCTTGTTCCTGAGATTCTGTACAGGCTCGGATTTGTTAATAGGCAAAACAATAACTATTGATTTCACAGACCTTAAAGGCTTTGAGAGAAGACCCGTGGCACATACCTGTGGCTGTTTTCTAAGGCTTTCTGTGCACAATGATAGCTATCCTGATTTTAGATCAGAAATGAACAAAATTCTTGAGAGCAATGTGTGGGTCATGGACATAATGTAGAGGCTTATCAGCTGGATATTATAAAGCCTGCTTGCATAAAAAGTTCTTCATGTTGACTAATCTGTCAGGCTTTATATTGTATTAAAGGTTAAAATCGTTTATGTGCTTCATGCACAGTTGGATGTTCCATTGGTTGTGGACCTTTACATACTAACAGTTGCATTGTTATTCATACATTGAATTGTTTGCATTGAAGATGGAAGGCCAAATACAAATCACAATAAACAAATTGGCCAAAAAAAAATGTACAAAAAAGTTTCAAACAGTTCTCCTGTTCTTTTTTAACTCACATTCATAGTTTCAAAATTGAATACCACTAATTAGCATTATTATTAATTATTATTATTACTAACGTTGTTAGATAACTTTAAAGGAAAATGTCAGTTGAATCAACACTCAGAGAGCATGATTGTTTTAGATATTCCAAAGCACTGTTGAATTGCCTTTGTGGCCACTGTAAAATATCAAGAGCCTAATCAAATTGTTAAGTTGTCTATGGGTATACAATTGATAAATTATTATATCATAAGATTTAACGAGCGATCAGTGGACCCTTAAGTGATCCATTGTAAATCATACTCTGTGGTCAAAGTGTGTTCAGAAACTGTCTCTCGGTCCTGGCAATAGGAATGGATATGTTTGCAGCTTTCTGAAGCAAAGACAAAATATTTACACAGAAATTACCCTAAATTATCTTCTCTTATTTAAATATTAGTTTTTAAATTTAAGCTAGAGTAAAAAGTCAGTAAAACGTCAGTTCAACATCATCTATAATGCTCAATACAAATGACAAAATATATAAATATAAATTCAAGCAAATAATCACATCAAATTAAAGTATATTTTTGCCAATAGAGCATACTCTTTGTTAAGAAGGACTTCATATACCCAACACCATACAATAAAAGTACCAGTAGAAGGAAAAAAATGCTATGTTTATCAGTTAAGCAGGTAGAGAATGGTAATAGGCAGTCAAATTAGATTGCCTCGACTGGTCCGAGGTTACTTGAAGAGAAAGAAGTCTGGCTGTAATTCAACGGTAAAAATGAAATGTCCATTTGAAATTTGCCTAATATTGCCTATACAGTGAATACTGTACATTATATTGGTTATAATCTAGTCATCCATTTCCAGTCCATGAAGCATCTGTTGACGAAGTCTCAGGTAAAAGTCTGTAATTTCATAAACATCATTTGTCATGACAAGGTTATGTTCAGCCATCAGTTCCACACAAAGTTGAAAGACATCCTCATCACAAGGGTAGTCTTTAAATATACAGTCTTCTCTGCAAATGCTCAGTTTTGTTTGATCAACCGGATATAAGAAATTCTGCACTCCATATAAACTGGGAACATCAAACATTATTGAAGGTCGACCGCTGGGAGCACGTGGGTTGTGGGTTGCCCTTATCCTGTGGCAATTCCAGGCACTGACTGTTTCATCAAGTTCCTCCTTCATAAAGGAAATATATATATATATATAAATTGTTTATATTATTATTTAAAAAAAAAAAATTATATATTTTTTTAAATATCATGTTACTAGAATACTTTTAAATTAAAATCTAAGATCACTATACTACTCTGACAGTGATCTCAATGTGATACTGTACCTGAATGATATGTTGAAAGCAAAACTGAATTAGAGATTTGTCAATAAAGCTGCCAACAAAGTGTCCGTCTTCTTTAAGTTGTTCAAAATGATCCATCCAAAATTGAATGCATTGGCTTCTCAGCGTTGACCACCATCGTTCAATTCTTTGATTTCCAGTGCTTGGACCAATTGTGACACATTCTGCATTTGCATCTTCTCTGAAAAATATCTGCATTTCTGCTATATGATTGTTTTCAGTTCCACGGTCAATTCGGATTCTTTGAGGGTAGCCGTTATTTTCAGCAACAGCATTTACGAAATAACCGGCAATTACTAGTGGGTCATTGTTAGTTTTGTTGGCCTCGAGCCAGATGATTTTTCTGGAAAAACCATCGATGCATCCGTTTATACATATTCCGTAAGGTTTTAGTTTGTCATAACCGTCAATATGCCAAACATAATTTGGACCACGACTATTATACACTCGTCGACGCAGACGGCCACGCGAACGAAGGTCAACCCCTTGTCCATCTAAAAGGCGCATCAACTGGCGGACAGTTTCTCTGTCCGTGATAATCCCACATACATCCAGCATTTTTGATGCATCCATCGATAGCCATGTTGACGTCCAGATGTTTGCAGTTGTTGGTGAATAAAATATGCCACTTCGGCAACATCCGTTTTATTGCGTCTCCGCCACAACCGATTCCTCTGTAACGTTCTTTCAAGAGTCCGGAGGCTTAGTTTTATATTGTGTGACTCCTCCAATAAAATCAAGATTTCTCTATTTGTGAAACCACAACGAAAATAATCCTCTATAATATTATCCATTCCATTCAGCAAGGTTGACGATAAGTATAGGCCTGGTGTGCAGTAACCCACGCATTATATGCGCTTCCAAGTGCTGACCGCGAACAGGCGCGCTAACAAGTGGATGTGACAGAAAAACATGAAATGCGAGAATTAAACTCAAAAGTAAGAGAAATAAAGTCACAATTGTGAGATATAAAGTCACAATTCTGAGATATAAAGTCACAATTCTGAGAAATAAAGTCGCAATTTTGAGAAATAAAGTCGCAATTCTGAGAAATAAAGTCACAATTCTGAGAAATAAAGTCAGAATTCGGAGCTATAAAGTGGGGTTATTCGGAGATAAAAACTCAGAATTCTGAGATATAAAGACAAAACTATGAGATATGAAGTCAGAATTCTGAGATATAAAGTCGCAATTCTGAGATATGAAGTCGCAGTTCTGAGATATAAAGTCGCAATTCTGAGATATAAAGTCGAAATATCCGTATTTATTTTTTCTTACACTGGCGGAATCAAGCTTCCATAGATATGTGACAATGTGTATAGCAAACAAGCTAAAAAAAACAAGAAATACGTTTTTATAAGCTGTAGACCCCAAAAAACGAGCGTTTTAGGACATAAAAGTGGATCAAAAAGAGATAACAGACCCTCCAATCATCACGCAGACGCTCGGAGTCCGGGCCAGCCCACTCCTCCATTCATCCCAGAGACGCTGAGCGTCCGCGGGCGGGACATAATCGCAGCATTATCCAATGACCGTCTTGTTTCTAAGCACTGAAAAAAACTGTTTAAAGCAGCCTCATTGAAGTCAATGGACGCTGGGCTTCAACAGAGTAATGCACTGTACGCTACGGGAATGAATGAGAAGGAAATCGAGTCAGCCGACCTAAGTAGCTGATTCTGAACGAAATTGTTTTCGTTCGAGATGAACATGTTTAACGCATTTTTAGTCAATAAAATGTTAACATAATAGTACATATATTTGAACATTCATTTTTTGACAATTATAGGGGAAGCTGAGCTTCCCTTGCAGTCTTAAAGAAATCGCGTCTGGTAAGAATTATCTAGCTTTGATAGCTTTGATCACAATTATAAGTATTATATTCTCCACCACCCTTTGTTAGGTAAAAAAATATCAACACAAATTGGGATGAATTTAATCTATAATGATCAATTATAATTATCTGGATCAAATTCATGATTTGGGGAAATCATTACCATTAAGAGCAGGTAGCAAGAATCGGCATGTTTAGAGACTCCGGATTATGAGCATGACCTACAAACAACATCAGGTGTGAAATAAAACAGGACTTTATTTCCTAGACTAGACACATACTAATCTAACATACACACACATACAGTTAAGCATTGGAAGAAGGTTGAAGTTGAAGCAGAGAGAAGAACAGAGCATGGATTATGGCAGTATATGATATTAAGAAGATCAATAGCCTGAACTAAGCATCATTTTCTTCTTGTAAAGCACCTTTGTTAAAAGGATTAATGATCCCCTATGCATCCAATAATAAGACTAAGTTTGATACTTGCACGTCTTGCATATCAAAAAAAGAAAGTGTCCTGATGCAGTTTGTTAAGGCTCCAGGTGATCTTGGCTGAAAGTGATTAGAGAGAACCAGTTTTCTGCAGGGGATCTGTATCTGGAAAGACAAGGCCGCAGCCTGGCACAAATTAATGGGTTAAAGGTGAAGTCTTCTTCTAGTCCGTCCTTGGAGATGCAGAACGCAAGGAGAGAAAGAACAAACCCCCACAAACTGAGAACCTGAAGAACAATTCCTAAAAACACCCAAAAGAGACTCTTCTCGTGGTCTCTTTTTAACTGTAAGGATGTCAAAAAGACATGACTGATCCAATCAGGAGATGGCAACTTTGGAGGGATAGTATATTGTCTTTGTCTTTCATATGGTGTTTTGCATGTGAAAGCTGATTGGATTTTCACTAAGAAGACTTCTAAGAGTTTGATAAAACTAAAAAGAGTTACCAAAACACAACAAACATCAACATTAAGGACATCACAAATGCAGCTCAGAGACACCAAACATGATGTAAATATCATCTGGGTTAAATGAGTTACTACAAATCTAATAATTCCAGTAGTTAAACACACATTCATGGATACTTTGGGTTAATGTTTAAAACAGACATAATAACAAGAACATCAATACATGGAAATGTTATAAATGAATATATGTGAGTAATAATAGTGAATAAAGAGACTTCAGCTCCCTACATTCCATTCAGTCGTAAAATACTCTTATCTTGATGGTTTGGTGATGGTCACCAGAGATCTGATCTTGCCTTAGTGTAAATTGCAGATTGGGGGTAAACCCCTGATAGATCCGACTATGAGATATGGCTTGTAGATCTTATAGATCTAAACTTTGAGTCCAGTTTCACTAGATCTCTCTCCGGAACAAATTACACCTGGAGATATCAACTCCGTAGTGAGTCAATACTTTAACCCAACCACCAGGGAGATATAGAGCTCAAGGGAAGAACAGCAGGCAGGAGACGAAGTGATGTTAAATAGATAGAACAAATGATTTATTGAATAATCTCAGTTGTGTGTTGATGCTCAGTCAAGCTCTGCCAAACTTCGTCTGACTAGAAACAGATTCAATATGTGTTTTTAACATTCAAGATTACAGTATCAAAACATTGCCTCATGACATTAGTATGAACCTTGATATGGAGACCAACGGATACTCATATCAGCATAAGACACAATACAACTCTCAACGAGGTTAAACAACAGGAAAGTAAGGAACAAATAATATGAATGAATACATATGATAGATGAATATTGTAATAAATGGGATGAATTAAATGGAATAATAAAATGAAATAAAACAACAAACAAGTGTATGTTTCTATCCAGATCTATCACCCCCAAGCGACTTGCATGCTGGTGGGGTGAGGGGTGTTGTTGTAAAATTTAGAAATTTAATTAGTTAGTGTCTGATCGGTCTCAGGTACTACATTTTGTTTGTTTTCAGATTATGCTGAAGTGAAGATCAACTTGAATCCTTTGCATATAGTTTTATAATTTTCATTTGATGTTGAAATTGAAATTGTTACTATAAATAGTTGTATTCATATGTACATACAATAAATAATTTTATCAGTTAAACCAGTTTAATTTAATAAATGTTGATTTGTTTAACCCCAGTTCTTGTTCTTTGAGCAAAAAACTATCTATAACACATGATTTTAGACTTTTTTGCATTCAACATTAAGAGGTTAGGAGAAAGTTATTGTAACGTTAGGGGAACATTACCATAACGTTAGGGTAAGGTTAGTTCTAACGTTAGGGGAGGGTTACCCTAACCTACAGGGAACGTTCTATTAACGTCAAGAAAACTTTTCTGGAAAACCAACAGGGAACGTAAGAATATATGTTCTGGGAACGTTCTGGGAACCATGCGCTAACGTTCCGGGAATGTCCCGGGAACCAAAAATTGTTTGAATGGTAGTTGGGAAATTATAAATGCACATGGGAAAGAATTTTCAAGATAAACTGAAAAAAACGAAACTAAAATGGATACAAAATAATTTGTTCCAGTAGTTGTAATTTCTACAAAACTTACTTAACACAATGTTGACTTCAAATTTAAAAGACAGAATTAAGGAAATAGGAGATGGGGTCTTTATTAATACTCAACTCAACTCAACTCAACTTTATTTATATAGCGCTTTTTACAATTTTCATTGTTACAAAGCAGCTGTACATGAGACACATTGAGTACAAGTAAATAAACTAAAGGCATATACCTTTAAAAACAAGACAAAGGTGAAAACAACAAAGACAGACATACAAATGCTCCACACACACAATATGCAAACATACATACACACACACACATTGACATAGACGGACACACACACAGTGAAAGCACACATTGGCGATAAAGGAGAAAGAACCACAGGTCAAATATTAAACGGACTATAAATTCTTATATGCAATATTAATTATGTCTAATTTCTGAATTCTAAAGCAGCCCCCCCGGCCAGGCAGATAGTGCAAAACAATATGCAAACGGTGGTGAGGAACCCAAAACTCCCATCGAGAAAAAAAACCTCAGGTAATACATATGTGACAGAATAAATTAATATGTAATATTTACGTCTTCATATATAGTATATATATATACTAAAGAAATGTTAACATAAATGATTTTGATAATGATAAATATGTTTTTTAATGTTCCAGAATTGGAAGTTAGGAAACATGAAAGATTAAACGATTGTACATCTGTGTACACAGCAGTGATGATAGCGTTATTAATGGCCTTGAATTCGATTTATGAAGTAAGATCGGATAAAGTAATAATATGTTCATATTAAATGGCATTTCTCATGAGTCTACAGTCACAGCAAATAGAATGAGGAAGTAGACAAAATGGCTAAGGAACCCTTAAAAGTTAAAATTTAACGAACCAAGTATAATTTAACACTCATATTTTCTTTGATGGATCTCTAACTAGAGAGAGAATGCATTTTTAAATTGATCAGGAACAATAGATTAGCATTTAGAATATAGGGAAATATGTAAATTCTCTTCACACTCCATCACAGCAGGTTGCGGTATGCACCTATAAATTGGTTCGCAGCCCGCCATTACACCAAGAAGAAGAACTCTCGTGTCGCGTTCAGGATGACGTAATATTCGCAGTGTTTCCTTCGGCGAGTCCTGCTGGTACACACACACGCAGATCGGTCTGACAATGTTGGGCAAAATAATCGGACAGAAATACGTGGCCATCGCGAAAACATGGTAAGGTCATGGTACAACTCTGTTCATCGGGAGTACTTTGTTTCACTGTTAATATCGGAATCTGTTGGATTTTATTCATAGTTTTGTCCTTGTCATGACCTGTAACCTGCTAAGCTAACGAATTCAGGTCATGATAACACACACTGATGTTTACATATGAATATGTTTCTTTAATTTCATCCAGAATGTTTGAAATGAGTATTTTACATGTTGTGTTTGAATAATACATGTTTGTATTTTTATCTGTCTTTGTATCTATTACGTGCTTGATTGGCATAGTTCTTATTAGATTAGCTTCTTAAGATTTCATTAAGTCCCTCATTCATTTTTTTAATACTGTTACTGGTTTTATTCAAAATGTTTATATATATATATATATATATATATATATATATATTTCTGTCTTATCCTTAAAGTTGTTTTACTTTATCTTTTTTATTTTATCCCAACAAGCATTTCAGTGTTGTGATTGACATACGTACAATCAACTTAAAACAATAGTTTTAGGCTTCTATTTTACTGAAATATAATGTTCTTTAATACTTCAGAAATTTATGTTTGTATGATGTTTGATGTCCTTCATGTCCAGGGTCCCCACGCTTGCTGTCTGGGGTGGAGTTGGAGGTGTTGCTCTCGTTTACCTTACAGACTGGCGGATCATCTTGGACTATGTTCCCTATATTAATGGAAAATTTAAGAAGGATGATTAGAGCTTCAAAAGGTTTGTCTTCCTAGCTTTTTTTAGTAGGATTTGTTTTATTTAGCCTCACAGTCAGTGTTTAAGCTGTGGAAAATACATTTTTTATCCATTTAGTCCAAATGCAAATTTTAGGAAAATAAACTTGTTGTTAAATTTCATTACATTCCATTTCTGATGTTGTTGATTCTTTTCTTTAGGTCTGTTTGCTTTTGACCGATGGAAGATGGTGATGGAATCATAGTTGGAGATATAAACATCATTCAATCATGTGAAATGAACTCATAATCCACATACATTTCTATTGATTACTTCAAATGAACAACATCTATATTTATTTTTTAGAGCCTTATTCATTTTGTAATGTGAAGGGTCCGGTCCCACAATCGATATAAACCTGTCACATCAAACTGTGTATTATCCAGAAAAATTGACCTCTGTGTGATTCCACAGAAATCTATTGACTGTGTTGAAATAATGTTTCATTGGAGTCATTACATTTTGTTGTGGACCTGGGCTTTTTTATTTTGTCACCTGCTTGACCACAGCTTAACTGGTGGTGCTTGTTAATAAATAAATAGAACTTATTTGGTTTTGTTTGTGTATTGTATTCAGTTTTCTCATCTTGTTTTATACACAATAGGCCCTTTTTTAAATGGGACCCCAGGTCATCAAATGCAAGGTTCCAGAAGTTGCTTACAAATCTCTTTAACTAAGTGTTTAATGGAATAATATTGATGCCACAATTCTCAAATTTAAAGATTTATTTATCTTAATCTAACGCCACCTGACTCGATTCGCAATGAGCTAATGAACCGAATCTACGAAACAACATCACATCCGGTCAATACATTAAGAAACAATTCGATGTCTGATTTCAGTTCTGTATTTCTTAATTAACGCAATATTCTTAATCGTTTTCCTGCGAAAGAATTGAAAAGTTTTTTTAATAGCGACTTTACGGATAAACGCATCGCGATTTGCGAACCGACTCCCAGTTCATCGGAGTCGCGAGGCAAGGTCGAAGGGTAAGCGGATAGAGATCAGCAGCCAGGAGTCTTTAACCCTAAACATTCGCCGTTTTTTCTTCGAGACAGACTTCGGGAAACAGACAGACTTTCCAGAAACATGGAAAGGACAAGGTGGGGGTGCTCGGCCCTCCCAAATGGTTGGAAAAGGGAAGAAGTGACCAGAAAGTCGGGCTTGTCCGCGGGGAAAAGTGATGTCTATTACTTTAGGTACTGCAGTCAGTGGAGTTAGCCTGAGACCAGAGAGCCGACAGAAATTTCACTTTAAATGGTCGTTTGCTATAATGAACTGGATTTCTGTCGATATACCAAACGTTTTAGCACGTCATTATATCCGATTGATAGTTTTTTTTGTGAAGTGTAAATGACGAAGCGCGCGTTTTTGTGTCTACGTTAGTTAGCAGCGAGTGCTAAATAGTGATAACAGATATGCTAACTCTGTTATTCTTTATATTTAACGTTATGTGCTCTACACATTGATTTATTTACTCTTAGAAAGAAGTATGCAGACTTGCAGAGGAATGGACTTAATTTATGAGGAGTTTGTAAAATTGAGACAATAGTTGGGGGTTACATTTATAGTCAAGGTTTAAAACTTCTTGAACGTGTGCAAAAAATACTTCAAGTATGCTTTTTAGTACAAGGTGCCAGTGTAAATACCGTGTAAATATCATGGTACATAAATGTCATAAATTATAAGAATTCTTTATCACTTTACCATAGTACTACCCAGGGATGTAACGATTCACTCGATTTATTTTTACAAGATGAGTTAAAATGAACAACCTCCCTTGCATAATATTTTTTATGCTTCACGTTTCTTTGTGTAATAAAAGTATGTTTTATTTCAAACAACAAAACTAAACTTCAATTTTAAAACAAATTAATAATAGAAAAAGTATCTTAATATAAACAAACTAATACTTTCTGTGATTTTCTTGGATGTTTTGCATAAAGAAAATATCAGCATGTCCACTTTAAGGGCCCCAGCTTTTCAAAAAATCTATTGCGATTCAGCTCACACCTCAACCGATTTGAATCGTTACATCCCTAGGCCTACCCCATTATGTTTTGCCATCGGATTTGTGAAATTGTTAACCATTTATTATGATTTTATTATTTTCTTTTATATTATGTTTTATTACTTATTAGTGTGCCTTTAGTTATTTTCATGAATATGTGCAGAGATTTCTTGCTTGAACAGTTTTTGAAACATGACTATAAACTTGTTTGAGTTTAAGTGTTTTTTATCTTTTGTTTTCCTAATACTTGAACTTTCTCTCTATTTTTAGTCCAACGGGAAAGAAGTTTCGTAGTAAACCCCAGTTGGCCCGCTATCTGGGAAACTCCTTGGATCTAAGCTCTTTTGATTTCCGCACAGGGAAGATGCTGATGAGCAAACTGAATAAGAACAGACAGCGGATACGAAACGATAACAGTCAAAGCAAGGTAAACACTGAAGGACAGGGGCCCGTTTCAATAAGGAAGTTCAACCAACACCGAGTTAAAATCTGAACTCTTGAGTTGATTTACTCAGAGAATCGCTACTCTGAGTTTTCAGTTTCAGACCAGCTGATTTGATTTAGTTCAATTCACTCTGAGTAAGTTCACTCTAGGTTATGCGCGTGCAGCATGGCGATGAAAAGCCATCATCAATTGAGTGAAGATAGCACGATTCTCCATGGCAACGGCACGTGACAAAAGCACGTGTTCATTTGTCGCCAATCGAATTGAAGGTACTGTTACAAGCGTACAGTGAATATGAGCACATATTTAAAAAAAAATATTCACTTGTTAATGCGCAAGTTTATATGTCAATCACTTTTATATGTATTTTGTTGAAACTGTGAAAATGGGAATTATATTAAACGCTCCCGCTCTCTCTCTCTCTCTCTCTCTCTCTCTCTCTCTCTCTCTCTCTCTCGCGCGCGCGCTCTCTCTCTCATGTAGGTGCAATAAATCGGCAGAAGCTGAATATGAAATACAAGAACATCTTTCAGGAAAGTTTAAAGAAATAAAATGCTCTTGCTAGTAGGATGCCTGTTTGGGAAATGTTAAATATACGACTTAAACTGGCCTTAAAAGTTAAGATAAAACGTCCAAACGGGGCCTCACAATTCTCTCCCGACATAAATGTAACTCTCTGCGAATTAATGCAGCTTCCTCATCTATGGGTTCCTGAATAAACGGACATGACATTTTAAGGTGTGTGTGACTAAATTGAGCGCGATTAGCAAGATGAATCAATAAACAAATGGCGTATGCAATTTCAACACCGCTCGCGCTTCGAAAAGGGGGCGGAGACTGTAACAAACCCTGGGTTTGTGGAATAAAACCTGCTCCCGACCAGGTTAGGTTCACGGAGTGTGTTACTCTGGTTACTCACTCGGAGTATAAGATACCTCGATTTCTGAAATGGGCTTGACTTACCCCGCGGTCGCGGGTTTGACATACCTCACGTTCTGAAACCAAAAACTCTTGAGTATTCCGTTTTCTGGGGTTGAATTACTCTGAGTTTGCACTTACCCTGCTTTCTGAAACGGGCCCCAGGTGAAGTGAGGGATATTTTAATGGTCAGAACGGTTTACTCTTACTCTTTTCACAATTTACCAACCACAATCTTATGCATCTTTGAGACGAATGCTTCAAAACAAATTTTTTGATGTTTTCAACTGTTGTAATGTTCTTGTAGACTGAGAAACTGGTTGCTGGTTGTTTTCTAGGGTAAACCTGATCTGAACACGTCCCTGCCAGTCCGACAGACAGCATCGATCTTTAAACAGCCCGTCACCAAAGTCACAAATCACCCCAGCAGTAAAGTCAAGACAGACCCTCAGAAAGCAGTGGAACAGCCCAGACAGGTACGTCATCTTTACACGTCAGTCTACAAAATCACTTTTCAAAGTGACACTGATTTTCAGAGTCCTGTAGTACGTATCATTCACTCCACTGAAAATTCTGTTATTTATTCACCCTGATGCAGTGTTGTTTTTGACTGTAAAGCAAGTTTTGAAAGTAGAATTTTTTTTACACTCTGTTGTTTAAATAATGGCAATTTATGGTTTCTAGGTCTGTCTAGCTCCAGAAAATACGGGTAAAACACCCTTAAGAATCCATTCGGTTATATTTTACAATGACTCTCAGGTCAAAAAATATGAATATGTGTGAAGAACAGAGCAATGTGTTAGTTGTTATTCGCTGAAGTTCCAGTGAGCCTCATTTATGAAACGACCATACGACCGAAAACTATGCATACGGTCGTTTCCACGCAAAACTCTTTCAAGACCTGTCTCAGCTCGTGTACACAAGTTTTGGTCCGAGTATGCTTTACCCTTTTGATAACTGATTAGGAATAATAATAATGGATAAAAACAATTTTTATTATGACAATGTAAAAATAGATTCCAATGCGATTTTCTTATTTTCATTAGATTAGTAGTCTTTTCTTTTCTAGCCTAATTATGTGATCATTTAAATTCCTGAAATTACAAGGTTAATGGGCGCTTGGTACTTTAATCAAATTTTAGGCTACTTCTAAGATAATATACGATAATTAAAATGCACAAATGAAAGTAAAATATTTAAAAAACTACAATAGGCTGAATCAATATATTTATAAACGATGGGTTAGTTTACCTATTTGCAAGATGATAGCTTCTTTGTTTGACAAATATGCATTCTAATGAAAACAGACAAAAGCAAAATGAAATGGGGCCTAAATGTTCAGTATACACCATTTAAAAAAGTATTTTATGTAAAGAAAAGCAGAAGCCTCAAACATGAATGCAAAACGCTCACACTTGTCCTGTGATCCTTTATTGGTGTGCTTTTCATTCATGTTCAGGCTCTTCGTTATTTCTTTACATAATACGCTTTATTAAGGTGTACATTGAATCTTAATGAATTAGGTCACATTCAGCTTTTTGGAATGTCGGAGGAACCCAAGTTTGTCCTCACCGCCTGAAAGCTGAGCTCTGTGTTCCGCACACAAGGAGACCGATGTAAAGGTGGGAAGTAATGAAGTACACTTTTTAATTTTTCTGGATACTTTTTACTGTACTTCACCACATTTGAATGACAAATATCTCACTTTTCAAGATTTTTTTTAACGAATTGGCGGATCGCTTTGAAACTTGTAATGGTTCATCAAGGTCATGTTCTGGGTGGACCTATTAAGTTAAATTAAATTTTATTTATAAAGGGCTTCTCAAAATGTGCATTGTTCCGCAGCAGGTTTACAGGAGAAAGTAAGAAAAACACAGAAAAGGTAAAACACAGCACAGTGCATGGTATTTATAGAACAAGCCAGATCATTCAAGTGAATGATATCTAATAAATGCAGTTTCCCGGTGAGCCATCTAACACTTCCCTATGGCGAGGAAACCAAACTCTGACGATAAATAAATGAAGAAAAAACCTACGGAAAAAACATTCTTAGCTGGGAGGGCCAGGTCTTGTCTGAGCTGCACTCAGTGACTTAGATAAAAAATTACTGAGTAAATATTTATGAAGAATATCTTTTAAATTGTGATTTAGGAGATTTCATTTGTTGAAATTGTTTAGGTCTAATTTGGTATTTTTTGTGATAAATATCAGACAATAGAAGAATGTAATAAGCAGGGGAAATATTAATGGCATAATGTAATTGAGTGCAGCTATAACTTCTAACTGCTGGCATGTGATGTAAGTTTAGCATTAAATAGTAAGTATTAAGTGAATGCTTGGCTGAAAATGTGTCTTTAATCTAGATTTAAATTGGGAGAGTGTGTCTGACCCTAGAATAGTGTCGGGAAGGCTATTCCAGAGTTTAGGTGCTACGTATGAGAATGCTCTATCCCCTTTATATCGCCTTTAAAGTCTGGAGTTTTTAGATCCTAGAAAGCATGATGGGTTGCAATGTGATAAAAGATCTTTTAATAACTTATAAAGTCTTAAACGGTTTAGCCCCTAGAATCATAAAAGAGCTTCTAAGTCAATACGGTCTATATTTTATTTGTAAACATTTCACATTGCTACACGCTAAATTACTTTTTACTTTCATCACGGTCCTACAGCTGGTAATCCGAATTTTGCTACACACATTCTAAGATAACCAAAGGTCAAATAACAGCTTCCATGACATTACCGTCGGCTATGAAAGCTGTTCTGTGTAATACACTGATATTGTGTGTGTGCATAGCCTACCTCTAAAACACTTCTATGAAATGTCCTTTGAAGTCCTGCTTGCAAATGTCTCCTGGTCCATTGGTTTGTTTAATTATAAAAATATAAAAAAGCCAAACTAAGGCTTCTATTATTAGTGTTAAAATATAACCAGTCTTATGCCATTCGGTCCGGTGTCAAAAAAATTCTAACAAAGATAGACGTTTGCACCTGCACTAGCATACTTCCGTTACACTTCGATCAATCCGCATTCTTTTAACTGACAAGGACAAGTTGAAGCCATTGTAACTGTTTATTTAAGCCTCAAAAACAGCAAAAAAAAGCAAAAAATGGCTCCTTTAAAAGGCTTCTATCCCAGAAAATGCACTTTTAAATGTTTTTCTACCAGAAATTGAGTCGCCAGAATGTGTGCAGACAAGCTGACAGCCATTTTCAGGCAAGAGCAGATATAGCCAGCGATAAAAGTGTCTAAGAAACAACAAAGGTGTGCTGTTGTGGATGTAAAGTAGAACATAAAAGGGGTCAGTTGTGGTCTAGTGGTTTGAGAGTTCGACTCGTAGCCAGAAGGTCACTGGTTCAATTCTCAGTGCCACCAGGAAATGACTGAAGTGCCCTTGAGCAAGGCACCTTACACCTGTTTGCTCTGCAGTGATAGCTGCCCACTGCATCCTACTTGTAAGTCGCTTTGGATAAAAGCGTCTGCCAAATGAATAAATGTAAGTATAAAAGTAGGGCTGCAACTAATGATTATTTTAATAATCAATTAATCTGTTGATTCTTTTTTCGATGAATCGGATAAAAACTAAAAACATGAAAAGCATTCATTTCCAACCCTTTATTCATAAACAGAACTAAAATCTTTAGAATGTGCGCAAACATGCTGCTTCTTGAACATCCCTGAGCTGTTATAATAATAATAATGTAAAATAGAAATGGACTAACACAAAAAACATACACATGTGCCAAATATATAGCCTATTTTTAGATAAAGTGCCACATGAGCTGCCAGAATAATAAATCATTTATTAAAAATAAAGAACAATACAAATCAGAAAATTTATCAGGATTTGTTTCAATATCAGAACTTATTCTCTACACCAGGGGTTTTCAACCGGTGGTCCGCGGCCCCCTCGTGGTCCGCGGCGGCATTGCATGTGGTCCGTGACATGCATTCCAGCCTACCTAATTTCACTATTATAATCACTTTTTTTCCATAATTTATTTTTCCAAACATTTGCAGAATATTTGCGCATTGGTGTGAATAATACATTTATTGAAAATATTTAAAATAATTTGAGTTTGAGTTGAGATTCTACGATGGCGTTTTAGTGCCACATATAAAAAAAAAAAGATTTCGAGAATAAAGTCGAAATGTTAGGAGATTAAAGTCGAAATGTTAGGAGATTAAAGTCGAAATGTTACGAGAATAAAGTTGAAATGTTACGAGAATAAAGTCGCAATGTTACGAGAATAAAGTCGCAATGTTACAAGAATAAAGTCGCAATGTTACGAGAATAAAGTCGAAATGTTACGAGAATAAAGTCGAAATGTTACGAGAATAAAGTCGAAATGTTTTTGCAGACGCACACACTCACAAACTTTCACACTGACACACAAACACACACACACACACACACACTCTCTCTCTCTCTCAAGTTCACTTGAAGCTTATTCATTAAATGATTACCATCATTGTAGTGAGTGCAAGGTTCATTTATACACCACATTTAAATACAGCTTAAGATGAACAAGTCCTATGAAATAATATTTGTCAATAATAACCTATATGGGACAAAGCACAGAATATATAGCAAAAAGTGCTTTTCTAACTTAGTAGTTTTGTCCTAGTCCAAATATAAAAAAAATCTTAAATCAAGATACATTTACTAGACACATGAAATCGCATAAGAAATTATGTCTTTCTGATAAAACACCTCAGGGACATTACGTTCCTCACTTCAAAACGGAGCAAAAGTAGGATTCTGTAGTGATTTAACCTGCTGTTGAACTCCCTTCCTCATCATCAAAGACTCCAACATGTTTGCGTTTCAGGTGCTGGATCATTGCCGTGTTGCTCCCGTGCCATGCCATGTAGCTTTAGCATATTTTGAAGTGAACACACTTTTTCTGTTTATTTAGTGTGAAATGCTCCCACACCTTGGATGACTTGGGTCGCGCGGATTTCTCTGCCTCCGCCATGTATCTTTCCTCCGCTCGTTTATTTTATTTTTGCTCCGCCCTGTCTATGAGGCGCCGAAATCTGCTAGCATCAGTGCGTGAGAGAGACCGAGTGTGTTCACTCCGCTCCACGCTCAAATAAAGTTTTTTTGAATAGTATAAACGTCTCCGCGTCGCGCGACACAACGAATCGATTATGAAATTCGTTGCCAACTCTTTAAGTAATCGATTTTTATCGATTAAATCGATTCGTTGTTGCAGCCACAACATAAGTCTTTGTAATATGGCACTTACACTTTCCTTGAAACATGTATGTATAATGCATTATAAAAGTAGTTTTTATGCATTGTAATGCACCTTTTAATCCATTGTAATGTCTTATAATGTATTAACTGTAATAATTATTATTTATAACACTTAAAAATTCCTTGTTGCACTACACATTTTAAATTGGTTATAATTCTTTACAACTACATATAATGCATTACAACACACATTATGAAGAATTAAAAAGCATTTTTTCCTTTAATAACACTTTATAATGCATTATACATGCATGCTTCAAGAAAAGTGCTACCCAATTTTTTTGGTATGTCATTTTGTAAGAAGGAGCACAACTGAGTTGACACTACTATTTCTAGTATTTTAGTCAGGTAAGGTAGAGTTGAAATAGGTCTATAGCTTCCTAGTTAATTGGGGTCTAAATTTGGTTTCTTGATAAGAGGCTTAATTGCGGCCAGTTTAAAGGGTTAATTGACGAGTTGATAATGTTATAAATTGGCTCAATTGCAACAGTTAGTAACTCTTTCAATAATTTAGTTGGTATGGGGTCTAATACGCATATTATAGTTTAAGATGTTGCGATAAGTTTAATTAAATCTTCATGTTTTAAAGGTGAAAAAACTGTAGCTTTTCTTTTAGGGTGATGGTTGATACTAATTCATAGGACAGACTTGGAGGTGGAGTTTTTATGATTTTGGGCTGTATGATTTCAAATTTTTTCTGTAAAAAATTAATTGCTACCAAGGTGCGGCAGAATAAGCAGGTCAGGTCATGTCTGTTTATTTGTTAATTTAGCAACTGTGCTAAATAAAAATCTTGGATTTTTTTTCTTTTTCTAAAAGGTTTCAGAGGTGCCCACTATTTGCTGCTTTTAGTGCCTTTTAACATTTTGCACTCTCTTTCCACGCAATTTTAAAGACCTCTAATTGTATATGATTCCGTTTACGCTCCAGTTTACTTGTTTGTCTTTTCAGGGCGCGAGTGGGGCAACTGTACCATGGTGCTATGTTTTTCTCATTAATCTTTTTTAACTTGCATTTATCAGACGCTTTTATCCAAAGAGACTTACATTGCATTGTACTATACATTTGTTTCTTAGTATGTGCAATCCCCTGGGATCGAACCCACAACCTTGGCGTTGTTAGCGCCATGCTCTTACCGCTGGGCTACAGGAAAGCCTACATATTAGAAGCTGTCGCACCTCTGTAGAGAAAATAGTGCGCATGTTGCTGGTCATGTCATCGAGCGATTCTGTATTTATTTGTATGGTTATTAAAGGAGTCAGATCTGGCAAGTTCTTTGCGATACTATCTTTAGTAGTCAAGGTAATTGTTCTAGCCTGTCTATAACGAGTTATATGGCTGATTTCTGTAGTGCGCAAATTACATGTTATAGATGGTGATCGTAACATCGTCGCTTTGAGGTATAATGTCTGTATTGGTTGGATCGTTTCTGTTGGATAAAATAAATTCTAGTTTATGATTAAATCGATGAGTGGGTCTATTGATGTGTTGTGTTATTCCAAATGAGTGTATTAGCTCAGTAGATGCCACCGCTAATGCATCATTAGTACCATCTACGTGGATATTAAAATCTCCGACAATCATAACTTTACCAACGTTAACCAATAGGTCCGATAAGAAGTCTGCGAAACGTTTCAGAAAATAAGTTTAGGGCACTGTGTCTATACACAGTAGCCAATCTAAGAAAAAAGCAATGTTTCAACGTAAGCACTTCAAATGATTTAAATGGTTGTCTGTTCTCTGAGTTACAGTAGGAAAGTCTCTAAAGATTGTTGTGACACAACCACCTTGATCAACCCGGACATGGCTCATGCATATAACACTTGCTTGGTGGGGTAGACATTTACATTTTACATTTAGTCATTTGGCAGACGCTTTTATCCAAAGCGACTTACAGTGCACTTATGACATGGACAATCCCCCTGGAGCAACATGGAGTAAAGTGTCTTGCTCAAGGACACACTGGTGGTGGCTGCTGGGATCGAACCAGCAACCTTTTTGATTTACCAGTTCAGTGGTTTAACCCACTAGACCACCATCACCATCTCACATTTAGTCGCTTTTATCCAAAGCAACTTACCGAGAGTTCAGGGAGCAATAATACAATAAGTGCTTATACAAAGTTACTTGTTTCAACAAAAGCTAGACCAACACCTGTCGAGAGAAAGAGTTATTGTTTTTTCTTCTATTTTACTGTCAAGTATTCACAGAATAGATTGGTTTTAAGTAGTGTTTTGTGAGAGATGTGGTTGACCATACTGAGTTAGGAAGAACGTTCCACCGGGAAGGAGTTGTGAAGAAGAATGAGCGGGAAAACGATTTACTTACTATGAGGAGGCAATTACAAGAGGCCGCTAATTTGCTGAACGCAGGGTTCTTGATGGGGTGTAGGAGTGTAAGAAGGTGTGAAAGTATGCCGGTGAAGATCCAGTGATAGTTGCAAGCATTAGTGACTTGAATCTGATACGGGCTTGAACCGGAAGCCAATGGCTAGAGATGTGAAGGGGTGTCACATGAGCTCTTTTGGGCTGTTCATAGCTACAAAAATAGGTCATTTATGTGAATCGTGTAAATCTGAAGAGTTTTTTTTTGGTGGGGGGCATCTACTTTTAGGCATCTACTCTCGAGTGTCCGAAACGTCTTTGGTCCTGCACCTAGATTCGTTTAGCCAACTGGAATCAAGATTACAGCTAAACTCATCGACTTTTTGGACCTTTGGCCTACCAGAATCGCGTTCTAAGCGTCATGTTTGCACCCGTGCTGAAAGGGACGACTGCGTTTGTCAAAACGAAAACGGTGTTGATATTTATTATTCAGGTCACCCGTGTGATGGAAACGGCTATGTTATGAGAGACAGTTGCTAGTCCCCCTTTCGAATTTCCACTTCTAGAGCTCTGCCCTTAAGTCAGTAAGCGCACTTTGGTGCAATAGATATTCGTCCGAAGTTTCATTCACAGAAGCTGTAGTTTACGGATTATATTTAATCATCATTTTAAAGACCTCTCAATTCGCTTCATAATACATTAATATGTCGCCAGGAGCCGCGGGGATTATTTTTGTATTGCTTGTATCTGGTTTTTGACCTTTCTTTTTTATGAAAGCTCTTATAACTTGCATCAATCAGGTCTTGCACTTTATCTCTCTTAATAACTTTCTTAACTGTTTCACCGCCATTGACGAGTTATCTCGTCATTAAAAAAAAAACGGTTCCCCGCCAAAGACGAGTTATTACGGCAATCAGTGTTTGTACTGTTGTACAGCAGGTGCCGCTATTACACACCTTTGGGAAAAAGTACAGAATCCCAGAACCTAGAGCGTATATGTTTTAGCGGTTTTTTATTATTGTTCTGAGTGTAATCTGGGCAAAATCTTTGAAAACAAAGGTTAATTATCTCGGCTATTTAATCAAAGTGATGCATTTTTGAAGAACCCTACCCACATCTACGGAGTGATAAAAAACGAACAAAGGAAGATAGAAGAATACGGTTTCTTTTGTTTAAAAGCTAACACTCTGTTCTTTCATTTGACATATTGTTTGTCCATATATACTTTACAGAAAATGTACTGTGAGCCATTACAGTTGGGTAAAAATGTTAAAAAACGCTGGCATATGCTGGCAACATTTTTTTTTAAAGGCTGGCGGGGAATGAGTTAAAATAAGTCCCGCACTTTACTTTCTCAATCCTGCATGTTAGAGCATTTTAAAGTGTCAGAGAAAGACACAGCATAGGGACTTGCTGCACGGAAGTAAATTTCCAAATGAAAGCGTCTTTACCGGTCAGTAACTTTACATCAGACAGAAGCGGGCTGTACATTAGCCTCGCCGCTCGCGACATCCTTTGACATCATACAGTGGTTGCGTTCACACAGTTCAATATACTAAACAACTTGTCAAAGTATGTTTTGTGCATCCCGTTCACAAGTGTACCTTCTTAGAGAACAGTCAGCTTTTGTTGGCGGAGATTGGAGGAGAGATGTGAACTGAAATGGTTGTCAGTCAGCAATAATTTTTTCAATGTAGCCTATAATAATCCAACAGTTTTCGTTTATAGGTATTTTTAGTTTTTAGGCCTTATATGGAATGACACTTTTTAATGAAGTTTTTTGATGTAGGGTTACAGATTAACTTGCATTACATTCTTTTAGCAGTCAGTTTTAGGCCTAATTGATATAGGCTATTCATGAAGGGAGAGGGCTAAAAAAAAATTCATTTACTTTATTTTGCTCAATTTTATATTAAATTGTATTGTATTTTACTGGAAAGCAAGACAAATTATAAAAAGCAAATTTTGACTATCCAGTTTGTGCAATAGTGAAAAAAAACAGCTTAATAAATAGAAGAAATAAAAAAAAATATGTTCGGTATTATTCGGCCAAGTGTTTCGCATCATGTCTGGCTTTGGCTAAGAAGTTTCATTTCGGTGTATCCCTAGTTCTAATGGACACGCATCAAGTTTGGTGCTTAGATGTTTAGTTATGACTGGAGCATTGGGATCACGAGACGATGCCAACATATTCATTTTTTATGAAAATCCCAAATTCAAAATCCATTTTTTTTTCTGTAGCTCAAATTGTTGTCATGTGATTAGCCGCTGCTCCACAAAGCCCCCCCCCCGTGCCGCATATGGCTGTCACCTTTTTCACCTCTTCCGAGTTTGCCGGTATGGCTGTTGGAAGACGAGGCGTGCTGCTGCGTTCTGAACCAGCTGGAGTGGTTTGATAGCCTTTGCAGGAAGACCAGCAAGGAGAGCATTGCAATAGTCCAACCTTGAGATTACCAGGGCCTGGACAAGGAGTTGTGACTCATGCTCTGTGAGATCGGGTCCAAGCTTTATGATGTTGAATAAGGCATATCAGCATGACCATGTTGTCTTTGTAATGTGATCATTGAAGGACAGCTGTTCATCAAATATGATTCCTAGGTTCCAGGCTGTTTTGGAAGGAGTGATTGTGGTATTGCCAAGTTGATTGGTGAGATCGTGTTGCGTAATGTCTCAATCAGCTTGGTGGGGAAGACTCATTAAGTCCGAAATAATCAATGGTTTAAGACAGTTTTCGGTAAGGCAGAGTATATCAAAACTGTTGTCTGTGATCATTTCATTTACATTTAGTCATTTGGCAGACGCTTTAGCGACTTACAAGTAGGGTGCAGTGGGTAGCTATCACTGCAGAGCAAACAGGGGTAAGGTGCCTTGCTCAAGGGCACTTCAGTCATTTCCTGGTGGTACTGAGGTTTGAACCAGTGACCTTCTGGCTACAAGTCCAACTTTCTTACCACTAGACCACAACTGACCCACATTTACAATAACTGGCTTTGAATTAAGTGACCTAATACGAAGTAGCGAGAACTTTATGAGTTGGTTTTGCTATTTATTACATTGTCTTCAGGTTTAATCATGATCAGATTTTTTCCGAAACTTTAATTTCTAACTTTTATTTTTGTAAAATTTTGATTTGCTTGTCGAATGGTGCGTAGCATCTTTGAGATATTTTCAGACAGAAAATCCGCTCCGATGCTGGTGAGGAACGAATCAAAATTATTAACAAGGAGCAGCTTCTGTTCAATACAACTTGACATTAACCATTGATTACCGCATTAGTCTACTGAACCTTTCATTCCCTCGTCGGTAGATAGGAAGGAGCCCTGATACGGTGATCTTCGCCGTGGGCGATGCATACTGTCTCATCCTGAAGTCGTTCACCCCCGTGTGCAGCATGACATCTCCAACGATAGGGTTGCAGGTACCTGGGCAGAGACATCAAGAACACGGGCAAAAGGAAAATAGTGACTGCGCACCTTATCTTGAGTGGAGGACTGAGTCTCCGATGACCACAGTGTTTCATTCAGTCTTGCAGAGGGCGGCAAAGTGGTTCCTGGTCGGGATCTTATGCGTCACATCAAGAAATTTATATTTTTTCTGCTCGTAATATATGAGGAAATCGACAATGTTTTTCGATTCACATTAATATTTTTATTGACTCAAGCCGAGCTCATTGATATCAAAGTTGTCATATTTCACCATACTTGTCTGTCATATTGAAATTAAAGGTCGACCGATATGCATTTTCAGGGCCGATACCGATTATTTCCATGTGAATTAGACCGATAACCGATATTTTGAACCGATATATATATGGTTGCATTGGATTCCCTAGCACAATTAAATTTATATAATAAGTGTAAATAATTGAATTGCCTTAATAGCTTTATTGTGTATGTTGTTGAAAAGACCGCAAATGTTTTCATGAAGCTATAACATTAAAAGCAAATTTTAGGCACACTTAGTAAGTACATTAGCCTATTCCTTGAGTGTATTGTCGGCAAGACGGGCATTTAATCACACCCATGTGTGTCTCTGAACATTTATGTGTATAAATAAGTTGCGAAAAATAACTTGATCTAACATTCGAGCAGCTAGAGATACGGAGTGTGTGTGTGCGCGCGTGCACGAGAGCGATCTGACTGAAGACCGACGATTCAAGTTCTTTATGCTTTAAAATGGCTTGTATTTTTGAAATGGCGTAACTTAAAATGACATGCAAAACGCCAGCTCGATCAAGTACAAGAAACGCGTGTGCAGTGTGCTGCTCGCTTGCAGAGCAAAATCATTGTTATACTAAGGATGTGAATTATATCGACATGATGATAATGCGTAACTCCTGCGGAACCTGCAGGAAACCCGCAAAGCTGCTCCGAAATTCAGGCACTAATTATATTGAAGTGTTTTGCTTCTCAGTATAGTGGATTGTAATTTATTTCGACGTCTGATGCTGCCTTACCTCAGAGAGCATGAACGCGAAGCAGCTCCAGTTAGTAAGAGCTTTCGGTGTGAGAAAGAAAAAAACGTTCTGTTCCGCAGCCTCCCGCGTTGATTTGCGGGACTCGTGACTTAGTTCCAACAAATCAGAGGAGCAGTGGGCGGGCATTACTCTACGCAACAAACTAGAGAGACGTGTTCGGACTGCTCTCGCTAAATTCTTGGCTGCATCAGAGCAAAATAGCGCATTTTAAAATTAAATGACTTTATCGGCAAATCAGCTTTGAAAATGACCGATATCGATTATCGGCTAAATCCTTAATATCAATGCCGATAATCGGCCAGTTCGATAATCGGTCGACCCCTAATTGAAATATATAAAAAATACACTTTTTCCTACAAAAGCTCTCTGATTTGCATTGAATTTTGTGTATACCTTTTAGGGACACCCCTAAATAAAAGTTAATAAAAGCTTTTTGATTGATCAAATAAGGGCTGAATAATGAATTGCGTTAAATCGTGATGTGATAAAACACAATTTTCGAATGTCAAAGACTGCAATTAATTATGGGGATGTACAGTTTGATGTAGGGCTGGATATGGCAAAAATGTAAGCTCTATAGTTTTTTTCTATATTTATCGATAACAATATTTATTTATTCATAAAAATATATATTTTAATCTAAAATAATCTATTTTAAATAAAATTTATTAGTTTTTCCCCGCCAGCCTTTTTTTTAAAAAGTTGCCAGCCCACGGCAGCATTTTTTAACATGTTCACCAAAATTAAATGGCTCACAGAACATTTTCTGTAGAGTATATATGGACAAACAATACAGAGAGCTGCACGGGTCCAATTTTGTAAACCCGCACCCGCCCGTACCCGCAATGCTTAAAACCGCATCCGACCCGTTTTCCGACAGCAGCACTAATTAAAATCCGCACCCGACCCGACCCGCTTAAAATAGAACCGATACCCGACCCGTACCCGAAATCAAATCAGTTTATATATATATAATTTCATCTATGTTGATTAAATGAGAAGTGAAAAGAGTAAGATCATAAGTTGCGCAATATGTTGGGAGACAGAGTGGACAGACATTATTTTGACCACTTCATTAAGTTTCTTATTGTATAAAGCCTTTCTTTAAAGTGAATTTCGTTTTGTATTATTTGTATCTTAATTTTAATCAATGTTTTATCAACCAATTGCCTGGATTTAATAAATAAGAAGTAAATATAGCAGGCAATATGATCAGGACACGGAGCGGAGGCGCCTAGAGACTCCTGGGAGGGCGCGGGCTCAAATAAACAAAAAAAATGTTTTACCAACTTGAAATACAGGCATAGTTTTGTAGAAGTGTTCCTAAAAATATGCATTTATTTTTACATTTTTATGTGACTGTTTTGAACCCGTGTTTCCCCCGTGTCCGAACCGACCCGCACCCGTATCCAACACAGTTATATATGTTTCACCCGTTTCAGCCAAATTTGCGGGTCACCCGAACCCGTGCAGGACTCTGAAACAATATTTCCAATTAAAGAACACAGTCTCTTCTTTTAAACAAAAGAAACTTCTTCAGCTTCATTTGTTATTTTTTTATCACTCCTTTGATATGGGTAGGTTTCTTCAAAAATGCATCACTTTGATTAACCAGCTGAGATAATTAACGTTTTTTGTCAAAGATTCTGCCCAGATTACACTCAGAACAATCATTAAAAAACCGATAAGAAAAATACGTTCTAGGTTCTGGGATTCTGTACTTTTTCCCAAAGGTGTGTAACAGCGGCACCTGCTGTACAACAGTACAAACACTGATTGCTGTAATAACTCGTCTTTGGCGGGGAGCCGTTTTTTTTTAATGACGAGATAACTCGTCAATGGTGTTGAAGGAGTTAACAAAACAGACTAAAGTTAACTTTAAAGCAGTTAAAATTAAATTAAACCAAGTCATTTATATTACCTAATTAGAAATGTACTGAGCAACAAAGATGATATTAGGCCAAAAAGAACATTCAGCTAAATTTTGACTCAATTGACTCGTTAAGTAAATGGAGTGTTCATTCAATACATTCAACCAATGAAAGAGCTTCGTTATTGCATACATTCGAACGACATTGGCTCAGCACATACATAACACTGCAATAATGTCTTGCCTGAGTAGTGGGATTCTTTCAAAAAGACATCTCACATATACTAGGGCTGCACGATTTGAAGAAAAAATGTAATTGCGATTTTTCTGACCAAAATTGCGATTTGCGATTTAAAATGCGATTTGACTACTATTTAAAAAAAATAAGATATAAGTTTGTTTTGTTGGTTTTAACAGCATGCATCAAAGAAAGACCAAGCAAAATCACAAACTTTTGTAACATTATCCTACTGTTTATTTAAAACCACTTACACTGTGGCCATTTTTTTTAATAAAGTTGTCATGCAAAAATGTCATGACAAATTAAAATAATAACAGCAGTATCTTAAATAGTTAAATTAAACAAGTATAAACAAAACCTTAAACGTCTAAGATCCCGAACACACTGTAAACAGTTATAGTTATGTATGGCGTCTGTTATTTTGCAGTACCTTTGTGAAAATTTATCGTTGGGTGTGCTTATTTCAAGCGAGTGAGCAATTGAAGTTTGCTTGGATGTCAGTTGTGTCGCTTGTTGCGACGAAGTTGGTTTATCTGTGGACTTTTTGGCCTTGCATTCATCATAGAATAGTCTTTGATACCTCTGCAGGTGTTGATAGAGATTGGTTATGTTCCCTTGCGAGGTCGACACAGACTTTCAAAATAGTTCCATACATAAGCGATGCTTTTTCTTTTAGGTACCAAGTCATCTGCTGCTGCAGGACTTTTCTCTTCAGCAGACATGACGTTACTTTGTTGCGAATTTGAACTGCTGCTCCCGGTCGCGCTCATCTTTTCCAAATGATGTTCTTTGCTAATTCAAAAGCATGTACAGTAGAGATGCGCGGATAAGATCAAATGTCACCGGCATCCGCTGCTTCGAATAAATTATCCATCCGCCCGCACGTATAATCTTCTCTGATATAGATATCCGCACCCGATCGTCACTTTAATTACTCAGTAAATTTTCTAGCACAGTCTTTCTCTGTAAATGCTTAAATCTAATCTTTCGATTTAGCACACACATGATGTATCATAAGAGGTACCAGTCGTATGGCTTTCATATACATACAGTGCCTCACATTCGCTAAAAGGCTCCCACACGGTACTTTTCTTTCCTACCTTTTTCGTTTTGTTTTTAATTCTCCCTTTTTAAATTTCTCTTGGGTCTGTTTTGCCTCCATTTCTGCTTTAAGAAATAGACCGTCCTCTTCCGCCGCCACACGCGCATTTCTTTTAAATTACTGCAAATTAGCGCCTGATTAAAAATGCATTTAAAACATATTCGTATTTTTTGAGAAATCTTGTTAATATGTATATGATATCATACACCCGCAACCCACCCGCAATTAATCAGAATGTAATTTTTTATTACCCGACCCGCGGATCATCTGCAGCGCCCGCGGATTTAACTGCCATCCGCGCATCACTAAAGTGTTAAAATGCTCCCTATTGGTTAAACGTAAAATTGCAGAAGCAAACTGTCAAATACTACGTAGCTACATTTTATCTTATTTAACGCCCTTTTAATCGAAATAATCGCAGCTTTTGCGATTTGAGCATCGCACCCGTTCAAATTGCGATTTCGGTTTAAAAACGATTAATCGTGCAGGCCTACTATAGTACATTTCTTTATTCATGCAAGCATATTACATACAATGTTCAATATTTTAATGTGCACACAATTCATAACACCTCTAATCCTCACAGGGCAGCGCTGGTTTGTTTCATATGCACAAGAAATATTTACTTCTAAAATTCTGGATTTTATGCTGCTGACTGAGACCTGGCAACAGAGTATGGAGTACTGCCATTTGATTGAGCTTTGTCCTGCAGATTGTTCATTTATCAGCACGCCAAGGCTTGTGGGCTGCGGTGGAGGAATTTCTGTGGGTTCTTAAAAGTAATTTTAATTCCCAGTCGATGAGTGCTGATACATACTCTTCTTTTGAACTCCAGATATCTAAGGTCTGTCGATTACACTCTTTTTATTGTATTTTACTTTATCGACCGCCTGGTCCAGTGACCCCTTTTCTGAAGGATTTTACTGATTTTCTATCATCCATTATTATTAGTCTGATTATTGTTGGTGATTTTAATATTCATGTTGACGATGCTGCCTGCAGTACTGCTTCGGATTTTTATACATAATGGAGTCTTTCAATTTCATTCAACATTTCTGGTCCTACGTATGATAAGGGGCATACGCTCGATTTAGTTTTCTCTCATGGTTTAATTATCGGCGCTGTTTGCATTGAAGATGTTCATGTTAGTGATCATAAATATGTTTTATTTGATCTTGCTTGTATTGCGGATCCACTGCCTGTTAAGCGGGTGTCCTGTTCTCGCATGATCAGCCAATTTGTTATTGAAAATTTCTCATCCACTTTTAACTTAAGTTCGGTTCTCATTTCAAATGACATATTGATATTACTCTGCAGTCGTTTAATGATCAGTGTACTCTGCTACTGGATACTGTGGCTCATTTTAAGACTCGGAAAATCCCTGCTTTTAATACATCTCCGTGGATAAATGACGCAATCCGCACTTTCAAGCGTGTTTGTCGGAAGACTGAACGTCTGTGTGAAGCTACTCAATTACAGGTTCATTGCCTGCATCTTAAAGAGCTCTTGTCAGATTTGAATGAGATGATTAAAGATGCTAGAGCATCGTTTTTTAAGAATCTGATAACTACTGGCAAAAGGAATCCGAAAGCTCTGTTTGAGACTATTAACAGCATAGTTTCTCCAGTTAAATTGCCTTCTATTGAGGACTGCAATCATTTTTTATCTCATTTTGTGGATAGGGTTATGGTTGTCAGGAATAGCATTGTATCATCAGTAAACGCTCTTGAAGTTAATTCTGAAGGACTTCAAATCTTGGATTTCTTTTACCCTATTTCCCCAAACGATATAATTAAGATAGTGAGTATCATGAAGCCTTCCCTAAGCCCTGTGGAGTTGGGCCAGGTCCCTAGGTGTTTCAAACATTCTGTTGTTCAGCCTCTCTTGAAAAAGAGTAATCTTGATGCAACATCATTGAACAACTGTATGCCTATTTCTAAATTGCTCTTCATCTCTTAAATTTTGGAAAAGGTTGTGGCAGAGCAGTTGAATGATGTTCTGGAGCCCCACAACATCTCTGTTTTTACTAAAGCCAGATTGATATATATCATTCTACTGAAACTGCCCTACTTAGGGTCTCAAATTACATTTTGATGGCCTATGATGCAAGGGATTATTCTGTGTTAGTTTTTTTAGATCTAAGGTCAGCATTTGACACTGTTAACCACTGCATTTTGATAAATAGACTGCATTCCTCTGTTGAACTGTCTAGCCGCCATTAACAAATGGATGGCAGACAATTTTCTTCAACTTAATAATGATAAAACGGAGTTGTTGATTTTTGCCCCTAATAATATTACTCTTAAGGTTAAGCAGTTTATGGGGGGCTTAGTACGGTCAGACTTCAGTGACATAAGAAACCTGGGTGTCATCTTTGACAGATCTACCTGCTTGTAAAGTGTAAACACTCATGTAAAGTGTGAAGTTCGTTCCTGTTTTTTCCATTTTAGAAACATTGCTCAGATTAGATCTGTGGTCTTAGAAAAAGGGATGGAGATACTTGTCTAAGCCTTTATCTCATCTCGCTTGGATAATTGTAAGGTTTTATATACTTGTTTGAGAACAAATCATCTTTGGAACGACTACAAGTTGTACAGAATGCAGCTGCAAGACTTTTGACTCGTTCTAGCAAGAGGTCCCACACTACCCCTGTTCTTAAGGACCTTCATTGGTTCTTCTGACCGGGACCTTCTAACTATCCCTATAACACGTCTTAAGACGAAAGGTGACCGTGCTTTCTGTGCTGTGGCTCCAAGGCTATGGAACTCTCACCCTATAATACTGAGATCAATTGGCTCTGAAGACTCTTTTAAAAAACATCTAAAGACGCACCTTTTTAGACAAGCTTTTAATTGATAAATACAGTTTGGCGGTTCTTAAATTTCTGTGACATTCTTTGTAAAAATGTTTTTAGTTTATATTTTCTTATACGTATGTTTGATTTATTTTTCTGGTTTTCTGAAAGCACTTTGTGATTTCTTGTGTGTGAAAGGTGATTTATAAATAAATTGTACTTACTCATGATAGCAGATATGTTCACGTTGGATTTAAAAACGTTTGTGCTTGAGTGTTGAAGTAACTCGCTTACAATTGCGCCTCAAGTCTGTTTTGTTCAACCGGCGATTGCGAAGGAAAATAAGACACTTAATAAACCGCGTGATGTCAACTCGAGGTTAGTTTCACTTTCATTTCTGCTTCAAGTCATGTTTTCCTCCTCATGTCGAGTTATCTTTGCCAAGTGGAGTATGAAATGGAATTTGACGTGAATGCTAAAAGCTGCACGCTGACTGACTGTTGTTGTGTTTATTTCTGCTGTCTGTTAGACTGTTATCGAAATAAACAATCGCGAATTGATATTTTTGGCTCAGCCCTAGTTTTATGCGACCCTGCTCCGTACTGATCCGTACCATCTGAAAAGCATTAAAAATGCATAGCAAGAAACGAATTTTGCCCTCTTGTGGTGACTGCCTGCGAGTGAAGAGAGTGCGTTGCGCCTCATTTGGGTTGTGAATCTGTCCCTCTCTATTTCTTTATTTGAACCATGAGCTGCGGCTGAAGAGTGCATTTCACCACATGTGTGCCCCGACTTTGCCAGTCTCTAAGCATGCTTCCTGCGCATCTGCATTTAAAATGATAAATTTGTACATTGACCTGTTGTATAATGGCCTCAGACTCGACATAACGTGGCACCGTGGAAACTTAAGTGTAAAAGAGAAATAGTTGTGTGGGAATATTTTGGCTGTTTTGTGTGAATGATGCTGTGCAGTGTCTGGTATTGTGTGTGCTAACATTATTGGTACCTCAAGGGGCAATACTAACTAATGTCATTCAGCACTTGCACAATAATAAAAGATACAAGATCTTTGTGACACTTTTGTGTATTTACACAAAACTTGGTATGCATCACTGGAACATCTTATTCCCCTCACACAAGTTTGGTGAGAGCGGCTACTTGTTAGTGCTGGGCGGTATACCGGCTCATACCGAATGTGTGTATTTTGTTATGATATAAGAGCGCACCACACGGATGAACATTTGATTACTTTAACGAATGTGTAGAAATTGCCAGTTCGCATTACCTTATATTAAATAATCTCACTCACAAACATGTTCAAAAAGCGAGCGTATTCCCCTCATACCTGCTCAATGTAAGCATATGACATGATGTGTTATTAGTTTTTTAACTGTTTAAATAAGGGTCAAAATGGTAAGGAGGATTGACAGCGTGATCGCTTTCCTCTCATGTATCTAATTTAAGCCTTTATTTTATGATAAAAAATATGATTTCAGGAAAACATGAAGCC
The DNA here is from genome assembly GCA_008369825.1 of Triplophysa tibetana. NCBI lineage: Eukaryota > Metazoa > Chordata > Actinopteri > Cypriniformes > Nemacheilidae > Triplophysa > Triplophysa tibetana. The sequence continues at coordinate 4,327,550 of CM017899.1, forward strand.
ATTGTGACTATGTTAAACACAGCAGACACCACATGTATGTTTCTATGGTCAAATTGTTATCATTTTGTATTCAACTATTTAGACGGACCATGGTATCAATTTTTGGGTGGGTGCTTGAAGTTAGAAACACCAGTGCTACCCATTTATATGGTGCTACCATTGAAAAAAGTTAATATCAAGCACTGTTCTCTATTCATTTTTACTTAAATATAATGTATGCAATTTACCTTTGCATGCTATTCAGTTGTCTGAGAAGTCTAAACTTTGCAGTTATTATAGGGGAAGGGTATTGTTTACATTGTGTAGTTACAAGTTGTTATTAAATGGTTCTGTTTTTTTTCTGCAACTGTCATGGCTCCTGATCCTTAACATCTGTATAAACTGCATCAATTTGTGGGACTAACAAACCCATCAAAACTACTAGTGTGGAATTTTTCTGCAATATTTACTCTCTATGAAAGTATAAAAGGGCATTTCAAGTCAATCAAGTGCAGTATTTCCTCTCTCAATCAGTAGAAAATATGGCTTTGTTCCTGTCATGTTCCGGAATCTGGAAAATACAGTTATATTAATTTATGGTCATACCACCCAGCACCACCACTTGTGGTCAACAGTTATAAGCTACTAAATTGTGTTTTAATACATGCTTTTACACATCTGCTGTGCAGAAACTAATCTTCAGAATTGTCCACATGTATTTTGTGCCCTTGTAGCACTTGACCCCGTCATTGCGGTTTATGGCTATATTTTACATCTACATTTGTTTTTACTGTAACACATTAATGTAACTCAAACAAAGTTCTTTAAGACTAAAGTCAGATTTATTTAGTTTACCTTTAAATAAAAGTATTATTGATGCTTTAAATTACTTTGGTTGTTTAATGCAGTGTAAAAATAATAGTGAATTTTTTACAAAACATAAATATACAGTCGTGGCCAAAAGTTTTGAGAATTACATAAATATTCGTTTTCAAAAAGTTTGCTGCTAAACTGCTTTTAGATCTTTGTTTCAGTTGTTTCTGTGATGTACTTAAATATAATTACAAGCACTTCATACGTTTCAAAGGCTTTTATCGACAATTACATGACATTTATGCAAAGAGTCAGTATTTGCAGTGTTGGCCCTTCTTTTTCAGGACCTCTGCAATTCTACTGGGCATGCTCTCAATCAACTTCTGGGCCAAATCCTGACTGATAGCAACCCATTCTTTCATAATAACTTCTTGGAGTTTGTCAGAATTAGTGGGTTTTTGTTTGTCCACCCGCCTCTTGAGGATTGACCACAAGTTCTCAATGGGATTAAGATCTGGGGAGTTTCCAGGCCATGGACCCAAAATTTCAACATTCTGGTCTCCGAGCCACTTAATTATCACTTTTGCCTTATGGCACGGTGCTCCATCGTGCTGGAAAATGCATTGTTCTTCACCAAACTGTTGTTGGATTGTTGGAAGAAGTTGCTGTTTGAGGGTGTTTTGGTACCATTCTTTATTCATGGCTGTGTTTTGGGGCAGAATTGTGAGTGAGCCCACTCCCTTGGATGAGAAGCAACCCCACACATGAATGGTGTTAGGATGCTTTACTGTTGGCATGACACAGGACTGATGGTAGCGCTCACCTTTTCTTCTCCGGACAAGCCTTTTTCCAGATGCCCCAAACAATCGGAAAGGGGCTTCATCGGAGTATATGACTTTGCCCCAGTCCTCAGCAGTCCATTCACTACACTTTCTGCAGAAGATCCGTCCCTGATGTTTTTTTTGGAGAGAAGTGGCTTCTTTGCTGCCCTTCTTGACACCAGGCCATCTTCCAAAAGTCTTCTTCTCACTGTGCGTGCAGATGCGCTCACACCTGCCTGCTGCCATTCCTGAGCAGGCTCTGCACTGGTGGCACTCCGATCCCGCAGCTGAATCTTCTTTAGGAGACGATCCTGGCGCTTGCTGGACTTTCTTGGACGCCCTGAAGCCTTCTTTACAAGAATTGAACCTCTTTCCTTGAAGTTCTTGATGAACCTATAAATAGTTGATTTAGGTGCTTTCTTAGTAGCCACAATATCCTTGCCTGTGAAGCCATTTTTATGCATGTATAACAATGGAAGAACAATGATTTCAAGCATCACCCTCCTTTTAACATGTGAAGTCTGCCATTCTAACCCAATCAGCCTGACATAATGATCTCCAGCCTTGTGCTTGTCAATATTCTCACCTGAGTTAACAAGATGATTACTGAAAGGATCTCAGCAGGTTATTTAATGACAGCAATGAAATGCAGTGGAAAGGTTTTTTGGGATTAAGTTAATTTTCATGGCAAAGAAGGACTATGCAATTCATCTGATCACTATTCATAACATTCTGGAGTATATGCAAATTGCTATTATAAAAACTTAAGCAGCAACTTTTCCAATTTCCAATATTTATGTAATTCTCAAAACTTTTGGCCACGACTGCACAATAAAAAGTACAAACCAAAAGAGTAAAGTTCCCTGTTGCCCGCGGCAGTGATGTCTTTACAAACTATTTTTTAACTTCTTCTGATTTTGTTTTTCAAGGTTAATGTTACAAATCCTAATCGTAAAAGTTCCTCATTTTGGCCTGAATTTATAGGTGCGTGATATGTAAAATACGATCGATTTCAGCCATCGCATTTATCAGGGTACGATCATTCGTAGGATGTGATTTGCGGCATACAAATGTTTGACTCGCATGTGAACCCTGTCGTAAGATGATTTGTGTACACAAATATATACGGATATGCACGGATTTCTTCGTTAGATTGATAAATGAGGCCCATTGACTTCACATTTCCGTCTCAAAACAAAAACATTTTTGGTTTGGTTGTCAAGCACTTAAAAATGTAAGAAGTGCGACTGTATTTATGATGTTATTTTGTAATTTTTGGCATGTAAACATTACTTCACTAGAAAAGATTTGCAATGTCTTTTGCTTATGGTTTTATATACTTTTATAGAAGTTTTTAATCCTACTAGACGTGACACAATGAACTGTCAGTGTGTCGAAAAGATATATTTGATTAATTAGCAAGTTTTTCTTCATTTCATATAAAAAACGAATTCAGGTTTTGAACAAAATTTTTGGTTGAACCACACTTCATTCAATCAGGGCAGATTATAAATGTACTTTCTTGTTTTAATTCAAAGCTCTTCTGGGAGAAGAAACTGAGTGGACTCCACGCATCAGATATAGCAGAGGAGCTGGTGAAAACTATGGATCTTCCCAAAGGTTTGCAAAGTGAGGACATCAAACTCTTAAACATTTTGATCCGACAATAGCTGGTGAAATTTCTTCATATTTATTTAACTACTAAAGTCACATCTTCATCAGATGGTCTCTGATGTTAACACGTGTCGTGCAGGTGTCGGTCCAGGTTACACAGACAAGACACTGATCGCAGCTCTTGCAAGTGCTCTTCACACCAGTTCTTCTCCCATCACGGGTCAGCTGTCTGCGGCGGTGGAGAAGAATCCTGGAGTCTGGCTCAACACAACACAACCTCTGTGCAAATCTTTCCTGGTTACTGATGAAGACATCAGGTACATACAACCATTTGTAATTTACTGTAGACGAGGAAGGCTGTTTATAATGTACTGAAAGATTTTGCTGATCTGATAGAAAACAGGAAGATCTGGTTTATAATGTGAGAAAGAGGCTGGAGGAAGCTCTCATGGCTGACATGTTAGCACACATTGAAGAAGCCTCCATTGATACTACGTCTCCGCAGGAGGAATCCAAAGATGAGGAGGAGGAGGAGGAGGAGGAGTCGGGATAGCAGTAAGAAACACCACTTTTAAAGGATACATTCACCGTGATGCCAATTTTCAAACTTTAGTTAATGTGTAATGTTGCTGTTAGAGCATAAACTGATGAATTCTTTAACAGAATTCGCTTTTAAAGAACTACAGAGAACGTCTAGAATCGGACTACAGCCCTTTACATTTACGGGTACATGTCACTATGCCGAGTTTTTGAAAAACCTCTGCCCAAAGGAAGAGGAAGAGCCGCTGGAGTAGTGTTTGGTTCTTAGAGATTGTAAACGTTTGACTGAGCTGCGGGCTTAATTACTTTCACTTTCATCACAGTCATACAGCTGGTGATAAGGATTCAGCTACACACATTCTAAGATAACCAACGGTCAAATATCGGCTTCCATGATTTTAACGTCGGGTGCGAAAGCTATTCTGTGTAACACACTGATATTGTGTGTGCACACATACCTCTAAAACACATTTGAAATATGTGAAACATGGAAGAGTTTTTTAAACAAGAAATATGAACATCCACTGTTAAATACCCTAAAAACATAATCACATCTTCAAAAACAGCAAAATAATGGCTCCTTTAATATTCTGCTTACACTTGTTGTGTTGGCTCCTTGTTTCTAAATGTAAACTTATTTTTGGTGTGTTGGGTCATAGTGTTAACATGAATATTCTTTATTCCAGAGCAAACCGTTTTTAAAAAAGGGTCTGTAGTTTTCAGAATGTCTCTAACTGAAGAATGTGTTTGTGTTTTATTTGCAGGGTGATCAGTGAATACAACAATGTTTCTCCTTCACACACCCAAAGATGCACTCTTTAAGCCTATGCAGAACATCCAGCTCGTAACTTAACACGTTCTTCTCTAGTTCACATTTTACTCAGAACATTTAAACAGAGCATTGTATAAAACTAAACTCTTTTTTTACGAACCTGTTTAATGTGGCTTCTCAATTTACCTTCTTAAATCAGTTTGGCTGAGGAAATATGTATGGATGTATATTATGTTTCTGAATGATTCCACTGCTTTTCCATGAAACTGAGAATTATGTTTAACGGAATAATATACAACATTTGAGAGAAACATGAATATTGAAAAAGTAAACGTTTTCTGTTCACCCTAAATTGAGTCTTTTTTTTAGTAATATCATGGAAATCTGTACCATAATTTTAACAACAGTCGATTTCACATGAAAGAAGTGCCATGTTTTAATGACTATTATCCTTGAGATATTATACTCGAAGCACATGTTGTTTTGTAATAGCTGGTACAAATATGGTGCTCAACTTTTTGTATTGGTCCTATCTATTTAAGAATAGTGTGCGTAGATATAAGCTTTAACAGTGGTGCTTTAACATTTTTTTCAAAGCCATGTAGTCTTGAATCTGTGTTTGTATCACTTACAGTTTTCTGATGTTACATTTGTGATGTTGTAACATTAGATCAGAGAGTTCTGATGGGACTGAATATCTGTGAAGGTTACAGTGTGGATATGTGCTGGATCCATTCATTTGATTTCTGCCGTGTGATGATGTTAACATACGTTGACTCCGTTATTTGCTCTGTTGATGACAATGGCTGGTATTTTTCACTCCCTTTATTTTATTCTCACAATCATGATTGAAATTAAAAGTTTATTTACTCAAACCCTCATATGTTTGGTGTTTTATTATTGCAGTGTGCTCTTATGTGATGATGGCTAATAGTTATACGCAGTGTTGGGTGTAACTAGATAATTAATTAGTTAGTGTAATTTAATTACTTTTCCCTTAAAAAGTAAAGTAAAGGATTACCCTTATTTTTTGTGTCATTTAAATCACAGTTATACGGAGGCCTTTTGGGGACATGGTGGTGGAAAAAAATGAGAGGGAAGAGAAAAATATATTTTAAAACATTGCGTTATCTCACAAAAACTTTTGTGTTATCTCGCAAAACCTTTTTGTTATCTCGCAAAACCTTTGCGTTATCTCGCAAAACCTTTGCGTTATCTCGCAAAACTTTTGCGTTCTCTCGCAAAACTTTTGCGTTCTTTTCGCAAACATATTTGCGTTATCTCGCAAAACATTCAAACGTCCTGTTATTCACACATAGCATCATTTCCACTCTATACTGCTCACTTGCACACCAGGAATATTACACTGAATGCTCATTTGCACTAATAAACTACTTCAAACGTCCTGTTTACACACACATAGCATCATTTCCACTCTATACTGCTCACTTGCACACCAGGAATATTACACTGAATGCTCATTTGCACTAATAAACTACTTCCATAACTGAATTAACTCATCTACTGCACTGTAACTCATCTATTGCATTTATTGCATAACTAACTGCATCTACTCATCTATTGCACTGTAACTTCAATAACTGCATTAACTCATCTACTGCACTGTAACCTTAGTAACCGCATTAACGCATATACTGCACTGTAACTTCAATAACTGCACTAACTCATCTAATACACTGTAACTGTATTATCTGCATCTACTCATGTATTGCACTATAACTTCAACAACTGCATTAACTCATGTACTGCACTGTACCTTTAATAACCGCATTAACTCATCTACTGCACTGTAACTTTAATAGCTAATGTCTGTAACTATTGCACACTCAAGTCACTTGCACTATTGTATTGTCTATATTGTTATCTGTTCATAACCACCTGTACATTAATGTTCACAGTATATAGCCTTCTGTATATATTGTTCATAGTACATACCGACTGTCATATTTTCATACAACATTTGTATAGTATTTTCCTAATATTGTATTCTGTATTTATTCACACTGTATATCTGCACTTGCTAATTGCACTTCTGGTTAGACCTAAACTACATTTCGTTACACTGTACTTGTATATGTGTAATGACAATAAAGTTGAATCTAATCTATCTATTATTCAACTCCGTACATTAACAATGGAGCAGTTCATACTAGATTCCCGGACCAATAACTTGTGAGCTAAACGTTGTTAAAGCACAAACAACACATTATTCTTGGACAAAGATCAACAACCTAGTCTTCCTCAAAACGAGAATATAAATGTATCTCTATATGAGCAGGAAACATGGGGTAGTTCAAAGAGACCGTCTACAAATTGACTGTAAATCCGAAAAGCGTTATTAAAAAATTGTCATTAATAACTTAAATGTTACACACTGTAGTCTCACCAAATTCAGATCACATATGAATGGCCTCCGACTGAATCTAAACTGGTTTTAGTTATACTACACAATGTAGCACTGAAGTGAATTACTATTTTTAGTAGCCTAATGATCTTCGGGTTTTGCCCTTTATAGAGGATCCCCCGCGGTCTTGTCTCAGCCGGCTCCCGCCTGGGGCTCGTTTTGTTAAACATTATAGTTCATGTTCATCGTTTACGTTACGTAGAATGAGGTGTCATTTGTGTTATAAGAACGTTTAGCTCACTAGTTATTAGTCCGGGAATCTGCGTATATGAACCAATGTTTACGGAGCTAGTCTCATACTCAGCCAGTAGGACATTAAACATGAAGTGTTTGTCCGAATTCAAATGGTTTGCGAGAGAACGCAAATGTTTTGCGAGATAACGCAAAAGTTTTTGCGAGAGAACGCAAAAGTTTTGCGATATAACACAATGTTTCTCGGGGGAACGCAAAGATTTTGCGAGATAACGCAAAAGCTTTAAAAATATATTTTTCTCTCCCCTCTCATTTTTTTCCACCACCATGTCCCTAAAAGGGCTCCGTACAGTTACTTTTGATGTAATTGAACTAAATACTGTGTAATGTATACAATAGTGGAATTGACATTACAATTCAAAGCCTAACTTTAAAATATCTGCATTAATGTATTATTCCCACATTTGTAATACTTTAGTCAGTTAATAACGATTACTTAGTTTTAGTTACTAGTTTTATATCATTTATTTTAATGAATTAAGAGTCGTTTAGTGTAATCACTTAACTAATCAAGGTTAGTAAAAAGTCTTTAAATACTTTTTGGAAAGACTACAGTAATCTAATTTAACTATGAAAAATTAATTAATTACTAGTTAGTAATTACATATTCAAGAGTAACTTGCCCAACACTTGTTATACACCAGCATTTGTTTGATTTCTTTATTATCGAAATATCAGCACATTTCTGGTTGTGATTTCTCGGTCAACATTTTCTCTAGTTAATGAGTGGTACCTAAAATCGTCATATTTTGTTCGCCAGCACAATGTTTACTTGTTAAATAATGAAAAAGATAAGATCTAGGTCCAGTTTCACACAAAGGATTAGCTTAAGCAGGACTATGCCTTTGTAAAATTGAGATATTTAGGTGGCTATTATTAACATTACTGGTGTGCATATTGAGACAACACATGGCAATGACATATTAATTAAGATATGTCGGGGCAATTTATTTTCAGTAAGGACAGCTAAAATTTTATTTTAGTCTGGGACTAGCCTTATCTGTGAAACCGGGACAATAACCTTTTAAATCAGTTGCATTTGTAAACTAACAAAAAATATTTAGTCGGCCGCCAGTAATTTAAATATGTAATCTAGTTGTTATAACAATAATAACCCATTGAGCCGAATTATAAGCAAACGCGATGACTTGGAAACAGACCATCAGGGCGCGCGCATGTGCCGCGTGGCCTTTGAACCCATTGTTGTGCGCCGGCGTGACGTCAGCGCCGCGTGCTGGAGCGAGCGTGGCGCGCGTCAGACAGACAAAGACGGCGAACCGGAGGAGCAGGAGAGAGCACGTTATTCCCCTCCAGAGCAACACGCGCAAAAACGCCCCGAGAATATGAGCGCACCGCTCGAGCGAGAGAAGCCGTGATTTTAGCGCAAGCTGGCGTTTGATTTTTTTTACCTCGAGCGCTTTTATAAAACCAATGCTTTTCTCCAACGCCCCCTTAATAACAATTAGCAGCTCCGCTAGCGGTTAGCCATCATCATCTTCACAGCCCTCCAGCAAACCCGAGAAAAAGAGCGCCTGGAGGAATTAAGGTGAGTTTTCAATCGGTCCGTTTGAGCGCTTGTCTGAGTGATTTTATTCTCACCCGGATTTCTGAGCGCAGGGGATCGCCCGCGTGGTGCGCGGCTGAGGTCCACAAACAAAGGCGACAATGTGACTACTCGTCTCCGGTTAGCGCCGCTGCTAACAACACTTGGCTCACAACTCTGTAGTTCCCTCTAAACTCGCTTTTAACGCGACTTACATGTCAGAGCCGCGCGTTACAACGCGGCGGTTGCGTTTGTATCGTAAGGTTTTATTGTCATGCAGTATGTTGTTATAATGTAACAGCCGCCCGCGGCTAAACAACAGGCAGCAACAAAAAGACAAAGAGACACGAGACGTGGAGCGCTGGAAAACAACAAGGGCACTAGTTAGGGCTCTAGAGCACACAGTTGTGTATACTATGACTCAAGAAGTGTTTTGAAAATATGTAAGTAAAATGGAACTCTATTATAATACATTACTATATCAGAACCAAGATAAAGCTTTGAAACACAGTTGCTAGGGATCCCGTTTGTACCTTAGTAATGCTTTGTTTAAAGGTTTCTTTCTTCACTTGCTATCTGCCGCATTCTAAAATATTTTATTTCTTCTAGAAAGCGCGCTTGTTTTGTTGGCTGATGCACACACGGGCACAACTATGCCTAGCCCCCTGTTCCACCCTGACATCATGGATCACGATATGGCAGTGAGCACCACCGGGCAGTCCAACGGGGTCAGTCTGCCCCCCGCCCGGGACACGGATAAGGAGTCCCGGGACGAAGACCATCAGGAGGCGTTGCTATTCGCATTGGATCAGCTGTCACGCATGGCGCTCGAGAAGGTCGATTGTCTGGACGGGGCTACGGGCAGCGATAACTGTAACGGAGGCGGCGGTTACATCGACTTGCAGATGCTCGAGCACACGAACGGCTCGCGAGAATCGCCCGGCTCGTGCTCGCCATCTCCGGAATACTACGGCTCGGGAGGCAGCGGCGGGTACCACATGGCCGGCTCGCACTCCATCCTCGCGGATCAAAGCTCGGTGCTTCGGAAGAGGAGCGTCAACATGACCGAGTGCGTACCCGTGCCCACGTCGGAACATGTTGCGGAAATTGTCGGGAGACAGGGTGAGTTTACCTTTCTTTATTTCATGTAAATGTTTTGGTGATGAGTAAATATGATAATGTCCCTGGTTATAGTTGTACGATGTGTGATGCAACTAGTTCACTTGTATCAGTTCATTGAGAGAGTATTAACGCATGCTTTTGTTATTGTTGTCATGCAGTGTGCGCTTTGCGCGGATGTTGTCGCGATTGTCTCAGATGGAGGTTTGATGTAGCTGTTGATGTTGGTGGGATGTTGGAGGATGGGGTGGGATGGGTGGGGGCAGTAGACAAAGCGACAGATTGTCGGAATCTGGACGTGTCCAGACAAAAGAGAAGCTTAACGACCGATGCGGCCCTATCTCAGCGCCTTAACTTGTCGGTTGCTTAATGATCTCCCATCGCCTTTTGTTTCCGTTACGATATGATGATAAACGCTGTATATGCACGCGCGGGGTCATGTGAGGATATACGAGAGTGATGCAAGTACACAGGGCCGATCTGCAGTCTGATGTTATTGTGTCTGATTGAGACACTTTGTGAATCAATTTCACTTGTTTTAGAAAACACGGATTATGAATCGTATATAAATGTGATTATTTTGTGCGGCGACGAGATTAAGCACGGCGAGGCTTCGCTTGTTACATTGTTCTCTTTGTTTGAAATGCCATGCTTTCAGCCTGCCGCGATGACGTCACCGGGCGCGCACGCCATTGGCTGCATGACGCGAGGTGTCCAGATTTAAAGAGACAGATCGCCTCTGTTTTCTCCTGCAGTGTGATAGACAATAAAAACGGCGAAGCAGTTAAACAGTCGACATTAATTTGTCAGTTTTGACAGTTTTGCATGTCTTTATCAACATTGGTGTCAGATTTATAACCGTGAAGCCCTTTTAAGTGTTGTACATTCTGATATTAGATGTCTTTATGTAACCTGAATTATGCGCCTCTATATGGCATGGCTGTCATTCGCTCAAAGTATATAATGCCAAGAGAGATAAAAATAGACTTAATGAAGCATTTATATATCCATACAGGCATAGCTAAACGTTTTATTGAGCATTTGTGAGAAGTCCATGAAGTTATTTAAATAATTTATTAATTACTCTGACAAACTCTTAATGGCACATCTCTCTTTATTTCCACAGGTTGCAAGATCAAAGCTTTGAGAGCGAAAACAAACACTTACATCAAGACCCCCGTGAGAGGAGAAGACCCTGTGTTCATCGTGACGGGCAGGCGTGAAGATGTGGAAATGGCCAAGAGAGAGATCATTTCTGCAGCCGAGCACTTCTCCATGATACGCGCCTCACGCTGTAAAGTGGGCGGAAGTGGTCCCAGTTCAGGCGGATCTCTCCCCGGACCTCCAAACCTGCCGGGGCAGACCACCATCCAGGTGCGAGTTCCGTATAGAGTTGTCGGTCTGGTGGTGGGTCCCAAAGGAGCCACTATAAAGCGCATCCAGCAGCAGACGCACACCTACATCGTCACGCCCAGCCGTGAGAAAGACCCCGTGTTTGAGGTCACCGGCATGCCTGAGAATGTGGACCGTGCCCGAGAGGAGATCGAAACGCACATCACGCTCCGCACGGGGGCCTTTGTGGATCTCCAAGGCGACAACGACTTCCACAACAACGGCACAGACGTCAGCCTAGAGGGCCTGGGATCGCTGGGTCTGGGCGGCACGCTGTGGTCTCGTGCCAGCCACTCTGCACCTCCTCCTCCTGCCACCCACCACCAGTCCACCCGTAAGATGTCATCCGCCTCCTACTCCAACGGCGCGCTGAGTTCAGAAACATTCTCTGCGTCGCGCCGAGCGACAGATGGCGGGAGTCCCACCAGCCCTTTCAGCACAAGCAGTGCCGGTGGCAGTTTCTCGTTTGGGGGAGACTCTACCCCCGGCCTCGCCGGTACCACTGAAGACCTCGGCTTTGAGTTAACCGGCGGTAACATCTGGGCTCCCTTTGTCAACGGCAGCAAGCAGCAGCCTAAGCTTAGGCGCAACAGCAGCGGCCTCAGCGGGGGCGCTGTGACCCCGCGCCTGTCACCCACCCTGCCCTCTGAAATACCTGGCATTGATCACCCGCTTGCACGCCGGGCGCAGAGCGACCCTCTCAGCGCCATCTCCTGGCTGCAGGCGGGCGGCGGCTCCTTCTCCGGTGGCAGTAGCAGCAGTGGCGGAAGCTCGACCGGTTACTCATCCTGCTCTGCCTCATCACTTCCTGGTGGCTCACCCACTGACTCCGAGGGAGGAGGCAGTGGCGTGACCATGGCGTCTTCCATGCTGGGCCGGCTGAAAGCGGGCGTGGTGCCCTGCGGAAGCAGGGACTGTTTCGTGTGCTGCGAGAGCGAGGTGACTGCTGCATTGGTTCCCTGCGGGCATAACCTCTTCTGCATGGATTGCGCCGGTCAGATATGCCAGTCGCAAGAGGCCGAGTGTCCCGTGTGCCGCACCCCTGCCACTCAGTGCATCCGAATCTTCTCTTAATACCCCTCTTAAAGACTGCCTTCATAGGATTGACAGTGATTATTAGATGAAACTATTCTGATTTATTGACTATAATAATAATAACTCTGAAAGTAATGATATGACAAGCGACTCAAGTACTTTTTTTCATGGAACTGAGGATCAAACAGTGTCTTACCTTTGGCCCTTCACCTTCATTCGCTTGAGCGGTTATTTCTCCATGATGCTTCCAGAAGACCGTGACCGGGTTTTTTTTGCTTGAGACTCTTTCTACTCAGATTTTACACTTGCATAAGACTGCACTTTTTTTCTAATGTCTTGTTTCGTTAGAAGGTTGGTGATGCAATTGTTTTTTAAATTATTTTTTATAAAATCTTGTGTTGCCGTTTTGCATTTTTAACCTTTTATTAATGCGGTTGGCTTTGTGCAGCACGCCCATGTCAACTACACAAGAACCTGCACACTCGTAGACCAAAACATTAGAGATATTCCTGTTTTATTATCAATGAAGAAAGGAACACTTAATATTTATACGCGTTAAGAGTCGATTATCGACGTTATAGTTATTGTTGAATCTAAAATAGATAGAATAGTACATGTTAGGAATATCGTTGCCATGCTATAGGAGATCTCTCACACTACCTTATAAACTCCATACTCTAGTAGATGAAGTCAGAATTCGTTTTTAAGATGTCGACAATGTGGACTCTTGATGTTTGTTCATTCCTACGGTCGTCACTCCTGAAACGGATGTTGGTATTTCATATGGCGACATTTTTATCTGTTACGATTTTGCTGTTAAGAGACTTATGTTGTCGTTGTGGTAAGACTGAATGTGGGCAGCACAAGTGTTGACTCCGCCCCCTCATCAAACCACATGACTTGTACTGAATTATAACATAGGTCTTTATAGCTTGACATGAATGTTCTCTTTGTCGTGGATGTGTGTGTGTGTTTGTTTTTAAATGGACTGTTGTAGAGCCATCCCAATTGTGCACTGCGACACATTGAAATGTTCTTTTGATCCCTGAGCGGAGTAAAGTCTTCCAGCTCCCTCGCCAAGAGCATGTCATCTTGAGGATAATTTTTTTCGTTTGCATCCCACGGCGTTCGCACTTAGACTCAAAATTTTCTAAGCTGCCAGTGAACGTGCAAATCGAATGTGTAGCCCCTTCGAAAGGTTGTGACGAACAAGCCATGAATCCATCACACTTTAAAGGGCTTCCGGTAATAACAAAACACTACACTTCAGGTCGTGTCCCATGATTAACGGGATCTATCCGTATGGCAGCTATATCATCCGGGGCTTCCATACGTTTAGTGATGACGAGTCGTTTTATTGGCAGTCAAATCTTCCACGTCGACGGCCAGCCAGTAAGACGAAAGGGACTTTTTACCCCATGTTGAAGAGAGGCTTTTCTTTATAAACTATGTTTTGCATGAATTGTACATATCGGCAATGTCATTTTTTTTACCTAAGAGATCACGTGACTTGTGTTACCGAACATTACGGATAGTGCCACCAGATGTGAGAGCAGTAAACGGTGCATTGGTGTAAGAGGTCAATACTGACTCGTCTGTTGAATAAAGAAACTGAAGATTGTTTCAGGAAATTCCCCCTTCACGTTCTCATTTCAGTGGTTTTCTAGATGCAGAGATGATTGCTTCAGATGTGTGGAGTAGGCCATCGTCTTCAAAGTATTTGTGTAGAGGGCCATGTGGTATCTGAGCCGCCATTGTTTATTTAGAACGTTTGCTGGTCTGATGATGTTTGTTCTTAGTAAGGTTTGAGTTTTGGAGGGAATCGTCTGGTGAGGTGCTGTAGTTTAACTGGTTTAAAGGTACAGAAAGTAGCGAAGAGTTAGTTGTTTTCTGTTCTCGTGTCTGTGGTGTGTTTGGGCATCTCTATCGGGCGATGAAGGTCTTGTGAAGAATCGGTGGTGGACCTGAAGCTGGATTGTTTGCCGCCTCGTGGTTTAAAAACAGGGTTTAATGTGGATTGATTTCAGAGATATCAGTCATTGGAAAGTCGTCAAACGCTGTTTTCCCATGAATCACTTTTGCAGAAATTTCGCTCCACTATGTTTTTGCTTTAACTTCTTTTTTCGTACACAAACCAAAAGTTGTTTCCATAACTTCAGGCCTAATTGTAAATACCCAGAATACAATCGTTAGGATTCGTTTTCTAAAAGAACAAAACTGAAAAATGTTAATGTAGTTTTTAAACCATGTATCTTGATTTGTAACTATAACTCTCTGCATGTCTTGAAGCCATCACACATTAGCTAAACATTTTCTAAGAACGAAAAGACAAAAAATGAGAAGTTTTTTACACATTTTATTTTTACAATTTATTTGCTTACCTTGACATAAATATCCCAGATTATAATGTGACCCTTTTACTATGACAAATTTATCTTTATTTTCCATATTTCTGTTTCCTGTGTACAACATATAGGCAATTTATAACAAAATGAGAAAAAATTATTGAAGAAATTTAAAATTGAAATATATTTTATTTGAAAGTTTATGGACCTTTTAACCGTGAGCTGGAACACTTGTATACGCATATGATTTGAGCTGACTTTACGGTTATGAGAAATGTATCGAGAGTTTTATTTTTTATGCTTCTTTAATAAAATCTCGTTTTTTTGTTTTGTTTTTGTACTGTAAAACAATGGTCCTGTCTTTATTTACTGTACCTTGGAACAGCACAGAGTTTAACTCTTATTCGAACACATGAAGATTTTTCATAACTCTTTACAGTCCCAGCGAAATTAAAACGTACAACGCATATGTTTTTCTTGAAATGTTGCTGTTTGTTGTAAATAGTTTAACAATGTGTGTCGTTCTTTTTTTTCATTCGTGTGCACTCATAATCTTAAATTTAAATCTGAAAATCCACTTCCGTCCTGTATATGACTATCCATCTGAAATGAGGTATGTTAGATGGCTTGGGCGGAGCATTTGTTAACTCCTCCCCTGCAACTGTCAGTCTGCAGCTTTTTAACGTCTAATCAAATCACAGAGAAAGACAGAAGCCACACCAACTGTTTTTCTCATTGACAATTCCATTTCACTTAAAAATGTCAAAATATGGTAGTAGAAACGATCACAACTTCCGGTTCACGGTTTATTAAGAGCTGGAGTGAAACTGAGGAGCAGAGAGGTGCTGGACTCAACGTTCAGATATTCAGCTGTGATATGAAATGTACGTTTACATTTAGTCAATTGGCAGACGTTTTTTATCCAAAGCGACTTACAGTGCACTTATTACAGGGACAATCCCCCTGGAGCAACGTGGAGTAAAGTGTCTTGCTCAAGGACACACTGGTGGTGGCTGCTGGGATTGAACCAGCAACCTTTGATTTACCAGTTCAGTGGTTTAACCCACTAGACCACCATCTCCACAAATGTAGAATTATTGACTTCAGTTTAACAGATGCCCCCAAAAGGTCTGGGTTTTGTAAGATTCATCTGCATAGTTTATTATGTGACCTTCACTACTACCTGTCAATCATATAAAATCTCATACTTCTTTAAAATAAGCAGGTTTTGGGGTTTCCATTTTAAGTCCGTGGTGCAACTCAAAAATTCATAATTTTTACAGACTTGTTAACATTAGACTGATGTGCTGGAAGCACTTGATGAAATGTCAGGACAAATTTCAAGTCTGCATGGTGAACCCATCTACAAGGAGAACCGCATGGCCACATGAAAATAGTCCCATCTTTATGGACACTTTAGATTTTAGAGCTTTTTAAAGGCTGGGTTTTCTTCTTACTTTTTAAATGGCATTAATTAATTCAACTCTCAACTTTTATGAATCTCATGTTTTTAGATATGTGTTGAACCAGCAAAAGGATATAATGTGTGTTACTGCACTTTTCCTGCTATGTGTAGAGCTTCACAGTTTGCACATTTTCTGTGTAAGATCTGCAACATCCTTAAACTGACCTTACATTTTCATGATTTGAACAAATGAACATTCTTAACATGAAATTAAGCCATATGTACTGTAGTGACTGGATCAGTGTAAAAAAAGCCATTCAACCCCTGACTCCCTTTTGTCCCGGTTTCTAGATACCATCATCTAAAGATCAAAGCAAGTATGGCTCCATGAGTCTGGGTTTGCGTTTGGAACTCGCACCGATAGTGTGATAACCATTTGGTTTCTCTGTAGGACATTTACGACTCCATAGCTTCAAAGCATTGCTTTTAAGTCTCTGTCTCTCCTCTTACTTAACATCTGAGCTAACCAGAGAAACTTCTCTGACAAATAGGAACTTATGTGCTTAAACTGTCCTTTCATAAAAATGTATCTAAATGTCTGGTTATATGTTGGCGCTCGTGCCATTATAAATACTCTGTAACTGTTAGATATGCAAGTTTTGATTTAGGGTTCATTTGATGTATTCATACGTTGGGAGGATTCACAGCTCAAAGACTTGCATGTTTCATATGTAACTACACATCTCTGAATTCCCTATATGATGAGCTATGTTATAAAAACATAGCATGCATCACACTTTGTCCATAACTAAGTTTAGGTATTAAATGCTAACTGACCATACTGTCAGAGCCATGCAAATGAGGCGCCATGAGAAAGGACCTCTCTTTGGCCCACGGATCTCCTTCGTGGCATTGGCCCACAGACCATCTGGGGGCAGGGCAGGTATTTATTTAAAACACCATCACCGATCCACTTCGGAGCGTCTCTTGATATAGGAATTGGAAGGGAAAAGAAAGAGGACAATCTAACGGACACCCCCGCTTGGGGCCCCCCTCTGGGGTCCCCGATTAAGCCATGGAACTCCGGACTCAGGACCTAAACTCAGCGTTTCAACAGGACTGCATTCTGAAACCATTCAAGATTTCCATCCACACGAATACGGATATTGGTCCAACATCGAGATTGCAAGTATCCGTTTCTAAATACAGAGTAGCTGCGTTAAGAGCGTTTCTCTTTGTTAAAGATGATTCTATTGGTTTTCAGACATGTTTTACCTGCCTCGCGGCCATCTCTCTCTCTCTCTATCTCTCTCTCTGCGCTTCGTAGCGCGCTTGTACTGTACTAGGACAAAACAAGAGTGTTACTTTTTGGAACAAAAACCACCGTACGTAACAACCAAGAATACTGCCTAACTATTGACATATACTCCATATAACCCTCATCGTCAGCTATGAATCTTGGTGTTCTATTCGATAGTAATCTCTCATTTGAGAGCCATGTCGCCAACACCTGTAAAATTGCATTTTTCCATTTTAAGAATAATCTAAACTTCGTCAAATGCGGTCATATGCTGTCACTGTCAGATGCAGAAAGTTAATTCATACATTCATGACATCAAGACTAGATTACTGTAAAGCACTGTTAGGTGGTGACCCTGCAGGCTTATTACAAAAACTCCAAATGGTCCAAAACAAGGCAGCTCAAGTTCTTACACATACAAAAAAGTATGAGCATATTAGCTTGGTTCTGTCAACCTTTCACTGGTTACCTATAAAGCATTGCATTCACTTAAAGATCTTTTTTATTACCTATAAAGCCCTACATGGTTAAGCTCCGCAGTGTTTGAGCTAACTTCTATTGTATCACAGTCCTTCACGTGCATTAAGCTCTTAGTCATCCTCTAAGTTGGTATAACCTAGAATTTCAAAATCAAGTGCAGTTGGTATATCCTTTTTCTATCTAGCGCCAAAACTTTGGTATAGTCTTCCCTGCACTGTCTGGGAGGCAGACACACTCTGTCAGTTTAAATCTAGACTAAAGACGCATCTTTTTAATTTTGCATACACTACACTTCCATAATATATATCCTAAGAGGGTTTAGGCTGCATTATTTATCAACCGGAACCAGGAACACTTCCAACAACAACTGATGTACTTGTTGCATCAAAGAGTGCAGAACAGTACTCTACTCTCAGCCAGTCTTGTCTCATTGTTCCAAGGTTACCGCAGGATGCAGTTCATGCCCAGACCTGATGGCAGAGCTGAGAATGGGAAGAAGAGACCTGACAAGAGCTGAGATGATAGAGCTGGATAAAGGACGAGCCGACATGACACGGCTTCACTACGAAATTTCAAATGCTATAAGATTATTAATGATAATATTAAATCTATAATTTGCCTTATAAGTAAATTTATTCGAGCACTGTCTAGCTTGTGCAGAGGCAACAGCTTTTGCCAGAGGGGAACTGGAATCCCCTGGTTGGGCCTGGTTTTTCCTGAGGTTTCTTTTCTCGATAGGAGTTTTGGTTCCTCGCCACCGTTTGCACATTGTTTTGTACTATTTGCCTCGCTGGGGGGGCTGCTTTAGAATTGAGAAGTTTTACATAATTAATATTGCATATAGAAATGTATAGTTTGTTTAATATTTGATCTGTGTTTCTCTCCTTTATCTTAAATGTGTGCTTTCACTGTGACTACGTGTGTACTTGTCTGTCTGTCTGTCGGTGTGTGCTTGCGTGCACGCGCGTGTCAATGTTTGTAAATATGTGTGTGTGGAGCGTTTGTATGTCAGTATGTATGTCTTCTGTGTTTTAACCTTTTTCTTGTTTTTACAGGTATATGACTTTAGTTGTTTTGCTTAAAGTCAATATGTCTCATGTACAGCTGCTTTGTAACAATGGAATTGTAAAAAGCGCTATATAAATAAAGTTGAGCTGAGTATGTCTGTCCAAATTGTTTTATCAATAGGTGGCAGTAAAGATTTACATGCCATTTGTCCCTTTTATTCAAGGTTGCCAGATAAATCTCATCCTAGATCACAAGATGATATGAAATTAA
Source organism: Triplophysa tibetana (assembly GCA_008369825.1). Lineage (NCBI taxonomy): Eukaryota > Metazoa > Chordata > Actinopteri > Cypriniformes > Nemacheilidae > Triplophysa > Triplophysa tibetana. The sequence goes on from CM017899.1 coordinate 4,346,663, forward strand.
TACAGTGTAGCCACAAATGTTCTCATACACTAAAAATATTTAATTTGATGTTTTTTTTTTTGAAGAATAGGTCTCACAAATTTGTATATAAAAAAATCTGTCATCTACTCACATTGGGTTGATCCAAATCTGTAACATTTTCTTTGTTCTGATGAACATACAGAACAATATTTGGAGTCAATGGGGTCCAAGAACTGTTTGCTTCCATGAATTATTTTCAACCAAACAGAAATTTAAAAGTGAGTAATTCAGCGCAGCATTTTCATTACTGTATGAACTATCCCTTTAAGTTCATGTAGACTGATCTTAAAATTCACATTTGAAAGCAAAAACTGTACTTCTCAACTTGAAAATAAAACACTCAACAGTGAGCAGTACCCATTAATTATGAACTTTTATCTTTGAAGTTTAAATGATTTTAATGAGACAAATCAGGCTTTTATTATAGAATAAGAAAAACACATTTCACTGTAGTGATGCAATATGTATCGAGGAAAAAATCTGAAATGCCACACAACAAATGTTGTAATGTAAGTAAAGGCAAGACTGTTTCGGTATTGACCTTTTCTCATTTCCCTTTTTACTAATAGTTTTAGGTTGATTGCACTTAAATGTGTTAAGTGTGGAATTTTGTAGGTTAACAAGATTTTGAATTGATGGGTCCAAACACAACATTTTAAGTGATGGACTTTCATTGGTGAAGCTCCACATGGATGTGTCTGAAGCAGAGCATCTGTGTCAGATGTGAGAAATGTGGTAGTGTTTTTAGCCAAATTGTATTTAAATAGGCTATTTAAACGTAAATTATTGTTTTATTTCTCTTCATTTCTATCTTCCTTTATACATTGTTTTATGTACATTTGAAAACCTTGACAATGTGTTCTATTCAACTCACAATAAGAGATCTATTGAGAACATACTTTTTAGTTGTTTTGTAAGTTATAACATTAATTTAATTTACTTTAGTAATATTCGAGAAGCATTAGTCACTTTACCTTCAGTACCTTCAACTTACACCTCGTAAAGACCAGCAGTAAAATTACATGAACATTAAAATGATATAAATTTAAAAGCTAAGATCTGGCAAGTTTTAGTTTAGTGTCACGTCCGGTGTCACATCCGGTTTCTAGTGGCATATGCCTATTCAAGGGTTTTGGCATGTGCCACTATTTAGTGACACGTCGGGTTTCTAGTGGTTCTGGTAGACTATGGATAATTGTGAAAAGGACGCATGTTGTGGCACCTCCGGGAGTGACTGCAGCATAATTGTAACATTAATATGACAAAATATTTTTTGTTTTGTTGTTGTGATTGCTTGGTGTATTAAGTGATCGACTAGGTTACCTGAAGTGCAATAAAATGAATAATTGATCAATGGGACATCGAGACGGTCGCTTGGTACATTACCACTTACCCTAAGCCTACCCTAACAGGCCACTTGGCATAGTACCCCTTACCCTAACGGTCGCTTGGTACATTACCGCTTACCCTAACCCTTCCCTAACGTTCGCTTGTTACACTACCGCTTACCCAAATGGTAGCTTGTTACATAACAGCTTACCCTAACCCTAAGTGCGTCTCGCTGTCGCTGATGCTCGGTCCCACAGGTCGGACTGTCTCGTGCTAAGATGGACAGCTCGGCTGCCATCAAGAGTTAGTCTCTGCTGCATGGGCATTTGGTCTGTGGGGTAAACTTAATGCAACATTTTTTTCAGTATAAATTACAGGAAACAGTTTGAAGAATCGTCATATCTGCACTTATCCTAAACCTTGGGTCAGGAACCCTCTTTAATTTGGCCCCATAGACTGGTTGGCCACAATAACTGCGAGTTGGATAGAGAGTTTTTTTAAGAATCGCCTTATCCGCATCAAACTCTAAACCTAATGTCAGGAACCCTGCTCATTACAACCCCATGGGGAGGTGGGCCTTAAAAACCTGTGCGTTAGATAGGGGTCCTTCGACACTCAGAAACATGCGACGGCCAGTGCCTTTTCCCTCGGTCTCCTATCCCAAACTACAGCGAGATGCTGTGGGGGAGACTGTTGTATTTGTTCACCCTACCCTAACGTTCGCTTGGTTCATTACCGTTTACCCTAACCCTACCCTAACGGTCGCTTGGTACATTACCGCTTACCTTAACGGTCGCTTGGTACATTACTGCTTACCCTAACCCGACCCTTAACCTAACACATTGTGTCCAACATTTGCATCCAAACTTTGCCAACACTCTGCCTCCGATATAGTTGTCCGTCATAAAACTGGGTTCGATTTTCTGATTATTCGCATCCGTAGCAGGCATTTTGAGAGCCGTTTTAACAATTCAGAGACACTGTACAAACGAGTGCCAAATACAAAGAAACGCATACGAAAATTTCTGACTTTATGTGCAAAGACATAATATACCTAATACCTACCACAAAACTTAATAAACCAGAAAAAAGACAATGGAATTCCAATAAGACAATGGAATGTGTCGATGGCTTGTGCGCGTAAAGTGCCATGCCACTCTCTGAATATTACTGCTACTAAATAAAAGACACAATTGAAAGAATGAGTTCATTATTGTTTTAATAGGAAGCAAATGCTGCAGTAATCCACCATCATCATCAAAAATAACAATAAAAATGACTAGAAATGAAAATTAGAAACACTTGGTATAAAAACAACCAAGACATGAATATCAGATCTGTTATTCACAAGTGCTTCTTTTGTAAAATAAACACATAGTGAAAAAATCTTCTTAAAATCAATTCCCTCGTGTCCATAACTGGCAAGTTAACATTGAAGAAACGTGTGCTGACACGATTTACAATATTTTTCCTCATGCACTTGGTTTTATTGACAGCGTGGCAGCATTGTCCGTGGGCATGCACGCATGCATATGAGTTCACTTCATGCCCTCTTGTGCTTCAGCGTGTGTGTGAAGGCGGGCGGGTTCTTTACTCGCTGTGGTCTCTAATGTCAAGGCTTGTGTGAATTTACATTCCATGGCTATGTTACATTTGGCCATCTGTGGTTAAGACCATTTTAACAAGTGCTTAGGAGTTAGAGACAGAAACTTCAGTTCACGCCCCAGAACAAAAGAAAGTTCTCATTTACTCGCCCTTGTGTAACCCGTATGCTGAAAGTTCTTCTATAGAACACATTTCAGACCTCTCCGACTCAAAAGCTTCTAGTGACTCATTGCATCAAAATTTTGGCTCAAAGTTCTGTCAAATTAAGAAATGCCTGTTGATAAATTTCAAGTCAACTGAACATTTTTGATGCAACATGCATTTGAATTTTTGAGTTGAATTTTGTTTGTACAAGTAATGCGTGATGCAATTTATTTGTCAAGCTCCACAAATAAAAGTAAGCAAACAAATCACCTAATTTTCCATCTTGTAAATAAAATCACACACTGCCCTGCATAACATCCACATGAATGACACATGTGCAAAAACACTTGGCCACGTGCTGTTTTACAAAAAAATTGTGAATTCTATTTAAATTCCTATGTGACGTTCATGGGTTTTTCTGTGAGGAAAAGCTTTTGTGTGAGATGCAACATGAAGTTTCAATCATCATTACGGATATCTCATTTGTGTGACTTGAGAGTACTTGTAATACACAGATCTTGTAATGTAGATCTTGTGGAAAACAACTTCAAAACGTCTCTTTGTTTTTTAAGAATGAAAAGATCAACAAGGTTTGGAGTGACATGAGGGTGTGAAAATAAAGAAACTACAGTGAATGAATGAAGCCTTAAAAATACAATGTTACTTGACTGAGTTATTCTGCTGTGAAAAGCGACAGAAAGAGAAATGCAAGTATCTTGTGCTGACACAAAGTGTCAGCTAACACCCGTGTGTCATAAATCAACTGGGGTTTAGTTCGGAATGTCTGTCTATGAGCGACTTGCTCACTTCTGACAACCAAACCAACCCTTTATAGATGTGTCATGTCATTATTTGAAAATACAGCATAAAGTATATTCAAAGATATACTTATATTTTGTTATTTGAGGAAAACTTCTCTGTGAATGCATTTAAGAATGTTTGTCACACAGCGATTTTATATAATTTGAGATTATACTTAACAATCCAGATGCAACACTTTTAAAATGATAGGATCTAGAGTTTTTTTTGGAGTGTCACTGTCTCCCCGTTTCACGTTTCTTTCATTGTATTCGCATAGAAACAATACAGAATGATGAAGAGTCGCAGATAAACTCATGTCATGAACAGAAAAACACTTCACTGCTCTGATCGTGATCATACAACTCTAATCCTGAATGTAAGAAGGTGCTTTTTGGCATCTGGGATCAATAAAGAACACAGGAGATCAAACACACGAGCACCTGAAACTGAATCAAGTGATCATGTCTTCACTTGAGTTACTTCAGTCTTGACTCCTGATACATACTCACACTTACAACACACGTGTGCTAAACATGTACAATTGTGCATGGATTCCACACTTCACTTAAAGCGACAGTTCACCCAAAGTATCTACATTCTGTTTGGTTTATTCCGCCTCATGTGTTCCCCACTCTTTCTTCAGTTGAACACAAAATAAAATATTTTGAGAAATGTCTCAGTGGTTTTCTGTCCATACAATGGAAGACATTGGAGCTCGGTGTCATTTGATTATCAACGCTCTTCAAAATATCTTCTTTAGTGTTCTGAAGAAAATGAGAGAAAATAACATAGGATAGATATAACGATGAATGAAGAAAGAACTATTATTTTTTTATTGGTAAACTCTCCCTTTAAATGAACACATGTTTTTTGAGTGTCTGATTTTCATCATGCAAATTCTCAATCTTCATTATCAATGTACTATGTCCAACTATGTTCACCATCTAGTTACGCAAACAAACAAAAGGCCCATATGCACAGCGACGGTTGGCCATATCATCTGAAGTGGCACGTGTTATTGAGTCACAGTGTTTAAAAGGCGTTTCTTCATCATGCTGAAGACAAAAGAGAGCAGTGAGGGACAGGACATGCAGAAAGTACAAATAAAATCACAAGACTTCAATAGTCTGTCTGAAGAACAGAGGTGAAGTCAAGTGAATCATTTTAAAAAAAAATTTAGAAGAAAATTATGCAAATCTGACATGATCAAAATGCAACATTTTCCGAGAAAACCTTTAAGATACTTGGCAAACAATGACACCCTCTCTGATTTTTTGGAGACCTAAGTTACACACCAATCAGAGACTGTACTAAAACGCTTTTGTCTGTCAATCTCAAACACTACGCCTAGGGTGCAAAATACAGTGCTGAACAAAATCAACATAATCTTCAGGGAACTAAAAAGTGAATTGTGTTATCAAGACAGAATATTAAACTCAACCTGAACCTGTCTAGATGTCAATATTGACATTTTCGGAGTGCATTGTGGGGGATTTACTCTCTGCTGAAACACAAGCACTCATGAGAATCTGTCGCGTTTCGTTATTATTGCCTGAAGCTCAATGTGCAGAGCGTCGGGTTTGCAGGGCAAAGATCACAGCTTCACTGATCAAAATGTATACTGTGAATTGGATAAAATGTACAAATGGAATGTATAACATGAACTACTAACTATTGCTGTGATTTTAAAAAGCTGTGTTAGCTTTTTTAATTAACCACAGCTTTGTATTTAGCTTTGTATTAACCACAGATATATACATGTAGATGCCACATTGGACAGCCGTCTCTTAGGTCAACATCAATGAGGCATCTATGTATGTATATCTATTATGTCTACAACAGTTGCCTTCAAGAATGACTTAACTATTTGGCTTCAACATTCCCAAAAGTATTTAAAAAGTCAACGGGGTGTATATTAATTTCATGACATCTCCATGTGTGGTTTATGTCGACATCATTATTTGCTTAAATCAAACCGCGTTGCATAAGTCTTTGAGAAGTATGTCTGTGTTAATATGGCCGTGTGTTTTGGGCAGTTTCTCGACTTGGCTGTATGTGTCTGGACTCTCACTGAAGCTCAAGTCTTTAACTTCCCCTGCCCTCTTCTGCCGAGCGCTGGTCAGATTTGAGTTTGCCGAACTCTTTGGCCACCTCGTCGTTGTTGCGCTGGGAAAGGATTCGGAGAACGGTGAGACCAGTCTCGTCCATGTGAACGCGTGTGCCGAGCGGGAGCCAACACGCCGCGCTGCTCCGCGACGCCAGATCCTTCAGCTGCAGGACCGCCATGCCAACGGTCCTGTCCTCACGAGCAAAACAGTAATCCTTCACACAGACCTGCAGCTCGTAACCCTCGGGACCCAACTCACTGCCCAGAACACTACACAAACAGAGAGAGTGAAAGAGAGAATGATACAGTTCCCTTTCTGTCCGTCTCTCAACGTTGTTTTGAGAACTTTTTTGCATGCCGGTCTCCGCCCCTTGGATGTCCGGTATAAAAGGAAGACGGCTTGCAGCATTTACCTTCTGTTCTTCAGAGCCTTCGCTCATGACTACGAACAAAACAAATTCAATGAATTCTTCTTCTTCTACATTGCCGGATCTACGACGTAGAGCAGCGGATCGTCCCTACCTGCAGCGACTTCCCCTAGGCGTCTTGGCGGTTCCGGAGGTGTTAGAGATTTTTTCTAAAAAGGTCCTTTTCAGGACTGAGCATTCTCCAGCGCAGCATGTCCCGCTGTTCTCTTGGGTGCGGCACCCTCATCGAGGAGGGGGATGGACACGATCGCTGCATTAGGTGTCTGGGCGTCCAGCACACTGAAGCAGCGTTCGTTGACACATCTTGCCCGCACTGCGGGCAGATTGTCATTCAGAGGTTGCGGTCACGGTTGGCTGTCTTCCTATGGGATCCAGCCACCATTTCGTCTGCTACCCGGGCCGTGACATTGGTGGCTATGGCCCCGAAGTCTGCCTGTATTAGCAGCGTTAGTGATGTGGGGACATCTTCGAACGTAAACCCGCCAGTCAAGTGCTCACGGGCCGATCGCACCCCGATTCGCTCTTCTGAACTTTCCCCAACCGGCGCTGGCATAGCATCTGGATCCTCAGGCACGCACTCGGAAACGATTTGTGACGTAGATGAGATGTCGCTCGCAGCATCGGAGGGAGACTCTGGGGTACGGGTTGGGGTACGCCCAAACACCTTTGCAAGGGTTAACAACCTTCGCGTAAGCCCGGTGTCAGCCCACGTCCTGCGTGACGACATGTAGGACTGGCATCCGGGGGGGCGTATGCCTGCGAAAGCACCTTCGACCCTCCAAGAGGTTGGGTCAGTGTGCTATCTACCTTTCTTTCTTACCCAAACACATGGCTAAGAAACTGGTACCTAACCAACCTTCCTTCTTACCCAAACACTGGTTAAGAACAGGGATTCCATCCATCACTGAGCAAGCACCCCCTGGGGGATGGCTGGGCAGAGTAGTCTTCCCCCTTAGGTCGGGACAACATATGAACTATCACAGAAAGCTCTAACCGGACCTAGTGCTACCGGATGCTGTAACACGTATCGTATTTTGCTGCAGTCGTGAGAGGCTCTCAGGCTCTTCAGAACAAGAGGTAAATGAATGCTGGCTTCCTTTTATACCGGACATCCGGGGGGGGAGACCAGCATGCAAATTTCATTTGCCAAATTTCATTGGCCTTTTCTATAGTAGACAGAGTTGATTGGTTCTCAAGGGCGAACCCCATTTGTCGTTATCGACACAACGTCTCGTTCCCTCCATCAGGGAACTGAGGTTACATACGTAACCAAGACGTTTAAAGTCATGTTGGTTATTCAGAGGGAGCGGAGTCTCTGTTTCATCACTTACAATTGAAAGGATTCATTGAATTTGGGCGACCAGCTGTTGTTCTTGGACTTGGTGGCAAACTTTCTCTTCTTGTCACTGAGGTGAGGGCCGATGATGTACACCTCCACGAAGGGCCGGAAAATACCCTGGGTCTGCCAGCGAAGATCATTGACTGCAACCACTGTCAATCAAACAAACAAACAATGAATAACATTTCCAAACACCAAGACTGTTTCTGCATCACAGCCTACAACAAATCCAACTACGTCTTATATTAAGTCTTATTTACTGATTCAATCAGTAAAGTACAATCTCTCACAGAAGTGAATACACCCCTCACATTTTTGTAAATATTTTGAAATATCATTTCATGTGAGAACACTGAAGAAATTAAACTTTGCTACAATGTAAAGTAGTGAGTTTACAGCTTGGGCCCAATTAGCAATTTCCCTCCACGGTGTCATTGGATTCTTAAGTGTTACAAGGTCTCAGGTGTGAATGGGGTGTGTTAATCATACTGGTCGCAGGATGTTCAACACGGCACCTCATGGCAAAGAACTCTGTGAGGATCTGAAAAAAGAATTGTATCTACATAAAGATGGCCTAGGCTATAAGAAGATTGCCAAGACCCTGAAACTGAGATGCAGACCGTTTAACAGGACAGGTTCCACTCAGAACAGAACAGGTCTCGCCATGGTCGATCAGAGAAGTTTTGTGCATGTGCTCAATGTCAAATCCAGAGGTTGTCTTTGCGAAATATCAAATGAGCATTGCTACAGAGATTGAATTGGTGGGGGGTCAGCCTTTCAGTGTGTTCAGACTATATGCCGCACACTGCATCAAATTGGTCTGCCTGGCTGTCGTCCCAGAAGGAAGCCTCTTCTAAAGATGATGCACAAGAAAGCACGCAAACAACTAATGACGACAAGCAGACAAGAACATGGATTACTGAAACCATGTCCTGTGGTCTGATGATACCAAGATAAACTTATTTGGTTCAGATTGTGTCAAGCGTGTGTGGTGGCAAGCAGGTGAGGAGTACAAAGACAAGTGTTTCTTGCCTACAGTCAAGGATGGTGGAGGGAGTGTCATGGTCTGGGCCTGCATGAGTGCTCCCAGCACTGGAGAGCTACAGTTCATTGAGGGAACCACGAATGCCAACATGTACTGTGACATATTGAAGCAGAGCATGATCCCCTCCCTTCGGAGACTGGGCCGCAGGGCAACATGAAAACAACCCCAATAGAATCTGAGGGTAAAGATGATGGACTGGCCAAGCATGTCTCCTGATCTAAACCCCATTGAGCATCTGTGGGGCATACATTAATTGAAGGTGGAGGAGCGCAAGGTCTCTAACATCCACCAGCTCTGTGATTTCATCATGGAGGAGTGGAAGAGGACTCCAGTGGCAACCTGTGAAGTTCTGGTGAACTCTATCCCCAAGAGGGTTAAGGCAGTGCTGGAAAATAATGGTGCCCACACAATTATACTGACACTTTGGGCCCAATTTGGACATTTTCCGGGGTGTTCTCACTTTTGTTGCCAGCGGTTTAGACATTAATGGCTACCTGTCGAGTTATTATTTTGAGGAGACAGCAAATGTAACTGTTATACTGTACACTCACTACTTTACATTTTAGCAAAGTGTCATTTCATGTTGTCACATGAAAGACATAATATATTTTTCACAGAAATGTGAGGGATGTACTCACTTCTGTGAGATACTGTACATGCTTTAACGTGAACGTGTGTGTGATGCAAAAGCACCTTTAACGGTGATCTTGTGTCCACTTGTGTTCGGGTCGCTGAAGATTTCTACGGTCATACAAACTTCACCCACTGCATCATCCACACCAGATGCTGAAGAACACGCCAAAGGTCAAAGGTCAGGGGAGAATTTTAAGATGTGAGATTGTGATTTCATAGTTTACAGAGACATTCTGTGGGGATCATTTCAAACACATTCAGTCACAAAAGTGTGTTTTCTATTTGGACAGAATCTCCTGTTGTGTTCGACCGATGATGAATGAAAGCAGAAAGATTTGAATAATTAATATATTCACTCATGCTGAGATCTTCAACTGTATTCTGGTATAAAATGAGAATATTGTCTAGCCAATAATGACATGTGCTGAGCGACACACAAATGGATTTACAATCTTTTCACTTCATGCTCACATATAAAAAGATTTTATTCTTCAATTAATATAGATATATTAAAATAATCATTTTTGGTATGCAAAGCTATACTGAAAACATACTACATCACTTATTGCTCTTATAGATTTGAACATAGATCATAAAAAAAAGTTTAAATTGTTATTAAGCCAATATTGCATTTCTTCGTGTCTAATTTTGAGTAGTTTTAACATCAACGAAATTGACCCTTCGCAAAACCCTGCACCAACTTCGTTCCTGTTGCTATGTCCGACAGTGCGCTCCCAGTTTAAATGCGTGCACTCCCTGGGGAAACAGTGAAGAATTTCTGGAAAAATGAGACGATGATTTCAGACAGCAAGCTCTGCAATATGCATTCAAGGGATACATTCAGGATGTGAGGTAACAATAATTAACAACATATCCTACCTATAATTGCGTCCACACCAGCATAGGAATACAGTTACTTTAAATCTCAACTCACACTAAGTTAATGAGTAGTTTAAGTTGTTAATAGGAAATGGATTAATTGTGTTATTTTCTTTTTCCCATGTGGAATTAGGATAGTTTTAATGTTATTAAAACTAGTTAGATCGAATTAACAGTTGTTTTAAATAGGGTGTATGGTATTAGCATATATAAAGGATGTCAGAGTTCAAGTAACGTTTGTTAGCATTCAGCATACATACCTGATGAAGATGGGACATCAAGAGATGAACTAGATTGTGCCAAGCAATCAAAAACAGCGCATCTCTCTGTCTGTACATGATACAATCTTGAAAGGTGTTTGACAGATTACTTTTGTTTCCACCCAACAAAGATTTTGTTGCACTTGTGTCAACGAGCATTGGCACTGTCAGGATCAACTTTGGTGAAGTGTAACCACACTTTTGAACGTTTAGTTCTCTGCACCATCATCGCGAATTTAGAGCGTCTTTCTGTGTGCACGCTGTGTAGACATAAACTGCGTGAGAGACACGTGGCGTGCCACCTCGTGCCCTCTGCTGAGAATAACAAATATGCAGCACCAAATTTTTGGTGTTATCGAAAATTGTAAACAATTGTTGAGATAAAATGTGTATGATAACGTTATTGTATCAATAACATATCATATGTTTTCCTGAGGACCAAAAGCAGAACCGATAAGGGCGAAGCTTATCGATGCTCCAGTGTTCTGCCAATTTATGCTACCCACAAAATTGTGCTATCCTCGTGTTGTGATTGGGTTGGGGGAGGGGTAATTTAGGTGTAAGTGTTGGGGGAGGGGTCAGTCCTGTTTTGTATGGAGGTGGCACAATTTGATAGGGTAGCATAAATTGGCAGAACACTTTACTATTTAATATTTTTGCCCTGTGGCCCGTTTAATTCGGTACTCATACCTATTCACTGGGCACATAAAATCGGCGTTATGATTGGTCAGATCGATTGTCAATCAAACTGCTTGCGAAGGGTCAATTGAAGGACACCCTGTTAAAAGTAATTTTTTAAGTCCTTTTTAGTTTTCAATATTTATGGTAAGTCTTTATTCATGTATTTATATTATATTCATAAGTTTTAACATAAGTTTTTATTAATTCCAGTTCATAATTGTATTGCCTCTTCTCAAAATTATTTAAGGTAATTTCACACTTTAAATACATTTTTTTAATTATATTAAAATATAATATTTAATTTGATTTCAACAAACATAATAGTTTCACTTAATGATAATAACGCTCTTTTCTATGTAGATGAATGTTATCACATGAATATAACTGATGTGAGACACAAACCTTTCTCTGGATAAACATCTTCACTGTTGGTGTAGCGCACACCTTTACCTCCATGAACTACATACAGAAGAAAACATGAATGATTGATGACACATACATGTCATCTCATAGTCCCAAGCATGTCTCCTGAAAGTCCTAAGGAGAATGACAGCAGACATACGGTAATAATAACACAAAGTCATTGTGTGTTTGTACCCTGAGTGTGCTGGGACAGAACAAATTTCCTGATAAGTTTGTCAGTGGCTTGTGTGTAGAGAGAGAGAGCGTAACGCAGAGACTGCAGGTCTGGACTCTTCTCCAAAAACGTCTTTTTTAAGCCCACACCACCAGCATGAAAGTATTGCTGTTACAAACACAGTCAAAAACACACAACATCAGTGTTTAACCAACAGAAACATTACAATCTGAATAGAGCTGATGGTTGAGTTTAATCTCACCTTTATAGTGTCCAGCGCCAGCTCAATAACAGCACACTGTTTTGGGGTCAGAGCCTTTGCCTCCTCTCGCACCATGTGCTCCTGAATACAAACATCAGTGGTTACACAACGGCATCGTCATCTGAGCACAGTGATGTTTAATGAAAACAGTGTTTCTGATGGGAATAACACACACCTTCAGTTTAGAGAGCTGACCCAACTCCTTTGCAGCGTTAAAGATGAGCTGTGTTCCCTACCGAGAAAGACAACACCTTATTACAAATAAATAAAACTCTGATCTGTTAGTTCATTGAAAACATGTCAGGTCACATTTCATCGCAGGATTGTGCTTTTCTATGATTTTATGGTCTGAATGTGTTTCTTTTGATATTGGGGTCAAACATTAGGCGAGTCTCTCTGATCGTCACCAACCTTGCTGGATCACACAGTTACAATGTGATTGGAGAAAGAAACGGGAAGTGAAGGACAGAAAAAAGAAGCACAGACTGAGCGCTCATTGATGGGAACGAGCTGACGTGCATCATGCTATAGTTACAGAGAGAGAGATAGAGAGAGACAAGAGAGTAGTGAGTGATGTTGTGATAGGATGACAGGTTCAGACTCATTACACAAAAAAGGGAAAAAACACTAACAGTTTTTTCTAACAAATGTATACTTACAATCATCTGATGAAGAGGAGAATGATGATGAAAAACAGAAAATCAGTGAAGAATGAAAATAACACAAAACAACACTCACGTACACAGTATAACACATGACACTCATACAGATTCACTGTATAAATGGCATTATGTTTTGTGTGTGGTGTTGGGGGGGACTCTGGGATAATATACGCTGACATCATTAGTGTGCAGACCCGATCCAACCCTCCTTATAAGCGAACTAAATGGCTGCTTAGGGCCTCACTGCCACTAGGGGACCCTGACTAAACACAACATTGCAATATAAAAACGATCAAAACTTCCGGTTCACGGGGTCTTTTAAGTTGAAAGAGTGCTGTGCAAGACAGGACACACTGCGAGTTGCTAAAAACATTCAATATTCATCAATTCAACAAACAAACAGTGTTTAATGATAGAAATGTCGAACATTCCGACAGTTTACTGATGCAAACAACAAAATTATTTAATTATTTGGTTAATTTGCTATTTTATATGGGATGAATTTAAGAATAATTGTGTACAAATAGATAAACAAGTAAAAAAATAAAAAAACATCCTCAAGGGCAGTGTGGCTTTAAAATGGGGTAAATTGGTTATGATTAAAATAAAATAAAATAAATGTATAAATAATATCTTTGCAAATAGTTAAACGCACTGAACAAAACATTTCACAACCTTTGTATGGTTTGTGCTCAAAATTGAAAGGAACAGTTCAATTAAAATTGGAAGTAATGAAATTATCAAATGTTTTGAGAATCATGAAGCACTTGTAATGCAAGGTTTATGTGTTTTTGTATTTATGACATTTTCCTACATCCCAAACACAGCTACAACTAATTATAGAATTGGGTGTTAGGTTTAAAGTGTGCGTGCAAAGAATCAAACATTGATAATAGACAATTGTATTGGGGGCACTGGGGGACCCCAAATAAAATTCTGCTTCAGGCCTGTAAAGGCTTGTGCTTGATAACACGGTGATCAATAGAACATACATCTGCTGAAACCACATCCACATGATGACTGAAGACTGCTTAGCATTAAATGATCTGTGTTTTTAATTTAATACAATTAAGATTCAATTAAATATTAATATAAATTAAATGACCAGAACTAAACTAACCAAACACAGACCAGAAGTTCACTTTGAACCAGTCGCGTTTGCGATGAAATGTCTATATTTTTTTAATATATGAAAAGCAGTCATTCTTTATGTGTTATTCAACATATTGTAATTTTGTAATATATATATACAATTTATTATTCTATTCATTTTCATATATGTATTAAACGATTTCCTCTGTTGACAGTTCATATAGAGGAGAATATATTTTCTTTGCGTAAGGAAACACACACGCCCACCCACACACACACACACACACACACACACACACACCGTTTGGTCCGTCAGTGGTGGTAAGACAATGGTTTTCTCCATTGTGTTCATGACCAGCTTCCACAGCTCCTTCAGAACCCGCTTTAGAACAGTCTTCTCACAGATCTTAGCGAACAGAGTTAAACTGAAAGAAAAGAAACATAAACATCAGATCTGATCAGCGGCCTGTAAATGATAAATAGATATCCATAGTTGGATGTAGTCGGCTCATGTTTTTGATAAATTAGCAATGTAATGAACAAAAAATATGTTTGACAGTTGCCGTGTTTGAAACCCCTCACTCCTTATTCCCCAAATAGCGAATACTAATAGTCTACTATATGGGGAAAAGTGAATGAAAATGAGTGAACGATTTCGGACGTTGACGTAATATTACCTGCGCCTGACAATTCTGTCATGGACATTCGATATTACGGATATAATGCACCTGTGTGGCTTCATGGATTGTTTAATAAAATGGTAAAGTTTCAATTTCGTCTTATTTGTCACATTTTTGTATTATTTTTTAATTAAGAGAACAAAACAACTGTTTGCATTTTTATTTACTTTAATGTTTATTACGTTTAATACAATTATTTAATATATTTCAAATAAAGCATTTATAGAATTAATTTAATCTGTTTATTCTCAGAAACACACAAATAACTGTCAACAAGAACAAACTCAAGTGTAAAAAAATGCCTCCGTGACATTAACGTTCACTCTCTTCCAGCTGATTCTAATCAAGCGGTCGTCACGTTTTGTATCATGTGAAATAGTGGGTGCATCGAATGTACACTCAAAATCAGAGTGCATTGTGGGTAAAAAAAGAGTGAATGAATGCAGGGAATGAAGTAGTTCGCTCAGGTTTCCGACACCAATTCAAAATGTCAGACACCCGTTATAGTGCACTATATAGGAGATAGGAAGCGATTTCAGACACAGCCACTCCTGTTTCATCAGATCTGATGTGTTGACATCTGTAAATCTCACTTGCTGTCGAGAAAGTCCATGATGGGCTGGAGGACGTAATCTGCGTCCTGCGCCAGGCTGCCATTTCCGTTGGCAGGTACATTTGCTCCTTTCACCTGACTCAGAATATCTCCCATCTGTCTCACACTCTCCTCAATGTGCGGCTGAAAGCTGTGTGGGACACAAAACCACCAAACCTCATAAAACACAGGGATTTAGCCAGATTCTGTAGATTTCATTTCAAGACAATCCCAGAATCCATTGCAGTAAAAAGAGATTATTTTCCTTATGTTTTGACTATTTTTTGGGAAACATCTCTATCTTACCTGACGGCAAAGATCCGGCTCAGATCATCCATCACGTTGTTGAGTTTGACCTGCAGATCTTTCATAAAGTCACTGGCCTCAACATTCAACTGCAGAAAAACACACAGACTTTTAATTCTGACGTTCACACACAAATGCATCTGGAAGTCCATCTGTTTAACATCACAGCCCCGTCTCCTAATATAATACACCACATATGACCAATATTATTAACTACATTTGCTGTCAGTGCATGTGTGTGTGTGTGTGTGTGTGTTCTGGTTTTACTTACATTTTTTCCTCCCATGGCCTCAAACATCTTCTCCAGCTGAACCCTCAGCTGCTGGATATTATTAATGATGATACAAGGCTAAAAAAATACAAAAAAGAAGTGACATTACATTTAAATGATCGTATAGCCACATTATACATGTGCAGAAAAGTATTTATACACAAAGAGTACCACTTTCTCCTTCTGACAGTGATTGGGGAAATCCTTAGCAATGATGTCAGCGTAAGACAGAAGAACATTCCCTATAGTCTGAGAGAGAGGGACGGAGAGAGAATGAATCTTCTTTGAGGGAGAGATCATGAATTATGTTTTAGTTGTTGTCAGTTCAGTAGTACAGATTGGCTCAGGTGTTAGTGTGTGTGCATGTGTGGGTTTTTTATGTCAGTGATATATTTGCTGTGTTCACCTTGGCAAATCTCTTCATGTAGTTGCCAACAATATGAGGATCAGGACACTCCAACTTCCTGATGATCTCAAAGCTCTGGTTGAGCTGAGAGAAGACATCCACCACCGAGCAAGAGAAAAGCGCATGCTCAGATGTCTGCTGAAACTGTACAGAGAGAGAGAGGGAGAGAGGGAGAGAGGGAGAGAGGGAGAGAGGGAGAGAGGGAGAGAGGGAGAGAGGGAGAGAGAGATCAGTCTACCGAACAACATATGAGGAGATTTCTGAGCATCTACATGAATGCTCTTTTCAGTCTCTTAAAAAATAAAAGACCTTCAGAAAATATATTATAAACTCAGCAAAAAAAGAAACGTCCTCTGACTTTCAACTGTTTTTACTTTCAGTAAACTTAATATGTGTAAATATTTGTATGAACACTAAAAGAGTCAACACCATAAGACATAAACTAAAAATGTTTCACAGACATGTGACTAACAGAAATAGAATAATGTGTCCCTGAATGAAGGTAGGCTCAAAATCAAAAGTACCAGTCAGTATCTGGTGTGGCCACCAGCTGCTTGAAGTACTGCAGTGCATCTCCTCCTCATGGACTGGACCAGATTTGTCAGTTCTTGCTGTGAGATGTTACCCCACTCTTCCACCAAGGCACTTGCAAGTTCCTGGACATTTCTGGGGGGAATGGCCCTAGCCCTCACCCTGCGATCCAACAGGTCCCAGACGTGCTCAATGGGATTGAGATCCGGGCTCTTCGCTGGCCATGGCAGAACACTGACATTGCTGTCATGCAGAAACTCACGCACAGAACGAGCAGTATGGCTGGTGGCATTGTCCTGCTGGAGGATGTCCGGGTGAGCATGCATAAAGGGTACCACATGAGGGAGGAGGATGTCTTCCCTGTACCGCAAGGCATTGAGATTGCCTGCAATGACAACAAGCTCAGTCCGATGGTGATGTGATATACCGCCCCAGACCATGACGGACCCCCCACCCCCAAATCGATCCCGCTCCAGGGTACAGGCCTCGGTGTAACGCTCATTCCTTCGACGATAAACACGAATCCGTCCATCACCCCTGGTGAGACAAAACCGTGACTCATCAGACAAGAGCACTTTTTGCCACTCCTGTCTGGTCCAGCGAAGGTGGGTTTGTGCCCATAGGCGGCGTTGTTGCTGGTGATGTCTGGTAAGGACCTGCCTTACAACAGGCCTACAAGCCCTCAGTCCAGCCTCTCTCAGCCTATTGCGGACAGTCTGAGCACTGATGGAGGGATTGTGTGTTCCTGGTGTGACTCGGGCAGTTGTTGTGGCCATCCTGTACCTGTCACGAAGGTGTGATATTCGGATATACCGATCCTGTGCAGGTGTTGTTACACGTGGTCTTCCACTGCGAGGATGATCAGCTGTCCTTCCTGTCTCCCTGTAGCGCTGTCTTAGGCGTCTCACAGTGCGGACTTGGCAATTTATTGCCCTAGCCACATCAGCAGTCCTCATGCCTCCCTGAAGTATGCCTAATGCACGTTCACGCAGATGAGCAGGGACCCTGGGCATCTTTCTTTGGTTGTTTTTCACAGTCGGTAGACAAGTCTCTTTAGTGTCCTGCGTTTTTAGAACGGTGACCTAAAATGCCTACTCTCTGTAAGCTGTTAAGGTCTTAACGACCATTCCACAGGTGCATGATAATTAATTGATTATGGTTAATTGAACATGCATGGAAAACATTTATTAAACCCTTTACATTGAAGATCTGTAAAGTTATTTGGATTTTTACAACATTATTGTTGAAATACACAGTCCTGAAAAAGGGACGTTTCTTTTTTTGCTGAGTTTAGATACTGCTAGCGCTCGACCTGATGTGGCCAAGTGGTTGATGTCCTCAGGAAAACATATTTTGCTGACCTAAGGACAACATGTTTTTTAAATAAAGCCTTAACCCACACCAACCCCATCCCTAATCATAACTTACCCCTAAAATCAGAGGGAAATGTTAAGTGAAAACAATGGTTTAGAAGAACCTAATCCTGGTTGAAAGATTAAACTTAAAATAAACTTTAAACTTTTTTCTGAAATCTGGTTGATTTAGATGTTGTCCTAAGGATATCAAAAACTTGGCAAAAACAGGAGAGCCACTGCTAGCCAGATCTCTATATCTGCTAAACTACTAGACAATTATTTATATGAATTATTATTAATCTGACGTTCACACTGTACATCATTTATCAGATATGATAAGGCAGTGATCGCCAACCCTGCTCCTGGAGATCGACCGTCCTGCAGACTGTCGCTCCAACCCTGCTTCATCACACCTGTCTGTAATTATCAAGCAAACCTGAACACCTTGATTAGATAGTTCAGGTGTGTTTGATTGGGGTTAGAGCTGAAATCTTCAGGACTGTCGATCTCCAGGAGCAGGGTTGGTGACCACTGTGATAAGGTATTCATGTTAGCATGTGTGTTGACGCTCAAGTTGAAGTGATATTTACCCCGTCCTTTGTGTCTCTGACCAGAGCTCCGTGCAGAAAATCTCTGGATACTTCTTCATTCTCATCCAACCAGAGGATCACAAATGGCTCAAACCATCTGACAACACATAAAGACAAACTGAGACACAGCACAGCGCTCACACTACCTCTGTAGTGTTCAAGTGTGCAGTACACGACCAGACCATAGAGCACAGAACCCTCAAACCCAGAATGCACAGTTTTTTTGAGGAAATGTATGATGGTGGTCTTACGCGGGGTACTCGGGTACGCGATCTTTGAAGTGCAGCAGCTCTTTGCAGTATTCATTGTAAAGCCACTTGACCTTGAAGTGCAGGTTCATGTAGTCAGCGCTCTTACACAGTCTGTGTTTCTCATGCTCTGACACACAGAAGAGAACACACTTATGAACACGGACTGCTTGATTGTCTTTTAAGTTAATACAAGAAACGCTTGAAGAAAATTGCTCTTTTTCATTTTTTAAGGCAATAATTGTTTTACCAATTTCATTTCACAAAGAAAATAACACATCAGTTTTAGTTTCAACTGTGACACAAATGTATGACAAAAACACAGAAAGGTTCTGGAATTCTCTGTCTTTAACACTTCTTAAATGATATTTCATTTTTTCAGAAGAGACTGAACATATGGTCAGCATTTACCTTCCATAGCGTACTTCATATCCTGAGCAAACATGTTCCACATCACATCCGCACTGATCTTCCCAACATTCAGCTCCTGAGGGAACCTGGACATACATACAAATTGTACTTATACTTAATTTTTTGTGACAAAGTATTTTTCTCTTTTCTGTATTATTCTAAATGTACTGAGAAGAGAAACTTTGTTTCGAGCTGACAGATGGGGTTCGCCCTTGAGAACCTATCGAATCTGACTACTATAGAAGAGGCTAATGAAATTTGGCTACTGAAATTTGCATGCCTGTCTCCGCCCCCGGATATCCGGTATAAAACGAAAGCCGGCGTGCAGCATTCATTTACCTTTTGTTCTGAAGAGCCTGAGAGCCTCTCACGACTACATCACAGGACCATCGTGTATTACATACGTGTATTACCCCCGCCGAGGATGCCATGTGTCCCAGGAGCCTCTGAAATTGTTTCAAGTCAACTCAACTTTATTTATATAGCGCATTTACAATTTTCATTGTTACAAAGCAGCTGTACATGAGACACATTGACTACAAGTAAAACAACTACAGTCTTATACCTTCAAATACAAGCAAAAGGTGAAAACACAAAAGAGAGACATACAAATACTCTTCACACACAATATGCAAACATAATAGCTTTCCTGTAGCTCAGTGGTAAGAGGATTGCGTTAACAACACAAGGTTGAGGGTTCGATCCGAGGGGATTGCAAATACCTATGTAAAATGTATAGGATAAAGCAATGTAAGTTGCTTTGTATAAAAGCGTCTGCCAAATGTCTAAATATAAATGTAAATGAACTTACACACAATGACATGGACGCACGCACACGCACGCACGCACGCACACACACACACACACACACACACATTGAAAGCACACATTTGAGATAAAGGAGAGAGAACCACAGGTCAAATTAAACTGACTGTAAATACTTATATGCAATATTAATTATGTCTTATTTCTGAATTCTAAATCAGCCCCCCAGGCCAGGCAAATAGTGCAAAACAGTATGCAAACGATGGCGAGGAACCCAAAAGTCCAATCGAGGAAAACAAAAATTGCACTGGTTACCTATAAAGCATCGCATTAACTTTAAGATCTTGCTTATGACCTATAAAGCCCTAGCGCTGCAGTATTTGAATGAACTTCTATTGTATTACAGACCTCCACGTACATTACGCTCTCAGGCGTCCTGTCAGAAATACCAAGAATTTCAAAATCAAGTGCAGGTGGTAGATCCTTTTCTTATCTAGCGCCTAAACTTTGGAATATTCTTCCCTGCACTGTCCGGGAGGCAGACACACTCTGTCAGTTTAAATCTAGACTAAAGACGCATCTTTTCAATCTTGCATACAATACACTTCCATAATATTAATCCTCAGAGGATTTAGGCTGCATTATTTAGATCAACCGGAACCAGGAACACATCTAACAACAAATGATGTACATGTTGCATCAAAGAGTGCAGAACAGTACTCTACTCTCAGCCAGTCTTTGCTTTTTGTTCCAAGGTTACCGCAGGATGCAGTTCATGCCCAGACCTGATGGCAGAGCTGAGAATGGGAAGCGGATACCTGACAAGAGCTGAGATGATAGAGCTGGATAAAGGACGCGGCAACTTGACACGATTTTCCTACAACACTTTAAATGCTATTAGATGGTTAATGATAATCTTAAATCTATAATTTACTTTATTAGTAAGTTTATTTATTTTTTATTTAGCCTTGTTGTGCAAGCACTGTTGAGCTTGTGCAGAGGCAGCAGCTTTTGCCAGAGGGGAACTGGAATCCCCTTGAAGTCTTAATGCTGCTAGCACTGGCGGACATCGAGGTTTGAGCAACCGACGTCACAGCCCGGGTAGCAGAAGAAGTGGTGGCTGGTTCCCGGAGGAAGACAGCCACCCATGACCGCAACTTCTGGATGACCATCTGCCCGCAGTGCGGGCAAGATTTGTCTACAAAAGATGCCTCAGCATGCTGGACGCCCAGACACTTGATGCAGCTATCGTGTCAAGTTGCCGCGTCCTTGATGAGGGTGCTGCACCCAAGAGAACAGCGGGACATGCCGTGCTGGAGAATGCTCAGTCCTGAATTTTTTTACCTCTGGAACCGCCGAGACGCCCAGGGAAAGGTCGCTGCAGGTTGGGACGATCCGCTGCTCTACGTCGTAGATTCGGCAATGTAGATGGAGAATTCTTTGAATTCGTAAGGTATTTAATCATGAGCGATGCCTTTGAAGAACAAAAGGTAAATGAATGCTGCCCGCCGTCTTCCTTTTATACCGGATATCCGGGGGCGGAGACCGGCATGCAAATTTCATTAGCCAAATTTCATCGGCCTCTTCTATAGTAGTCAGATTCGATAGGTTCTCAAGGGCGAACCCCATCTGTCGGCTCGACACAACGTCGAGAGACCGACAGAAAGGGAACTCACTGGTTGAGACAGGGTGTGTATGAGTTCTTATCCTCTTCTATAATAGACACAATGAGCGTGATGAGTTTAGACCAGAAGTCCAGATTCTTGATACTTGGACCCTGTTCTTCAGGAGGAACCGTCTTAGACTGAGTAGAAGAAGAATTAATTAAATAATTAAAGAGAACATGTCACATTTGTACAGTTATGCATACACCCACACAAACGCGTACACACACACAAACGCATACACACACGCATATACACACACAGATACGCACGCACAAACACATGTGTGAGCACACACACGTGCATGCATCCACACACACGCACAGCAATACAGATGCACAAACACACACACACGGATCATGAGCCAGTTCAGGCAGTTATAAGGTGTCAAAAACTCCAGATGTGTCTTCCATCTTACTATAACAGATCTGCAGTGAAAGTGCATTTAGAGAGAGAGAGAGAGTGAGAGAGAGAGCAAGTGGTAAACATGTCTCAATGCGGCTCTTCTTGAATCATAACTGCACCGACACATAGACTCAAATCAATATTTCATTTTCTATAAAAGAAACTTCAAGACAAACTGCGTTTTGTCTAAACAGCAACTAAACAGCAGAAAACCAGCAAAGAAACAGATGCATTCTATCCACTTGACCTCACCGTATCATTCTATTCGTTTATTGTGACATTTATGCCGTTGTTCCTAAATTGCTTAAAAACTGATTACATGTTTTCATGGAAAATGAAAGCATTACAATTTCAACGAACCTAAACACACACACATACTGTATACTCACAGGGTCATTCTGATACTCTCGGCCGTACAGTTCATGGCAGTTATTAAATATATATTCATAAGTTGAGTTGAGACAAGCTTTGACGCAATCTTTAACAACTTGACTCGCTCTGGGTGGACTCTGAAGTTCCTGAACCTGAAAACAACATTACACAGAGATTTATGTTAAGAATTCATAAAGGTCAACAAATGTTGTTACAACCTTCAGCACACAGTAAACGTTGTACAGTATGTTAAACGATCATAACTTAGATGACTCTAACACTGACTGTGAGACTCATATCCTAAATCATAAACAGAAGAAGAACCTTCATCCTGAAGAAAGTGATGCTGGTCAGAAGATCTACAGTGGACTTCAAATCTTGTAACCTCTCTGGACTGCTGGCAGGGAAAATTATTCTGCAACACAAACACACGGACTGGTTAGTGTTGTAAATGTAAAGATCAGAGGTATGATGTTAAATCTATGAGAATATTATGCGAATTTACCCTGTACATCGAGAGATCAATCCTCAGAGAGTTATGCAGCTGGTCCAACAGTTTCACAAATCTCTCTTTCTGCAACAAATTTAAATACGAGAAATATAATAGACCACTGAACACACGACAGACATGTGTAGAGATGTTCTTACTAAAAAGCATGTAACTTGAAGGACATTATTTTAATCATGTGTATGTGTGATTAAAACATTAACAGACCCCAAAGTTTGATGCGGCAAAGCGGTCTGATGCTGAGACGTTATTCGAAGACTGTGTTGTGTGAGCGTAGTAAGCATTGATGTTTGCCAGAAGTGTGCTCATGACCGCAGGGACACCAGGACACATGTACTTTGACGACAGACACGCAAAATGCCTGAACACAAACATGAGATTATCCAGAGCTGATCCTGTTTATTACTACAGTAAACAATAAAACCGTATCGCCGTGTTTGTGAAAATTTTCATATTTATAACCATATTTTCAATAATAACACATATTTAATGGTTTTTTTCCACTGTTTGTTCCACAATGTTGAAAAATAAAATTACAAACATAAATAAATAAACAACATAGAATCAAAGAGAAAAAAATGAAGACAAATATAAACAAATTAAATAAAAAGCTAAATAAAACAATAATCTGCATAAATAAATAAATGACAATCAAATAAAATATTTAAAATTAATAAAATGAAAATAATGAATAAATTAAAATAGACACACAACAGAGAACTCAAACCCTTACTTTGTTAAAACACCACCCATACACAACATCTTCACAGGTTTGTTTGCTAGCAGCTACTTATTTACTCAAGATCTCAAGATTTATTTATTTCTTGGCTTACGTCATGGCCTGGTAGATAGATTCCACTCCGTATCTCATGGCGAACTCATCCACGATTTCCTGTGCTGTTTCTTCATAGTACACTTTCCAGGCATCATCTCCTTTGGCGTCCGGAATCTTCACGACACCACTGTTCTGTTTCTCTGTGGTGTAGTGGAAGATGTGCTGCAAAGCATCATGGTTAAAAGTCACAATTTGATCATAACAAGCTTGATGCAGGAGACTAACAGACATGAAGCGATGTTATGTTTCAGACCTCATTTAATAGGAAATAATTGCTTTAGTGTTTGTGTACCTCATGCAGACAGGTATACTGAACGTGATAAGGTGAGACAGTTTCCTCTCCTTTAATCTCAATGCTGATGTGCATACGGATAGCTCCGGACACTGCTGACTTATCAGTGCGCTTGTCTGTTCGCACACAAAGAGAATATCATCATTGCGAACATGCACCTGAATCCTCAAGATCATCAAATCATCCCTCCGGCTCTCACCCAAATTATACCAGACGTCCATTTCACCACTGAGCGTTCTCACTTCAATGATGGTCTGTCCCAGAAAATCATCAGACTCCCGTTTAAATTTCTGCTTCACACGAGACTTGATGTCATCGTCTTCGTCCCAAACGCGCACTTTGATTCGGTCGGAGGAGTTGTGACACTCGCTGCACACGCAAAACAACACGTGACTGTCTGAATTTACTGGCTACACAGATCACACATAAAAACACATCACTTACAAGTGAAAGCTCTCGTCCCAGATGGGGTTGAGATTGCCGTAGATGGTCTTGGTTCTCTTCTTGGTTTTGCCCACTTGTACGGTGACGTATGGGTCACTTGAACCTGTCTTATCCTTCGCCTGCAGACCCTGAGCACATACCACTGACAGACAAACGAAACATCTTTTGAGTTTAAAAGATGATGTCACTGTAGTGTCTGTCATTGACTGTAACTGTGAGCTCACCCGTGATGCTGATCTTGGCCGACCATTTCGACGTCCCATCCAGAACACTCTGTTTCATCTGTTTCATCTGGGTTCCGTGGGTCGCCTTTGCAACGTCAAAGACTTCTTGGATCAGCTCGAAGATCTCCGGTTTGTTGCGTTCACGGATCTTCATGCGGTCCTTCAGAACCATGATGATGTTCTGCGTGCGGTCCTCCGCTCCGTGTTTAGAGCTCTTCTCTGCGGCTCCTGAGGAAAAGGGAACAGTGGAAATTTTTATGTTCTCCTGGCCTAAAGGGGAAGGCTACTCTGCCCAGCCGACCCCCAGGGGGTGCTTGCTTAGTGATGTATGGAATGTCTGTGATTGGGTAAGAAGGGAGCTGGATGGGATACCTGTTCTTAGCCATGTGGTTGGGTAAGAAGAGAGGTAGATAGCACACTGACCCAACCTGCTGGAGGGTGGGAAGGTGCTTTCGCAGGCATACGCCCCAGCGGATGCCAGTCCAACATGTGGCCACGTAGGACGTGGGCTTACACAGGGTTTACGCGAAGGTTGTAAAACCTCTCGAAGGTGTTGGGCTCAGCCCAACAAATATCTGCCAGAGAGGCGCCTCTGGCCAGTGCCCGGGAGGTGGCTATACCCCGTGTGGAGTGAGCCCGCACTGCCAGTGGTTATGGGAGATCCTGTGATCGGTATGCCAAAAGAGACAAAGAGCTGGTCAGAGCTCCTAAAGCTCTGCGTGCGGTCCAAGTAGAGGTGCAGTGCGCGTGCTGGACACAACACGAATGGGGTTGCGCCTGCAAGTTCACCACTTGGTCTCGGGAGGGAGTCGTGGGAACTTTGTGCACGTATCCGTGCCTGGGTCTTAAGATAACGTGAAAGTTGCCAGGGCCGAATTCAAGGCAATCCGGGGACATGGAAAATGCTTGAAGGTCCCCTACCCTGTTGAAGGAAGTGAGCGCCCCTCCGAGGGGCTCAAAGGGGGGCCCAGAGAGGCCCGCCAGGACCACATTAAGGTCCCAAGTGGGTATGGAGCACAGACGAGCCGGATTCCGCCTTCTCGCACCCCTTAGGAACCTGGTGACCAGGTCGTGCTGCCGTAGAGACTTTCCATCAACTGAGTCGTGACGAGTGGCGATACTCTTGGTGCTCCTCTTCCCTGACCTTGCACAGTGTCTGCTCACTGGGGGGAAGGCGTACTTCCACTTGTCCCTCCGCCAGCTGTGCGCAACGGCATCCATGCCGAGGGGGGCGTCGGACAGGGAGTACCAAAGCAGGCAATAGGTGGTGTCGTGGGAGGTGAACAGGTCTACCTGAGCTTGAACATCTTGGCTTGAGGGACAGACTCGACACAGGTGCACCACAACCGCACGTTCCACCTGGGGGATCTCGACGTAGCCTTTGGCTGCCCCACCATCGAGGGAAGCGAGGGAGCTGTTTTGACTGGAGCGAGCCGTGACTGGAGCGCTCCAAGTCTTACACAGCTCCTCATGCACCTCCGGGAAAAATCGCACCGGGGGTGGGCGAGGTTTGGCACCGCGCTCCGACCCCAGGAACCTCGTATCCAGCCACAAGTGTTGGGAAGGAGGCAGTGGCATGCAATGCAAACCAATACTCGTGGCTGCCCGGATTAGCATGGCTAACATCTCCACCTCTGCTTCCTCCGGAGCTCGACCCCCCTAGGGGGGGAGCTCGGAGTCTTCAGGGTTGGATGCCAGCAAGTCTCCCTCTGATGCTGCGAGCGACATCTCATTATCGTCACGCATCGTCTACGAATGCGTACCTGAGGATCCGGACGGTTTACCACCATCGGTTGGGAACGGTCAGAAGAGCGAGTTGGGGTGCAAGCAGCCCGTGAGCACTTGGCCTGATGGGTTTACGCTCGCAGAGGTACCCATATCCCCAGCGCTGCTAGCACTGGCGGACATCGGGGCCTTAGCCACCGACATACAGCCCGGGTAGCAGACGAAATGGTGGCTGGTTCGCGGAGGTAGAAAGCCACCTGTGACCGCAACTTCTGGATGATCATCTGCCCTCAGTGCGGGCAAGATGTGTCAACGAAAGCTGATTTAGCGTGCTGGACGCCCACACCCCTGATGCAGCTATCGTGTCCGTTCCCCTCCTCGATGAGTGTGCCGCACCCAAGAGAACAGCAGGACATGCCGCGCTGGAGAATGCTCAGTCCTGAATTTTTTTGGGGAAATCTCTGTAACACCTCTGGAACCGCCGAGACGCCCAGGGGAAGGTTGCTTTAGGTTGGGACGATCCGATGCTCTACACCGTAGATCCGGCAATGTAGTTTTTAAAGAATTTAACTTTTTCGTAATCATGAGCGATGGCTCTGAAGAAAAAAAGGTAAATGAATGCAGCACGACATCTTAGTTTTATACCGGATAGCCGGGGTTGGAGACCGGCATGCAAATTTCATTAGCCAAATTTCATTGGCCTCTTCTATAGTAGTCAGAGTTGATAGGTTCTCATGGGCGAACCCCATCTGTCGGCTCGACACAACTTCGAGAGACCGACAGAAAGGGAACTATTTATTATGTATCCTATATCCTGTAAAAAAAACTATTCTTTTACAGTGACAGAAAATGAGCTGATCGTTTGTTTTACACTATAGTTTTGCACTAAAAAGAGGATGAAATAATTTAATCATTCTCGTGTGATGTCAAACCTGTGCGAGTTTCCTTCTTATTTAGAACACAAAAGAAGATGTTTTGAAGAATGTTGATAACCAAACAACACTGAACTCCATTGACTTCCATTGTATGAACACAAAACCACGGAGACATTGTGTGACATTTTAAGTAAATATCTTCTATTGAGATCCACATTATTTTGGGTGAACTGCCCCTTTAAAATCCAAACAAAATGTATGCACAGGCAAATGAAGTAAACTCACTCTGCAGGCAGTCGGCATTGAGTAGGTCCTGGCACTTGTCGTGACATTTGACCCCGCATTCAGAGCAGCGCATGCCCTGTCGAGCGATGCCCCACAGAAGCCCCTCACACTCATAACAGTAGGTGGGTGTGGTGGCCGTCCAGACCTCGAAGTTGTGTGGTGTTGTACAGGAGATAGGATAGATCAGAGCTTGAAGGGTTTTCTTGTACACATGGCTTTTCTGCAGGAGCACAACACAGTGTCTCTCAAAACAATTAAATGACAGGTGCCATAATTTGACCAACACTCAACACAACAGGTTGAGTAAATCACATGGACTGAGTGAGCGAGAGAGAGAGAGAAAGAGAAAGAGAAAGAGAAAGAGAAAGAGAAAGAGAGAGAGAGAGAGAGAGAGAGAGAGAGAGAGAGAGAGAGAGAGAGAGAGAGAGAGAGAGAGAGAGAGAGAGAGAGAGAGAGAGAGAGAGAGAGAGAGACTTACCAGTTCTTCATTGTTGAGTGTACTGGAGGCCATAGCAGAGGTGATACCTGCCTTACGAGAGTTCTGAACTAGAGACTAAACACACAGACAATCACATATGAAAAACATCTCAATCATGTCTCCTAATGAGATTTAGTGGGGAACAAACAGAGACGTGTACCCCGTCCATCTCATGTTTTCAGATTTGATCTCATATATATCTCATCAAGTCAAAGACAAAGACTGTTTAGTGTTGTGTATATACATAAAGTATTCAGTTAGTGTCTGTCAACATTAATTTGGCTTCTTTTTGCCTGAGCACATCTGTCCTTTTATTTATTTTGTTTTATACATTCATGATCAAGTACAATATAACTCAGTCAGTCAGTAAAAGAGCAACACACCAATTCATAATGAAGTTATGAATATTTGAACATTTGATTCAGCTATTAATATTGATAAAATTAATGAATAACGCTGTATGATCATAACTTTACAGAGACAGAATAATCTCTTACCATAGCCTGAATCCAGACGGTAAAGGTTAAAACAGAAGAAAAACTGCATTAGAAACAGAGATAATAAGTAAATCAAGGGCCAGATTCACCAAAATATTCTTAAAAGCAAAATATTAATTATAAGAATGTTCCCAATTCTTAAGAAGTGCTTAAATATTTTATGAAGAGCATCTTAATGACCGAATCTCAATTACTTGTTTATCTTTTTTTAGCAATTTTTTTTATAAATAAGGAAGGGATAAACAAATATTAAGACTTAAATTATTGGTAAAATATAAATCAATACGTGTAAATGTTCCTAAATATGTATACATTTATGTGTTTGTGTTAATAAATACAAAATACATATGCACAGTACACAGACATACAGAATATTATGTTAACACAAACTTTTATGCTGGATGTGTAAAATGTAAAATCTGGGTAAAATATACATTTTGCATTTCTATAATAGTGGTACTAGCAATAGTTAATATAGGGGCTGTGTCCAACGAGGTGAATTTACGCCAATGAAAACGGAAGGAAGCTCATCTTAACACGCCTGCTGCATGCGCAGCGTTTTGCTAAAAGGTCAACATTTTTTTGCATAGCACCGCGGAAAAAAAACGTCAACTGATGGCGTGGTGTTAGCGTTGAAAACAATTGAAAAAAACGCCAGCTGCAGGCCCACATGGCTTTACAATGTGTAAAGTAAGAAACAGTATTCGCACTTAAGTGTTAGCACTTATTCCTTGAAATTGACATTAAAAAGGCATTGAAAAAGATTTTTCTTTATTTCAAGTCACTTGATTTCCCTTTCACATGTTTTATGATTCCAGCCCCAGACATTTTGGTACGTCAACTGTATTGAATCTTGTTTATCAACACCACAACACAGATTTTAAAAACAGCTTTATGGGTTATGGGTTCTTACCAGATCTCTGACCAGAGGAATAGTCTTTCTCTTACGAAGGTCAGGCATGCTGTCTATACTGTACAGTGCTCCTCCCATCCTTTACACAAAGACAAACCAGACTCATATCATAAACATAATGTTGCTTGAAATATGATTTCAACAGCAGGGTGAAGAAACAGACCGATTTATTTCCTCCACACATCACGGTTTATTTTTCAGTAACATTATAATGAATGCATTTAATGCATTTATGGTTTAGTGTTGTCTTGTGTAGCCTTTGCAAAATTGTGCAATATATCATAATTTTAAATAAAAAAATGATTTCAAAAGATCAAAAAATAGGATCAATAACATTTATTCAGGGTGTTTTGAAATAGATCTCAACCCTTGCCCAGGTAGACAATCTTAAATTCAGTAATAATTTGATTTTCTGATCTTGATTAACCCTCATGCGCTCGTTTGGACATTTTCGTCCATATTCAACCTATAAGTCTGAGTCTTTTAAATTGATGGACAAGTGTTAACTTTGATATTTCATGATAACTTTGGGTTTCTTATACAGTTAATATTTGACAGTGTTGGCAAAATCTTATTCAATTCAGCCCTCCTTTCTGTAAGGACATAGTATTAAAGGAAGAGTTCACTTTCATAATGAAAATTCTGTCATTTTAAAACTGTGTGATTTTCTTTCTTCTGCAACACCAAAACATATATTTTGAAAAAAGTTGGTAGCAAAAAACCCTCGGTCCCCATTGACTTCTATTGTATGGACATGCAGGTCAATGGGGACCAATGAGTTTTCTGTCACCGACATTCTTCAAAATATTGTCTTTTGTGTTCTGCTGTAGAAAGAAGGTCATACAGATTTGAATTGACAAGAGGGCGCTTTTGTGAATTATTGTAAACTATTATCATTTAAAGAAGGATGTGAATATTAGAAAAGCTGATGTATAGTTTTAGGGAAAGTGAATGTCATAATTTTTTATACAATAAGCCCATTTTGTTATGTACATAAAGTACATAACAAAATGTCTACGTCTGCACTGATGGAGTGTTATGACTATCTCAACATTTCACTCATGTGACAGTGTTTGTGTAATTGTGGTTAAAATGACCATAACTTACCCTCCTTTACCAAACCACAAAGACTGAGAATCTCCCCGTTCCTGAGTGAGTGAGTGAGTGAGTGAGTGAGAAAGAGAGAGAGAGAGAGAGAGAGAGAGTCGAAGAAGGATATAAGAACATCTTCTGAACACACAACACAAGTGATGTTTAAAGCCCAAATTAATTTCATAACGTTACTCGAAACACATCAATGCATAAATATCCAAACAAACAGGAAAGACAATTCACTTCATATAGAAAACAACATCACTGAAAACAATAGCTGATTGGAGGGAGGTTTAGCTGAATAAAGATAAATGCTGAATAAAACACAATAAGATTTTACACACAAAGATAGTCAGATACTTCAGTGTGAGTCTACAGAAGTTTTGTTGAGTTTCAATGATCTTGTATTTGTGTGCGTGAAGCAAAGCTGGACAAGTTTAAGCAAATATCTCTAAATCAGAAAATATACTTACAGTGGTTTTTCTATTCAGTCGCATAACAAAGGTTATTCTTACCGCCTCAGCATTTATCTTTCATCATCTGTGTTCACATCCCTTAACAATTTACACAAATCCACCACACAACGTTCACACTACCATCGACAGACCCACCTGACACTTTCGTCTGATCATGCCTCATCGGAGTGAACATGCAAAGTGCTATACCAATGAAAAGAGGCTGGGAAGACGACAAAACCCCCAGATGCAAACAGACAACAAAGGACAACAAAGTCAACAAACAACGCAAAGAAGAAGTGGCGAACTGCAAAATAAACATGACAGCGTTATAGTGATGATAGCATTAGCATCTGTCCCATCAAAGCCATAAATTTGGATGTACCAAAAACAACAAAATAAGAAAGTGTTTGATGAAATGCTTTGTGTTATTCATCTCTAAGTAAATCATTGAAATCCAAAATTAATTAATATCCCCAGTTAATAAAATGAATGCGTCTGAAATCACATTCTGTGACAGTACATACTGTAACAGATAACAGTTTGACTGTTACATCATTATGTGAGTGCAGTATGCATACTATATCCACCATGTTTCCGTTGTCACGTAACTTGTGCGTTCTTTTATGAAAATAATTTCCTCAATTGACTTAAACATTCGGAGGTTTCAAATGTAGTACTTATGAGTTATGAGTCTGGATTTTTGCCTACTATTTAGTACGGAAGTAGGTATTTTTGGAGGCAGACAATGGGTCTCCTTTACTAAGCATGCGTGTGCACAAATTTGTGTGTGAAACCTGCGTACGAAGGTTTCCACAAATAAAATCATGATTCGCTAAAACTTTCGTACTAAAATTATTCTAAATATAAGAAAAAAGTTGGGGAACAGCTGAAAGCACATGCACGCAAATATCATCAACCTCTCACTCTCTCTCTTAGGATAATAGTTATATACAATAAATACTAAAGTGATTTGAGGGAAAGGTTGCCCTAATATGGAGATGGACTGGGTGTGTATTATGTAAATGACTAAACTTGTGCACACGGACGCTTATTTAGAATACTTCAAATTATCTAACATTTATTAGGACGAAGTCAAGAATAAATTCATTTGCGTACGCATGTGTTGTGAATTAGGCAGAAGTTCATTACTGAATTACGTAAGAAATTCAAATGTGTCATGATTCTGTCTCTTCTGGTCATGGTTTACATTGTCTTGTGGCAGGATCATTACAGAACCACGTATTTAGTATGGAGAGAGACATGGCATTGTTAGTTTTGGTGTGCCATGCACTCTCTCCGGTCTCGTCTGTGCCCCCGCCCTCTTGTTCCCTCATTATTAACAATGAACAGTGAGGGAAATAATTATTTGATCCTCTGCTGATTTTGTAAGTTTGCCTGCTTACAAAGAAATGAAGGGTCTCTAATTTTTATGGTAGATTTATTTTAACTGATAGAGACAGAATATAATAAAAATCAGGGGAAAAAAATTATATAAAGGCTATAAATGGATTTGCATTTCAGTCACTGAAATACATATTTGATCCCCTTCTAACTATCAACAATTCTGGCTCCACAGATTGGATATGTGCCTATATGGACCGCGGATTAGTCCTCTCACTTTAAGAAAGTACTCCTAAATCAGCTTGTTATGTATATAAAAGATGCCTGCCAACAGAATCTGTATCTTCCATTCAACCTCTCCACCACCATGGTCCAGACCAAATAGGTTTCAAAGGATGTCAGGGACAAGATTGTAGACCTGCACAAACCTTGAATAGGATACAGACAGAAGGTTGGTGAAAAGGAGACAACTGTTTGTGCGATTATTTGGAAATAGAAGAAATACAAAATAACTATCAAATGCCCTTGGTCTGGAGCTTCCTGCAAGATTTCCCCAATGGAGTAAAGATGATCATAAGAAAGGCAAAAGACCACCCCAGAACTACACGGAAGAAGCTTGTTAACGATTTCAAGACAGTTGGGACCACAGTTAACAATCAAACCATTGGTAACACGCTATGCCACAATAGATTGAAATCTTGCAGCACCCGCAAGGTCCTCCTGCCCAAGAAGGCCCGTCTGGCTCATCTGAAGATTGACAATCAAATGTTGTGGATGTCCCTTTACATGGTAAAGACTCAAAACATATTGCCAAGACAACCAAAGAGTGGTTTAAGGAGAAGCACATTAAATGTCCTAGCCAGTCTCTAGACCCTAGTCCTATAGAACATCTGTGAAGAAGTCTAAAACTCAAATTTGCCGAGCGACAGCCAAGAAACCTTAAAGATTTAAAGAAGAGTGGACTAAAATGTCTCCTGACACATGTGCAAACCTGGTGACCAACTATCAGAAATGTTTTACTTCTATGCTTGCCAACAATGGTTTCTCCACCAAGTAAAAAGTTATGGTTGCTCAGGGATCAAATATTTATTTCAATGCCTAAAATGCAAATCAATTGAAAAAAAAATGTGCCCCCTTGTGGGTTTTCGCTTTGATTATTATTAAAATCTTTGTTTCCACCACCACTGTCTCCATTTGGGTTCTCTGTCCTTGCGTACCATGAACAAATGTGTGTATAAACACGAAAAATCTATGCAATTATTAGTAAATGTCTTTTAGCTAGCTTATAGGTGTGAGAATCTGGATTTCTTCCTGTCCTCTACAAATATTGCATCTGTGTTTAATACAAAGTTCATATATCATATGTATTCATTCATATTCATTCCTATTAGTATTAGCTTCTATTCATATAAGATGTGCCTTACTTTCTTGTTGTTTTACCTCGTTGAAAGTTGTATCATGTCTTATGCTGTCATATTCTGATACAAGTATCTGTTGTCTCCATCTCAAGGTTCCTAATGATGTCTTGGGACAATTGTTTTGATGCTTAATACGTACTTTGTAATCATATCTGATTGTTCTCAGGAGGAATACGACTAAACATAAAGTCTGGTGATTTTCCACTCTCTAGTGGTTTTATATGACACCTCCTGTTTTAACCTTATAAATATTAGTCCTTAAACAAATAAACATTGGACTCTGATTGAACAAGCACCTGGTGTCTGTGTCAAACTTTGTCTCCAGGCCTGCAAACTCTGTGTGTTCCGTCGACTAGACTCTTTAACCGTAGAATATTGTTTAGATAAGGGGACATGAGAATTCTACATTCCAACAATAGGGCATCTACATGCTTCTGTGTTCCCAATAATTTACAAAAAGTGTTTAGTAGAACACAAAAAGATTAGTAATTTAAGAACATGACATTTGAATAATATTTTTTATTTGTTTTATAAAATATGTTACATACTTTATTAATTCAGTCCTTTGTTTAAATCTTTCATTCCGCATTCCCAGAAAATGCACTTTTAAATGTTTATCTACCAGAAATTGAGTCGCCAGCGTGTGTGCAGAAACCTGTAATTATAAAAATCCATCTATTCCTCTTTTTGGAATCTCCTTTAAACCACAAAAGTGACGCAAAACAGGCTGTTGGCGAAAATGGATCATAAAGTGGGCCGGGAGGAGACCTTTCCAACCTCGCGGGCCGGAGTAATTAATTATCGAAAGTCCCGGGCGGGACGATGATTACTTATGATGCTGACGTTCGGGAAGAATTAAAAAATTTTCGGATCGACAAACCAACCGTATCTCCGGTCCGGAAAGTCTTAGAAAACCGAAAGGGGACTCGTTGGGAAGGTCTTCACCAGGGCATTTGAACAAGTCGATGCTACCCCTAGGTCGGGAGCTAGAGCTCCTGGTAGCCGGAAAGGTTGAAAAATCTAAGCTCTGGGACCCGGTTGCCCGTGAGTATAGCATGGGTTTCACCAAAAAAAAAGATTCTCAAGCGTGGATCAGTACCAACTGCTGGCAATCTAGCTTAATCTCCGGAAGAAGTAAGTAATACACATCATTTTTAAATAGCCTTTCTTAAATAATGTGTTTAGCATGTTAGAGGCTGTTGTTTACATATTCGCGGGTAAACCTGAGACGTGGTCCAAAGACAGGTGTTATGTCGTAACGTTAGTGGTAAAGCGCATCGCGCCCATCGTTTCAGAAGCCTTGTGACGACATAATTTCTTTTAAACTTATTCATTACAGCGAAAGAAAGTTATAGAAGTGTCTTTCTCTGTGTTTTCTCGTATGTCCTTAGTGCAACAATACTTAGAGCGGATGGAAACAGAGTTTGCATTTGTTAGACAATGAGGTTACTCAGAAATTGCTACTCAACATGAACTAACACCTGGTTGCTGATCTTTACATACCTTTCTGTCATACACAAGTACTTTGAATGCATGTTTATGCATATATCCGTGTTTATGTCTGTTAGTTATATGCATGTACAGTGATTAAACACCAATGGCCAACATTTCATACAGCAAATGGTCAGTATATGTTGTACTATCTATGTTTTTCTCTTTTCCATTTAATTTGTATGGCATTAAGGTGTTTTTAATTGCTGTTAGTGTATGGTTTTGGTTGGGCAAGGCTTAACAGACGTAACTGCGCTTTCCGCCATATTGCTTGTCTAGATGTCATCCAAAGCACTCGTGTATGCGCTCTACCTAATATTTTGCATACGGGGAGGGGAGCAGAAGCTCATTTGCATTTAAAAAGACACTCACAAAAACGGCGTGTTTTCCATTTCAGCTACAAATGGCCATGTTCAACATATTGTAATGAAAGATATGTGGTGTATTTTTAGCTGA
Organism: Triplophysa tibetana; assembly: GCA_008369825.1. Taxonomy (NCBI): domain Eukaryota; kingdom Metazoa; phylum Chordata; class Actinopteri; order Cypriniformes; family Nemacheilidae; genus Triplophysa; species Triplophysa tibetana. The sequence continues at coordinate 4,382,456 of CM017899.1, forward strand.
AACTTTACAGGGACATTCTGGGTATACCATCAACTATTTTTTCATAGCAGAAAACCCCTGGATTAGCGGACCTTTAAATTACCCATGTGCTTTATGAATACATTCTCTTGTTTCAGGCAAATGGCGCTCACGTTTGATTAATTTCTGCCTATTTAATTTAACCACCACTGTTTAATGATATACATGTACCTGCTGTTAGGCTCAGAGAAATTTGGATGATGTTTATTGCCTTCAAAACATGAGCATCTTTATTATAGACCACTTTGCAAAATGTAAACAGTGGTCTAGAAACACTTCGGGTTTCAGTTTTTATATTTCATTGGTATTTTTTCAATCTTACATATACAATTAAATCTTGAGGATATTTGTTTACATTTTTAAATCAGTTGTAAATGTGTTCAAACGTTTGCGTAACTGAAATAGGAACACTGTACCAGTGTTGTTTATGTCATCTGAAAAGGTCTATATTAAGAAGATCAAATATAATGTATGTGTTAGCGTCTGATGATGTGATGTCTCACCTCCTGGAGCTGCTGTCTGACTTTTTCGAAGAGTCTCAGCCAGTTCTCTTTAGCTCTGATGGCCGGGTCCACAGGCTTTTTCGGTTCCTCCATTACTGCTTCACTGCACACACATACACATTCTTTAACTGTAAAATCAAAGATGGATGGATTTTATTTCTCTTTATAACTGTGATACCTCTCAGGTTCTGGCCAAGATTCTTCCTCTTCTAGCTGTGGAGAAGAAGGAGGACTCTCCATCTTTACGTCCTCTATGATTGGCTCATCCATGGGGAAGTCCTCTTCTCTGAGCGAAGGTTCCTCTTCCATTGAAGGCTCCGCTGTGGGCAATTTCTCCTCTGTGGGGGTGGGAGATTTTGGTTCTGGTGCTAAAGGTTTGGTGTCGACCGTGGGGGCAGAGGTGAGAGGTTCAGGGGGTTTTATCGAGGTGGCGGAGGTCATCTGTTGGGTTACAGGAGCAGGAGGCTGAGGCGTCAGGGTTTGTGACGGTAATGTTGGGGGTTGAGGTTGTGATGTCGGTGCAGGAGGTTGAGGAGGAGAAGATCCACCCAAACCAAACACCGCAGTTAGCGGTTTTGCCATGGCGAAGAAGGACTGCACAGAAGGGATCGGGCCTAAGGATGTCTGCTGGGGCGGAGCCTGTTGTCTGGCTGGCTGAGGAACTTGATGATTCAGCGGTTTGATTGGAGGTTGGGTTTGATTCAGATTGGACGGTTGGGATGGAGGCTGGACTTGCGTCTGATTGGGCGGTTGAGACTGTGGCTGCGTCTGCTGATGTTGGTGCAGCGAGGTCTGTTTCTCTAGAGGGGGTCTGGAGGATGTTGCGATCAGAGTGGACCCCGCACCGGTCGGGGTTGGGGTGAACGGAGGCTCTTCGTCTTCGCTAAGGGTCCGATTCAATGGGTACAGATCTTCATCCTCGTAATTGAAGTCTTCCTCTCCCTCATACATGTCCACCTCCTCTCCGTACAGGTCTCCATCCTCCTCCTCATACAGGGCTTCTTCCTCACCGCCGTCTTTGCTGTAGGCACATTCGTCACTGTAAGCACCTTTAGTCTCGTCCCAGTCGGGCGAGCCCTTGCTGTGAGACACAGATGAGTGGCAGGAGTGATAGGAGTCGTTCTCGTCGTACAGTTCTCGTTCACCGTACTCTTCACTTAGTTGAGAGCTACAGCGGCTGAGCTCAGCTGAGGACGCATAGCTTCCAGTTGGACTGGCGACAGAGAAGACAGAATACATTTAGAACTTACGTGAGCAAACATGTGTGAACAAAGTGAAGGACTGTTGTGAAGAACACTGTTCTGAGAGAAGCAATAAAGGCATATTCAAAAGCAATAAAGGTGAATTCACAAGACCACCCTTTACTTCAACATCTACAAAGAATTAAGAAAATACAATCAGTGAAAAGCAAAATAACTGCTATGATATTTTTGTTTTCCCCACTGCCAAGAAAATATATTTTTATACCTATGAACTGTCAATATATTATATTGTTTGTATATTACAATATACAGTGTTGAGTTATACATAAGGAATTGTGGTTCCACTATCATGTCATGTTTTATCCCTGTCTCGAGTGGAGCCATGGCATTGTCTGATGGTTTTGTGTGAGAAAGAATGATTCTTTCTCGTGTCTCGTCATTGTTCCCTACATCTCGTTCCTCGTCAGCCTCTCCTTAGTGCTAATCCCCAGAACCTGTTCCTTGTTATGATCCTGTGTTCGCTCCCTTTAAAACACCCTTGTTTTCATTGTCTTGTGTGCGTTCATTGTATACCACACCTTGATTGTAAGTTGTAAGTTGTTCTTGTACCTGTGCTGTATCAGATGGGGCTGTCTTGCCTTGTTTCCTGTTCCCCGTGTCTAGTAAGTGTTAGTTTAGTGTTCATTTCAAGTACTTTGTTTCTTAGTTTAGTTAGTCCGTGTTCTTGTTTTTCTGTTAAAGGTATCCTGTCTTGTTTTCCCCCTCGTGGGTTTTGTTTTGCCTCTTGCATAGTCTTGTTTGTTTGTTAATAAATATCTGTAACCCCGTACCATCATCTCGTCCTGTCTCTGCCTTGCAATTGGGTTCTCTTGCCTTGAGTTTCATGACAGATGAGGTGTAGGTGAAAGTCATCAGCATTCGGGTGAGAGGGAACAATCAACATGGCCGGAGGAGTGCAGGTGCAAGGCATTATAGGGGATGTAGTTTGTGAGTTGTTACAATTATATATTTTTATGTATATTCCCATATATTTGTTTCTTTAGGGTTGACCCGCCGCAACTCTGCTCATGGATGAATTGAATGGACAGAAAACATTTTGAATCTGAACAAACTTTTGTTTTAATGTTTAAGTTTTATTCAATCACAGGGGTTATATCAAAAGTTTGTGTTTCCATAACCCCAAGAAGCCATGTTAATTTTGCTTTGTGTTATTTTGTATATGTTTATATTACGGTGGTGGCTAAAACCACATCATATAGAGTAAAAGTGTCTACGCACTGTGACCCTTTCCTTATATTCAAAAAGGTTACTGATATAAGTCATGTTTGATCCAGAGAGGAGTTGTGTTTCTTCTTGTGAGAGGTTCCTCTCAGATCTGGATCGACATTAATTGAGGTTTGAGTGTTTGGGGGCTAAACACGCTACCCTGGAGCTAGAGGGAGAGTGCGAACTCTGTGATGCGCTCGGCATCGGGGTTCTCCGTACTCGGCTATCTTTCTTTAAAAGGAGACCAAGCCGCCTCTCCCTCATACTGGTCGATGCCGTTTCTCCTGTGCCCTCGTCGAGCCGCAATGTCCTTGAGTCTAGTGCCAAAGCGTGTCCTGGCACCTTTACCGCAGACGGCTACCACCTGGGGGAATCGGCCACGCCTACCGTCCAAAGCGTGTAGGACTTCGGCATCACTGGTGTCGAAAGCTTGCGCTGCCGCGGGCCAGGCTGCCTCCTCTCTCTATGCCATGGCCATCCAGCAGGTCCGCCAGGTCAAGGCATTGAGAGAGCTCCACGAGGGTAAGTCCAACCCGGGTATAATGCAGGATCTCTGTGCCGCCACTGACAGCGCTCTAAGGGCGAACAAGGTGGCGGCACGGGAACTGGGTCGGACGATGTCCAGGGTAGTTGTCCAGAAGAGACACCCCCAGCTGTACCTTGCGCAGAAGAGTGACACCGAAAAAGTTCGCTTTCTTGATGCACCCATCTCGCAGGGTGGGTTGTTGGTAACACCGTCGAGGACTGCGCTCAGCAAACTTTTTAGAAGCAGTCAGTGGCAATTACTGCTTAACGATTGACGGATGCTCCATAAAATCCTCGTTGTCAGCTAAGAATCTTCGCGTTGTATTGCATTATTATAATTTTATCCCTTATATCTTGGATTTTACTAGTGAAGTAGTTCATAAATTCATCACTGTTATGCTGATAATCAGAATCTGACGTCGCTGACGACTTATTTTATGTTAATTTAGCCACGGTGTTAAATAAAAACCTAGGGTTGTGATGGTTTTCCTCTATTAGTGATGAAAAGTAGGCGGATCTAGACGTTTTTATGACATTCCTATATTTTCGAGTACTATCCTTCCATGCTATACGAAATACCCCTAAATTAGTTTTCTTAAAGTTGCGCTCCATTTTCCGGGACGCTTTCTTTAGAGTCTGAGTGTGTTCATTATACCACGGTGTTGGGCTGCTATTTTTAATTTCCTTTAAACGCAGAGGAGCAACTGTGTCTAATATTTCCGAGAAGGTAGAGTTAAAATTTTCAATAGTAGTGTCAAAATCGTCAATGTTTTTTACTCATGCTAGATATTTTAGACAATTCAGGCAGATTATCGAGAAACGCATCTTTGGTAGTTGAAGTAATCGTTCTACCATATTTGTAACAAGGAGTTTGATTTTCAATAGTAGTGTCAAAATCGTCAACGTTTTTTACTCATGCTAGATATTTTAGACAATTCAGGCAGATTATCGAGAAACGGATCTTTGGTAGTTGAAGTAATCGTTCTACCATATTTGTAATAAGGTGTTTGATTTGCAGCCGTAGGCCAGTGAAGCAAACATTATATCAGATAATGATCCGAAATGTCTTCACTCTGCTGAACGATTTTAACATCGTCCACATTTATACCGTAAGAAAGTATTAAATCTAAAGTATGATTACGAAGGTGAGTGGGTCCTGACACATGTTGATTAACGCCCATGGAGTTAAGAGTGTCTTTGAAAGCCATTCCCAAGGCATCTGTATCATTGTCTACATGGATATTAAAGTAACCAACAACAAGGACTATTTCTGTGGCTAGTACTAGTTCTGATAAGAACCCACCAAAATCTTTAATAAAATCTGTGTGGTGCCCTGGAGGCCTATATACCATAGCTAGAATCAATTTTAAAAATGTTTGTCCTTAGTATTAGATGTCGATACGTGAAGTACCATGACTTCAAAAGAATTGTTTTTAAAATTAGACTTCTGAGAGATGATTAAAGAATTATTGTAAAGTGCAGCGACACCTCCCCCTCTACCTTTTAGACGAGGCTCGTGTTTATAGTAATAATCTTGGGGAACGGATTCATTTAGAGTAATAAATATGGCTCTCCTGAGGTTCTTTTTCTCGATTGGAGTTTTGGGTTCCTCATCACCGTTTGCATATTGTTTTGCACTATCTGCCTGGCCGGGGGGCTGCTTTAGAATTCAGAAGTTTGGCATAATTAATATTCCGTCTAAGAATTTATAGTCTGTTTAATATTTAATCTCTGGTTCTCTCTACTTTATCGCCAATGTGTGCTTTCACTGTGCGTGTGTGCGAATGTGTTTGTGTGTGCGAGTGTGTTTGTGTGTGCGTCAATGTCAATGTGTGTAAGTATGTATGCATATTGTGTGTGTGGAGCATTTGTATGTCTGTCTTTTGTTGTTTTTGCCTTTTTCTTGTTTTTACAGGTATATGCCTTTAGTTGTTTTACTTGTATTCAATGTGTCTCATGTAAAGCTGCTTTGTAACAATGAAAATTGTAAAAAAAAGCTATATAAATAAAGTTGAGTTGAGTCGAGAATTGGCCACATTTTTCCGTGACGCAACTCGGCCGCCTAGAGGCCTCCGAGATCCCTAGTGACGTCTGCTTCCCGGCAGCCCAAAACCTCCACCCCATCAGCAACCTTCTCGCGAGTAGGGACACTGACGAGAAGACCCCAGGGAAAACAACATCGGGCCCGACCTCTGATCGGTCGGTACGGGGCACCTCCTGCCTCGTCACCAAAGCCGGACCCTTTACTGGCCCTGGCGCCCACTTACTCACAGAGTTTTTCTGTTCTCCCCGGGTGTACATGCAGCTGGACTGTGCCCGGCAACCCGACCTCACGCCCTGGCAAGGCGTTGGGTCATACACACACGACAGCTGCCACCACTCTCAAACTGACAGTGCGTGCAGCCGTCCCGCCAGGCAGGCAAAAAGACGGAGCCAACCTTCCCTCCGGGGACCCCCCGCGACATATGGTTAGCTCCGCCAGCCGACGAACCACCCCCCGTGGTAATGATGAAGCAGACCGTCCCCTTGGTCACCCTTTCACAGTCCCCAGGAGCTCGAGAGCTGCCCACACTCTCTCGGTGGCTAATGAGGGCGGTCTGTCTTGGTTACTCGATCCAGTTCGCCAGAGATTCTCCCAAGTTTCAGGGCATCATCTCTCCCTCTGTCAGAGGCAGGGACGCCTCCGTACTTCGGGTAGAGGTCACCACCCTTCTGGCAAAACAGGCATCGAGTTCGTCCCTCAAAACCAAGATGTTCAGTGGGTTACAACCCGCACTTCATCGTTCCCAAGAAAGACGGCGGGTTGCGCCCCATAAGTCTGCGTACCCTGAACAAAGCACCTTCACAAGCTGCCGTTCAGGATGCTCATGCAGAGGCGCATCCTGACATCTATCAGGTGTCAGGATTGGTTCATGGCAATCAACCCGGAGGAAGCTTACTTTCATGTCTCGATCCTCCTCGACACAGGCCGTTCCTACGGTTCGCGTACGAGGGGAGGGCATATCAGTCCTTCCTTTCGGTCTATCCCTGTCTCCACGGGTCTTCAACGAATGGCCTATCTTGGCACATTCGCGAGATCTGTTATGTACACAAAGGGACCTGGTGCTCCGGCACCTAGATTGATTGGTACTCCAGGTCAACCGAGAGAAGAGCAAGCTCTCCCCAGTGCAGAGCATCCTCTTTCCCGGTATGGAACTTAACTCTGTCATTATGTCGGCGCGACTATCCGCAGTACGTGCCCATTCGGTGTTGAACTGCCTGGAACATTTCAGGCAGACAGCGGCCCCCCTGAAACAATTCAGAGGCTCCTTGGACACATGGCGTCCTCGCGGGGGTAAAACCCCTAGGGTTGATGCACATGAGACCGCTCCAACACTGGCTTCAGAGTCGAGTTCCGAGGAGAGCGTGGCAAACCGGCAGCAAGCGCATGGTGATGACGCCCAGCTGCAGATGCACCATAACCCCTGGTCTTCCATGACTTTTCAACGGACTTAGGTCCCTCTGGTCGTGGTGACGACGGATCGCCTCCCTGCAGGGGTGCGATGCAGTGTGTAACGGGCATGCAGGTGCTTGACGAACCCCCGCCTGCGCTGGCATATCAATTGCCAAGAGTTGTGTGCTGTGCTACTTGCACTGAGTAGGCTGCGGCCTCTCGTGCGGGAAAAGCACGTGCTGGTCCGAGGTCAGCATTGCAGCTGTAGGGTACTTAAAAAACGTCAGGGTGGGGTTCGCTCACAGCAGCTAACACAACTTGCTCGACGTCTCCTCCGGTGGAGTCAACAGGTGACCCATTCCCTGTGGGCCACACACACCCCGGGCAAACTGAACTAGACATCCGACGCGCTCTCTCGTCAGTATATGCCTCGCGGAGAGTGGCGACTCCACCCCCGCGCAGTCCAGCTCATTTGGATGCTGTTCGGGTAAGCCCAGGTAAACCTGTTCGCCTCCCGCAACGCCACCATTGCCCTCTTTGGTATTCCCTGTCCGAGGCCCCCTCGGCGCGGATACCCTTGCGCACAGCTGACCGAGGGACGGGCGGAAGCACACAAGGAGCCTCCTTGCACAGACACTGTGCAAGGTCAGGGAGGAGGAGCACCAAGTGTTATTGGTTTACACCACACTGGTCTAACCGCACTTGGCTTTAGAGTTGATGCTCTGGACAGCGAATCCCCCTGAACCATTCCCCTGACAGAGGACATGCTCTCTCAGGGAAGGACACGTTCTGGAATCCCAGATCAGACCTCTGGAACCCCCATGTCTGGTCTCTAGACGGGACGTGAAGATCCTGAGTTGGCTCTCCCCCTCTATGAAGGAGACCATCACCCAGGCTAGGGCCCCATCTACTAGGTGGTTACACGACTGTAGACGGCGCCTCTTGTCGTCCTGGTGTCTCTCTCAACGAGAAAGACCCACTGAGGTGCTCGATCACGAGTGTGTTGTCCTTCTTACGAGACTGGAGACTAACATCTCCCCTCCACACTGAATGTGTATATAGTCGCTATCGCCTCTCATCACGACTCAGTTGATTAAAAGTTTCTAGGGCAACACGACCTGGTCACCAGGTTCCTAAGGGGCTCGAGAGGGCGGAATCCACCTCATCTCTGCTCCATACCCTCTTGGGACCCTAACGTGGGTCCAAGAGCCCCTCAGAGGTTCCGATCTTCCTCACCTGACGAGTATGACGGCCCTCCTGTTGGCGCTCGCTTCCTTCAAGAGGGTAGGGGACCTCCAAGCATTCTCTGTGATCCCGGATTGCCTTAAATTCGGCCATGGCAAACTCTCACGTTATCTTGAGACCCAGGCCCAGATACGTGCCCAAAGTTCCCACTTCTCCCTTCCGGGACCCAATCCAATCCGTGTTGTATCCTGGACCGCACGCAGAGCTTCAGTAGCTCTAACCAGCTCCTTGTCTGTGTTGGAGGACAGCATAAGGGGAAGGCTGTCTCCAAGCAGACGCTAGCGCACTGGGTCTTGGATACTGTTACGACGGCATGCCGATCTCAGAATCTCCCATGCCCATTGGCAGTGAGGGCTTACTCCACACGGGGTATAGCCACCTCCTGGGCACTGGCCAGAAGCGCCTCTCTAGCAGTCATCTATAGAGCTACGGGTTGGGCTACGCCCAAACACCTTCGCAAGGGTTAACAACCTTCGCATAAGCCCAAGTCCAAGCCCAAGTGTCAGCCCAAGTCCTGCGTGGCGACATGTAGGACTGGCATCCTGGGGAGAGTATGCCTGCGAAGGCACCTTCCCACCCTCCAAGAGGTTGGGTCAGTGTGTTATCTACCTTTTTTCTTACCCAAACACATGGCTAAGAAACTGGTACCTCACCAACCTTCCTTCTTACCCAAACACTGGTTAAGAACAGGCATTCCATCCATCACTAAGCAAGCACCCCCTGGGGGTTGGCTGGGGAGAGCAGCCTTCCCCCTTAGGCCGGGACACCATATGAACTATCACAGATAGCTCTAACCGGACCTAGTGCTACCGGACGCTATAACACCCCCTCCGTGGGCTGTTCCATGTGATGTATCCTCATGAGAATATTTCCCACCTAACCTTCCCCAGGTGGACCTCCACCTTGCGGTCAACTACTCAGTCCGCACGTTCCATGCGTTCTCCTCTAAGGACGAGACCATACCTATATCCACCATATTCCTCCCCACGGGTAGGAAGTGGCCTCTGCAGTGCATCCCTGATTAAGGGCGTTGCACTTACCCTGTAAGTGACTTTTGTAGAAAAAAATATAACAGTGCCAACATATCATTATCTTGCATTAGAAAACAAAAATGATTTTTAAAAAGGACCAAAAAAGCAGGTAATAAGAGCCCTGAACAGATGATCACTCCGAAGGTCCTTCAACCATGTGTCATGCATTCTAACTTATTTACAATGTTAAACGTTCTGTCTTCTCATGCTTAACATTCTCAACTTGTCAAAAAATGAGCTGGGCGCATTACGTAGTATTTCTGTGCTCGATACACTCTCCCAGTGATTGTACAGGTTTAGGAAAGTTTTTTTCAAACATTTAAAACAGTTTTGTAACAATTTTTCTAAGTCCCTTATTGGATAATTCTCCTGGAAAAGCACAGTGCTGTCATGATTTAGCCATCATGTCATGTCTATTCTTGGGGCAGAGTCGTGGCATAGCCTTAGGTTGTGTGTGGAGGGAGAGATAGTGATCCTATCGGCTTGCTATACTCTCTCTCCGGTCCGCGTCTTTGTTCCCGCCATCTCGTTTCCTTGTTACCTTCCCATTAGTGTTTAATCACCTACACCTGTTCCTTGCCTATTATCCTGTGTAGTTCTCCCCTCATGTTTCATTGTCCTGTGCTCGGTTATTGTATGTGTTTGTATCCGGTCTACGGTTTGTTCCATGCCTTCGATTTTCACGTATTGTTCCTACCTGTAGTGTGTGTTTTAGTCTAGTGTCAGTGTCTGCTCCTATGTTGCCTGTGTATATCATTTATCTCGTTCCTGTTTAACCCCCTTGCAGGTTTTTCTTTGTGTTTCGTGTCATAATAAATTATTGTTAACCCCTTCATCCGTTTCGCTCCCTGCGTTTGGGTTCTGTCCTTATCCGTGACTGCGGCACCCAAACGCGTCAGTATGGAGAGCTGGAGAAGGAGCATACGTAGACTTTCACTTGTGTTCAGGATAGAGAGAGAGCACATGTTCGCAAAGTTCAGATGTTTGTTTGTTCACTGCATTTGGGTGATGAATGTTATATAAACAGTGGATATAACGCTGGATTTGGAGATTGTTTGAAACTGATACGGAGCCCTCCCACCGCTAAAAGATGCCGTACATGAACCGCATGCGGTGAGTGAAACTGATGTCTGTGTTTTGTTGGCATGTGCTTTAGTTCAGCCTACCCCTCCCCCCGGATGCGCCGTATGTTTTCGGAAACGATCTTAAAACTGTATCTATCTTTTATAAATGTGATCAAACCAAACACTCTTCGAAGATACGAAGTATGAAATACTACTCTATAGATACTCAAGATAAATATGAGATTGGCAGAAACCGCTTTACTTAATAGAGTTTACAATCATTTACTGCCACTTAGTATTCTGAGGCAGTTCCAATTAAAAGAAAGTTTGTATAATTGTAGAGGAATGTACATGCTTAAACAAACAAAAGCATGGGCCATTTAAAAAAAAAAACAGGTGTTAAACTTTTAAAGGAGTAAATACTGTATATGGAATCACTGTGAAAATGTGTCATTTTGTGACATTTTCCTCACATCTGTGAAATATTCACCAATCAATGAAAAGTGAATAAAAAACAGGGACACTGGTCACTCACCTGACGCCTCTCGGGTGATCATAGTCGAGGTCACAGCTGTTGATGGAGCGTGAGTAGGGAGCACAGGGATTACGGTGCTGGTTACTCATGGGATACTGGTGAACAGAGGCGTTGGGCTGAGATGTGGTGTAAAAGGGTGGTGGAATGCTGTTACTGGTCTCACTGCGGTAATCACTGTCCCTGTCGTCCATCGCGCTGTCTGGATCATTGTCTACAACACATAGACAGCTGTATTTACAAAAGTATTATAACACATACGAAAATATACACAAAGACCAAGGTCACATTGACATAAAAAAACAGCTCCCTGAATGTAAATGTTTTTTAAGTCGTACACCGTTTTTATCCTGAAATAAACCCTGGAACTGATTTAGATTTGTTGTGTTGAAACTTAGTCGCACATCATATTTGAATGGTGCTTGTGGTCACTGTGTGTTTATAGCACATAAAAATGAGAGCATATCTTCATCCTGACTGATTTACTTCAATAAATGAGGTGAAAAACTAAACATGCCTTAGTTTTATAAATGCATTTAACTACAAATTTGAGCACTTACTCTGCTGGTCCCCCCACCAGTTACCTGTGACACAAAAGAAGAGAGAAAATGACCCATAATTCATTGTGTTTGTACTGAACTAAGAAAAAACTTTACTACATGTGTCTTTACTGTGCACCAAAGTTAAAAATATAGTTTAGCAAAAAAAATTGGCAAATTAAAAATTTCATTATTTATTCATCCATCCAACCCTGTCTGCAGTACACAAAAGAAGATCTTTTGAACACTGAACCCCATTAACTTCCATTGTATGAACAAAAAACCACATTTCTCACTGAAGAAAGATTCACGTACCGGCGAAGCAGTGGCTTACAGTGTGTAGTAGAGTAGGCGGGGCGAGACCGTGGTTCGAGGCCGGTAAGTAATTGTTAATTAGCGCCAGTGGTGCGCGCACCGGCCTCGCATCACGTAGGAGACTGGGAGCATATAAAAGGAACAAGCGACCGGACCGTCGAAGAGAGAGGACCGGGCCCGAGCTTGTGTTTGTATTGTTTTAATGTTGTTGTTCGCCGGCGGTCGTCCGTGAGGGGCCGCTGGCTGTTATATTATGTTTTGGTTTGTTTGTTTGTTAGACGGCGGTCGTCCGTGAGGTGATGCCGTGTTGGACGTTATCCAGTGCTGATCACCAGCCAATATGAGGGGCCCATGGACTAATCCTGCCCCCTGAGAGCTTTGTCAGCAGGACAGTGTTTGTGTGTTCATTCATGCAATAAGCTCTTCATTCAGCTGTCTGCGGGGCACACGCGCACATCCTTCATTTATAACTACATGTGACACGCGTACGTGAAACACTAACTGATTCGGCACTTAGTGGTTTAGATGCTCAGAACTGTGCAGACGATCTGAATTATGTGTGAAACTTGATTCTTATCTGCCTTCTAATACAAGACCATCAGACGCAATAGACACCTGCACTTCTGTCTCCGGCAGAAAGCTCCACAGACTTCCACATTCAATAAAGACCAGCTCTGTTTTTAGGTAATCAGCCAAGGACAAAAAAATCTCCAAACTCCAGACTAATAATCATTGGTTTAGCAGTCTAGTTCACTAATTAAATATGCTTTAGTAACACTAAAAATGCAATTCTCAGATCTTTTGTTAATAACTCTACCATGTTTACATCCATTTATCAGATTTTCTGACTTAAAAATAAGATAAAATTGTGTTATTATGTATCTGTTGTCTTGAGGGTGTGTTTCATGGTAGTATAAAGGTTGGATTTGTTATGATGTCACATGAAACCCCCGTACATGTGTGAAGAATGTTGCACTCACAACATTGTGTTCCCGGTACCGACAATGGTCTGTCCTGAACCTCCTGATAGGAATACTGCAACACAAACACACATACAAACACACCTTAATCTGCCACATTTATCAGAGAGAGAGAGAGAGAGAGAGAGAGAGAGAGACTCACATCTTGGTCTCTCATAGCATTGAGCTGCTCCAGTTTCTTTGCCCAATACCGAGCCTCTTCTTCTGGAATATCTGTGATGAAAACCAACATCACACACACATGAAAAACATAAGTCATATTGCAAAAGCATTTCAACACATTATCAACAATCACAAGCTCCCAATCTTGCAGGTTTTAAAGTTGTAGTTCACTATAAAATTAAAATTTCATGATTGTTCAAACACCCACATGTCATACAAGCCAAGCCGTCCATGTCTTTATCTCTTCTGTGAAAAACGAATTGAAAGCTTTTCAGGGCTCGTCACCATATAATGCACTTAAACTGGAGGCTGTTGGTTAAGGTCCAAATTTCAGTTTCCTCGCCCTGTTTCAAGAGGCTCTACACCACACCAGCCGATGAATAAGGGTGTTGTCTAGCCAAACAATTGATACATTTCCAAGGAAACTAAGAATAATATACGTTTTAAACATAAATATTTGCCTTGCAATCATCTTGGAAAGGTCACGAGTGATGTAGATTTCAAAAGATTTAAACATCCCTAATATGTACCGAACTGACCATTTTAAACAATAATCTTGCACAAAGACATATAACGTGTCATTCAACATGCAAGAACCTTTGTACTGTCATCTTTCCCCAAACTTGTAAACACTGGGTCGGAACTTTCGCGACACGTGACCTTTCTAACGTGATTACAGAGTATGTGAAGTCATTGACGCGCATCATGGCGGCACATTATATATTTATGCTTAAAAGTAAAAAAATGTTTTCTTAGAAAATGACAAATACACTCACCTAAAGGATTATCAGGAACACCTGTTCAATTTCTCATTAATGCAATTATGGTGGTGGTGTAATGGTATGGGGGATGTTTTCTTGGCACACTTTAGGCCCCTTAGTGCCAATTGGGCATCGTTTAAATGCAACGGCCTACCTGAGCATTGTTTCTGACCATGTCCATCCCTTTATGACCACCATCTACCCATTCTCTGATGGCTACTTCCAGCAGGATAATGCCGCATGTCACAAAGCTCGAATAATTTCAAATTGGTTTCTTGAACATGACAATGTGTTCATTGTACTAAAATGGCCCCCACAGTCACCAGATCTCAACACAATAGAGCATCTTTGGGATGTGGTGGAACGGGAGCTTTGTGCATCCCACAAATCTCCATCAACTGCAAGATGCTATCCTATCAATATGGGCCAACATTTCTAAAGAATGCTTTCAGCACTTTGTTGAATCAATGCCACGTAGAATTAAGGCAGTTCTGAAGGAGGCTCAAACACAGTATTAGTATGGTGTTCCTAATAATCCTTTAGGTGAGTTTTATGTGTGAAAACAAACTTTTATTCTGGATGCAATTAATCATGATTAATTGTTGAACAGCCCTAACAGGACTTAATTTGTGTCGGAATAAGCAGTATCCGGCACCTCAGAAATCCATTTGGCAGATCCCGATCCTCAAGCGCTAATGGAACATGTAGGCAGTTAAGTTTGAAATGCTGGAATATTGTGTGTGCACGTAAGGCACCAGCGCAATCGCTTGAGCTGTTTCTTGTAACGGTAGAACCAACTTTGTGTTGATTTATGTTCAAACAGATACGACTATGGGTACATCATTAGATACTGAATAGTTACGTACGTTTATGCCCTGTCCCAAATGACGCACTCCAGTCTTGTTAACCACCTCCGAGTCCACAATTGGTGATGTCAGGAAGTGCAGACCTATAGGGCAGGCACGAGTCCACAGGAGTACATTTTGGGACAGACTAGAGGTCATCATACCGGAAAGAGCAGGGGTCTTTCTAAGCACTCTCTTTTTTAGACATCTGTTAAACTTACTGTGTCAATAATTCAAAATTTTTAACACAGCTGAATTTCTGAATGTTGAGTCCAGCACCTCTCTGCTTTCACTCCAGCTTTTATCAAACTCACATTAAAGTCCCCGTGAACCGGATGTTGCGATCGTTTTTACTGCATTAAAAGGTTTTATTGTTGAATTGCTGGCTTAATAGAAAATAAATAAGCACTAATTTGAATAAGGAACTAAATAATTAATTCATTTAGAATTTTATCAAAGCATACAATTAAAAATGTATCTATCATGTTAATGTTAAATGTCTGAAATCCACAACACTCCTCCAATCCATTCTGTGATTTGGCGTTCGCAAGGTTTCCTGGGTAGGTAACTACAATGGAGTCTGCATCCATGCGTGCTTCGCCAAAGACCACATCGAGGGCACAAAGGAGGCGCTCAAAAGCAGACTTCTGAGCGGTAAAAAGGACACCCTACGGTCTCGTAGACTTGGGGGAGCAAGCGCAATTAAAGTCCACGAGACCGCAAATCCACATGAAGTGTGCCATGTTGGACAGGCCTTAGTCGTGTGCACACTTGCACGAAAAGCAGTGTAATGTGATTTTCCAAAATAAATAACTTTTACAGGAAACTTACAGGATGCGCTCTGTCATCTTCTTTCCTTGAACTTATTTATGGAATGCTGCTCCTCACAAACTGAGCCAAACTCATCAGCATATTGTCACCGTGTGGTCCCTTTCGTGTGGTTAAACTGTTAATTGTCAAATATTCTGAGTATATTTATTCGCACGCATGTTTTGCTTATATATTGAAGGGAACTTGTCGCGAAGGCACTTCAGACAGAGACATTTGTTGTTGGACAAATGTTGCGAAGAGACGCAGAGGAACTGATGAAATATGGTTAACGGGTGATTAAATGCTTAAATGCCTAAAGTTAAATGAGGCAGCATATAAACAAATGTTGAGGGCTGTGTTTTAATTTTTTATATGCACAAATATTTACAACATCATCATTATGACAACAAACTGTTTCCATCACCCTTGAACTAAGGTAAACTCAATATAAAATCCTGTTAAATTTCTTTGATAATTCTGAGATTATCTTTGCATGTGCGTTTCCATTTAGGCTTTTTTTATGCGCATTTGCCATACATCTATATAGCTAGATAGAAAAACCCTCAGAGATCGCACATTCCGTTACTTCTCCCAAATCCACTATTTGCCGAATTTGCCACGCCCCCTTATTCAAATTAATATTTAATTTACAAATTAAGCACTCCCTAACACAAGTGTATTATCTTTAAATTAGCCACTGTAAATAAGTGTTATAGGTGCAGTGTTTCCCCTAGGTTTACAGCTTTGGGGGGGGGTTGGTTGGTTGGTTGGGGAAAATTGACGAGAAATAATTTCCTTTTCATTCTTTATGTTTATCTATCTATCTATCTATCTATCTATCTATCTATCTATCTATGTCACATAAATTGGTTGTCTGGGAGGGTAATGCTTTGTAAAAGTTAAAAAATGTTAACATAAGGTATCTCTTTAAAAAAATAAAATAAATGTATTTAAATGTTTTTAAAATTGACTTTTGCAAAATAACCTTTGTTAAATTTATAGAAGTATTTGTTAATATTAATGGGCCAGAGCCTAAATAGTTTTATTTTTTAACTAACAACTAAAAAAAGATTTATAAATACTAACAAATATAATGCTCATTCATTGTTCGTTAATGTTAGTTAATACATTTATATGATAAACAAATTTTAAATGGGCTTTTTTTGTGAGACGGTTTTATTTCTACGATGCATTTATTGGAGAATAATCCTGTCAGACGCATACGCTGTTCTGAACGTCATCACGTGCGCTGTTCAGAACGTCATCACGTGCGCTGTTCTGAACGTCATCACGTGCGCAGGACATTCCCATACAACACAGAGCGGCCTGCATAGCGTATTAAATATC
Source organism: Triplophysa tibetana (assembly GCA_008369825.1). Lineage (NCBI taxonomy): Eukaryota > Metazoa > Chordata > Actinopteri > Cypriniformes > Nemacheilidae > Triplophysa > Triplophysa tibetana. The sequence goes on from CM017899.1 coordinate 4,399,034, forward strand.
TCTTGTCTTATTTAATCAGCAGATTTACAATGTCCTGACTAAAAACATTTTAAACACACATATGTAAATAGTAAGCGGCATGTAATGCATTAATATACATTTTACCTGTCATCCGGTGATGACTGGACTTTTGATGCTTGTCAGGGGCAGGATGCGCAACACTTAGACTTGGAGCAGGAGAGCTACTCCGGCTGCTACTCGCAGTAGAGTGAGTTTTGCCATCTTCAGTTCCACGTGAGCGTTTAAAAAACGCAAATATTTTCATCTGGTTTTCATCTGATTGACGCGACATATTTCCCGCCGCGTGTGAGTGTGCGCGCTTGCGCACTCATTGGGATAATTGTAAACGCGCAAACACAGACAGAAAAGACATGCCATCGGGGAAATAAGATAAATAACATATTACTTAAGGGTTATTTAGTTTGTTTAAAAAAATAACAAATTGTAATCTGGCGCTATAAAGAAAATCTAATCAAATTTACTTGACGTTCAAGGGTGGCGGGGCGAGCCGTTAGGAGGGCGGGGCGCCCCCCTTATATAATGGTAGGGGAAACACTGAGATGTGAGTCTTTCTTGTCCAGATGGAGCACATTTGATGCTTTCGGTCTGGTTGTATGGGACTCCAGAAGGGTCTCTCTGGAATAAAATCAGGTGAGTTCAGTTGTATTGACATGTGGATGAGTTCAGTGTAAAGCTGGAGTCACTTCTGCTGGTCTCAGTTCTTTCAGAGAACAGACACTCCAGAACGCAATAGATTTTGGCTTATCTTTTGCTCGAGGGCTTGTGTCCATTTTTTTAATTTGAGATCAAAGCTTTCGTTCTTTGAAACACAACTCTTGTTCATATGCATCTGGTGTGAGTTATTAAAGACATCGAGAAATGATTTGATGGACAAAGTTTTTGCGTTGCTGTATTTTCATGTGATTTTTTGGGGTGATTTTGGTTATTGTTGTAGTCGTCTCACCGAGCGGCAGTTCAAAGCGACTGTCTAGAAGAACACGGTGGAATGTTGGATCTTTAGTGCCACAGATTTCATTATCTGCCATTATAGCCTGTGAATCTAGAGTCAACCATTCGCCCGGTCCTTCCTGAAACACACAAACACAAGATATACAGATATACAATCATCCAAATAAACAGAAATACATGTAGATATAAGCACACAGTGACCATACTGGTTGACAAGCATTAAGTAATTCAGGTTGTCAAAAGGTTACACTTGAATTGACCATACATCACGTGCTTCAAAACTTTCTTATCAATCCATCATTTTAGAGCTAGTGAGGTTTCGCAATTTTATCTTTACATACAGTCATTACAAGCTTTATTTGGTGATGGGTCTATTAAACAAGTGGTTCTCAAACTGGGGACTCTAAGATGGATCCAGGGGAGCCTCAGATTTTGTAGCATTATATAAAATATAGAAATTGATCATGTATTTTTTTGTGATCAAACATCAGAAAAATAAGAAAAAATTATAATTATAAGTTTAAGATTATAAGTTTTTATAAGGGACAATCCAAAGTGATGCATTCTACACAAAGGGGGCTGTTCAACGGAAAAGTTTGAGAACCACTGTATTAAGCAGTACAGACCTCATTGGATTGGCGGATACTCCGCAGTGGAATCCACACGGTGCCGACCATTGTGTCCCATATAAGGCCTTTATTCCACACCTCAACGGAAAGACCTAGATCTAAACGATTTATCTCACTGCAGAAACACAGAGAATAACAAAACCACAGAATCAGTTGAAGTACAAAGCATCTCAGAGAACCTCTTGAACAAATTACCGTGAAATATAGTGTTAAATAAGAGATGTCACTCGGTTAAAAGTTGGTGTAAAATCAAGACTCGATATTAAGTAAAAGTCATTTGTATTTGATCTTGATTGATTGTTGGGAGCACAGAAGATGATTTTTAGGGGGATAAAGCTCTTTATATAATCACATCACCAATAAACAGAAACATTTGGAAACATGCCACGTGCAACATTACCAAACACACACAGGAGAAATGGTCCACATAATTCACAAATCAGCAGAAAACCATGAAAGCAAACACAGAGAGACAGACAGATGTAAGAGAAATTAGGGATTCACATGAAAGTTTTGATGCAGTACACAGACGTCATCATAGGGACGTGGGAGAGAAGAGAGGGGAGGAGAATCTCTGCAGAGGTGTGTTATATAAGAACAGATGCGCTTCACCAGAGAACACCGAGTGGATAATAAAGTGATAAAGTGAGCAAGAGAGCGATAAAGTAAAGTCATGAGTGGAGTGTGAGGGGCCAGAAAGCAATCATGAGATGATTAGAGTGGGAGATGAGAACAAGAGCCCTACGCTCTGACAGCATACAATTAAATCCCACATCTCTTAAAAATCCCTGTTTTTTCCCTGGAAAGATACGAGACAATGAGGATGTCTCCGGGTTCTAGGATTGTTTCTCACATGTGTTTCTGTGACAGATGTCACAGCAACGTCAAAGCAACGCCACAGCAACTTTTCACAGTTTTATAGCTCTCGCTTTTTACTCTGGCTCTATGAGAACAATTGACTCATAAAGAGACACATCTGAGACAAAAGTGAAACATCTGAAGTTTGACATGAAGCTATGAAAGACAAATAAGTCATTTTGAACATTTGGTGAGATAAAGAGCCACAGATGATGAGACAAAGATGAAAACATGATGAAAAAATCTGAAGAACTCACAACATGAAGTCTTGCTCCCAGCTGGGCTGATCGCCCCGCACAGCGATGGTCGTACTCTTAACATTCTGAACCTTCAGAGTCACATACGTGTTGAATTTTTCTGCAATAGATTTTCATAACACATGTTTTAGACACCTCGGGTCGCAGATAATTATTGAAATAAAATTAATATTTTAGCATGAACTGAAAATTTCAGCCCTTCAGAGCAACCAGTGTAGTACTGTCAGGTCCATATAACAAAATATATTTACATTAGACTTCAACACATATTTTCCCTAAAATCAGTAAAAAATGCCATGTGAACACAGACCCAGGTGTGATATGTTAGTGTGTAGTGTTTTGTGTAAGTGTGCACTCACCCTGAGGTCCATCATACTGTGCTTTTTTCACTGCACAACACAAACACAGAAGAATGTGTATTAGCATTAAAGTCCCAGTGAAATAAAGAATTACAATGCCTGTTTTTTCATGAAATATTGCAGCGTTTATTATAAATAGTTTATCAATGTGTTTCATTCTCTTTTTAAAATTTGCGTGCCCTCATAATCTTCAATTAAAATCTGAAAATGTATTTCCTTCCTGTAATGACTATCCATCTTAAATGGCGTATGTCAGAAGGCTTGAGGCGGAGCATCCATTAACTCCTCCCCATCGACTGTCAGTCTGCTGCCGATTCCATTTCAAAATGCAACAGCTGTTTTTATACATCCAGTCAAATCGCAGAAAAAGACGAAAGCCACGGCCACGATTTTTCTTATTAGATATTCCATTTCACTCGGAAATGCATAAAAATACATAAGTAAAAGCCCATTGAAACTTCCGGATCACTGGGATTTTACAGAAGCCATCACCAAATACAACAAATCACAATTAAGATGTAACGCTGCATTAATTAACGCTTGACGGAGGGCGTGTCTGAAGCGTGGCCATAGTTACAAGAGCCAATCCCAGGCCTTGTTCTCCGGTCTTGCATGAATGCAAATGGGAAGCACCTGCACTAGGTTATTTATTATCAAGGTTGGTGTGTCAATGTTTTATTCTAAAGAAAAGTGTTTGTGTGTGTGTATTCAGAGAAAGCCGACCTTGCGTGTCATGAATTGTCACATTTGTAAGTGCTGGAATGTTTTAAAGTCTCTCCAGAGCTGTGACGTGTCGATCAATGCATTATTGATGCCCGCTGCAGCCCATGGCATGTAGTGCAGAGTGGCATTAATATTCAAACCTGCTCCATACCAACACCACCCCAAACTCAAGCTTCTCTTTTTTTTCACAGAGCGGACATTATAAACATGAAAGAGAGTATTTAAGCTCAGAGTTAGCAGGAATCAAATAAACAGTTCAGGTGTCATCTACACTCCCATCTAATGTCTTATTCATTCACTGTGTTCGGTTATCATCGCAGTTTATCTGTGCTGCAGGAATTCCAATGCGTTGAGAGCAGAGAAGAGTGCTCGCTTTAATCTCACTGGAGCTACAACGCTCTGTCATCATTAACCATCAAAAGTCCGGTTTCAAAACTCAAGAACAGGGAACGCATGGAAGTACCCAGATGGGTTCTTTATATCCAGGATGCATTGAATGTAGACTTGTTCATACCAATCCCGCTTAATGCTTAGGTTGCCTTCCAAGACCGGTCTCCATAAGAACACAAGTTCGTTCTTTGTGTTCTTGAAATTGAGAAACGGCCAATGTGTCAATGTGTCAGACTCATGTCTACGCAAAGACAGGCCATCTGATGGAGTCTACACGTTTTTGATCTTTTTCTAGAGGTTCAGCCCAACACTTCTCATGAGTGCAGATTCAGAAGAAGATGATGACATTGATAAACAACAGCTCTCATTTAGCCTCTACAAACACACACAAACTGTTTTTTATTAAAGACTCAAAAAAAAATTTATTCAAATGTAAATGCTGTACATTGTGAATATAGAACTGCAATCAGTCTTTTGTACAGTATGTAGCTATATGGAGGGGCAGGCAGACAGGGATCGAAGGATGGATAGACATGCAGGTGGACAGAAAGATAGACACAACAACCTGTTTTTTCAAGAATCAGCTAAAGATGCATCTTTTTAATTGTAATAAGGTTCAATAAAAGAAAGGAAGGAGGCGGGAACCGGCGAACATTTAACAAACTTTAATCAAAAATAAACAAACAATAACATGGAAGCAAAATGCAGGCAGCAACCTCACGTAATAACATAAAATACAATTTAAAACATTTGTCTGGGCCCGGTTCTCTCTCGTCAGCAGTCCCGTCACTCGTCCTCTTATGCTCCCGATTTCCTCTGCAAGATATGCCGGACCTGTGTGCGTACAGCTGATTACAACTATCACACACGCCACCAGCCCCGCCCCACGCCTCTCGGTCCGCCTTCCCCACCACATACCCCTATCGGCCCTTACCGACGAGACAAGAGAAGGGAAATGGGAGCACCAGGAGCGACAGGGACGAGAGGGGGGAGAGAGTCGGAAAAAACATAGGTCCGGTTCCCTGACACACTGTTGCTCGGACCTCAGCCCAGCCGAGAGGCTCTTCCTCCTGGCGGCCAATGAGGGGTCCTCAGAGTGGGGGCAGCTGGTAGCGTGTCTCCCCGTTTCCTGCTCCTCACCGTCATGACTGTTGGTAGCAGGATTCCGGCTTACGGCCAACGGCGACCACTCCTCCGCTCCCTCCTGGATGGCTGCCACCCCACCTCGGCCCAGGAGCACAGCAGCGAGCTCTCCGTCCCAACCGATGCATGCTGCTCCAGCACCACCGCCTCGGGTACTGTACAGCACTACACCACATCTTAGCGTATCGTTCCGCACCGTACCGCATTTGATTTTAACGTATTGTATTGTAGCGTAGCATATCGTACCGCAGTGCACTGCATCTTATCTTACCGTACCGTATTCTATTCTATATCAATTAAAAACTGTATGCACTGTGACTAACTTGGACAATGCACAGCTGTTGATTTGGTTGCTTCTATTGTTTTACTCATTTGTGGCTAGCTTTGAATAAAAGTGTCAGAATGAACGTAAATCTACTGTTAATATGCAGTACTGCTAAAATATTCTGGAAAAACTTATTCATTCCTTATTTTTTCTAGATTGTATAAAAACTAATTAAAACAATAATGAGAATTAAATTACGTCTACAGAAAACTAAAACTAATCAAAGCTTTTCCAAATCTTGTCTTCAAAGTAGCTCCATTTGCCTTGAATTTTTCAGGTCTCACTCTGAGATGCTTTTTAAAGAGTACTGGAGTAGTTCCCATGTATGCTAAGTTCTTTTTGGCTACCAAATTACTCATTTCAAAAACTTTTATATAAATTACAATTTTTCTTCTTCAGAAGGTAGTATTTATTCTATCACAGTTATATTCTTGTCTACAACAATGCCTTTAGATCAAATTATTTTTAATATATTTTCAATATCACAGACTACATTTCAATCAAGTGATACTAAACGTTTTAATGGTGGTGTAAATATACTTTATATTTAGATAGATAGACAGACAGACATACAGACAGACAGAGATATGGATAGGGATAAACATAGGAAAACTATACTACTGTACACTGTGTACATCTAGACAGACTGATTGATAGATCTGACCGTATAAAGATATTTTTCTATAAAGTGAACCCTGGTAACTCGCATTAAACAAACATGACAATCTGATAGCACAGAACTTGCATACATTTGCATTAAAGGCTGCTTTAATCACGCATGCCTTCGTTTGCAGGTGCATCTTAAAATAGATTCTCTATTCTGATACAGCATCTTTATACCTGCACAGTCCACAGAAACATGACGGCCGAGCATCTGTTCTCTAACACATTACAGTTAAAACATGAGGCGACAAACACAGCTGCAGACAGAATGCAATCTTCTCCACCTGAAAGAGGAAGAGACTTCTATCGGATACTGTTCCACAGGCCCTCTGTAAAATATCAATAAACAGCCCAGATCAATGAAACTGAATTAAAGAAGGCAGGAAACCCGGGCTAAATAATAGCACAAAATCATAAATCACGGCTACCGGTATGAATAATACACAGCCGGATGTGGTGCCCACAAACAACACATCAAAATCAATGACTTCCACGTGCCAATGTAAGAACACAACGCTGGCTGATACTTAAAGAAAACCGTACATGTGCGAATACATCTTAAATAGTATGTTCTCATATCATTAGAGAATTATCATGCGCAAAATGTGTCATAATATTACCTACATTGCCCAGAGGGAAATTTTGTTGCTCATTCTAATAAGACTTAAAGGAAAAGTTCACCACCCCAAAAAGGAAAAATTCTGTCATCATTTACTCGCCCTCGAGCTGTTCCTAATGTGTATACATTTCTTTGTTAAATACAGCAATGGATATTTGGAAGAATGCTTGGAACCAAATAGTTCTTTGACCCCATTGACTACTACAGTAGGAAAATGACAATGGTGCCCAAGAACTGTTTGCTTAACCTAAATTCTACAAAATATCTTCTTTTGTGTTCATCAGAACAGAGAAATTTATACAGATTTGGAACCACTCGAAGGTCAGTAAACAATGACAGAATTTTCATTTTTGAGTGCACAGTTTCTTAAATGGAGTTTCTTTTAAATATCCATTTCCTAAAATATCTCCTTAAATGTCTCAAGTTAAATAAACATAAACATATAAATAATTTTTGTATGGTGCTTTAAATACTTTTTCAAAGCAGTTTTGGAAAGAAGAGTATAGACATAAAAAAACGCATAAGAAAAAAGTAATGATAAAACCAGAAAAATTATGAAACCGTGTTAAAAATACAAGAATACTTGGTATTGCCTTGTGGGATTTCAGAGACGTAAAAAAATGTCTAAACTCATAGAGGCTCTTCATTTAATCTCATTGCTGTCTGTGGAATTACAATTTAAAAGTTTTACATAATTAATATTGCAGATAAGAATTTATAGTCCGTTGAATATTTGACCTGTGTTTCTCTCTCCTTTGTCCTAAATGTGTGCTTTCAGTGTGTGTGCTTGTCTGTGTGTGCTTACGTGCGTGCGTGTCCGTGAGTCTGCCCGTCTGTGTGTGTGTCTATGTCTGTGTGTTAGTACGTGTGCACAGTGTGGGTGTGGAGCGTTTTAATGTGGGTATGTCTGTCTTCTGTTTTTTCACCCTTTTTCTTGTTTTTACAGGAATAACTTTAATTGTTTAATTGCAATATTTCTCATGTTCAGCTGTCTGTAACAATGAAAACTTTAGAAAGCGCTATATAAATAAAGTTGAGATGAGTGGAGGGGAGTGGAATCCAAAACTTTCTAAGAACACTGTAAATGTGTGATATGAGCAATAAAAGTCCTCATAAACATCAATATGCATAATAAACTGTGCTGTTTGTATAAAAGCAGGAGGTGGGATGTTTTCCGTTGAAACGGTTTCATCCTAAGAAATGTCACAACACTCGTGCAGCAGCCCTGCAGTTACATCACACATCTTATGTCATGAACTGCTCCGAGACTTGACAGGTGCGGATCTAAATGCAGCTTTATTTAACGGAGATCTCATTCAAACCGGCAATAAGTTCAGGGCAGGAAGCAAACAATCAGAAACGGGTTCACAGGCAATGGTCGAGGCAGGCAGCAAAGGTTCACCAAAAACAGCAGTACAGTCCAAAACACAGGGTAATCCAATACAACTGAGAATGCTCTGAAATGCAGTAGACACTAAACAAGATTTCACAATTAAAGATTGATTGAACCAGGCTTATATTGACATAGGTTATTAGAAACAGGTGAGAATGATCAGTGTTCACTGAGTCTGGGAAATGGGTCATGGCAAATGTAGTGTGCAATGAAGAGGGGCGCCTTATAGGGGGGAAAAGTTAGGACAATTCAAGTGCGCATGACTGAGAGGGACCCCAAAAATGGGAAAAAACTAATATGAAATTATTAAACCATCATCATTCAGTATATATATTTATATCATAATAAAATTAAAGATCTCTTTGCTTTTGGCAGTAAAACTTAAAATTCTGATTGACCAAAAAGTAAATATATATTGACCGACCAGATGAATCTGCATGAAATGGTTTGGTCCTGCCTTAGTGCTCTCAGTGACAGTGTTTATTTTGCCATCAGTTGATGCGCCAGAACTACAGTGACCACAATGTTGCCTGGTAACGTTAAATCAAAATTTGGTTTTCAAGAAAGGAAAGAGAGAGAGAGAGGAAAGACAAAGGAAAGGGTGTCAAACTGTAACCCCTGGTTTTTCACCAAGAAATGTGGGTAGCCTATACTCTGTGAGTGTGTTAACCTGTTGGCTTAACGTCCATAGTGAAATAAGCTAGCTAGCAACAGACTAGTGTTAGCCAACATTTAATCACCATTTAATTAGTGCAGTGAAACGTTAAGCACTATAATATCCCTGGTGTGGAAATTCCATTTTATATGTCCAATTTATTTTCTTGTTGGCATATAAATCTGCTGTTTTCATTGTTTTGAGAGGATGATGTTATTTTAATTAAAAAGTTAATATATATTTAAGTTTGTTCGTTTGTTGTTTTTCTTTTTTTATCTTTCATTTATAATTATAATAATAATTAATAATAATAAATCAGAACAAATGAATTTTGTTAAGAGAATTTTCCATTTTGTCAAATTTGACAATACAAATACATTGAGACTTTAAAAGATAGCCTTCAGCACATTTTTTATGGTTGCTTTTAATCTTGCATCAAATAGTGAACTGCATACTAGACTTGCATGCATGTACAAATCACCAGCAGTAAATATTGTGCTAGTACTAGTATTAAACTACAAGAAGCAAGACAGTTGCAAGCCTTTGATTAGAGGTATGTAATGCTTTTGATGGAACAGTTAGGTTCTGGAAATGTGGTGACAACAGCTGTGCGGAGGGGGCCCAATTAGATTTTTTGTCATGGGCCCAAAATTTGTGGCGGTGACCCTGGCATTGACAGTCTGGGTGATGAGGGGAGTGCCCTCTAGTGGATTTGAGAGGGCACTCCAGCTGGTGACTGTGACACCTTACATAACACATCCATATCAAACAAACACCTTGACAATTCATTATGTGCTATAACCCCTAAAAACTTTCCCGGGTCATTAACATTGATCAAACACCTCTGACAAACATCAAGTCTTATCTGCAGCCGCTGCGATAACAAACAAAAGTCATGATTTACTGTTTAAAAAACAGACACTGAGATTTCCTGATGATGGCATGACTTTAAGACGACAGCTGTCAAAATCATTGTGTTTGAAAATAAATCTTACAAGTTCAAAAGAAATAGGAAATTACATTTTGAAAGTAAAGCCTGAAATAAAATCACTGCGTTGTTCTAGATTATGACATTATTTTTTAAAGAAAATTAAGCACATTCCCTTTTAATTCTTATGAGCAAAATCAGTAAATTATTATTAACTATAGTAAACTGTAGTGAAATTCATATATATAATAGTATTTTGAACCTTACTGTAGTAAATGCTAAAGTAATCTAGAATACTTAGCAGAGTTTTTCAGTTTACTACTGATTCATGTAGAATACATTAACTAAGTTTAATAATTACTGTAACATACTACAGCATACTACAGTATTTTTCACAGTGGATAGGTTTACAGTCAAAAATCCAATCTGTTGTGGGTGTGTTTTCAAATCTAGTTTGCTCCCTACATAGACCGCATTTTAGGCATCATAAGCGTTTAAGTTCCTAAGGCAACAGCTGTTGGCACATTATGTTGCCTACTAAGATGCCTTGTTTGGCAGTAAAGCAACAGCACAATGAATAAATACACAACCCAGTCAAAACTCCAGAGATGCACCCTCAGAACAGTGGCTTCTATACAGTATGGTGTGTTATGAACTGTACAGCACAGAATATGAATGAAGCAGCCAAGTCACTGCATCACAGGAAAACCAGTCACGCTGCATTCAAATGCTTCAGTAACTGTAAGTTTGTCTTTAAATGTGAATCAAATGCAAATATCTGATTTGTGTTATTATGCAGAAGAGATGTAGTGCATTCAGACACGAGCGCGCACGATCATATCGACGCCGTGAGAGACAGTGAAACTTAAACCCGTCACTCAGGTGCACGGCTTTCCTAAATACTGATCGTCCAGACTGACAATCAGCGGAACGGTGCGACATCTTTACACTGAATGTCACTTCAACGAGCTCAGGCGCTCGCACCCACGCGCACAGGATTCCCTCACGAGCGCGTTTCCCACGCGGCTCTAGAGATCCCCTCAGTCACCAACAACAGCAAAAACCCTTGATTGAATCTCAAAAGAAAAATGAAATAAATTATCCAATGTTAAGAAAACTGTGCGCAGTGTATTTAAATACTCGCACGTGCAGGTTTAAATGCGCTATATGCAAATAACCGTCCTTTACAGAAATGAAAAAATACCAAAATATTGTTTTATTAGAATTAGGTGTGGCTGCACATTTGCGTTTGTTGCGTTTTTCAGTCTTTTTCAAAGTGATATAATACACATAATATAGTGAAAATATTCACATAAATGAGCAAACTATATCAACGAAGCAGAAAACAGAAATACAATACGTTTTTTAGACACAGTACAGTGTTTTTTTTAATGTATCCTGTACTGTACCAAGACATGTTTCTGTCAAAAACTCTTGATTTTCTGGATATGATAAATGGTAATACAAAGCTTTTAAAATAATATAAAATTTTGGTTGTGGCTCTGGCTTGCATATATTTTAAAAAGCCTGGTGTACTGTGTAATTTACAGTACGGAGCAAGAATATGATCATCATTTATTCAGTGTAGTGCCAAAGTATTACCATCCGACACCATGACTGTAGGAAGGCTACTGCCCTTTTCTGTGAAATATTACGATTCCAGTGATTTCACATGCCAGATAATAAAAAAGGAATCCCAACGGAGGAATGAAACGTAAGACAGTGACTTACCCCCGACGCATAGCAGAGACATCGCGCAGCGCAGCGTCGCGTCGAGCAGCTGCGCTCCGTTGAGAACGGGACAGTCTACGTGCCGTGATTTAATTTAGCCTCTCATTCAACAGACATTCATAACTTCGGCCTTTATCAAATAAAGACGTGAATAAACGGACAAACGACCGGAAATGGCTCGCATAAAGCACTTTTCTCAGTTTATAGCGCGTTTCTCGCCCCTATCGCGCTGCCATTTTGCTTCAGCACCAGCGCGAGACGGACAGCTCCCGGCGTGACGTCATGGTGATGAGGCGCATCACACCACGCGCTCGCGCTGGAGTTTCTGCCTCATACGCACACGCATATAAGAATTATATAACAGCCGAGGAATGAAACGTATTTTCCTTTCGATCTGACAAACCTGGATTTATCATGTTCACGGAAGTGATCTAAAACACAATCATAATCATAATCTGGAACCTATCGACCAATATGAATTTCTTCGTTTTTGCTGATATGAGGTTTTTAAAAAATGTACTTAAGTGATCAATGTTAAAAATATAAAATTATGCCAAACAAACATTACTGAAATGTGCATATCATGCTCATTTTAATTTGATACCTTTAGTCATAACTGTCATATTGGAAGCAATCGTAATGGGGTTCAAAATGCATTTGTAAGGTATTATTAAGGATTCAATAAGATCTTATATGGTTTTTGATTGACTCCCTAGAGCTGGTGCTAAATTGTAAAAAATAGCATTCGTGTCTTTATTTGACAGTGGATACCAGAACATTAGTATCATTAAAAACACTACTGCAATTGCATATCTGATTTCTCACCGGAAAGATTGGAAACAATCTCATGACGCTGCTATTTACAGCAGATAATATTGCATTTACTGCAGTTTTTTGAAATAGTGACATCATCACAGCGCTTCCTGTAGTGTACAGCAGGGGGCGAAAAATAAATTACATTTATCAGTCACTGGTACAGTGTTTAATGTTCCTTTATTTTGTGCATTCTTTAAACTGGCTTGCAGTAGGCTACTATGTAAAAAAACCATGGCATATACCGGTACATCTAAAAAGAATTGAAACCCATGTCATTTCAGAAACTGAAGGTGTAATGGAAGCCCAGGTTGCTTTGACAGTGGCCTTCAGGTCATCTGCATTGTTGGGTCTGGTGTCTCTCTTCTTCCTCTTGACAATACCCCATAGATTCTCTACACCCCAGTGGCTATCTTGTAGAGCCTGCAATGTATACTGTTGAGTCCAGGAGCTGAAGCTGATCTTGCCCGTTTTACTGCATAATTATCTTCACTCCATTTAGGGGGTCTTGTGTCAATCTGGTGTCCTGGTAGCTGATTTGGTGGCATGTCCTCTGGAATGAAGATTGGCTCATGCCTCTGATTGTCAGAATACATTTTCTGTAAGTGTTCCTTAATATCTGTTATAGGTACTCATAGGGTCCCAGTTTTCTCCTTGCTAAAGATGCTACTGATGAACTTGTACGGATCTTTGTAGAATGCGGTCCTGGTTTCGCTCCTTCTTCTTTGCTTTCTCATGCTCTCTGCTCTTCTCAACAAGGTCAGGCTACTTTTAACAGGGCCGGACTGACCAGTAGGCCATTCTGTCAAAGTCCAGAACGGCTATCCCACGGACGGCCTATGGCGGATTGGTGGACGAGATTATAAACGAGAATCCACACAACTTTGACTCAAAATTATGATATGCAATGCACGTTACAACCCCCCCCCATTGCCAGGTTAGGTGGAGAGCCTATGCCATCAAACACATCGCAGATCCCCCCCACCCCCTGTTACTCTTTACACTAAATTGTTGGAGGGCCGATGTGGGCCGAAAAGTCTAGGCCGAATTTGCTTCCCTGTCCCCCACTATCTTGTAGTACCTCTAGGTTTCCTCAGGCTCCTCCTTTCTCTGAATAGTCTGTCGATTTCATTTTTGTCTCCTGTACTTAGGTGGGCCTGTCGTCCTAATGTAACTGAATTTGGTTTTTTTTTATTATCTGTAAGCCATAAACATCAAAATTTCAAGAAATAAAGGCTTGAAATATTTCCCTCTATGTGTAACGTATCTATATAATATACTGAATGGTTTCACTTTCTGAAATGAGTGCAAAAATATTTACCTTTTTCACGATATTCTAATTTTTTAGATGTACATGTACATATGGTAATCATTTAGTATAATGCTAATAGGTATGTACACAATCTGTTGTCCTTAAATTAAAAATAAATAAATTAAATTCTCTGAATGTTAATGGGGTAATAGATATTTACGTTTTGATCATTTATGAATTCAACCATTTAAACACTTATATCAACTTATATTCACAATCAAAAATATCTTGTAACAGCTTTTCTGGTCTTGTTTCTAGTGTACTTATTTAAGTTGTATGTATGACTTTGAATCGTCAATACTACGCAAGTTCTTATCCTGGCTCTTGTCCTGTCCGGACTGGAATTTTGCAATGCTCTACTGCAGGGGTCTTCAACTACATTTCTTTGAAAGCCAGATTCTTAAGTATAAATAGGATGCAGGCTAGTTTTTTACCATATCATAATTTCTTGTTATTTGGTATATTTGCGTTTGGCCTATTTAATGCATTTTGTTCCTTAAATACTGATTTTGTTGCTGTTACTTACAGGTCATATATTAAAGCATGCACACAAATATTGCATGTAGTACCTATTCTTGAAATTTAATTAAAGGGATATTGTCTTTTTAAATGCATTTTATATTCCCTAATACGCGGAATGAAATTGCTGTTTATTTACTCAACCCAAGTCCCCCAGCCAAGATTTTTTTCAAGAAGATATTGAATTAATGAAGTCAAATAAAAAAAGCTACAAAAACGAATAAATCCAGCACAAAAGTAATGCCTGCCCATTGAAGTTAAACTGGCGTCTTATAAAGCGAATTAATCGGCCTTTGAAAGAAACTGAACGCTAATATCGAAACATCGGGTGAATTCCAATCCCATTCATGTTACGCATTTATAAGGGCAGATCCTTTGAGGTGCAAGTTCTGGAAGGAGATGACCCTCTGTTTTAGTAAATATAGCTGTTTAAATCACACATAATGAATGCAATAATAAAACAACATACGTGTTGTTCACGTATGACAGTTCACGTGGTGTAGTAACCAGTTACTTTCAAGGGAACAAGAAGCGTTTTGAAACGTGACCTGCGCAAAGCCGCAACCCGATTATAACATTGCAAATAACATTACGTTTCTGGGACAGACTGATCAAATCGGTTTGTCACGCTGGAATTACTTTAGTGAATATAGCGGCGTTTTGGACTTAACGGCATCTCAGGACGCGCATTTCTAAAAGCACACCGTTCTTAAAGTCTCTCCTCTTATTTGAAATGTTAAGGCGGGCAAGGTAAAGATGATTGGCGAGCCGCATTTGGCCCGCGGACCGCCAGTTGACTTCGTCTGCTCTACTTACAGCTTGTACAACCAGACCTGATCCAGAATGCAGCGGCAAGGGTGGACTTCAACGGGCCGAAAAGAGCGCACGTCACTCCTCTATTCCAATTCACATCTCTGATCTGGGTGTACAAAAATGAAATGACTAAATGCCTAGTGTAAATATTTTTAAAATATGCCTCTTTTACTATACATTTAATTTCTTTAAAGTTAATTTCTACAAATGTTTGTAAACGGAATTAAGCCCATACAGATAAAAAAGCGTTTGCATTTATATAATTTTATGAGCTCCCGAGACCGGATGTGGTGCGCGTGAACTGGCGGAATTCTGACAGTGCGAGTGTTTACCGATTCATCGGGAACGCGCCTCAGTCCAAGATGGCAACGGGAGACAATAGTGGTCGGGTACCTTGTCTAAATTTTTCCACACCCGGACCCCTGGGTAACAGCCAACCGAGCAACAGTCCTTACGCCTCGGCCGCAGGTCTCAGAGAGTCCGCCGGAGGCAGCGGGGGCTCTCAGGGCGCGACGAGACGCTCGAACCCACAACCAGGGCCTGCGGGCCTAGAAAGCGGCGGAGTCGCGTTGGGGACTCCGCCAAACCTGATGAACTCTCTCCCGGCGGCAGTAGGGCCGGTGTGCGGGGCGATGGCTCCGTTCGCCTCTAACATGACAGGAAACCCGTGTAACGCTGCGGCGACACCGGCAGCCGTCACCCACTCCGCCGCTGCAGCCGTACTCGTGTACCGGGAGCCCGTTTACAACTGGCAGGCCACGAAAAGCACAGTGAAGGAGAGATTCGCGTTTCTGTTTAATAATGAAGTCCTGAGTGACGTTCACTTTCTGGTGGGGAAAGGAATGGGAGTGCAGCGGATACCTGCACACAGGTGAACGCAAAAACACACTTACTGCGACACAATGACTACAAACATGACAAGCATGGAATTGGTTTGGTTTACTCCGGTTTATTCATACGCTGTCTTGGGTCGTTTACACTTTTACATGCATTAATTTCTGTAAACCACATGTGAGGTTAACGGAATGTTGACAGTGTTGTTTTCCACACAGCTCCGCTCGTGTCCATGCACAAGATGAACATTGAACACAAAACATGTGTCATTTTTACACATTTATG
The DNA here is from genome assembly GCA_008369825.1 of Triplophysa tibetana. Classification (NCBI taxonomy): domain Eukaryota; kingdom Metazoa; phylum Chordata; class Actinopteri; order Cypriniformes; family Nemacheilidae; genus Triplophysa; species Triplophysa tibetana. Next base: position 4,415,252 of record CM017899.1, read on the forward strand.
TGATGAACGGTAGTCACTTGTGTGGCATTTGATTTAATTCGAGCTTTTGTCGAGCAAGATGGGCGTGCCATATGAAGCCTCGATTCGAAGCTTGTGCGCGTGAAAATTATTCTGTACAACATGCAGTATCGAATCGTATGACAGACTTAATAGTTATTACCTAAAACTCTTTTAAATTAATTCTGATGATCTTTGTTCCGCCAGGTTAAATGATTTAGATTGGTCAGACAGGGGAACTCAATGACCTTTAACCTCAGCAAGACTGACAAAATATAACTAAATGATTGGCATATTTCTCTTATTTTGTTAAAACGAGTGAGTGCATTTTTATAACAGTGTCCTTAAAGCTATAGTTCTATAGTTTAAAAACGCACTGGAATCTTATGTTATTTTCACGTTTTAATTCTATAATATTTATGTTCTTTTTCTTGTTTGTTGCATATTTTTCCAAGACATTTTAGAGTGGTCTCTCAACATTTTGTTTAGCAATATTTTGTGCTGTTCAGCGGTATATTTGCAGCATCACTACCTAGTGTTCTTTGCCTCCAGCTCCCGGCACGACGGCGTCCTGTTGTCTGCTGAAACATGTCAAGTTTTCATTGCTCCTGTATATACAGTGTTCTGTATTGAGCAATATGGATCGGTGAAGCTTTAAGCACTCCCGCTGCCCGCATGTATGGCAGCTGGTAGAGCTGTGTTATTATGAGTACACAACGCCCCGTGGAATGTTATGCAATCCAGTTTTGTCGGAGATCACCTCGCTACTTCGGTGTAAGCGCAGGTGCTTGGAGTTGGCTTTCACGAGAGCCGGATGTGGCTCCGCATCCAGAATTACAGCTTAGCAATGTTATTTTGCCTGAAGACGAATGATAGTCACCATTAGGGCTGCTACAAACGATTATTTCGATAGTCGGTTATTCGGCCGATTAATCGACTAATCAGCTATTATTTCAATGACTAATCGGTACGTTTTTAATAATTGTTCAGCTTTTGCGACTATTTCAAACATTGAGTCATACATAATTTACGTAATGAATAAAATCAATACAGCTTTTGAAATTTGTTTTAATGAACTTGAACCAACTGGTTATTCTCTTTAAGTCTGCTGATTCTGTACAACTCAAATCACGCAAATACTCTCTACAAACTTTTAATTACAAATAAAAATAAATAAATTAATCGGGTACATTACAGACTAATTTTTTTTAAATGTATACAAATCTCTTGACAGAAGCAATAAGCAGCATTTCTATGACTACAGTTTAGTTTAACTCTTTCCCCGCCAGCCTTTTTTTTTTTAAAGTTGCCATTCTACACCAGCATTTTTTAACATTTTAACCAAACTTTAGTGGCTCACAGTACATTTTCTGTAAAGAATATAGGGACAAACAATATGTCCAATGAAAGAACAGAGTCTCTGCTTTTAAACAAATGAAACTGTATTCGTATATCTTGATTTTCTTCTTTTTTTTTCACTCCTTAAATCTGGGTAGGTTTCTTAAAAAATGCATCACTTTGATTAAAAGATAATTTTGAGATAATTAACGGTTCTGTCAAAGATTCCGTCCAGATTACAGTCAGATTAATCATTAAAAACCGATAAGAAATATACGTTCTAGGTTCTGGGATTCTGTACTTTTTCCCAAAGGTGTGTAACAGCGCCACCTGCTGTACAGCAGTATAAACACTGATTGCTGTAATCTTTGGCGGAACCGTTTTTTTTTAAATCGAAAGATTTAATGGAAAAGAGCAAGTAACAGAAGAAAACATTTTAAAAATAAATTCAAGATATAAGACTCCTATTACTTAACTTCCCTCTCTTGTAATCATATTCCTCTCATGTGCTATAATAATCAAAACAGGCTTGACTCCTAAGCTCGATCAAAGTTTTATACTTTGCAAAACATATAATGACATTGATGTAATTATATGATTATTGTTGTTATTATCACTACTATTATTATTGCATTCTCTCATAAAAAGAATTACCGCTAAGTTAGTAGTTAGCTTTAGATGGAGAACAGTCACCTCGCTCCTGCTCATTCTCCGGGATGATTCCTTCTTAAATGCTCCAGCATGAAGGTTGTGCTGCCATGAAAGGCACGTTCCGGCTTGCATGTATTGCACACATCCGCATTTTCTATTTTCAATCTGGTAAAGCTTTCCCACACTTTACTTGTTCGCATTCGTTTGTACTCCGCCATAATTCTCGCTGTGTGTCCTTCTACTGCGATAGCATACTGGAAGGCTGCATTACACTCTACCACTACAGTGCCGTAGCGGTCAAATTGTGATATTGCAGGCTCTTAAATTAAAGAGTACCTAGCATATGGCCCTACTTTGGTTTATGGAGTGTCCAACAACAAGTTTATGTACATAAAATGTGTAACTTTAAACACTATAATGTCGTAATAATAGGCACTTATTCGTACCTTACTTCTTGACTGACTCTCAAATGATTCGTTCCGCGATTCATCCGCAACGCGTGTTGTATGCTCGATGGAGCGTTAGCCCCTTTATGAGGTGTTTTCATGCTCTTAATTTGTGCTCTTGAGTGTGTGTATGGTACTGTAGTGGAGTAGGCGGGGCGAGACCGTGATTCTAGATCGGTGAGTAATTGTTAATGGGCGCCAGCTGTGCGCGAACCGGTCTTGAATCAGGTAGGAGATTGGGAGCATATAAGAGAACGAGCGTCCGGACCGTCGAAGAGAGAGGACCGGGCCCGAAAATGTTTTAAGTTTGTATTTATGTTTATGTTATTTCGCCGGCAGTCGTCCTTTAGGGGCCGTTTCGCTGGCTGTTATTATTTTATTAAAATGTTTAAATGTTTGCCGATTCCCGTCTCCTTCCTTCCTTTAATGAAACTATCTACAGGTACGTTATGAAGGGGTATGACCCGGTGCACTGTCCCATGTCGGATATTTTAACATTAGCCCCTATGACTGCGGTGGCGAGAGTCCTACAGCATACCGTTTCTTATATGGATGTTTTCGCGGCTATCGCTGCTTTTTATGCATGGACGTTCAATAGGAAGCGCAATCTGGCATTCAGATCTGTGAGGGTAACAGAACGGCAGGGACCCTTCGCCCTCTGTCCTCTTATCCTACCTAAGATTTTGCATTGAGAGTACTGGCTCTCCCTCTGGTCGGTTCGATGCATGTGATCTGTTTAAAAGGCTTCTGTGTAAATACCCTGCCTGTTTTTGCGCATATGGGATTTACAATGCTATCCGTGCAGGAGGTTGGATTTTATAGTATGTCACACGCAGAGACCGCATGATTATGCGCCCATCACTCTAAATGCCATTTCATGCGCAAATGGTTACTCAATGCATTTTGCTCGAGCTGATGGCCTCGTTGGACACCGTCACTTGCCATGCACGGTATATATGTTTTGAGCTTGCGGGTTTACGCGACCACTTCACGTAACGTCGACTATATCGCAGTTTGCTTGTGTGACTTGCAGGCAGTGCTTTGTGCGGCTTATGCAGTGCTCTCAAGCAGCGTACTAGCTGCCTGAAGCCCTGTTTACACAGCCGCCTGGCTCTGCTGGCTGCGCACGCAACTCCCCGAACGGACGAGGCATTTATACTTGACGTGTTCGCCGTTGAGATATTCTTTCAAATGACAGGGGGCGCACAAGCGAAATCGTCCTTTAAATCTGCAGGAAGTAGAAGAGAAGTAGGAATTTTACGTTATTTGCAATTTCATGGCAAGAGTTATTTGCTGTTATCTGGCTATCCTTATGATCACGCATAGATGGATCATAAATATGTCAGAAAAATGACGTGCACACGGCCACACGAAATGAGCTCGCGCTCACACAAAGCGAACTTCCGCTAACACCACGATGACGTCATATTTGGCACGCAAACCCAAGCGAACAAGCGGATGCGTAGAGTATAACCATGTCTGGACGATGCAGAATGTGGTATCCAATCGTCTTAGACAGTATGTAAGGTGTGCACTGGGATGCACCGATCCGATACACTGGATCGGAATTGGGGCCGATACGGGTCTTTTTAGCTGGATCGGGTATCGGACTGACGGGGTCCCTTTAATCCGATCCGTTGCGATACCCGTGCATGTTACTCTAAAGCTTCAAAAAGGACTAACTATCAGGAAATTACCATAAAAGTTGTCATGCACTGTATTCGATGTCATGTATTTCGATAGCTTTATGCGAGGAATAAACCAATATAGCATTATTAAAAAACGCTGACCTCCGCTGTTGCTGTCATCCGTCAATCTCAATCCAGCATGCGTGTGTCCGGGAACAGTCAGGACATTACTCGTTCCAAAGTTTTCAATATTCTTCATAATCACTAGATAATAGACTGTGGTTTTGATTAAAATGCATTTAGCCATGGCCTGTACTCGCTGAGTGTAAAGTTATTAGATTCAAGCACTGGAAGCGGTCTATGTTATGTGTCATTCATGCACAATAACTCTTTTTTTTAAGCTTTTTTTACCATGATTTAAACACATAACATATCTCTTCTCTTTGCGTTATAACTGTTTTGAACTTGGGAAGCAAAGATCCCCGCGACATCAGGATCATAACTAGGACGCAACATCATACTCGTGAGTGAAGCGGGTGCATTAAGCGCATCATTCTGCGTCCAATGCGCATGACTTTAAATAACGTAGAAGCGTGTGTATTAAGCAGATCATTTTGTGTCCAGGATGTGCATGAGCGAGTTTGGAGACTTTTATACTGTGATAGTTTTGTGTAATAAACAGAGATTTATTTGTTAAACATTTTGTAAGTATCTGTGCTTAATGAGACCACATTTTTGTTTGTATGTTTTTTTAAGTTTAATACAGCAATTAATTACATTTACAAAATCATACTTTAATACTTTTAAAAGTAAAAATACTTAAGTAAAGGAAAATGGTAGATTTAAATGAATTTATGGATTAAAAGTTTAAAAACAACGTTTATTTATGGACTGTAGTGGAGTAAGTATGATGTGCTTCATAATGTAGGGAAGTATTTTTTTGTCCACAGTACTTTGAGCAACTGGAGATATTTTAAAATGTACTTGAAAGTAAACATGCTTTAGAACTATCAACCTCTGGCAATAAAAGATAAAATATGCAGCTCTACTTTGATCAAGAAAAACAGTGCTAGTATCGGATCAGGATCGGTATCGACCGATACGCAGAATTCAGGTATCGGATTGGAAAGGAAAAAGTAGGATCGGTGCATCCCTAACTGTCAGTGGGAGTTGTGCTGTGTGCTACTGCCAAGGGTAATGTGGTGCACTTTATGTGTTAGCTCCGCTAAAGTCAAGATGTTTTTCGCTGTTCTCACGGCGTGATTGAACACATTACCCACTGAGTCAGTGGAAATTATGCATTTTGCCCGAACAAAGAACCGTTTCTGATGGCTTGCGCAACATGCAATGGGCTTAATGCGCGTGCTTGCGGCTTTGCTGCTGGGTGGAGGGGGTTTCCCTTTCACTTAATAATATAATATATAGGGTTGGCGACCAAGCCCCTAAGCCCCGTCTTGGACCACATTGGCCAGTTACATTTACATTTCCACTGGCGTCATTCGATAAGGTTTCACACATGTCTCGTTCCCACTTCTCAGGGAACCGAGGTTACGACGGTTACCGGAGAGATTTTGAAATGTAAGTAAATACTGTCAATGAAATGGGGACAATAGAGAATACTATAATGTCATTGATTAATTTACTATTTAATTTGATTTTGTGTTAATCACACTTTATGGCTTGTTTATAAGGATTGTGGATGTGTTGCAGGTTTGTTCTGGCAGTCGGCAGCGCTGTATTTGATGCCATGTTTAATGGCGGCATGGCCACCACGTCCACAGAGATCGAGCTTCCTGACGTGGAGCCTGCTGCCTTCCTCGCCTTACTCAAGTATGATTTCTTTGAGAGTTGTTTGTCTGTATGTATTGAGACGTGTAGATGCCGACCTAGTCCTCTCTTCAGGTTCCTCTATTCTGATGAAGTTCACATTGGACCGGAGACAGTTATGACCACGCTTTACACCGCAAAGAAATACGCCGTTCCGGCTCTTGAAGCACACTGTGTGGAGTTTCTCAAGAAGAACCTGCGAGCAGACAACGCCTTCATGCTTCTCACACAGGTAGATGCAGTTGCTCTCTTCAAAACCTTCTCTCTAAAAAGCATCTTAACCCAAGTGAAATGTCATGTTTGAAGTGGTTTGAAACAGCAGCTTGGCAGGGTTCGACATAGCCATCATCTGTCATAGATTCACTGCAGAATTGTTTTCTGATGGAGTGATTGATTGGTTTGCTTTAAGGCACGTCTCTTCGATGAGCCTCAGCTGGCCAGTCTGTGTCTGGAGAACATTGACAAGAACACCGGAGATGCTCTTGCTGCAGAAGGATTCACAGATATCGATCTGGGTACTGGAACATGGAGAGATGTGCCAGTCACATCAGTCTACACATGCACATTTTAGAGTACCACACCAATCTCTACACATCCACAAACTACATCAATCCATAAATCCAATTTGACAGAATTTAACTCTCAGAGTTTGTCGTGTACGTTGCTCTTAACTCACAGCGTGTTAATTTCAGATACGCTCATGGCAGTGTTGGAGAGAGACACACTGGGCGTTCGGGAGGTGCGGTTGTTCGTGGCAGCAGTCCGGTGGGCGGAGGCGGAGGCGCACCGCCAGCAGCTGCAGCCCACACCAGAGAACAAGAGACGTGTGCTGGGCAAAGCCCTCAGCCTTATCCGCTTCCCCCTCATGACAATCGAGGAGTTTGCCGCAGGTCTGTGAATGCCGCTGTTATGGGTTCAGTTATAGTAGTGTGTTTTCTCATTATATTTGTTTTTGTTGAGTATCGTGGCTCTTTGCTCAGGTCCGGCTCAGTCCAGCATCCTGACGGACAGAGAGGTCGTGAGTCTCTTCCTGCACTTCACCGTGAACCCAAAGCCACGCGTAGAGTTCATCGACCGGCCACGCTGCTGCCTGCGTGGAAAAGAGTGTAGCATCACACGCTTCGGGCAGGTGGAAAGCCGCTGGGGTTACAGCGGGACCAGCGATCGAATCCGGTGACACGCGCGTTAATAATGATGTCATGACGTTTGACACTGGGGCTGTGTTTCACTCTTTTCACTCTTGTGTGTGTTGGCAGGTTCTCAGTGAATCGCAGGATTTTTATTGTGGGCTTTGGTCTTTATGGATCTATACACGGACCTACAGACTATCAAGTCAACATACAGGTACTTCACCGCCCTTCAACAGCATTTAAAACAAAACTTCCCCGCGAACCGCAAGTTGCAATTGTTTTTACTTCCGTATTTTGATGCATTTCCCATTTAAATGGAATTTCATAAATAGCGGGCGTGGCTTTCATTTTTCTCTGTGATTTGATTGGATGTATAAAACAGCCATTGCATTCTGAAATGGAACTGGCTGCAGACTGAGTTTGAATTGGAGGAGTTAACGGATGGTCCGCCCAAACCGTCTCACATACGTCATTTAATGCTAGGGCATTACACCAAAATATTTTTTCTAATCTTATTAGAGTTTTAAACGGTGAGAGACCACAATCATGAGGAGAAAAAATCCTAGATTTAATCATTTTGCTCCTTTGTGTGGTGCGCCGTGATTTGACAAAGAAAGCACACCACACACCAACAGATTTTCAAACAGAGTCCTGATTGTGAACAGAGGAAATCTCATAAATTCTCTTGAAACTTCACAATAAGTTTTTTATTATTTCACTGTATGCTTAGTTTATTATATATGTGTTCAATATAAACAAATGTGTACATACAATCTTTTATGTAATTTTAAAACATTTAAAGTGGCACAGCACTAGATGCAATTGTATTGCAAATATTGTTGTATTTTTGTGAATTACTTCACAGTTATTAAAAAATTAGATTAATACTGCTTTGTTAAAAAAATAGCCGCTGACCTTATCGCATGAAAGAGTCACTGGCTCCACTAGCTCAACTGTACCTATTTTTTTGTTCCACCTTAAAGAATCTGCACCCTCGGACTCCAACCACTACCGTCACTTGTGCATAGCCTGGTTTTTATTGAAATTATTTGTGATTGCGATGATAGTGTTGGTAATGCTTTTGACAGAAAATTGACAAAAGAAAGAAATTTCTGATTAAAACTGAAGATTATGAGGGCACAAAAATTTAAAAAGAGAATGACAAACATTGACAACTATTTGCCATAAACGCTGCAATTTTTCATGAAAAAATAGGCATTGTAATTTTTCATTTCACTGGGAATTTAATTCTCTAAATGTGCATGTTGTTTGTTTGTTGACTTCACAATAAGGTGCGACTTTTGTTCTGTAGATTATTCACACAGACAGCAACACAGTTTTGGGTCAGAACGACACCGGGTTCAGCTGCGACGGATCAGCCAACACTTTCAGGGTGATGTTTAAAGAGCCGGTGGAAGTTCTGCCCAATGTCAATTACACAGCCTGTGCTACACTGAAGGTATAGTCCGTTTTACATTTTCTTCTTTCGAATGTCATGTTAAGAAAGATTACGTGTGTATCTCCTCTCGCAGGGACCAGATTCACACTACGGCACTAAAGGCATGCGCAAGGTCACGCACGAGTTGTCCGGCACTGGAACCAAAACCTGTTTCACGTTCTGCTACGCCGCGGGCAACAATAACGGCACATCTGTTGAGGACGGTCAAATTCCAGAAATCATCTTCTACACATAGGCAGCTTTGACATCTTGGGGCTCGCACAGACTTGTTTCCGTTGGCACATGCCAGCTCTAGTGCACTTGACCGTGATGCAGTTCAGAGAATTCAGAGCAAAATACGGACACGTGGTGGTCACGGGACAGACGGGTTATCTTCAGGGGTTTATGTGCTTCAGAACTGATAGAATAGGCTCCTGAGCCTCAAATACACATGTGACAACCGACTGACTGTTAACAGGACGCTGTTACCAGATGTACAAAACAAACGCATTTCAATCATCGATTCTAAATCAGTCTGTAGTGAAAGTTTTGGCATATCAGCAACTTACGCTATTGCGAAAATGTTTCAGTTGAGTAGTGAAATCCACTATTGATGTATATGCAACTTCAAGATGAATGCAGGAGGATGTTTGGGAATGTCATGTCTGTTATCTTCTCATTTGTGCCAAGCCTCCTGATTCAGTTGAATGACTCTTCATATGTTCCTAATGAATTCAGCACTTAATGTTACTCTAATGGAAGCCCGCACTATTTATTTAGACAGGGTGATGATCACATGCATACCATCGGAAAATTCTGTAAAATGTATTTATTTCTGGATGGCTATAGATGGTTGGTCAACTCACATGTTACTTAACGACTCGTCTGTCAAATAAAGAGGAATCTCATTCTTTACATCTGGATGTTTTGAAAATGAAACCGCACAGATCTGCTCACAAACTGATTTTATATTCCATTCATTTATATTTTATTGTAGAAGCCATCAGGGAGGTTCTAATGGATTGTTTGAGAACATTTACATACAGTTTGTGTGGCTGTACATCTCTGTAGAATACATTTTTGCGTTTTGACATTGAAATCATTTCTCTCACCTCCTAAACTACATTAGCTTTAAAACAAAGAGTTTGCTGTATATGCAAGTTGTAATTTTATGAACATTAACTGTTAATAAACTTGGGTAAACTGCATGTCATTTCTGTGGTGGAGTTCTTTGTAAATTGTAAAGGTTAAGAGCTCTTAAAGGGACAGTGCTCCTAATAATGAGGTTTAATTCTGAGTTGTTACAAATCGTTATACATTTCTTGGTTCTGATAAAAACAGAGAAGGATATTTGGAAGAAAACTTGTAACCAAACGGTAATGGGGAAGAACTGTTTGCTTTCCTACATTCTTCAAAATATTAACTTTTGTGCTCAACAGAACAAAGAAATGAACGAAGCAAATTTTCCTACTATGCTCGTCAATGGTGGCCCATAACTGCTTGGTTACAGGCGTTCTTCCAAATATCTTTCTCTGTTTATCAGAACAACAACATTTATACAGATTTGGAACAACTCGATGGTGAGTAAATAATATACATATGCATTGAACATTGGGTGAAATGGATTTTGTCCATTTATATCTCACCATAAATGTAAGCCTCTCCATATTATATACATCCACAATTGCCCTTCATTGATCCTTTGTTGGAGGGTTTGCTTGCACTTTACAAATTATATGCCTCTATTCTATCTAAAAGACGGGAGGGTATTATTACAGAGATGATAGCTTTGGACCAAACCGGATTTATATTGAATAGACGGACACAGGATAATCTAAGGAGAAGGGTGCAAATATTGAGTCAAGTACGGTGTTATTGAGTCTAGACGCTGAGAAAGCTTTCGACTTGGTGGGATGGGTCTATTTGTGTGAGAATGTAAAATTCTCAATGTCCCCTTCTAAATATTATTCTACGGTTGAAAAGTCTAGTCGATGAAACACACAGAGTTCTGGATCCAGGAGACAAAGTTTGACACAGACACCAAGTGCTAGTTCAATCAGAGTCCAATGTTTATTTGTTTAAGGACTAGTATTTATAAGATTTAAAGGAGGTGTAATATAAAACCACTAGAGAGTGGAAAATCACCAGACTTTATGTTTAGTCTTATTCCTCCTGAACAATCAGATATGATTACAAAGTACGTAATAAGCATCAAAACACATCAATTCACATCATTAGGAGCCCTGAGATGGAGACCGATAGTCACTCAGGTCAGTACGACTCTCAACGAGGTTAAACAACAGGAAAGTAAGGCCCATATTAAGGTGAAGGAAGCTTATAATAATATAAATGAATACATATGATAGACAAATGTTCTATTAGACACAGATGATATATTAAAAGAGGACAGGACGAAATCCAGATTCTCACAATTTGTATCAGGTGCTAACTAGATTCGGCTTTAACAGCAAATGTATTAAGTGTATTAAAACATTATATTCCTCACCAACAGCCAGAATAAAAATTAACGGACATCTATCTAAAACAATATCTCTAGAAATGTAAAAATATAAAATTCAAGTTGAATTCCTCTTCGTTAAAATATCTAGGTATAACTTTCAACTATCAAAGACCTATCAAACCTCTATGAACATAACTATGGACCTATCGGCAAAGAGATTAAATCTGACATAACTAACTGGAACTTGCTTCCACTAGATATGAGCAATCGCATAGAAATAATTAAAATGAATGTGTTGCCACGGATACTCTATCTTTTCCATGCAAGGTTTAAATACTGGGCACAGAGGGGAATCACTTCGTATTGCTCCATCACTTTGAAGGGAAAGTTACTGAGCTACCAAACACTGTCGGGACATATAGACTGGAACAACAAGATTTTTATAGATACTACAAGTTAGGGATTACTTTAATAAGAAACTTAAGAGTACAGAAGTAGAGGATGATAATATAATCACAGCATTTACTAATGCATATATAAATGGGTAAATAAAAAGTTGATTTCGAAATTATATGGATGTAAACAAACTAGCAAAAAGCATTCCTCAAATGATGTAAAACAGAAGTGGGAGAAAGAAGCTGATTCACAAATAACGGAGGAAGAATGGACAGAAATTTGTGCTATGCAAGCAAATACAACAATTTCTAGATCGTGGAGAGTTTGGATGGAAGAATATAATACGATTTAGTATAACTCCCAGGGTAACAGCAAAACGAACAGGTGAACAGGGGCTGGGTACATGCTGGAGACAATGTGGAACGCAAATGGCAAACCATTTTCATATCTTCTGGGAGTGTACAAGAATACAAACTTACTGGCGGGAAGTAGCATCAGAAATTGGAAAAAAAATAGGAGAGGAGTTGGCTTTCTCCTTTGTTAAGCTGTACCTAGGAAAAACACATTAACAGATATTTATCACTATCCAATATACTTTCAAGATACTCTTAGCAAGTGGCCGGAAAGCCATAACCCGAAAATGGTTCCAGAGAGACCCTCCAACAAAGGATCAATGAAGGGCAATTGTGGATGTATATAATATGGAGAGGCTTACATTTATGGTGAGATATAAATGGACAAAATCCATTTCACCCAATGTTCATTGACGATTTTGACACTACTATTGAAAATTTTAACTCTACCTTCTCGGAAATATTAGACATAGTTGCTCCTCTGCGTTTAAAGAAAATAAAAAATAGCAGCCCAACACCGTGGTATAATGAATACACTCAGACTCTAAAGAAAGCGTCCCGGAAAATGGAGCGCAACTTTAAGAAAACTAATTTAGAGGTATTTCGTATAGCATGGAAGGATAGTACTCGAAAATACAGGAATGCCATAAAAACGTCTAGATCCGCCTACTTTTCATCACTAATAGAGGAAAACCATCACAACCCTACGTTTCTATTTAACACCGTGGCTAAATTAACAAAAGATAAGTCGTCAGCGACGTCAGATTCTGATTATCAGCATAACAGTGATGAATTTATGAAGTACTTCACTAGTAAAATCCAAGATATAAGAGAAAAAATTATAACAATGCAACCTGTAGTGAAACCCGCTGAACAAACTAACTACAGCACCCCAAAGGAGAAATTGCAATTATTTTCTAGAGTAGATCACGATGAACTGTCTAAAATCATTAGATCATCTAAATCAACAACATGCATGCTAGACCCTATACCTACAAATCTACTAAAAGAAATGCTCCCAGAAATTATAGATCCTCTTCTTAGTATTATTAACTCATCTCTGACATTAGGACATGTGCCTAAAGCATTTAAGGTGGCTGTTATAAGGCCTCTTTTTAAAAAAAAAAAACTCGACCCTAAAGAACTAGGGAATTACAGGCCTATATCGAATTTACCATTTATATCTAAAGTTCTGGAAAAAGTAGTTTCAACTCAATTATGCTCCTTCCTCCAAAGGAATGACATTAATGATGAATTCCAGTCTGGATTTCGAGCATGTCACAGTACAGAAGCTGCTTTGATCAGAGTTACAAATGATCTGCTTTTAGCGTCTGACCGTGGCTGTATTTCGTTATTGGTGCTGCTAGACCTCAGTGCTGCATTTGACAACATTGACCACAGCATACTTCTACATAGACTCGAAAATTACGTCGGCATTAACGGAATAGCATTGAAATGGTTTAAGTCTTATTTATCTGACCGTTTTCAATTTGTAGCAATAAACAATGAGGTGTCCCGCAAATCACAAGTCCAGTACGGTGTACCACAGGGCTCAGTTTTGGGGCCTCTGCTCTTCGCATTATACATGCTACCTCTAGGAGATATAATAAAGCGACACGGAATTAGCTTTCACTGTTATGCTGATGATACTCAACTTTATATTTCCTCGAAGCCTCATGAAACCCAGCAGTTTCATCTAATAAAGGATTGCATAGTTGACTTAAAAATGTGGATGAGTAACAATTTTTTACTACTAAACTCGGACAAAACAGAAGTGTTACTTAGTGGACCGAAAACCGCTATACGTTACAACCAAGAATACCGCTTAACGATTGATGGATTCTCCATAAAATCCTCGTCATCAGCTAAGAATCTTGGCGTTGTATTCGATAGTACTCTGTCATTTGAAAGCCATGTCGCCAACACCTGTAAAATTGCATTTTTCCATCTTAAGAATATATCTAAACTACGTCATATGTTGTCACTGTCAGATGCAGAGAAATTAATTCATGCATTCATGACATCAAGACTAGATTATTGTAATGCACTTCTAGGTGGATGCCCTGCAGGCCTATTACAAAAACTGCAACTTGTTCAAAACGCGGCAGCTCGAGTTCTTACACGTACAAAAAAGTATGAGCATATAACCCCGGTTCTGTCAACCTTGCACTGGTTACCTATAAAGCATCGCATTAACTTTAAGATCTTGCTTATTACCTATAAAGCCCTACATGGTCTAGCGCCGCAGTATTTGAATGAACTTCTATTGTATTACAGACCTCAACGTACATTACGCTCTCAGGCGTCCTGTCAGTTGGTAATACCTAGAATTTCAAAATCAAGTGCAGGTGGTAGATCCTTTTCTTATCTAGCGCCTAAACTTTGGAATATTCTTCCCTGCACGGTCCGGGAGGCAGACACACTCTGTCAGTTTAAATCTAGACTAAAGACTCATCTTTTTAATCTTGCATACACTACACCTCCATGATATTAATCCTCAGAGGATTTAGGCTGCATTATTTAGATCAACCGGTCTTTTATTTAGCCTTGTTGTGCAAGCACTGTTGAGCTTGTGCAGAGGCAGCAGCTTTTGCCAGAGGGGAACTGGAATCCCCTGGTTGGGCCTGGGTTCTCCTGAGGTTTTTTTTCTCGATGGGAGTTTTGGGTTCCTCACCACCGTTTGCATATTGTTTTGCACTATCTGCCTGGCCGGGGGGGCTGCTTTAGAATTCAGAAATTAGACATAATTAATATTGCACATAAGAATTTATAGTCCGTTTAATATTTGACCTGTGGTTCTTTCTCCTTTATCGCCAATGTGTGCTTTCACTGTGTGTGTGTGCGTCTATGTCAATGTGTGTGTGTATGTAAGTTTGCATATTGTGTGTGTGGAGCATTTGTATGTCTGTCTTTGTTGTCTTCACCTTTTTCTTGTTTTTACAGGTATATGCCTTTAGTTTTTTACTTGTATTCAATGTGTCTCATGTACAGCTGCTTTGTAACAATGAAAATTGTAAAAAGCGCTATATAAATAAAGTTGAGTTCAATGCATATGTATACAAGCCATTGGAGGTCAAATCTGTTATTATACTGTGAAATGTACATGGATAAAAGTACTATTTTGACTATTACCCAGAATTACCGGTTGTTCCTTGTTCTCAACCAATATAAAAAAAATTCAATTGTTCATTGCCCATTATTAACAGATGAGTTAAATTGTGTTAATTGTTTCTACAGCAGTTATTTCCAATGCAAATAACTCAAGGGTTTGTGCAATTGATATCGCAATGCTCTTACCACTGAGCTAGCATTTTCAAGAGACACAGCAGTTGTATCACCAATGAATAGGTGTAACGCAATTTGTCTTAACCTCAGTTAAGTTTGCAAAATCTTTGTCATGAAATTACTGATATTCCGATTGTCAAATACCTGCATGTGTTTTGTCAAAACACTTTTATAATGATCGGGATATTTGAGCTAGAAGAGTGCGCCGCCATGTTCGTTTCGGACGTGGTCCGAGATCTGTCAGATTTACATGCGAATTCACCCACTTAACACAAATGTAAGTGTCTGGTGAACTGGTAGAAGAATTGAGTATCTGCAATGCAAGCAATTGCTAAGATCAGTGTGAAATTACATTACATCAAATTACATTTGAGGAGATTGTTATTGCCGCTTCCATATATTGTATAATACACGCTGATGTCCATGTATTTTGTTATTGTAGGGACGTATATACATATCTGCCTCCATGCCAGCCAAAGCACAAATCAGATTTCCGTTAATTGCAGCAAGTCATCAGGTGGTTGAAATAAAGTAATTTTGGCTCGATGTTATTTAATAAAAACTTTATATTCTTATCAAACACATACGCAAGTCAAGTTAAACCTTCAACAAAACATATGCACTTGCCATTTTGCAATTAAAGCGCCACACACAGAAAGACTTTTCCATTTTTATTTTCTTTACATAATCACGTTACTGTGCGGTTTGCGGTTGGTGCCTGTAGAGTCCAGTCCTCTCTTGTACTCCCGAGTGGAAGAAATAAACAAGTGCAGGAGAAAAGGAATGACATATGAACGAGATGTGGGATGGGCTATAGAGTGATGTGGGATGGGCTATAGAGGGGAGGCGTGTAGTTCTGTTGCTTATAACTTGTCCAGGAAGTTATCGAGTGCCGGGATGCCCTCCTTCAAGCCCTTGCGTTTACGCGTCTCGGCTACAACCTGGAAGGGTTTTGAGGCGGGGTCTTTGGGATCTCCCTGCAGGATCTGCCAGTGGTCAAACACACACTGTGGGAAGGCCTGACCGCCAGTGTTGGAGCGCAAATCAGCTGTGAAACCTGCAGTTGGCAAAAAAGACAACATGAGTCAGGTCTGAAACACCCATCAGAGTACAAAAATAAGGACTCTGGCTCAAGACTTACCAAAAGACTCGTTGACGGGCAGGTAGGCCTTAACGATAAACATGGGTGTGCCCATGACCTGAGACTCCTCAAACACATGGCCTCGCTTCCTGTTCAACACACCATAGATACCACCAACAACCTGCTCTGGGCACTGCGACATGAGAACATTATGTGAGGATGTGCTTTGGCAAATGGACAGTTTTTCCAAAGGGCTAAAATGATAAAACGTTTCTCACCTGGATCTCCACCAGGTAAACAGGCTCCATAAGTCTGGGCTCAGCTGTGAGCTGACAGGCATACAGAACCCTGCGGGCTGTGGGAATGATCTGACCACCACCACGGTGGATGGCGTCTGTGTGCAGTGTAACATCGTGGATGTCGAAACGGACAGCACGCATGTTCTCCTCACACAGTGCACCCTTAGAGAAAGAGAGAGGTTAATGTGAACCCAAAGCAAGTTGTGCCGCCCATGGATAAACTACGACGAAATAACATCCGTAACTAAATATTTTGTTGGGAAGCAGAGCAAAACAGTTGGGTACATATGCAAAAACACATGTGTGGTTTGGTATGAAATAATGGTAAAACTGATCCCGATTTGTCTTCAGAGGTCTCAGATATTCATAGAAGTGTTATCAATCACAAATTCAGAGTGGTGCATGATCTCTCCTCATTGACCAGACAAAATTACTTAAACACTTGATTTTGAACATCAGCGATGTGTAAAACACTTGATTCTGAACATCAGCGATGTGTAAAACACTTGATCCTGAACATCAGCGATGTGTAAAAGTAGTCACCTCTTTAGTAGCCCACTGGAATCCTGCCACAACGCTGTCCTTGATCTCGTTCAAGTACTGCACACCCTTTGTCACGTCCATCAGAAGATTGGGTCCGGTTCCATCAGGTCCGAAGCACCAGATTTTACGGGCCTCCGTGATGTCCCACTCGTATTTGTCGGTCAGGTAACGGGCACGAGCCTTCAACTCCTGACGGGGGCTGATGTCACCCTTTTCGATGTCTTCTGCAAGTCCGTCGGGGAACGGCTTGGCCTTCATGTACAGACGGTTGTGCTTGTTGGGAGACTTGGACAAACACATCTGGTCCGACTCCTCACTGACGGTCTCCCTGTATGACACAACCGGGTCCGATTTCTGTCAGATGAAAATAAGACACACAGATTACTAAAACTGGTAAACAGTTTAAATGTTCGTCACAAGCACAGAAAAGCATCTCACCTTTAGTGGAATACCGGCATGGTCCTCCTCCAGGTCCTTGAGGCAGATTTCCAGGTGAAGTTCTCCAGCACCAGCGATGATGTGCTCTCCAGACTCCTCGATGATGCACTGCACCATGGGGTCGGACTTGGCTAGACGCTTGAGGCCCTCCACCAGTTTTGGCAGGTCAGCTGGGTTCTTGGCCTCGACGGCCACTCGGACCACAGGGCTCACGCTGAACTTCATCACACGCATGTTGTGGGCTTGGTCAAAGGTTGTGATGGTCCCCGTCTTCACCAAAAACTGGTCCACACCAACCAGACCCACGATGTTTCCGCATGGCACCTCTTCAATGGGCTCTACGTAACGACCCATCATCAAAATGGTCCTAAAACAGAAAGATCAGCATGTAAATGACATGTCAAAAAAACCCACTTGTAACATTTTAATGGATGACATCTGCCCACCTCTGGATGGGTTTGATGAAGAGATCCTCCTTCTTGCCAGGGGCATAATTTGGTCCCATGATTCGCACCTTCTGACCGGTGGACACAACACCAGAGAACACACGGCCAAAAGCATAGAAACGACCCTTATCTGTGGTGGGAACCATTTTTGAGATGTACATCATGAGGGGAGCCTTTGGATCACAGTTCTTAATACCTGTCCAACGAAAAGAAAGCATTAGTTACATTCAAAAGAGTCTTTTTTGTGCACAATGCACAGATTCAATAATCAATATTTTGCTTGACATCGCATTGAAAACAAGACATGCCTATGAAAACATTAAGTGTACCATTTGTCACTTTATTAAAGTTCTCAGGAGGTAAACTAACATTTACTTGAATTGTTACTCCTGTTTGTAATTAAACATTCGAGCCTTTTAATTAAAAGCCTATCTTTGTAAACATTTAACTCAAAAGAAATTGTGTGAACTAAGTACATTTCTACAGGGAACATCTCAGTGCAGCAACTTTCATTAAACCAAATTACATTAACATTCATTTGCATATTTGCACAGCACATCCTTCGAGCACTATCTGCCATCCTAAACTTTTCCTCTGACTGGTTAACATGAATGAGGGAAACGTGAACAAACTTTAAGCACCACTAGGAATGCAGCATTTACAGAGGTTTCCATTAACCGCACTTGAAAATGTCCCTTAATTAATCGTAAAGGTTCCGTTAGACCGCATGTTTCTGTTGCATGGAATGGAACAGGGCTCTAGACTAACTATTTGCACTGGTGCGGCTTATTTTTTTTTTCTTAGGTGCACCCAAATTTTAGACCACATGTCATTTAACATTTACCAGTTCACTTTTGTTTAATGTCTATATAGGCAAAACTTACTCGTAAATGTTTATCTTACAAACTGTTCAACATTAAGTTCTTTATTTGAAGCGCAAATTTACAAGAAATGTATCTTACTGAAAAGGTGTTTGTCCTTAAAGTGCTTCAGTGAAGTGAAATTTAAACTTAAAGATCTCAAGATAAATGGACCAGGGCTTGAAGGCTCCGTGTCAGAGCATTGATTATGATTTTCAGACGGATTAGGCCGTTATTTAACAATATTCACGAAAAAGTTGTGAATTGTTCTTTTCATCTCTCATCATCCCCTGCTACATCCACTCCGTTTAACTAACAGTATTAGGTTGCTCACCTCTCGGTCCACTGCAGCACACACATTTTCAAACGTACACACCAGAGGTTGCGCTGGAGTTTTTTTGTCCTTCATTTTGACTGACATGCTCGTAGAAAATCCATCATAATCGGTTATTACCCGTCACTATGGTTCAAGGTGGCGTCAGGTGGTAATTTGTATGTTCGTGACATCATCACGCTGTACTGGCGTCTCGGAACTTACTGTATTGTAATACAACCAAATCCCCAATAAAGCCGTTACAGTTACTCATATCTTGTGTATGTAACAAAAGTTATGGCTGATGTCGGTTGAAGCACTAGGATTTTTAGGAACGGAATTTGGAGTAAATTGTGTTTAATAAAACCGTTTGAATAAAATGCAAGGAAAATGGTGCAGCGCACACTTAAAGAACGAGAGCTCTGCCATTATCACTACGCAAGGAAACTAACAAACATTACGGAAAACAACTAATAAGCAGTGAATCAAGTTTTATGTTGTTTATCGTGTGCATAGTGTCTGGACTTTTGATCCTCCCTTGTATGTTTTGCGATCGTGGTCCGGTTCGCGTGAGCAGCGGAGCGGCGATAACTCCTGGTGCTGCACACTGGGAGCTCGGTCAACTCACGAAAACATTGTATAAAAAAAACTTTGCGTGACAGTTTACACAGGACTGGTGGGAAATGTGCAGTGATACTCGTACTCCATTCTTCATGTTATTTGGTTTACTTTGATAGGTCAACTGTCTTTGCCGCGTCCCAGCGCGACATCCGATGGGTTTTCCCAGATCGCATAACATATGTCTAAGTCAGTAACATATGTCTAAGTCAGGTGAAAACACGCAGGTCGTTTCGCGGGCATATCACGCTGAAGGGAAACGGGGATTTACAAATTGCCCTCATTGTAATCCGCCACACACGTGCAGGAATATCTGGACCACAGCCAATCAGAGGGGGGTCCTCCATTCACTATCATTGATTGGTTTAGACCACGATATGGGTCAAGTGTGTCTGTTATTGAATCACAGGAAGACTTTCAGAGGCGGACACTTTTTCCCCTCGAACGGCTGGTCGCACCGGTGCGACCTCTGATAATTTTAAGTTGCTAAAGAGCCCCTGAAACAAAGTTGCATCAGCTTAAAGAGACCTGCTTGGAGACATGGATGCCACCACACACTAGATTAACGATGACAAAGAGACCAAACAG
Source organism: Triplophysa tibetana (assembly GCA_008369825.1). NCBI lineage: Eukaryota > Metazoa > Chordata > Actinopteri > Cypriniformes > Nemacheilidae > Triplophysa > Triplophysa tibetana. The sequence continues at coordinate 4,435,388 of CM017899.1, forward strand.
CCAATCTTACATGTACATTCACAATCAAGGCTGAAGCGGTGACAGTTGGGCTTTCAGTGCAACCCAAACAAATAAAGCCTCCTGAAAGTTTACAGTAGCACACCGGACAAGCATCATGTCGAGCAAGAAGACAAAACCGACTCACTGCTCCCGACTGATCAACTTTAATATGGTCGATTTAGATTTTAGTATACTGCAAAGACTATGAAGTGCTCTTTTACATTTGACTCCTTTTGAGTTTCTGTATCCGATAACCACACCTTTTTAGGCGTTTCACATTGGTCTGTTAAATTTATGTTTGCGCATAATTTGTTCTAATTTTATTACCAACTAGTTGTCTATTATAATTAGAGTTAGGATAATAGTTTTATGCCATTATGCAAGATTATTATTGCATTGGTAAAATTACTGACCAATAACTAGAAATTATTATTGATGGATTAATTTTGTGGCAGAAAAGTAAAAAAGTTGACAGGGCAGGTAAAGATTTATGTACGCATAATTGTCATAATAGTGCAACTGATTGCACTATAATCATACCAACAAAAGCCATGACATAATGGTTGGAAATATATTTAAAGCAATATTTTAAATGATTAATAAAACAAGACTGCGTTTGGCGCCAGCATATCGATTCTCATATTGCACTGAGGTGGACGGCGATATGCATATATCTATACACACACACACACACACATACATATATAGTTCCGGCCTTATAAGCTTTCATCTTTTCTAATCTTTCTGCTAAACACAGTTCATCAGAAGCAGCGAAACTACCTCACTAACAGCAAAATAAAGCACTAAAAAAGGGAAATAATTTTCAAAGGATTGAGATGATTTTCCTAAGTGTGTATACCCTACCCATGGCAGCCTCATCATCTCCAGGTCCCTCATACAACAGCTCGCATCGGTATCTCTGAGCAGTGACAGGTGACGGCAGGTGGATGGTGATCATCTGAAGAAGAGCTTCACCAGCTGGCAGCCAGCGACGCATCACAGCCTTCAGCAGGGGTTTGCCCTCTTTTTCTCGATCCTCAACATCAAGCTTGATGTCCAACTTTTCGACCAGTTTCGCGGTTTCGTCCTTTTTGAAGTTCATGATGGCATCAAATACCTGCAAAGAGAAGGTGGCGCTTCAGTGAAATCAAATGATTACCCAGAGCTGACATACTTCACAGCGTGGAGTTTGACCATTACCTTGAAGATTGGGTCAAGGATGAGCTGGGCGAAGGTGCGGGGAAGTTTCTTGCCATCAGGGCCGTTGGCAGTCTTGCTGAATTTACCAGTGGCTGGGTCAAAGTACCTGAACGAGCAGAAAAGAGCTTTATGCTTAACGATAAGAGGTTGAATGATTCATCTGCCTCAATAATGCCAACTATCGTTAATCAGCAAAAATGTCCACCGACAGTTTTTCCTGGTTGCGTTTGATCCAGATACAGCAGGGAAAGCTTTACTGTGATATTCAGCAAGTATAAAGTAAAACCGCGAACTGTCAGAAGCAAATACAGACAGCCTGTTGAGAGGCAAACATGAGACTACAACATGCACAAAATTACATTATTTCCGGGTTTAAAGAGCATGCTAACAGTAGTAGCGCATTCGCTCAAGTGGAAAGGTGAAAGAACATGCATGCAACAAAAATTTAATGTCAGGATAGTAAGGGTGGGAATTTCATAAGCAAATTCCATAAGTAAATTTAAGTTTATTTTTGTACTTTAGAAAGTTGAAATTTTGCATTTAATGCTTTTAAGCAACGTGTATTCAAAAAATTTCTCCGTAAATCAAATTATGTGTGACACTTGCAATAAAAGCCATTTAGAAAGATTCAGTGTCTGGACATTTGATCATCCCTTATATGTTTTGCGATCGCGGTCCAGGACACATGAGCAGCGGAATGGGAATAACTCCTGGTGCTGCAGACAAGGAGTTCTGTGAACTCCCGAAAACATGGTATAAATAACTATACATGTTTACACAGGACTGGCGGGAAATGTGCATTGATACACCATTCTTCGTTTTATGTGGTTTAGTTTGATAGATGAACTTTATTTCCCGTGTCTTAGCACGACAGATATATTTACTTCATATGTTGGTCTGTTATTTGGTGAGTTTAAATCTGTCTGTTATTTGGTGAGAGTTTAAATCTGTCTCTTATTTGGTGAGTTTATGTTGGTTTTATTTAGAGTGAGATTAATTTGTGGAGATTGGAATATTTTAAATGAGTCTCATGAGTAGTTAGCAACTCTCTGCTTTAATCAGAATACTTCTGTGATTCTTTGACACACAAATAATGATAGTGTGTGGTTGCCAAGACTGTTTGTGATGTCACTACATACCTTATGATGATAATGCATTCACTGCCTTTGCAGCAGCACATATTGAAGCGTTATGATTTTAGTCAGGTGTAAATTAATAGACACACAAAAACAGTTGATTTTCATTAAGGAGCTCGTGTGGGTGTTTGAATCGAGATAGCAATCTCTTAACGATTAATAGCACAGCTCTAGCATATACACACACACACACACACACAAGACAATATAGCATATCACCAAACAGGCAGAGATCATGTTTCCATTTTGCGAGGTTAAATCGATACAGTAAATCTCAAGTGTCAAACAGGGCAAGCATGTCTACTAGTCACAGTAAAAGTCCCTTCCGGAATCTGCAGAGACATTAGTCACACAAATACTTTAACAAACTTTGTGTCTTGGCAGTATTCAAAAGGGCTTTGTATTCTTATGTTGGTCATTATGATCAAAGTAACCTAGAAGCAGATGACGCCTTTCATATCATGGACATGGTATTCTTTTCTGACGCAGCTTTTAAAAAATAGAATTAAGGATGCATCGATACCAAGCTCATGTACTCTGTGACAAACAGATACCTCATGTGACATACATAGAGCCCTATGATTTCCGTAATGTGGAAAACGCGCCACCTTTTCACTGAACAAGGCACAAACACAAACAACGTTTGCAAATTCCCCATCAGATACATTCCCATAGTAATAGTATGCACTCAACAGCGCTCAAAACTATGATAAATTGGGATGACTTAAACTAAAATTGCATTTTAGTCAAAAGATTAAACCAAATCAAAATTGTGTGTAAAAATTGATACAGATCTTAATTCTAATTTCAGTTAAAATGTTAATTCTTTATTAAGTTGTATGTGCAACAAAGTAACGGAAATTGTTAATATTTTAACATTGTATACATATCTCTATTTTTGAACAAAATTAATGTATGTGCATCGCATCGTGAACCAAGCATCAAGATATGTACCGAATCGTGAGCTGAGTGTTATGTCGTTAAATTCATAGTATCGGTGCATTCCTTTCGAGTATAGTAAGCAGTGGGGGTTTTAGGCACGGGCGAACCGGGCACGACACGTGGGGGACGGCAAAAGCTCTTGAAAAAGAAAAATAATATGCGCCGCTAAACGGGTTTCTATTATCTATAATATAACCGTCCATGTGGGGAATTGGCAAATTGCCGCCCATGCGTGCAGAGAAGCGCAGAAGCTGTGTAAAAAGTGTAAAGGGGAGGGGCCGCGCACGCGATGGACAGTTCACCTCTCCCAAATGGAGCGGACAAGGAGGGGGATCCACTTAGTGGGCTAAAGTCAGTCACACATTGACTTTCTTCCAAATAACGCACATTTCATTCATAATATTAAAGCACAGGCCTATAATTTGCATTGTTTTTTTTCTGAATTGTGCGTGTGAAATGTCTAATAAAAAAAAAGTAATCCAAAACGATTATGTGGAGGTGAAGTGGTTTAGTCTTGACTTCTGGTCGTGAGTGACAGTGTTAAGGGATGGGAAATGTGTTGATTGTCGATTGCCAGATAAACACAGCGACAGTGATTGAGAGAAAAAGGTTTAAGCCGTCAGGTGCCCAATATAGGAAAAAATAAAAGTAGAAGAGGAGAAAGGAGCAAAAGATAAAGGTATGCAACTACGTTCTCTCTGTATGATTACGGTAACGTTATCCATGTCATCAATGAAGGGCTAATGTTAATGGGTGGTATAATGTTAACGTTTGTTAGCCTTCTTGCTATATGATGCTTATACAACAATAATTCGGTCTTAACTCAACAAACACGAGATCTAATTTCACCGTAAGTTTGTGCTTTGCAACAAAACTGTTTCAAGTAGTTATTATTTATTTCCATCATTGGGGTTAATATTGGGCCCTGTAATTAGCCAACGGAATTAACATACGTGTAGGAAGTTTCAAAGACGAACATTTGCTATTTGCTATAACTCTGTTGCGTGACAAAGAATATAATTCGGGGCAGTAACCAAGGAGCTAATTGTTCCTCCCTTAGATTAGATTAATATAGCGTCTAACGAGTCATGACAGACATTTGGCATGTAAGGGCATGTTTATAAAAAATTTTGCAATTCATAAGAGTTATATTGTAGCCTACAGTCTTCTTATATCAATTTCAATTGCAATTTCAGGGGCACTTCTAAAATATTTTGTAGCATCCTCTGCCACTGGTCAGCCATCACAATCCATCAGCCTCCTTGAATTTATCACTTTAATGCATGGTAAAGATCTATCGGAGATCTACCCCAACTTTTGGACTGCTCTCAGGATTGCACTTACTCTGCCAGTCACTGTGGCTTAAGAAGAGAGGAGCTTTTCAAAACTAAAGTTGGTCAAGTCGTACCTGAGCTCAACCATGTCTCAGGAACGGAATAAAGTATATTTAAATTCTGGTAACTTATACTGTTTTGTGCAGAATTTTGTTTTTAAAATGTTCTGTTGAAGGATTTGTGCAATTGAGAAATATAAGCTTGTCTTACAACTATATTGTTATGGTAAAACAAGGCTGTTTTTTTTTTTTTTCTGATGGGTGGGATAGGTGGGGGGCACCCAGAGGGCATCTCACCCGGAGAGTGATTCAATGTAGAACCGCCACTGATAGTAAGGCTATGCTGACCAGGGCTGTTAAAATTAAATCTGTTTTGTTATTAAAAATATAACAATTATCCATACTGTTGAGTTTAACACTTAATATTAATATGCAAGCTTTTTATTTAAAGGAACATTTCAGGTTAATGGTTTAGCCAATACAGTGTATTGTTGTAGGCTAATAAGCAAAGTTTTTCTTGAGGTTATGTTTTGATTCAAAATTTAAAAACATTAAATAATCGTTATCGACATGCTAAGTCGAACTCTACTCAACAAACGTTAAAACATGTGATCCATAATAGCGTTTATTACAACTCACCTGTCACCCCAGAGTTTCTTCATCATGTCCTCAACTTTCTTGCAGCGCTCTCCTGCGCTCAGCTGACTTTCACCTTTGGCAGCAAACTTGGACACATACATCTCAGCGAACTGCTTGAGGGTGAATGCCCAACCGTGCAGACCAGAACCAAAACCCACTGTACCGACCACAGGATCAATCTGAGAAAACGCAAAAGTTAATCTGACGTGTGTTCCACATAAGCAGAAAACGGCATTCCATTTCAAAATGCCAGCCGCCTGTGTAAACAGTAAGGCCCTTACTAAGGTCTCAGATGTTGTGTTTGTTTATCCATCAGCGAATCAGAGTGGTGCATGATTTCTCCTCACAGACCATCATTCACTACACAGTACTTTTTAAGTCAGATGTGTGGATTCTCACCATGATGTTACCCATGGGCCCACTTTCGTCCTCGCCGTAGGTGGAGATGATCACGTTGACGTTCTCCACAATACGCTGGAAGGTCTGGTACAGCTCCTCAGGCTCCAACTGCAGCTCCAGAAGAGCGCGGTCCATTTTATTCATCATCAGGACTGGCTTAATGCGCTCGCCGATGGCCTGTCTCAGCACAGTCTCCGTCTGCACGCACACACCTGAGAGAGATAGAAACTGTGTTGTAAATAACATGCGCATCCATCCGGATTACAGTGCAAGATGTTTCAAATCTTACCAGAGACACAGTCCACAACCACCAGAGCCCCATCAGTGACACGCAGAGCGGCCGTGACCTCTGAAGAGAAGTCCACGTGCCCAGGAGAGTCAATCAGGTTAATGAGGAAACCCGATCCATCCTTGCACTGCTTAATGAAGGCCAGATCTTGCTCGCTCAGCTCGTAGAACAGGGAGATGGCGCTGTAATACACGCAGGAGAGCTCTTTAAAACACAAAATAAAGCACACCTGTCAAACTGCGATCGATATCTGCAGGTTTCCTGCCAGCCTGAAGGACGTCTTACGTGGATTTGATGGTAATACAGCGCTCCTGCTCGTCTTTGCGAGTATCAGTGAAGCGGGTCTCCCCGGCACGGGACCCAGCAATGATTCCAGCCTTAGACACCAGTGAGTCGGTCAATGTGGATTTCCCATGATCCACGTGCGCAATCACGGACATGTTACGGATGTTGGACTTCTTGTCCATGATGCCACGGATCTGGTCGACAGTGAAGTTCACCTAGAGAAAAAGAAAGCGAGAGCACATATGCGTCACAGTAACGTTAGCAGACTTTAACTTCTGACGTGGCAGTCTATAGTTAAATTCGCTGGATTAAAGATCAAACATTTCATATTGACCAACCACCAACAAGTTTTTTCGGCTTATCAAAAGCCTCTCTGAAAACGGATTCGGTCGGCTGACAACCGCACGTGCGGAACAGAGCAAGCGCGCTCGCCCACGTGACTACCGGTGCGGCCCGGCGAAAAAGCTGCGCGTGAGCAACCGGCAAATTGATTAAAACTACACACGCAACATCAGGATTTATATTAAAGCGTAGGATAATCGGTAACGTAACTAAATCATTAGGGTGAAAACGTGAAAGACGAATTAATTGCTTAAGATGAGAGTTTCGCCCAACACGCGACGACACAATACGTGGCACAGCCAGCTAACAGGCTAACCAGACCCGGCTAGCGGAGAGCCCGCAAAAGAAAAGAAACATAAAAACACCGTTATTCCTCTAAACGTGAGCTTAACCGACACAAAATCCACCGGTAAACGACTACAAGGCATTTAAAAAATCATGTCGCAAAATAGCCAGTGCCATTTTGTCTTGTCGGGAACAGCTCGCCGGCCTCGTCCCGCATTTATATCACACGAAGTTCACTTGAAATCGGTAAATATCGGGTCGGAAAATCGCATCGGCTGTCTGCGTAAGTATTTTAAAGTAAAAAACGCAGATTCAATTTACCATTTTGATGGATGTTTCGTGATTCACTCGGCACTGATTTTCAGAGAGCGCACTGCCTTCCGCTGTTGGGGAGAGGCAGGGAAGAAGGATGTGTCGTGTCGCGGCACGGTTTTATATTCAGGCGGAGTCCCGAGCTTAGCGTCGTGACGCAAGCAGCATGTGTTGCCCAACTATTTAGTTTCTGAAACGAACAGCTCCTCCTATTGGTATAACACGTAAACGAATAATAGGGCACAAGACATACAAGTGCATCTCAATTATTTAGAATATCGTGAAAAAAGGTCAATATTTTTTGTCACTCATTTCAGAAAGTAAAACCAATATATATGCCAAATGCATATTATAAAAATTTATTACACATAGAGTGAAATATTTCAAGCCATTATTTCTTGAAAATTGGATGATTATTAGCTTACAGATAATCAAAACCCCAAATTCTTACAAGATTCATAAATAAATTGTGCAGTTACTGTAAAATGTTGTGCATATCCAATTGTGCTGCAATTTATAATTTTCCTGTTGACTAAAGCACAAGTGTATTAATTCTTTTGTTTCATTATTGAGTTTGTGTTTTTCTAAAGCTATTTTTTTAATTCATTCCAGTGGTGTTCAGGTTTGGGCTTTTTGTTGGCCGTCAAGTTCATTCACACGAAACCTTAATTAAATAAGCTAAGATGAGAAAACTAGCATTTCCCAAACTGTTGACAAACAAGCATGCATTTGTGCACTCTTATGTGTCATCGTATGAAAGTGTCCTATAGGAACAGCCGCATCATTGAGGATCCATACTTTATACGGTATAACAAATAAACTTCAATGGACAAATTCTTTAATTTAATTAATTAAATACATTTAAAAACATTAGTGCTGGATTGGTAAAACATGAAATTTAACTTGTTTAAGATCTACACATTTTTTGTTATTATTGGGAAATATTTTCATTTAGAATTTGTTATAAATTTGGTCACTATAGAATGAAACAAAATGAAGAATGAATCATAATTTATCATAATTTTTTATTTGTTCATATTTTTATAACTTATTTAATAGTCGCATATGCAGAAATGCTATTTGTCTATTAATCTACTCAAGATACGATTGTATGTACGTTACATTAAAATATAGATTAAATATCTACATTTCCGCGATACGTTTTATGCATTTCTTATTAAATATATGTTTTGTATTGTTGAAGAAATATAAACTAAATATATCTAGAAAATGTGAATGTGGAACTTATTTCCTCACTCATCTGTCTTCACTCGAGCTTTATTAACGGAAGCACCAGCGCAAACCCTTTCTGAAATTCACCAAGCATTTTACGTTAACCATGTTCCGTTACGTTCGGTTCCTTCACCCTGCTGCTCTCTCAACGTATTTCCTGCCACTCTCCTGTGTTGCTTTTATCAAAAGGGTGCAGTTTGGGTGTTGGTGAGTTTCACGATTGTAGTCACTTTTTGTTTTAAACCGCTTTTTCTACCTTAATTTGGAATTAGTTCATACGTCAGGTAGGAAACTTTACCGTGAGATTATTTTCATTTTGTGCGTGTTATCCACGCCTGCTCTGTACTGTGTCGGTACAATGGTACTGTGATGTAATTTGGTGACAGTAACATATTTCGTTCATATACTATTGGTCAGTTATTGCCGAATTTTCACACTACTTTTAAGTACTGTTGGCCCATATGAAAATGGTAATGGCTTTTCTACAATAAAACATGGTTAGTTAAACCATCGCAACCACAAATTAACTATATTAATTCTACCATTACCATCGTTCAACCATGATTTGAAGTAAAATAGTAAATCGGCGCACAAAAAAACAATTTCACTACAAACCATGATTTATTTTCAAAAGGGTGCAGTTATTGATGTCACAAGGCTTTTTTTGTGAGCAGGTTCAGCTGCAGTCATGGATAAACGCAGGATAACACAGGACACATTTGATGCTGTGGTTGGAGAAAACATTGAAGAGTTTGACATGGAGGCCAGTGAAGCATTGAAAGAGGCCATCGAGCAGTTTGAGTCTCAAGGTAAGTGACACGAATAGCGGTAATCTCAGACCTTTTTATTCCACAACCTGTTTAGACAGGTGTGTCTCAAAACCCACCACAATATTAAAAAGAAAATTTCATTGTGATTATGTGAAAGAAATATATTAAATTGGAAAACCAAAACGTGAAAGTGACCTGTTTGTCAGGTAAGGTGACACATACCCGAAATGTGACCTTTGCTTTTAACCCATCCAGAGAGTAGTGAACTCACGTTAACCCGGAGCAGTGGGTACTTATCTCTGCATCGCCTGAAGAGCAAGAAGGGGTAAGGTACCTTGCTCAAGGGCACCTCAGTCGTTATTCACCGACCCTGACGATCGAACCGGCAACCTTCTGGTCACGAATTTGACTCTCTAAACCATTAGGCCACCACTCGAAAAGCACAATGAAACACCACCATTGCTGATTATTTTTATTTTGTATGTATTTTTTTACATTTTGTCGGGTCTCTAGACGCCACCAAAATGCTCATAAATGCGATCGTTTTTTATGACGTGCGAGGTAACATTTTATAGGGTCGCTCGCATTGGTACGAGTGCGTAAGATGTTTTTTGCCCTGCCAAAGATTTATCTTAACATATAATGTGGTTTATGAGTAGTCAATGACGCGCTTGTGATTAGTGTAGGAAAGAGCGAGCAGAGAGCTTGTGCACTCCCTCGGTCTCTTCAAAATAAAGTGTGTGTTTGATTTCATATGGTGTTCTGTTGCGCAGACCAAACAGCATAAAAGTATCGCTGGACACAGTGCTCTTTATGCTTTTAAAACGCTCTCAAAGAACATTGATGTCATATTCAGATCGTTCTGCTCCGAGATTAAGGAAGTCCTCGGTATATGAACTGTCTCTCTCCCTCACACTTTAATCAAAAGCAAGGTCGGAAGACAGAATCTATGTTTCAAGTGGCGCATCTAGATAATATTTTTACCTGAATTGCAGCTGGGTGGGAATATGTTCAAAAACATGTTGCCCGTTCTTCCCTGACAAGAGTTCCGCAAATGCAGCTGACAGGAAAAATCCTACCCAACGAAGTTTTTTCTTGTTAACTTCTATCTTGCGATGTCCTAACAGGTGTGAAAAACGAACACCGCGTCAATGTCCACTAATGTCCGATTCCTAACGTAATGACTCATTTGAACGGATTCATTTTGTTGAAAAAACTCCTATATCAAACGCACAACTCACGAGACTCTCTTACTAAAGCCATCAAATCAGTCACTCATCAGAGTGCACATCAGAACAAAAGCGTGCTTAGTCCATTAAAGAAGAGGCAGTACTCCAGTTGTAAAAAAAATCAGGAGGATGGTGGATTGGATTTAACGTTTAGGGACAGATCATTTGTGCTGATGACAGCGCATGTGGTGGGAGACCAACCGTGTACCCTTTGATTATTGTTTAATCACAAATATAATTATCATGTTATTTTACTCTAAAACAACATGCATGCTGTTGATATATTAGGTATCAGATACTCCTGTCAGAATTGGAGTCGGTCCCAAGGCCGGCATGGCTACCACTGCTCCTACATAGTTAGGGTAAATACATCGGACACATTTTCCCACTGGGTGCAAGTGCAACTTCATACTCATGATACCTTTAAATCTATTGGGAATTAATTTATTAAATGTTGAAACAAAAACTCACAAAACATTGTAAATGAACATAATTCCTCTCAAGTAAAGTCCATTCTAATTGAAGTGCAAGAACAAATTGATTAAACAAATGTACCATATACTAAATCTGAAAATAATACATATAATACAAATACATAGCACCACCTGACATAACTTGAGGAGGCCAAACAAAAGACAAAAAAGGGGAAGCAAAATCTATTACTGATCAGTTTAATGCTACAATGCGGCCTACCCCATTCTCCCCTATCCCTTTCTCATAAAAGCTTCCAAAGAGTTTCATAATCATGTTTTTTAATGTAAATCTTACGGGCTCTTGCTTTCAGAGCATTAGCCAAGCAATGGCTTTGAAGCCAAGACTTGACATTAACATATGCATTTACATTTAGGCATTTGGCAGACGCTTTTATCCAAAGCGACGTATATTGCTTTATCCTATGCATATTACATAGGTATTTGCAATCCCCTGGGATCGAACCCACAACCTTGCGTTGTTAACGCAATGGTCTTACCACTGAGCTACAGGAAAGCTTTGAACTTTTGTAGTGGAGCGCCAACACCGTTGATGAAAAGCAAGGCAGACATACTTTGTACCTCTAGGATTCTTCTAGTTGTGGTTAAATTTTCCTCTGACTGAACCCACGCTCACACTTAGCTGTGGAGATGACCAGTGTGTTCAATGCTAGAAGGAGGGGTTTTAGCTCTTCTGGTGCTGGTGGATTCATTTCATCAACAGTTTTGAGTTTGACCTTATCAATTTATTTCCTCATTCCTCTCTGAATTTGTCGGAGGTTATCAAGCTTGAAAAAGGAGCAGAGTTCCTGTATTTGCTTTTCGGCATAACGAACACCACACACATCTGGCCAGTTGGATGGCTGCAGTACTTTGACATTGTTAAGAAGGCTCTAGTACTCTTCTTTGCGTCTGTTTGCCAGGCAGGCATGCCATTCTTGTTCCGATATTAACAGCCAAAGCATTAAAAACTGTTGGTTAATTCTCTCCAGTGTCTTAAATTATTTGTCAGTGGCACTCCCTTGAATAGCTTCAAACCCATTCCAGTCTGAGCCCCTTCTGCCCTTGGTCTAGGCTGCTCTGCCATTGTCTTTAACACGCGGACCTGCTGACTGAGACTTGCTTCAGCCTAAGTGAGCATCATGTTTCTGTCTTGAAGAGAGAGAGAATTCGGACAACTCTTCTAAAGCATCATTCACCACTCAAAGATTCTGCACAAAGGTTCCATTCGAAAGACGATTTATTCAACCCCTGAACATGCATCGCTGTTGAACTTCTTGTAGGATCAACTGAGGCATTAAAAAAGTGCTTGTTGAGTGCAGGGCACTGCTGCCATACAGCTTTAATGGTCCTGTAACTGGATTCCACCCATCTAGTGCTGTGAATTCTACCTATGTTCAGACACTGTAATGCAAGTTCCTGACAACATTCAGTGAGCTCACAGCGGTTTTTCGCTGATGCATGATAGCGACTGTCAAAGAAAAACATCCCTGCAACTTATTCAACAGCATCTCCAACACTCAACTCAAGATGGTGGTTCATGCAGTGCCACACCATCACGTTGGGAATCCTTTCTACAATTCTGGTTGCAACGCTTGATTTACTTCCAAACATGTCGGAAGCTCCATCTGATGCTAAGCAAACAAAGCGCTCCCTTATAATATCTTCAGAGAAGCCATGACGTGATAGGTTATTCTTTAGAACTTGATAAATTTCACCTGCATTGGTAGCAGAAAGCTCAACTACATCCAAGAAGAATGTTAGTGACTCTTCGCTCATCCCTCAAAACTAAAACTAAATCAAAGATCAAAGATCAAAAACTAAATCAAAAACTAAACTAGATCAAAACGAAATTTTTACTGTTTTTTGTTCCACTTTGGAGGACCTTTCCAACTACTCTCTTTCGCATTTCATTTGCTATGTGTTGGCAGATTGTTGCAAATGAATGGTCTGAATGTAAAGTTCTTCCCATGTCTAGTCCATTCAAGACTTTGAGATCAATATCGGTTAGTAGACCTGTGAAAGGCCTTGCAGATCTTACGAAATACCCTATCAGTACTTAAGAAGTGATCCCATTGCTTATCAGAAGTCAATGTTTCCAATGTCTTTTCTTTTGCCTCTCCATGGTATTCTCAGCTGCTTGGTGATAGTCTGACATTCTATGCTTGTGCATCTTCTTACGAAGAAACTGCTGCTGTGCGGCTCTGTTTGCACCATAGGCTGTAACTAGCTTTGAACCACTCAGCAATATGCATCTGGCTCCCACCTGCACTTGGCCAAACTACTTTATTTTTCTGGCAGGTTAGGCAGCCAAGTTTTTTGCTTGGCATATTAGATGGATATTGTTTTTTTTTCTTTTCTCCCTGAACATGTCAAATGTCCAGCATTCAGGGATATTTTCCTCATCATCTCCCTGGTAACTTAGGCTATCAGAATCCTCGGCACTATCTTGCCCTGCTACTGTTTCCTCCTCTTATTTTTTTCTACCACAAAAACATAAAATCTATGTTACAGACCTCCCCCCCTTGGTAGGATTAGCTTCATTTCCCCCTCTTCTAAAAAGAAACGTGTCTATTAAGAATTATCAAACCTGTTCCTCCTCCAGCTCAAAGCTCCTCTGCTCTCCATCCTGCTTCCTCACCACGGTTATCCTCTATATCACAGGTGTCAAACTCAGTTCCTGGAGGGCCGCAGCTCTGCACAGTTTAGCTCCAACTCTAATCAAACACACCTGGTTCAGCTAATCAACATCTTCAGGATTACTAAAACTTCCAAGCAGGTGTGGTTTAGAGCTGGTTGGAGCTAAACTGTGGAGAGCTGCGTTCCTCCAGGAACTGAGTTTGACACCCCTGCTGTATATGAAGAAAACAATGGCATTAGGGTTCTGTTAGAATAAGCAGACAGTCAAGTAGCCTACTGTCAAGTTTAATTTTGTTATAAAATAAGAGGGAAGCCACCTAGCCCATATTCAATTAGAGAAATGTTTACCTGACTCTTTTACAATTTTCCTTGTAATGGCACATGGACTACAAGTAAAAACAACTAAAGTCATGAACCTGTAAAAACAAGAAAAAGGTGAAAACGCAAAAGACAGACATACAAATGCTCCACACACACAATATACATACATACATGCACACATTGACATAGACGCACACATGCAAACACACTCGCACAGTGAAAGCACAAATTTGAGATAAAGGAGAGAGAACCACAGGTCAAATTAAACGGACTGTAAATTCTTATATGCAATATAAATTGTGTCAAACTTCTGAATTCTAAAGCAGCCCCCCCGGCCAGGCAGACAATATGCAAACAGTGGCGAGGAACCCAAAACTCCAATCGAGAAAAAAAACCTCAGGAGAACCCAGGCCCAACCAGGGGATTCCAGTTCCCCTCTGGCAAACGCTGCTGCCTCTCCACAAGCTCTCAACAGTGCTTGAACAACAAGGCTAAATAAAAAATAAATAAACTTACTAATGAGAAAGATTATCATTAACAATCTATGGCATTTGAAATTTTGTAGTTAAATCGTGTCAAGTTGCCGCGTCCTTTATCCAGCTCTATCATCTCGGCTCTTGTCAGGTCACTGCTTCCCATTCTCAGCTCTGCCATCAGGTCTGGGCATGAACTGGATCCTGCGGTAACCTTGGAACAAAGAAACAAGACTGGCTGAGAGTAGAGTACTGTTCTGCACTCTTTGATGGAACAAGTACATAATTTGTTGTTGAATGTGTTCCTGGTTCTGGTTATTCTAAAAAATGCAGCCTAAATCCTCTGAGGATTAATATTATGGAAGTGTAGTGTATGCAAGATTGAAAAGATGCGTCTATAGTCTAGATTTAAACTGACAGTGTGTCTGCCTCCCGGACAGTGCAGGGAAGAATATTCCAAAGTTTATGAGCTAGATAAGAAAAGGATCTACCACCTGCACTTGATTTTGAAATTCTAGGTATTACCAACTGAAAGGACGCCTGAGAGCGTAGTGCACGTGGAGGACTGTAATACAATAGAAGGTCATTCAAATACTGCAGCGCTAGACCATGTAGGCTTTATAGGTAATAAGCACAATCTTAAAGTTAATGCGATGCTTTATAGGTAACCAGTGCAAGGTTGACAGAACCGCGGTCATACGCTCATGCTTTTTTGTACGTGTAAGAACTCGAGCTGCCACGTTTTGAACCAGTTGGAGTTTTTGTAATAGGCCTACAGGGCAACCACCTTAAAGTGCATTTCAGTAATCTAGTCTTGATGTCATGAATGCATGAATTAATTTCTCTGCTTCTGACACTGACAGCAGATGACGTAGTTTATATAAATTCTTAAGATGGAACAATGCAATTTTACAGGTGTTGGCGACATGGAATTTTCAAAAGTAATGTCAAGGTCATCAACGTTTTTACTCATGCTAGAGAATTGAGACAGTTCAGGCAGATTATCGAGAAACGTATCTTTGAAGTAATCGTTCTTCCATATTTGTAACGAGGAGTTTGATTTGCTGCCGTAGGCCAGTGAAGCAAATCTAATATCAGATATTGATCCGAATGTCTACACTCTGCTGAAGGATTTTAACATCGTCCACATTTATACCGTAAAATAGTATTAAATCTAAAGTATGATTACGAAGGTGAGTGGGTTGACTAACGCCCATGGAGTTAAGAGTGTCTTTGAAAGCCATTCCCAAGGCATCTGTATCATTATCTACATGGATGTTAAAGTCTCCAACGACAAGGACTCTATCTGCGGCCAGTACTAGTTCTGATAAGAACCCACCAAAATCTTTAATAAAATCTGTCTGGTGCCCTGGAGGCCTATATACAATAGCTTGAATACATTAAAAAATGTTTTGTCCTTAGTATTAGGTGTTGATACGTGAAGTACCATGACTTCAAAAGAATTGTATTTAAAATTAGACTTCTGAGAGATCATAAAAGAATTATTGGGAAGTGCAGCGACACCTCCCCCTCTACCTTTTAGACGAGGCTCGTGTTTATAGTAATAATCTTGGGGAACGGATTCATTTAGAGTAATATAATCATCTGGCTTTAGCCATGTTTCTGTCAAACAATCTATTTTATGATCGGTTATCATATCGTTAACAAAAAGTGCTTTATTTGAGAGAGATCTTATATTAAATCCGAGTCGTAACAGTTGATATCTGTATTTTGTTAATGTTTGATTTGTTTAACGTTTATTACTATTTTCAAGAGGTTTAAGCATTATCTTATGTTTGCTTATCCGGGGGACGGACACAGTCTCTATTTTATGTTGTTTGTGAGAAGGGATTTTTAAATGTGGTATATTTTGTGTATTCTGCAACGTGAGACGGCAAGCAGACTGTTGGTTAAGCCATCTCCTTCCTGACCTGGGCCCCAGGTTTACTTTTCCGGTAAGAGGGTTTCCCACAGAAAATAAATTAGTTTTGTTAGTCTTTAATTTCATGCAAGGAAAATTAATGGCTAGTAATGGCTTTCCTTGCACTTGTTGTAGAATCTTTGGCGAACGATGATAGATAGTGCGATGACATTCCAGCAGATGCAGCTGATCGTATAGGACAGAGTAACACGGCAGATAATGCTTTTTTTCTAATTTGGCTTGTTTAGGAGGCAGGCGTGTGTTGCTTAGGCGACCGCGGTAAAGTGCTGTGGGAAACCCTGCAGGAAGATATTCCACGTGAAATAGAAACCAGATCTAACATTAACTTTGTACATATAAAGTCTAGCCTGACGCTAGCTGGTGTTAGCTAACAAGAAAAAAAACTAACTAACATCGTTTACTGTGTTGTTATCGCCTCTGTCCAGAGTTCCGCCTTTGGTGACATATCAAAAGTATTCCTGAATCTTGACTTGACTCTTCAGTGCTACTTCTTGCCCACTTAACTCAACTCAACTCAACTTTATTTATATAGCGCTTTTTACAATTTTCATTGTTACAAAGCAGCTGTACATGAGACACATTGAATACAAGTAAAAAACTAAAGGCATATACCTGTAAAAACAAGACAAAGGTGAAAACAACAAAGACAGACATACAAATGCTCCACACACACAATATGCAAACATACATACACACACACACACACACATTGACATAGACGCACACACACACAGTGAAAGCACACATTGGCGATAAAGGAGAAAGAACCACAGGTCAAAAATTAAACGGACTATAAATTCTGATATGCAATATTAATTATGTCTAATTTCTGAATTCTAAAGCAGCCCCCCTGGCCAGGCAGATAGTGCAAACGGTGGTGAGGAACCCAAAACTCCCATCGAGAAAAAAAACCTCAGGAGAACCCAGGCCCAACCAGGGGATTCCAGTTCCCCTCTGGCAAAAGCTGCTCCCTCTGCACAAGCTCAACAGTGCTTGCACAACAAGGCTAAATAAAAATAAAAAATAAACTTAATAAGGTAAATGATAGATTTAAGATCATCATTCACAATCTAATAACATTTGAAATGTTGTAGGAAAATCAAAGTTGTGGCGTCCTTTATCCAGCTCTATCCTCTTAGCTCTTGTCAGGTCACCGCTTCCCATTCTCAGCTCTGCCATCGGGTCTGGGCATGAACTGCATCCTGCGGTAACCTTGGAACAAAGAGACAAGACTGGCTGAGAGTAGAGTACTGTTCTGCACTCTTTGATGCAACAAGTACATCATTTGTTATTGGATGTGTTTCTGGTTCCGGTTGATCTAAATAATGCAGCCTAAATCCTCTGAGGATTAATATCATGGAGGAGTATTGTATGCAAGATTAAAAAGATGAGTCTTTAGTCTAGATTTAAACTGACAGAGTGTGTCTGCCTCCCGGACCGTGCAGGGAAGAATATTCCAAAGTTTAGGCGCTAGATACGAAAAGGATCTACCACCTGCACTTGATCTTGATCTTGAAACTTAAAGCCGTAGTCCCTAAGGTCAAGCTGTCCATGGTGCTTGGAAGAAGAGTTTTACATCTCAATGGGACTATCCTGGTAAAATAACAATTAATTAAATTAAAATTACATTATTCTGCGGCTGTATATAAAAAAATAGAACGCAACATCATAGCATGCTTTCTTGGGCAAGGATGCCTGAGCATATGAGGGAATTTATCGATGGATTTTATTTTAAATGTGGGAGAAATATTACATGTTATATACCTCTCATTCTGAATTCTGTTTCTGCAGCACTGCATTGCTGTGTTTGCATTAATGAACAGTGATCAAGATATGCTCCTGTCAATACACGTCTCTTGTGCCTATTTGTATGTTATTGCTTTTTTGTTTGCAGGTGTGGACCTAAGTAACATTGTTAAAGCAATTCCAAAGATTTCTTCTGAAGAAAGCACAAAGGATCAAACTCATGAGGTTCTACAGGTGTGTTTACATTTATGTTTGTTTGTTCAAGTGACCTCACTGCAGTTTGATAGAAAATTCACTCTTTAATTTTAGAGAAAGAGTGACACATTTACCACTGAATGAATTTTGTTTTCAGGCGTTAGAGTCACTTAAAAGCGCAGTGGCTTTATCATCAGCATCAGTGCAGAAGGATCTGAAGTTCTTCACCGAGCAGTGCTCTCTCGGCTTCGCTCAGCGTTACCTGGCAGCACAAAAGGGAGCATATCCCACGATCCTCGCATGTTGTCAGAGAGCTGGGGAAAGGAAGGAAGAGCTCGCTGTCGCTCTTGAAGCCCTCTCAGCGCTAACAGATGGCCAGCCTGATCTTCTGGACAGCGACGGGCGAGAGTTTTTGATCGGCACTTTAGATACACACAAGATGGACCCCACTCTCACCTGTCTGTGCATTCGCGTCGTTCGACACTGCTGTCTGAAACATGAGAACAACAGACAGGATTTGGTGAAGGCAGGTGTGTTGGCACTGCTGGCCGGAAGCATCACACATCACATCGAACATGACGAGGTGGTGAGGGAAGCGTGTGGGGGGCTCAGGGTCATGACATTTGACGACGATGTGCGTGTCCCTTTTGGTAATGCCCACGAACATGCCAAGATGATCGTTTTAGAGCACAATGGGCTGAAGGTCATTGTTGAAGCTGCTGAAGGTGAGCTTTGACAGATGGGACACAACAATACATTTTGTTTGATTCAGTCACTAAAAATGAAGTTTTGCAAACACAAAGATGAGCTCTTGTTTCATGCAACATTATCTGCGTATTTGACATATGATGTTGTGTTTACTTTTGGCACAGCTCATCCAGAGAAGACTTCGGTGCTTAGTGAACTGTGCGCTACTCTGTCTCGACTGGCCGTGAGAAATGAGTTTTGTCAGGACATCGTTGACATGGGAGGCCTGAAATTCATGATGACGCTGATGGCAGACAGTTTAGATTGTCAGGTGAGTTCGAAACGTACTCTGGGTATTCAGAGTTTATGAATGGGACATAAAGAAAAAGAAGTCTGTTGGCATTATGGGATTGAATGCGTTGATTGTTTTGTGAACCAGGAGCTTGTGAAGCAGGTGCTTGGTGCACTGAAGGCCATCGCAGGAAATGATGATGTCAAAGATGCCTGTGTGAATGCGGGTGGGGCGGAACTCATCGTTATGGCAATGAACCGTCACGCTGCGAATGTGCAGGTGTGTCCTCTAGCATAAAGACATTTCAAAACTTGATGATGTAGTTCTGCTGTTATTCAAGCTATTATTATCTCACTTCAAGTGAGAATGCTCTTCAAAGTGTTGCTAGAAGCATTATATATTACTCATACATGAATTTTATAACAAAAGTTGGAAAAAATAGTTAATATATTGTAATATCAGTAGGTTTACATTTAGAAATCTGTTAAAAATAATATAGATTTTTCTGCAAATGGGCAATTCCAGCGATGCGGACGTGACATAAAAATGCTCAGAGAATTTATTTGTTACGATTTTATTGAACCTTCTGTTTCTATTTTACAGTCTAAACATAAAAATGGCAATCTATAAAAAATATTAAAAAAAGATGGACGCGGTTTTTGGGAAACATAAACTTTGTAGGATTTCTGTAAAATAAAATGCACAATCCTGGAGGAATACTACCCGATGAATGGAGAACGAATGCCTCTTTATAGAACATAAAATAGTTACTTTATATTCATTTTTATGTGTCCATTTATGAGGAATACGTAGTCATATGTATGTGATTCTGCATCAGTGTATGTATCCAAAGCTTTTGTCATCTGCGTTTTTTTTCTGCTGCTTCAGGTGTCTGAACAGGGATGTGCGTCGCTGTGTGTTCTCGCTCTTCGCAAACCCAACAACTGTAAGGTCATCATGGATTGTGGTGGAGCGCTGGCTGCCCTTCAGGCCATGAAGAATCACCCAGATGAGGTCAATGTGCAGGTAAAAGCATGATTTCTCATGGTCTTCTTCAGAACACCTGTACAGAATTAATCCCTTCCTTGTAATGTGTGTTCAGAAACAGGCCTGCATGCTCCTGAGGAACCTGGTGGCCCGCACACGAGACTACAGTCAGCCCATACTGGAGATGGGAGCAGAGGCGCTCATATCTCGGGCTCTGGCCGCTCACAGGGACTGCGGGGACGTGGGCAGAGCTGCTCTGAGAGATCTCGGCTGCCAGGTGGAGCTGCGAGAACTGTGGACGGGCAAGAAGGGAAGCCTGAGCCATTGAAAGTAATGTGTCGCTGCTTCGTTCAAACGTTGGCAAAGTAATCTCGTGTCAGCATGAGGTAATACTCATTGTATGCAGTTAAACATCTTGTAGTTCTGCAATACGTTTGATGTCATGCCACATGTCTTGCAAGTAACACTGTAAATAGGCTTTGTACTTTTTTCTTTATAAGTGTAAAAATTTCTGTTATTTATAGTGGGTTGGGTTTGGTTTCGGTCAATCGTAAATGACACTGTGCTGATGTTCATGGGAAGAATCAAGTCTACTTAATTCAGAAAAGCTGAATGTTGCTGGAGTGTCACACTGTGGTCATTTATCGCTTACATTACAAATGGTTGATCTACTAGCACTTCACATTGATGCACACAACATCAAGGCAAGGTGAGCCGAATGAGCCTCGGATTAATTGTCACTTGTATGTGTTGGCAATTTTTTGAAGCTCTAATAAAAAGCGTACTGTCATAAACCCACCGTGTGTCTGTTGATTGATAAAAGGTGAAATGAAGCAGCTCTAATTAAAATAGTCAATAACCACCAAACTAACAACATTTCACAGTTTAAACTTTTTACTATTCATAAACCGTACACGGTTAGATCCAGTCCTACACATTATGTCATGAAACCGTTTGCATACTGTTTTGCACTTTTTGCCTGGCTGGGGGGGATGCTATAATTCAATTCAAGTTTATTTATATGGCGCTTTTCACAATGTGTATTGTTCCAAAGCAGCTTTACAGGGGCAAACAGGAAAAACAGAAAAGGTAAACACAACGAGTAAGATCATTCTAATAAATAATATCTAATTTCTAAATAAATAAGTAAATGCAGTCTCCCGGTGAGTAGGCCAACACTGCCCTGCTGTGGCGAGGAACCCAAACTCCCACGATTGAACCAGGCTCAGCCGGGATGCCCAGATCCCCTCTGACGTGTCATAGCTGCACTCAAACTGCTGACATGTAATTTAAGTTTAGCATTTAATACCAAATATTGTAACTTCAGCATTAATAAGACAAATAGTCCGTCTTTGCTCTTGGTTGGGGGTGTATTGGTCTGAGCTGGGATGGTCCGATGGTCATATTTCTCTTGGCTGGTGGTGGAATTGCCTTAGATGGAGCTGGGATGGTCAGTCAGTCTGCAGCTGGCGTAATCTCAAATTGGGGATGGGCATCTGTCCGTCGTCTGGACATGGTGGAACTTCTTCCTACCTCGGGATGGGCATCCCGAGGCGGAGGCAGAAAAAGAATAAAGAGAATGATTAGCGTAGCTGCTGTTCATTAACTATGCATTAAGTGAAAGCTTGGCTGAAAAGATGGGTCTTTAATCTAGATTTAAATTCGGAGAGTGTGTCTGACCCTCGAATAGTATCAGGAAGGCTATTCCAGAGTTTAGGTGCTACGTATGAGAAAGCTCGACCCCCTTTGGTGGATTTAGTTATTCTCGGTGTTATCAAAAGTCCTAAGTTTTGAGATCTTAGAGAGCGTGATGGGTCGTAACGTGATAAAAGCTCGGTTAAGTAGGTAGGGGCTAAACCGTTTAAGGGTTTGTAAGTAATTAAAAGAATTTTAAAATCAATAAGATACTTAATGGGTAGCCAGTGAAGCGATGATAAAACTAGGGTTATGTGATCGTAATTTCTTGACCTAGTAAGAACTCTGGCAGCTGCATTTTGAACTAACTGTAGTTTGTTTATCGATGATACAGGATAACCTCTAAGTAGAGCATTACAATAGTCAAGTCGTGAGGTCACAAATGCATGAATAAGCTTTTCTGCGTCAGCAACACATCAAATATTTCGTAATTTGCCAACATTTCTAAGGTGGAAGAAGGCTGTTTTTGTGATATTTGAGATGTCATTTTTAAATGACATCTTGCCGTCTAATATAACGCCTAGGTCTTTAACTGTATTTGTTGGAATAACAGTGCAGCTTTCAAATTGCAGGTTGTAGACGGAGATATTCTGTTTACGTGTTTTTGGTGCTATAAGTAACATTTCTGTTTTGCTAGAGATTAAAAGGAGGAAATTACTAGTCATCCAATGTTTTATGTCTTCGATGCACTCTGCCAGTTTGGATAGCTTAAAGGAATCATCTGCTCTTGGTGAGATATACAGCTGACTATCTTCTGCGTAACAGTGGAAGCTAATTCTATGTTTTCTAATAATGTTGCCAAGGGGCAGCATGTACAGTTGAAAGAAAAAGTATGTGAACCCTTTGGGCTTACTTGGATTTCTTCATAAATTGGTCATAAAATGTGTTCTGATCTTCATCTAAGTCACAACAATAGAGAAACACAGTCTGCTTAAACTAATACCGCACAAACATTATACTGTAGAACGATTCAAGTATGGAAGGAAGGAGACGGGAACCGGAAAACATTTAAACGTTTAATAAAGTAATATAACAGAACATAGACAGCCGGTGGCCCCTCACGGACGACGGCTGGCAAATAAAACATAAATACATACACAAACATGTTCGGGCCCGGTCCTCTCTCCTCGACGGTCCGGTCGCTCGTTCCTTTTATATGCTCCTAATGTCCTACGTGATGCGAGGCCGGTGCGCGCACCACTGGCGCTTATTAACAATTACTTACCGGCCTCGAACCACGGTCTCGCCCCGCCTACTCTACTACATTCCCCCATCACCCCTCACAGGCCAGGGGGTACCCCCGCGACTGTGCATGCTCCCTGGGGCGGGGGGTATGCAGCGACGAGACGAGACAACGGAGACGGGAGCCCTCGGAGCGACCGGAAAGAGGAAAAAAAAAAATTATAGTCCGGTTCCCTGACATGCTGCCGCTCGTTCCTCAACCAACCGGAGTACTCTCCTTCGCGGTGCCTTGCGGTGGCCCTGGGCCCTCGGTGGACGGCTCGACCGTCCGCCCCCTGACTGCTGGCGGTGGCTCCTCCTTTAGCGGGGCGTGTTCCCCGTCCCCTGCTCCTCCCCCTTGGGCGGACGGACGCAGGCTCCGGCCTCTGGCAGGCAGTGGCCGCACTCGACACTCCCGCCCCCTGCTCCCCCTACTCGGGGGACGGACGCAGGCTTCGGCCTCTGGCGGACGGCGGCAACTCCCCCGCTCCCGCTTGGACGACAGCCACCCCACCTCGACCCAGGGGCGCGGCAGCTCAGGTCGCCGTTCCACCGAGGCTTTGACGGTGGCCGCACTGTGCACTTCCGTTTACCCAGAACCTCCGCTTCAGGCAGCCACTGGCGGACGCCATTCGTCCGCGCTGCCCGAACTCTCCGGCACCGCGAGGCCACTCGGCGGCGAGGACTCTCCGACAGCATGTCTCTCCTTCCACCCGGGTTTCAGCACCAATGTAGAAAGATTCAAGTATGGAAGGAAGGAGAAAGGAACCGGAAAACCTTTAAACGTTTAATAAAGTAATATAACAGAACATAGACAGCCGGCGGCCCCTCACGGACGACGGCCGGCAAATAAAACATAAATACATACACAAACATGTTCGGGCCCGGTCCTCTCTCCTCGACGGTCCGGTCGCTCGTTCCTTTTATATGCTCCCAATCTCCTACGTGATGCGAGGCCGGTGCACGCACCACTGGCGCTAATTAACAATTACTTACCGGCCTCGAACCACGGTCTCGCCCCGCCTACTCTACTACATATACGTTTTCATCTTTTTATTGAACCCAACATGTAAACATTCATAGTGCAGGGTGGAAAAAGTATGTGAACCTTTGGGTTTAATAACTGGTTGACCCTCCTTTGGCAGCAATAACCTCAACCAAACGTTTTCTATAGTTGCAGATCAGACCTGCACAACGGTCAGGAGAAATTTTGGACCATTCCTCTTTAGTAAAGTGTTTCAGTTCAGCAATATTCTTGGGATGTCTGGTGTGAATCGCTCTCTTGAGGTCATGCCACAGCATCTCAATCGATTGAGGTCAGGACTCTGACTGGGCCACTCCAGAAGGCGTATTTTCTTCTGTTGAAGTCATTCTGTTGTTGATTTACTTCTATGCTTTGGGTCGTTGTCCTGTTGCATCGTCCATCCTCTGTTAAGCTTCAGTTGGCGGACAGATGGTCTTAAGTTTTCCTGCAAAATGTCTTGATAAACTTTGGAATTAATTTTTCCATCGATGACAGTAATCCGTCCAGGGCCTGAGGCAGCAAAGTAGCCCCAAACCATGATGCCCCCTCCACCATATTTCACAGTTGGGATGAGGTTTTGATGTTGGTGTGCTGTGCCTTTTGTTCTCCATACATAGCGTTGCGTGTTCATTCCAAACAACTCAATTTTGGTTTCATCTGTCCACAGAATGTTTTGCCAGTAGTGCTTTGGAACATCCAGGTGCTCTTTTGCAAACTTCAAACGTGCTGCAATGTTTTTTTTGGACAGCAGTGGCTTCCTCCGTGGTGTCCTCCTATGAAGTCCATTCTTGTTTAATGTTTTCCTTATTGTAGATTTGTCAACAAAAATGTTAGCATGTGCCAGAGATTTCTGTAAGTGTTTAGCTGACACTCTAGGATTCTTCTTCACCTCATTGAGCATTCTGCGCTGTGCTCTTGCAGTCATCTTTACAGGACGACCACGCCTAGGGAGTGTAGCAACAGTGCTGAACTTTCTCCATTTACTTTTTCTTTCAACTGTATATGGAGAAAAGCAAGGGTCCTAAAACCGATCCCTGAGCTAATCCATAATTTACTTGCGTAAGATTTGATGATTTCCCATTTAAAGGGACATATTGATATCTGTCTGTTAAGTAAGATCTGAACCATTGTAGTGCCTGTCCCTGAATAACGGTTATAATCGTGTAAATGATCTAATAGTATTTTATGGTCTACAGTATCGAAAGCAGCACTAAGGTCAAGCAGGACTAAGAGTGAGATGTTTCCTTTATCTGATGCAATAAGAATGTAATTTGTAATTCTAACGAGCGCAGTTTCAGTGCTATGATGCCGTCTTAAGCCAGACTGAAACTTTTCGTGCATGTCATTATTTTGTAGGAAGGTGCACAATTGAGTTGACACCACTTTTTCTAGTATTTTAGACAAGTATGGGAGATTTGAAATCGGTCTATAGCTTACAAGTTCATTGGGCTCTAAGTTTGTTTTTTTGATAAGAGGCTTAATTACAGCCAACTTAAAGGGTCCTGGGACATGGCCTAGATTAATTGACGATTTGATAATGTTATAAATGGGCTCAATTGCAACAGGTAGTAACTCTTTTAATAAAGTAGTCGGAATGGGGTCTAATAAGCATGTTGTCGGTTTGGATGTTGCAATAATTTTAATTAAATCTTCCTGATTTATAGGAGAAAAACACTGTAGCTTTTCTTTTTGGGTGACGGTTGAAACTAATTCTTCCGACACACTTGGAGTTTGGTTTTAGCTATGTTGTCTCGTATTTTGAACTCTCTTTCCATGCAATTTTAAAGACCTCTAATTGGGTTGGCTATAGAATTCATAGTTTAACATAATTAATATTGCAGATTGAAAATTATAGGTTGTTTAATATTTGACCTGTGTTTATCTCTCCTTTATCTTAAATGTGTGCTTTCACTGTGCGTGCGTGAGTGTGTGTGTCGATGTGTGTGGAGCATTTGTATGTGGTTTCTATGTCTGTCTTCTGTGTTTTCACCTTTTTCTTGTTTTAAAAGGTATGTGAAATTAATACAGCTACTTTGTAACCATGGAAATTGTAAAAAGCGCTATATAAATAGTTGAGTAGAGTTGAAAGAAACGCTTTCTGTTTATTTTAAATGTAAAAAATATGTGTTACTTTGGAAGAATCACAACAACTACAGATACTACAACATAACAGATCCTTTTATATAACAGGGTGTGTCACCATATTATTTTTATCGTGCTCCCAGTTGCGTAAAATAATATTGACATGCATAATAAAGCACTGAGCGCTTTGGCAATATCTGTGTCTCGTTTCGGAAGGCTGTGTCTTCCGGTGGTCCTATTTGAAGCCTGTTACATCACCGGGGCTGTCTCCTTTTTAGCAGGTTGGACACTCGGCTATGGAAGCCCATTTCCGCGACGTTATTCAAAAAATCAGTCTCTTAAACGTCGTAGTTATCAGATCATGATATCAGATTATCATGATAGTGAGATTAAAAAATCATAATTATGAGATAAAAATTTTAATTATGAGAAATACTGCATATTAGCCCGAGAAGAATTAAGAACAAGGTCATTGCATGATCGTTAGAATAACAAGTTCTTCCATTGCACTGAATATTGAACCACATTTTTAGATACTACTTCAGATGTTCTAATACAAATAGCTGCTGATTTTCAACAGGTATTTGGAAAATGACTGCAGGATCCTCACTTTGTGTATCAGAAAGTGAAAAATTACACTGCCGGAATTCTCAACAGTACCAAAGGCTGTACAGAATTAAATTGTTTTGGCTGATCTGTGCCTGGGCTTAAAATATGTTGCCCAACTTGGGTTGTCTTTAACCCAGCTGCTGGGTAAATATAGGACAGAACACATTTGGGGTTAAGATAACTCAAGAAGTTGGGTTATTAATTTAAAAGCAGGAAATGGGTTGTTTTTCGACCCAAAAAGGTATTTTTTATAAAAATGCTGGTTAATTTGATTTCATAAATGGGTTATATTTTCAAATGTTTTTTATATTCCTTTTAAAATAATCTTTTAAAGTTAAATAAATCACATGATGAAACAAACGAACAAAATTGTATTAGCTTTATTTTAATTAATTTTTGTACATTTGTAGCGATTTAGCTGCATGTTAAAATAAGGATGAGTTTAACTCACCAAATAAGATTCTCCACCAGATCTATCAAGATCACTTACATGAAATGAGATATTTAAAACGTCAATTTCAGTCAAGGAATTAGTTTAGCTCAAAGGAAAATATATATATATATATCGTCATTACACATACATATTTTACAATTCTGATTAGCAATATAGTGATAAAAATCCTATATGTATTCCTCCAGCAAATGCATCAATGATTTATACACTAACGTTATCCCCCCCCCCCCAGGGGGGAGTCCCAAGCCAGGGTGTCCATTAGATTGTCGTCCTCTTTCTTTTCCCTCCCAATTCCTAATTCAAGAGCCTTCAAAGTGGATTGGTGATGGTGTTTTGAATGTATAACTGCCTTGCCCCCAGATGGTGTGCGGGCCAATGACATGAAAGTGATAAGGGGCCCAAAGAAAGTTCCTTTGTTTCTCATGGCGCCTCATTTGCATGGCTCCGACAGTATGGTCAGTTTGCATTTGTTAACTAACTTAGTCATAGACAGAGTATGATGTATGCTATGTTTCTATAACATAGCTCATCATATAGGGAATTCGGAGAGTTGTAGTTAAATATAAAAATGCAAGGCATTGAACTGTGAATCATTCCAATGTAGGAATACATCAAATGAACCCTAAATCAAAACTTGCATATCTAAGAGTTACAGAGTATTTCAAATGGCATGAGCGCCAAGATACAACCTAGACATTTAGATACATTTATAGAAAAGGATAGTTTGATCACATAAGTTCCTATTTGTTAGAGAAGTTTCTCTGGTTAGCCTCAGATGTTAAGTTAGAGATGACACAGTTGCATGTTTCACACTTACATACGAGCCATAAACTTAAAATGATTCAGGCAACATAGGTGCAATAATATGTCAAAAGAAAGCAGTATAAAGTTAAATCTAAAATATTAAGTTTCGAAACTTAACTTTGCCCTCAGTCAAAAACGATTTGCAAATTTATGAAACCAAATATTGAACATAAGATTCAGTATATACCCAAAATTAATAATATTTCCAAAGTGGCTTAAGTTAAAGATTCGTTTTTCTTCTATTGCACATGAAAGATGATTAAAAATCATAATCGCTTTCCTGTAGCTCAGTGGTAAGAGCGGTTGTGGGTTCGATCCCAGGGGATTGCAAATACCTATGTAAAATGTATAGGATAAAGCAATGTAAGTCGCTTTGGATAAAAGCGTCTGCCAAATGCCTAAATGTAAATGTAAATAATCAAAATAATGTTTAGTTGTTACATCAATCTTTCACACGATGTAGTATTAATCAATTTAATAACAATTATGGAAATCAGCCTGCAGCTGAGCAAAAAGTTGCCACTTAAAGAACAAATTACAAACATGAAATTACAGTACAGCCATATAACGTAAAACTGTACTTAAACTGTGCAATTACGGTAGATTGCTGCCAGTACTTTCCTGTGGAATTATAGTACAACTATTAAATGAATAAGGGTTCAAACCTGTAAAATTACAGTTAATGACTGGAACCACTGCTGCCAGTACTTTAGTGTGAAATTACAGTACAGCCGTAAAACAGAAAACTGTACTTAAACATACACTTGCGGTATATAGCTGCCAGTACTTCAACAGTGAAGCTTAAATATATAAAGGACCTCATTTATGAAACGAGCGTATGGTCGTTTCCACCCAAAACGTCTCCGGTTACTTTCGTAACCTTGGTTCCCTGAGAAGCGGGAACGAGACATATGAAAATCCTCCCCTTTTTCACTTTTCCTGAAGTCTTATTGGATAACGTCATTAAAAAAACTGGCCAATTGTCTCAAGAATGCAACAGAATGCAAATACTGACGAATCCAGACAGTATAAATACAGTGCATGTGACGACAATCCTCAGAATCTAGGAGAGAACGCCTGCATGGTGATGAGCGGCGAACATGGCGATCTACGCAATGTCTCATTCCCGCTTCTCAGGGAGACATTCCCTTTCGAGAGCGGTCACGTCGCCATTGCGGAGAACTGCATATGGAACGGTTGTGCAATCCCGTCGTGAGAGCTAGCAAAATCAGCCAGACAAACTGGGTTAAAACACACAAGCATGGGAAGCATACAATTTCAACAATTCGTGAGGTCGCCCTAGCACCAACAGCTGATTTGCTTAAACCGCCCAATGAACTGCTAAATCACTGAACAGGCCAATGAACTGCTAGATCGGGCTCCTGCAAAATTTGCATATCCAAACCCAACAAATGCAGCGGGCTGCGCTGAAAGAGGGCAGACAGCACAACATTAAGAGCCAGCACGGTGTCCCGGGTGGATATAACAGTGATCATAAAAGTACACCAAGCACAGCGTAAACAGCAACGCGGCAACAACTACGTGACAGAAGCGATTATAAGGTAGAAGATAAAGAGTGATCAGCACTCACCGAGAGGACTTCAGACGACAAAGAGGACACATCCAATCTGTAGAACCTGGCAAAAGTGTTCTCACGAAGAGGCGATAGCCCCAGTCAAATGAGCTCGGATACCGAAGGAGTAGTTCTGTGCCTGGCTCTCATTCGCCAAGGTAATAGCGTTCACCACCCAGTGAGAGAGCCTCTGTTTTGAAACAGCCCGTCCTTTAGTTCCCCCACCAAAACAGGCGAAGAGCTGTTCAGACTGCCGAGAGCAGGCCGTGCGATCAATATAAGCCCTCAAAACCCTTACCGGGTAGACCGCTCTCTGAGCGTTAGCATTCTGCAAGTCTGACGACTCGGAACACCAAGCGGGAAAAGAAATGACCTGTGCTCTAAATGGGGTGGACATAGACTTTGGCACAAAACCCGATTTCGGCCGGAGAGTGACGTTGCAGTCGCCGGCTCCAAAAGTAATGAAATCAACGCAGACTGAGAGCACTTGTAAATCCCCTATGCGCTTAGCCGAAGCAAGGGCGAGAAGGAGAACGTTTTTTAGAGTGAGCTCTCTTATGGAGCCTTCAACAACAGCGCTAAGTCCCAAGGCGGCGCCGAAGGGGATCGCGGGGGAAAAAGTCTCCTCCCCCCTCTAAGGAATCTGTCCACCAGCTTGTGCCTACCAATAGATTGCCCATCAACCGGGGAATGAAACGAGGCGATAGCAGCCACATAAAACTTCAGCGTTGACGGGAGGCCGCCGTTGTCCAGCCTGTGCTGCAGGAAGCATAAAATATCAGACACAGGGCAGGACGTCAGGGCGATACTGTTACTACTGCACCATTTAACAAACGCTCCCCATTTGAGAGCGTATAAACGTCTGGTGGAACGCGCATGACACTCCGAAATAGTGTCAAGTACACTCTGAGGAAGTGCATTTAAACCCCCCGAAGCGGCCAGGCATGAAGACTCCACAGCTGAGGGCTGGGGTGAAATATTGTGCCATTCGCTTTGGACAACAGGTCTCTCCTGAGGGTAATCCACCACGGCGGTGCCATTAACAATCCGCTTAGGTCCAGAAACCACGGTTGATTCGGCCAAAACAGAGCGACGAGGATCACCGTAAAACCATCTTTCTCCCTCGTTCGGAGGGACACGCTCTATCGCTCCTTTCGCGAGCAGGCTGCAAATTTTCTGCCTCCACCCTCAGATCCCTCGTGGCGTCCGTATCCAGGCTGCCGCTATCCAGCGACTGAAGGATCTTAGCCTGGAACACCTGCAGCACCGCCATTGCCAATTAAAACTATAACATTTGAATAACTACACTCTAAAAACCGATGAGTTATTACTTTTATCCAATTGATGGGTTAAACATATTGGGTAGTTTTTTATTAGGTCATACCGGAAGCTTGTTGGGTTATTTCTGTAACTACTCAGCGAGATGGGTTGAAATGGGTATCGAAAGGCATTTTAAATTTCAACCGTCGACCGGTTCGCCACTGCTGACAGAAAAGAGGTAAGTTCATATTCAAATATATACACTGAAAGCTATTTACTGTAATTTTACAGGCAAGCAACCGTTTTCATTTTACAGTTGTGCTGTAATTCCACTGTAAATAACTGGCAGTTATTTACCGCAATTGTACAGTTCAAGTACAGTTGTCTGTTTTACGGCTGTACTGTAATTTTACAGTAAAGTACTGGCAGCTATATACCGCAATTGTATGTTTAAGTACAGTTTTCTGTTTTACGGCTGTACTGTAATTTCACACTAAAGTACTGGCAGCAGTGGTTCCAGTCATTAACTGTAATTTTACAGGTTTGAACCCTTATTCATTTAATAGTTGTACTATAATTCCACAGGAAAGTACTGGCAGTGATCTACCGTAATTGCACAGTTTAAGTACAGTTTTACGTTATATGGCTGTACTGTAATTTCACAGTAATGGCTATGTTATTTTATATTTGCTCTACTGCCCAGATAGCAAATAAATACCTTATTTCTCCCAGAGATGCATAATAATATATTGAATAATTGTAGAACACCAAGAAAATGCAAGTATTGTGTCAGTCACTAACATGACCGGTCAATTAACGATATAATAAGATTATAAAACATCTATATCTAACAGCTTATTAGATAAATAGATACATAAATAGATAAGTAGATCTTTCGCATGTTACATGCATTGTGATGGCAAGGAGTCAGAAATGGAAGACAGGCCCCCTAGGCCTACAGTAATGGTTTAACCCTTCCGCTCAGCAGCCAATGGGAACTCATCACGCTTACACGTTCAAACTGGGCAAGTTGCCAAGGGCTCAAAAACACACGAAATTGACGTCTGACGTCACGCGTAGAGTACGGGTTGTTTGTGCGTCGAGAATGCGTTGTTTGCGCGTTGTTTACGTGTAGAGTACGCGTCGATTTTCCACACGTAGACTACGCGTACACTACGCGCAAACAACGCATACTCTACGTGCAAACAACGCGTAGAGTACACGTTGTTGAGGCGTTAAAATACGCACGTTTTTGACCCTCCTGGCGTTCCATAATGTAGAGTACGCGTTGTTTAAAATACGCACGTTTTTGACCCTCCTGGCGTTCCATAATGTAGAGTACGCGTTGTTTGCGTATGGAAAGCTTTTTGGGTCATATTTCGCCATCAACCAGACGCCTGGTGTTCAGAAGACGCCTGCTTTTACGGCGTTTAAGACATACAGACGCCTGCTTTTACGGTGTTTAAGACATACAGACGCCGTAAATTACGGCGATTTCGCCGTAGAAACGTTCTTAATATCGGCGTTTTAAATGCAATGCGAAGCACCGTTCATTTCGCTTCTGTGTTACAAAGAAGCCGTAAAAAGCGGCGTTTTCTATAATATTAAAATCAGCCCAGCCTTTTCTACACAGTCCCGCCCCTCCAATGAATAGAAAGACATGTGTAGTTGAATGTCGATCTGAATAACGTTTCCTGTCTTTAACTTTATTGCGAATAATGCTTAGACTTTCAGTATGTGAAATTTTTCCATTTGGCGTGTTTATCCTCCTTTTCGTTTATCATATGTGTACGAGTGGTACATCTTTTAGCGAAGACGTTCATGACACTTTGTGAGTTTATCTTTGTGAAATGCATTACTCATCAGTGTCAGTCTCGGTGGCGTAGTGGACAGCATGCGCAGAATCTGAATTTCATCTCTTTTAACGATTGGAGGTCAACTCCGCGGTCCGACCATATTCTTCATTCCTTTTGAATTGTTCTATTGGGTCATGTTTTTAAATGTTGGAACACTACCTGTTGCTGGCAACTTATTAAATGACAAGAAACGCTTATTACAAGCCAACGGTCTAAGGCCTGAATGCATGTAACAGCTGCGGGCTAAGTCTACTTTACTGTGTTGCTGTTGTAAGCATGTTTTTATTGATTAAAAATGATTTCCCATCTACGAACCCGTTTGTATTTCCATTTACATGTAGACTGCACATACTGCATGCATTAAGTATAGACCCCTATAAGTTTTTTACGATCAAAAATCAAAAAAATGGAGGAGACTGTTCACTTACAGAAACAGTAAGGGAAAGGCTAACCAAAAAATATTGTTGCGTTATTATTATACAGCAATTTTTAAAGGAAAATATAGGCCTAGTTTATAACTTACTTATTTGTAAATACGTAAAAGGAATGCAACACAAAAGCACTGGATATTTAGGTTATATACGCTCAATCCACATCGAGCTGAGTTTATTTATTGAAAAAATACGTGCTTTGACGAGTAAAATAAGTCATATCTAAATTAAAGTTTGTTTCTTATTCTCAGTCTCTTGATGCCGGCTGCGGAGAAACGCGCTCGGCTGCCTACATAAATACTGCTTTCTTTCAGAAGTTGCAAAGCGATCATATTTGTTTTAATGTTTTGTATTTCGTGATGGCGATTTTGACGAGGCAGGCGAGGCCGCTTATCTTAGTTTTAGTGCGGGACTTTTGCATAACTGCATTCTGTAAATTATTTTTATTTATTTGTACGAATAATAAATAACTCCCTTAACTCTTATTTGCTTTGCCAAATTATTTAGCCTTAATTATGCGTGCGTGTTGATCTTTTCAGCAGAGTCATGGACTTTATTATATTTACGGGCTATTATATAATTTATAGTAATGTATACTATTTATATAATCAATTTATAAATGATTGCAAAATTAAGATGTTTTCTTCGAGATGTTTTGTGTCAAACCAAGAGTTAGAAACTTGTTCATCATCTCCAGAAGGGATCCCTATGGACTGCTCACTGGTCCTCCCCAAAAGACCATATTAACATATATAACACATGTATAATCTTTATAAAGTGCTATATTATAAAAAAGAATGCTAAAAATGATTTGCGCTCTTCGTATGAGAAATAGTTCAAATGAAAAAGAAGCAAGGCACTTTTGAGAGTATAAAATTAAAGTATCCCGACAAGGTCTTTTGTTTCTAATTTTAAAGCCATTAGTTAATAAAGGCTGTTTTACTTATTCTATCAAGTTCCATGGTTTTAAATGCGTTCATGAATTGAACTAGCTTTAGCTTTGATTCTATACAAACACTTTTTCATTTTTATACTATTTATACTATGTGTTATATATGTTGATAACTTTATCTCTTTTATGAAAATAAGTTGTTGTGTCATGTCAAGGGCATAGTCATAATAACATTTTTAAAAAATAGTACTTTATATAATCTAAAAATGTAATTTAAAATATGATTTACAAATCAAATGATTAATATAAAATGATACACCATTTAATGTTTTGTTTGTATCTTAGAGTTGCCAGCATGATACAACAATTTGTTGCTGGGTTGGATTCCTGTGGCCAGCTGTGACAAGCTATTCAGAGGAGCTTTGCAAAGTTTGGCCCATTGTTCACATACACAAATCAAAAACTATCTCGTAATGACATTCGAAAGCTGTTCAAAATCAAGTGGAGTACACATTGAAGCAATAACAGGGACCTGGAGGAGGACACCATCTTTCTGTGGGAGTGCCGGCTGATGTCTATTGAAAGTAAACAATACATATCATTTAGGTAAGATGCATTGGGCAAAATGTCATATTTTCAGTTTGTGTACTTTTTTCTGATTTCTATAGAGAATGACTTAGACATCACGTTTGAAGACAGTTTGGTCTTTGCAATGGGAGGCGATTCTGTTCCTCCACTAGGTTTTCCACGAGACTGCGAAATCCATTTCTACGATCAAGAGCCAAGAAGCAGCGGATCCCATTCTCCTCTACCTGTGCCCTTATTCTGTACCTGCCAAGGGACATGACAGCAGAAACAGAATTCATGGAGCTCCTAAAAAGGCTCGCCATAAAAGGCTCGCTTTTGAAATGCGTAATATTGTTTGTTTTACATTGGTGCTGATTGAGGTTGGAGTTTAGCCTAGTACATTTTATCCTGCTAATAGAGGCTGTAAAAAAAGTTCGTTATTTCGGTGTTCGGTGTCACGTGGTCCTCCATAAATCATTCTAGTATGCTGATTTGCACAGGAATATGAAAAATAGATTTTCAAAATGTATAATATGAACCATTGTTAATAACTGCTATATTAAAATAATTTATGAAGGATCATGTGAAACCGAAGACTGGAGTAATGATGCGGACAAATTCAAATTTTGATAGTTTTTTTACCTTTCCTGCCAAGAACAGAGTAAACTTCTTCTAAACCTCAAGTTCGTGTCTGATTTTCTGTGTGGTGCTGCGAGCCTGCGACAACAAAGTATATTGTCTTGTAATTTTCTGTTAAGGGCACTAATAACAACAAGAATAATATAAATATTACATTGAAACGGGGATCAGTCATTGTAATGCTAAACACTTTGCGTTGCTTAACAATTCCTTTGTACAAATACGCTTTAACAAATGCTACATAACCGGTAATGTCAGGGATTAAATTTGAGTGTCTATTTACACCGAGCCCGCCATGTTCGCTGAAGTCAAGATGAAAAACGACTTTGCTTGCGCATTTATTCTAGCGGGGTGGCGCGTAAGAGCGCTTATCGAATACTTTTCACACAAGAGACCGATTTCGAACCTCCCCTTTGCCTCTTTTTTGCCCATCTCACATCAGATCGTAAAGGTATCTATTTTCAATCAAATTAAGAGGTTATGGCCAATTTAGAATTGGGGTAGGCTTGTTGTCAATTGGCGTCCATTTAATGATTCAATACATACAGGCAATGCAAGTTTATTTATATAACACATTTCAAATAGGTAATTAGATTAGATTCAACTTTATTGTCATTACACATATACAATTACAGTGTAACGAAATGTAGTTTAGGTCTAACCAGATGCAATTAGCAAGTGCAGGATATACAATGTGAATAAATACAGAATACAATATTAGGAAAATACTATATAATGGGCATGTACTATGAAAATACTTTACAGAAGGAATGTTCTATGAAAATATGACAGTCGGTATGTGAACAATATATACAGAAGGCGATACACTGTGAACATTAATGTACTGTGAACATTAATGTACAGGTGGTTATGAACAGATAACAATATAGACTATAGTGCAAGTGCCTCAAGTGTGCATTAATTACAGACATTAACTATAAAGTTGCAGTGCAATAGATGAGTTCATGCGGTTATCAGGTACGGTGCAGTATATGAGTTAATGCGGTTATTAAGGTTACAGTGTAGTAGATGAGTTAATGCAGTTATTGAAGTTATAGTGTAATAGATGAGTAGATGCAGTTGAAACAGTTACAGTGCAGTAGATAAGTTACACTCTAAAAATGGCTGGGTTATTTTTTAACCCGGTATGGGTTGAGTCCGTTGGGTTGTTTTGTTGGGTTACTTTTCCACATGTTAAACACTTTTTGGGTAGTTTTAGTTTTCAAGGTGTTGGGTTAAACCCGCTGGGTTAATGTGCTGGGTTGTTTCTGCTCACCGCTGGGTTATTTGAAAAGTCTCGCGCGCTTACCGCTGAAGACATTGAGTGTACTTCGCAACTTTCATTTTTATTAAGAACAAAGGGGCAAAGTCACTGGCTGGAGCAGTTTAAAGCTAAGTGTTTTACGTTTTAAATGAATATTTATTGAAATAAGCATAATTTGTAACGTTTTGCAAGGCAGCAGTGTCTTAACTAACATTATGGTGTAATTTAGACGACCAGCAACTGTTACCTCAGATCACCATTACATAAATTGACTCGCGTAGTCCTGTGAAGATGCGCGAAAATGCGAATTAATACAATTTTAGTGAACCCCATCACATATAAGCTAAGTTTATGAACTTTAGTGAGAATTTAACAAAATTTGAGTCAAACCGGCGAGTGCCCCGCGAGCGCGGTCAAGCATTCCCGGTTCAGGAACCCCTCTCTCGGTGTCCACTCTGGATATAAAGCGGCCAGTCAATTATGTTGCTCCCTCTGTTTTAAACCAAACATTTCAAGGTTTGTGCACATATTAAAGAAAGACGAGTGTGGGAGCCTGTATTTAATGAGTTGATTTGCTGCACGTGTTGTTTCTTGGTGTATTAAGTGGTGTAATTCATAATGTATTATACATAATTTATATGTCTTTAGTTATTTTTATTAATTGACATTTGTTGCTACATATTGTGGAGTATGTTTATGAGTCATTTATAATGTTATTTATAATGCTTGTTAATGTTTGATATGAAACACTTTTATTTATTATAATTAAACTGTTTTCTTTTAATTATGCAAATCTAAAAATATTGCTGTTACTGGGTGTAAAAGTTAACATTTTTATTAACAATTATTTTTACAGTCAAATATATATATTTTTTAAATGAATGTCAATTGTCTTGATTGACAATGAAGTACAGAATAAATTAAGAATAACCCAGCAAGAATAACCCAGAATTAAACACATGAATATTTAAAATGACTACATTTTGGGTTTTTTCAATAACCCAGCATGCTGGGTTATCATGTGTAACCCAGTGTGCTGGGTTACTTTAACCCAGCATGTGTTCTGTCCAATATTTACCCAGCGCTGGGTTGCCAATTGGGTTGTTTTTAATCCAGCCATATTTAGAGTGTAGTGCAGTTATTGAAGTTACAGTGCAGTAGTTGAGTTAATGCAGTTATTGAAGTTACAGTGCAATAGCTGAGTAGATGCAGTTAATAGAGTTACAGTGCAGTAGATAAGTTAGTGCAGTTATTGAAGTTACAGTGCAGTAGATGAGTTAATGCAGTTATGAAAGTAGTCCATTAGTGCAAATGACCATTCAGTGTAATATTCCTGGTGTGCAAGTGAGTGGTATAGAGTGCAAATGATGCTATGGTGTGTAAACAGTCTGGTAGAGCAGATAACATGAAGTACTCGTGTGTACTGTTCAGTCATGCATGGCAGCCCTGTAGTGCAATGTAAACAATGTAATAGCAGCCTTAAAGTTACAGTTATGAGGGGTAGTGGAATCAGTGGGGAGTAGAGTTCAATAATGAAATAGCTCTGGGAAAAAAGCTATTTCCTAGTCTGCTGGTTCTTGCCCGGAGGCACCTGAAGCGCCTTCCGGAAGGCAGGAGAGTAAACAGTCTATGAGCAGGGTGAGAGGAGTCCTTGAGAATGCTGCGAGCTCGACTCAGACAGCGTTTCTTCTGTATGTCCTCAATGGAAGGGAGTGTAGTCCCTGTGATGCGCTGGGCTGTTTTCACCACCCGCTGCAGTGTCTTGCGCTCAGCAACAGAACAGTTCCCGTACCAGACTGTGACACAGTTGGTCAGGATGCTCTCTATCGTGCAGCGATAGAACTTCACCAGGATAGTTGAAGACAGTTGGTTCTTCCTCAGTGTCCTCAGAAAGAAGAGACGCTGGTGAGCCTTCTTGACCAGGCATGAGGTGTTGGTGGTCCAGGACAGGTCCTCCGAAATATGGGTCCCCAGGAACTTAAAACTGGAAACACGTTCAACAGCCATCCCATTAATGTGGAGGGGGTCGTGTGTGTCTCCTTTCGCCTTCCTGAAGTCCACGATGATCTCCTTTGTCTTGGAGGTGTTAAGGAGCAGGTTGTTGTTTAAATGCCATGTGGCCAGATGCCGGATCTCCTCCCTGTAAGCAGTCTCATCGTTGTGGCTGATGAGACCAATCACTGTTGTATCGTCTGCAAACTCGATGAAGGAGTTAGGTCCGTTCACAGGCCTGCAGTCGAGTGTGAAAAGGGAGTAGAGAAAGGGGCTCAGTACGCAGCCCTGTGGTACACCAGTGTTGAGGGTGATGGTGGAGGAGCAGATGTGGCCTGACCTAACAAGCTGAGGCCTGTTTGTCAGGAAATTCATAATCCAGTTGCAGGTTGATATTTGACCTGTGGTTCTCTCTCCTTTATCGCCAATGTGTGCTTTCACTGTGTGTGTGTGCTTGTGTGTGTGTGTGAGAGTGTGTTTGTGTGTGTGTGCGTCTATGTCAATGTGTGTAAGTATGTTTGCATATTGTGTGTGTGGAGCATTTGTATGTCTGTCTTTGTTGTTTTCACCTTTTTTTGTTTTTACAGGTATATGCCTTTAGTTGTTTTACTTGTA
This sequence comes from Triplophysa tibetana, assembly GCA_008369825.1. NCBI lineage: Eukaryota > Metazoa > Chordata > Actinopteri > Cypriniformes > Nemacheilidae > Triplophysa > Triplophysa tibetana. The sequence goes on from CM017899.1 coordinate 4,474,513, forward strand.
TTCAATGCGTCTCATGTACAGCTGCTTTGTAACAATGAACATTGTAAAAAGCGCTGTATAAATAAAGTTGAGTTGAGTTGTTAATGCCAAGGTTTCCAAGTTTGATGATTAGCTTGGAAGGGATGATGGTATTGAATGCAGAGCTGAAGTCTACAAACAGCATGCGTGCATAAGTGTCCTTATTGTCCAGATGTGTGAGCACCGAGTGCAGCGCCATGGACACTGCATCATCTGTGGTCCTATTGTTACGGTAGGCAAATTAGTATGGGTCCAGTGTGGATGTTAGAGAGTCTTTTAGGTGTGACAGGACCAGCCGCTCAAAGCACTTCATAACAATAGGTGTGAGTGCTACAGGGCGGTTGTTGTTCAGGCATGTCGGGCTGGGATGTATCGGAATGGGCACAATGGAGGTGGATTTAAAACATGCTGGAACCACTGCTTGGGCGAGGGACAGGTTGAAGATATCCGTGAAGACCCCAGCGAGCTGCTCCGCACATGCCCTGAGTACGCGACCAGGGATGCCATCTGGGCCAGCAGCCTTGCACGCGTTTATCCGGCTAAGTGCAGTGTAAACATCTGTGGAGTTTAGTGTGATGATTGGGTGGTCAGTACGTAGAGGGTTCCTTATTGTCTCTCTCAAAGCTCACTCAGGAAGGCGGCATCTGTGGCTGTGGGGGTGGAGTGGTTGGGTTTGTAATCACTTATGGCCTGGATGCCCTGCCACATGCGTCGAGGGTCAGAATTGGAAAAATGCTCGTCTAGCTTCAACTTGTAGCAGTGCTTGGCCTTTTTGATGCCCCTCTTCAGATTTGCCCTGGAAGTACTATAGGCCTGTGCATCACCTGATCTGAAGGCAGTGTTGCGTGCTTTCAACAGGAGGCGCACTTCCTTGTTCATCCATGGCTTCTGATTGGGGATATGGTGATCTGCTTCTGACTTGTAACACTATCAATGGTGGTATTGATGTAGTCCAATACAGAGGAGGTGTAGCTGTCTATGTCCGTGTGAGAGCCACTGGTGGCCTGAAAAGCAAACATACTCCAGTCTGTGTATAGAAACCTTTTCTGGAGTGTAAAGTCTGCCCCCGCAGGCCACACCTTGATGGTCTTCACTGATGGCTTCACACGATTAATGAGAGGTGAATACTTGGGGGTGAGGAACAAAGAAAGGTGATCACATTGACCCAGGTGGGGGAGGGGGGTCGCGGCGTAAGCTTCAGCCATGTTTGTATAGACATGATCCAAAGTTTTGTTTCCTCACGTGTGACAGGAAACATGCTGGTGAAATTTAGGGAGCACCGTCTTTAAGTTAGAGTGATTAAAATCTCCCGCAACAATAAATGCAGCCTCTGGGTGTGCAATCTGTTGTTTACGGATAGCTGCATGAAGTTCTTTCATAGCAAGCTTGGCATCAGCATCCGGTGGAATATAAGCTGCCGTCATAATGGTAGAAGTGAATTCCCGTGGCAGATAAAATGGTCTACATTTAACCATGAGAAACTCAAGGTTAGCCGAGCAGTGTCTCCCGACAATAACAGAGTTCGTGCACCAAGCTTTGTTGACATAAATGCACACTCCACCTCCTCTTGTCTTACCAGATTCCTCTGCCGTTCTATCCGCCCAGTGTGTGTTGTAGCCTGCTAACTCAATAGCGTTGTCCGCTATGCCGCTGTGTAGCCATGTTTCCGTGAAGATTATGACATTGCAGTTCATAAGTCTTTTGTTGTTGATGATTGGGAGTCGAATCTCATCCATTTTGTTCACTAATGGTGAGTTATATAGAAATTACAATAAAAGAAGGATACATGATATAAAAGAGATCTTTAAAAAGCGTTAATTCTTTTAAATCACACATACTTAAGAATTGAAATAACAATAAATAGGAAATCAAATGTGCAACTGAAGGAAAAGGAAGACAAATGCCCGACTAATTGTGTTTTTAATCCGGATGTTAAAAGTAGCTAATTGTCAGCAGGCAGACACGGGACACGGAGGTCAGTGCAGTGACAAGAGGGTTTATTGAGATACAAGACAGAACATGGATAAAGCGCACACAGTGGAGACGAGGAGCTTGAGCTAAGAGAGTCTATGAGTCTTATCTGGTTTCAGAGTAGATTGTTCAGTCCACTGGAGCAGACGGGAAACAGGAGAGCCAGGAGTCGAAGGCACACACAAAGGTTGAGTGGAATCCAAAGTCCTTGGTGAATCCTCAGGAGATAATGCTGTAGGGTATAATCTCATGGAAGGTTTGAGACCAGACAGTGAGTGAACCGGGGAAGTGTGACTTTATAGTGTGGGGTTGGTGATTGGTGTCAGGTGTGTGATCAGTACTCAGGTGAGTGAGATCTGTTGATTGCAGTGAAGCTGGTGGTGTCTGTGTTGACTCTCTGACATTACCCCCTCCTCCAGGGGCGGCTCCTGACGCCCGCTGACGGGGGCGGCCTCGGCCTCTGGGTGCAGGACGATCTGGATGAGCTCTGTGAAAGTCCGTCAGTAGAGCAGGGTCGAGGATGTCATCTCGCTGAACCCAGGATCTTTCTTCGGGTCCATAACCTTCCCAGTCTATCAGGTACTCGAGTCGGCCGCCCCGTCGCCTGGAATCCAGAATAGCCTCCACCCGGTAGATTAGGGTTTCTTCAATCGCCTCTGGAGGAGGAGTTATGGATAGCTCCTCTGGTTCTGTGGAGGATGGAGACACGGGTTTTAGGAGTGAGACATGAAATGAAGGGTGAATGCGGTACCTCGGGGGGAGCTGGAGCCGGTAGGTGACGTCATTTATCTGCTTCTCAATTGGGAAGGGACCTATGTAGCGGGGAATCAGCTTACGGCAGGATTGACGGAGACGCAGATCCCGAGTGGAAAGCCAGACTCGATCCCCTGGACGATAGACCGGGGTAGGGGATCGTCGGGCATCTGCAAATTGCTTGTGTTTCCGTACAGCATGCTGCAGGTGGATATGGGCTGAGTCCCACACTCTCTCACTCACTCGAAACCAGTGGTCAATAGCTGGGACTTCCGATGGTTCCTCAGTCCAGGGGAACAACGGGGGTTGGTAACCGAGTACACACTGGAACGGGGTGAGACCCGTGGTGTTTTGTTTTAGGGAGTTCTGTGCGTAAACGGCCCACGGAAGGAAACGGTTCCAGCTGGTTTGGTTGTCGTGACAGTAGTTCCTAAGATATCTCCCTATCTCCTGTATCTTCCGCTCAGTCTGGCCGTTGGTTTGAGGGTGATAACCGGAAGAGAGCTTGACTGCCACTTGGAGGAATTTGAAGAAGGCCTTCCACACACGTGAGGTGAACTGTGGTCCACGGTCAGAGACGATTTCTTCCAAAGTTGCGGAATACATTGTGGAAAAGGGCCTCTGCGGTTTCTAGAGCGGTAGGTAGACATCGCAAGGGAATGAGCCTGCAGGCCTTGGAGAAACGGTCCACCGTTACGAGTATGCAGGTGAAACCATCTGATTTGGGGAAGTATGTGACGAATTTGACCCCGACGTGGGACCAGGGTCTACGTGCAGTGTTGTATAAAGTACTAGAAAGCAATACTTGAGTGAAAGTACAAGTATCGTACTAGAAAAAGACTTTAGTAGAAGTAAAAGTAGCCTTTTATAATAGTACTTGAGTAAAAGTCTTAAAGTATCTGATATATACTTTACTTAAGTATCAAAAGTAATTTTCTGATATTTAATGTACTTAAGTATTTGAAGTAAAAGTACTTTTTTTTTTTAAAGCAAGCGGTTAGAACTTTGATTGTGAACTTTATTGTGACTTTCTTATAAGTTCAAAAAACAAACAGCATATTTTTGAGCTGACATATAAAAAAAAACAGAAACAGAAATTTTACTTTTGTATGAACTAAAACTGTACAATTAAAAATAAATAATAACATTTCTTTCAAAAAAAAAGACCTGCTGGTAGGGACTCGGGAGAACATTTTGGTGATGTGGTATGAGCATTTGTAGGGGTCACTCCCCAGCTCGCTCACACACACACACACTAACACATACACACGTCCAGCAGCTACTAATACGCCAGTCATTAGTTGAAACTGAAAAGGTGTCTGTTCATCTTTAAAAGAAGCTGGTTTTCAAAGTTGCTAGAATTCAGTCTTGCTCTTCTTGGACTGAAGACAAGTCCTGTGATGCTAAATAGCCTTTCACAGGCCGCTGAGGCAGGTAGAGGAGTGTTCAGCTTCACAGAAAGCTTGCACACTGCTGGGAAGGACTTCAGCAAGTCCATGTGATCTGCTGAACAGGCCAAGTACCCATCTAGCTGTTTGGCGCCATCTTGTATTTGAGACGACTGCAGGGCAGAAAAAGTCATATTCATCAGACGAAGTGGACGTGCAAGCATAGCCTATCTGCAATGAGATCTCTTCCAGATGCAGCCTGATGTAGTCAGTTCCTGAAATAGTGTGGATAAAAATATTAATTATACAACTAATGCAACTGTCTAATCTGCCATGACCCCAACATAAACTTTTAATTTAAGGTTTGTTTCATGTTTCATCCATGCACCTATAATTCAAGGTTTCTTTATTAGTACTGATGGTACATTTGTTGTGCAGCAATCAGAATCTTGATTTGTGAATTGCCAGTATGACAAATTGTGAAAATATACATCTAATTATTCACTATCACCATGATATCTTACCCGTTTTGATTGTGGCTTCATCCTTTGTCCACATCGTTCGGAATTTCGGAAGCAGAATCGCAGCAGCGATCAACTCTGGTTCTCCTGACATGTGGCCAAAACGGTTCATGATTCCCACCTGCAAGGCAGGTTATTTATAGCACATTTCAGCAACAAGGCAATTCAAAATGTACTTTATATAAAACATTTAAGCATTGAGACAAAGTGCCAAAGGAACTTAAATATAATTAAAAATAATCATTGAAGAGTAAAGACAATAGAAATACAATAATACAATAAATACAATAATAAAAGTTACCTGTAGAGCATCCACCAGAGGCTTACAGTACTTCAGTGGCAACTTGACTCTGTCAAGCTTGACAGTGAGCAGGTTGATGTTTGGAAGTAGCCAACCCATCATGGCATTTGCTTCTGCTTGCAAGATGTTGGTAGCCTGGGCGACAGGGCTCATGACAGTGGCATACTCTGCGAGAAAGGCGAGTTCAGCTGGATTAAACCTGTTCAAAACAAAACACAACAACATTGTTTTTATAACACTGTAACCATTTCATTGGATTCATCAAAATAACTGCTGGAAGAGTAATTCAGTAAAATTGACCAATAATAAGTGGAAGTTGGCATACAATGTGATGTAATGTAAAGTTCTTATTTGTGTCCACGAAAGAATGGAACAAGGAAAGACATTCCAGATGTTCGATTATGATTAAATAAAACAAAATAAAATAAAACACATAATTCCTACGTACATTGGAAGCTTTAAGTCAGTGCAGATGACTCTGATGGTCCCCTCTCCCTTTTCTTTAATTATTCTCAGCAGTCTTTCCACTGCCAGGAACAGGGAGTTCCACCTGGTGGAATTCGGGCGCAGCAGCTGGAGGGAGCAAGCATCTTCAACCATTTCGGCTGCAAGGGTGGATTTTCCACATTTGTTCCAAAGTGCACTACACTTGCCAAATGTTGAACGGTACACTTTCTTGTACGCCTCATTGGATGTGGCTTTCATGGCATCAACAGTAGCTATTAGGTTGAGTAGATGACAAGCACAGCGCTGGTGCTTTGGGAGCTGGAACTCTAAACCATAATTTTCAGTCAGAACTGCTGACACATCAACACACTCCACTTCTTCATCCCCTTCTTGATCTTCTTCTTCCTCCTCCTCTCCTGGTTGAGATGCACTGCCATAATCACCATCACTTCCAATGGCATTATTGTTCTCATCTTCACCAAAAATGTTGAACGCTTTTATGAAGTTAGAGGCATTGTCTGTTGTTGTTCGCACAATCTTCCCCCGAATTTCAAATTCAGAGTGGATGTCATTCATGGCACTTGCCAACACATGAAATGTGTGCGAACCTCTCAGCTGTTTACAGGCTAGGGCTGCTGAGCATCTTTTGAGACTGTCGCGGGTCAATCCAATGGGCAGTAACACCAATGAAGCTCAGCCTTCTGACAGACCAGCAGTCAGTGGTGGTGGCAATATGGTCAACTCCCCTCATGGCCTCAGTCACAGCCCTCTTCATTTCCCTGGAGGCATCATCAATCATGGAGCGCAGAGTCAGCCGTGACATAATTTTTGCATTAGGCTGCAGTTCCTTCACAAAATCTTTAAATGGTTGTTCTTCAACAACATGGAATGGCCGGAGTCCTTGGACCACATAAGTCACTATAGCTTTGTCAATAGACCTCTGAGACACAGTCCTGGTGTTCACCAATGTGGTCTGCTTGATGCTGGACGTGGGAGTCTCAGGAGCCCTTTTTCTCTTTGTTGATGTAAGCCCTTCATACTTTTTGAGGTGGTGTACATGCTTTCTCTGTTTTAGAGGGAGAGACATTTAATGAGCAACTTTAGCTACAAGATTTAAAAGTCACAAACAGTTGTCATTTGACTGTTTAACTTACTTGCAGTAAGATAATGTTTATGAAACTATATTTCCATCAGTGATGCAAATTACTAGAAACTAGTTCTAATTTGCATCACTGATGGGAATATAGTTTCATTTTTAAAAACGTGTTAACTTAAATGTCACCATATTATCTTGATTCATTAACATAGAATTATAAACAACACTCAGACTGCCACCCTTAACACCTATGCAATAACACTATTAACTGGTACAAACAGCTGTTGTTTGCCTGTAACGTTACTGTACTTGTGTTATCGTTTATCTCCCACTGCATGTACCTTAAGTTAGTTAGCTGCTCTACTAAGAAAAAATCAGCCAACTCGTTGTGTGGCAATAAAAGCACTGTGACTTTGATCAACAATGCAAGCATACATTCACAATTTATAAAACGGATAGTTCAATCCTTCATTCCAATTAGTTGAGCCGCGTTCGAAGCCGTTGTAAATTACTCAACAAACATACAGCTGTGACCACATTACATAAGTGTTACAGCATGAATAAAAATAAATATTAAAATGAATATTTTAATGGAGTAACCGTTTTATAAAAGCAAAAAGCCCCTTGAAGCCGTGTTTTACAGTGGATTTAGAACAGCTACGGGGGTTCTAACATGTGCGCCATGTCAGTTAACGTTACTTAGCAATGTTAACAAGCAGACGTTAGCCTGGCCATCACGTTAGCCAGATATCTGATACGGCTTATGATAACTAATGTTAAATCACATTGACATTGTGGCTTTACTGAATAACTATTAATTTAACCTTCCTCGATGTGCTTCTTCAGGTTGGACGGGGAGTTTTTGAATGCCAAAATTTCTGTGAATTTCGGTAGGCATAAGAGACACTTCATCCGGTAGGAAGAATCTTTCATTGCAATGTACATAAACATTTCTTTCAAATACGGCCACGGATGTTCAACGTTATCTTCACCCTGTTCACCACTATCGTCGGGGTGGTCGTCTATGATAACGGAAGGTCCTCCAGTAGGACTTCCATGGCGCCGGCGTATTCAGTTTTGCTTCCTCCGCCTTAGGCATCAAATAAGCATTACGCTGAAATAGAGCGTGCGGAGCATGCGTAATGCAATCTAGGAGAAGTGATTCGCCAAACTCCCTTATTGCAGTCGCACACATTTCTTCTTCTGATTATGTTATTTAGTTGTAACTAGTAACGACGATGCTTAGTGGAAATATAGCGGAGTAAAATTATACATTTTATCTAGGAAATGTAGTGGAGTAAAAGTTGACATAAATTTAAATAGCGAGGTAAAGTACAGATACGTGAAATTTCTACTTAAGTACAGTAACGAAGTATTTGTACTTCGTTACATTACAACTCTGTCTACGTGGAATAGGAAGGGGTACCAGTTTGCCAGCAGGGAGTTGACTTGGCGTGCGGGAGATGGCGCAAACTGAGCATCCTTCCACAAATTGGGAGACATCCCGGACCATACTAGGCCACCAGTAACGAGCCTGGAGGAGCGAGAGGGTACGCTGGTTGCCTGGGTGTCCTGAGCCCGGGGAAGCATGCGCTGAGCCCAGAAGGTCCTTACATAGGTTGGTTGGAACGTAGACCTTACCCTCTGGGCCTCCCGGTGGAGCGGGTTCGGCAACTGTGGCGGCTCGTATTTGGTCATCCAGATCCCATTGGATAGGGCTTACAAGTATGGCTGGAGGGAGGATGGGTTCTGGTGTGGGGGATTCCTCGGGAGCATGGATTCTGGAAAGGGAATCTGCTTTTATGTTCTTGTAAAGGTGATGGTGAAGTGGAAACGGGTGAAGAAGAGAGACCAGCGTGCTTGACGCGGGTTCATTCTCTTTGCGGTACGGAGGTATTCTGTTGAGGGTCCGGTAGTCGATACAGGGCCGCAAGCCACCGTCCTTTTTACCCACGAAGAAGAAGCTTGAGGCCGCGGGTGAGGTAGAAGATCGAATGAAGTTCTGGCATAGAGCCTCTTCGATGTAATCCTCCATAGCCTTGCGCTCCGGGATGGACAGAGGATACACACGTCCTTTAGGCGGCGTAGCCCCGGGCAGCAGGTCAATGGCACAGTCCCATGGCCGATGAGGTGGTAGGAGGGTGGCTGCCTGTTTGCTGAAAACATCCTGGAACTCCACATGATCAGATGGGATGTTGAGATCTGACGGTGGATCAGGGCTCTCAACACGGGTGGAATTTACTTGGACGGGGAAGTGATCAACCGGAGGTTTGGGTACCGAGGAGATACAATGTCGAAGGCAGGCTGGGCTCCATCGCAGAATCTCGCTGGACTCCCATCTGACTTCCGGAGAGTGTTGAGCGAGCCATGGGCGTCCCAGGATGACGTCTACGGTGGGTCCCTCCAACACCAGGAAGGAGATCTGTTCTCGGTGCAAACAGCCGATACGTAGGTTGATGGGTGGTGATTGATACTTTACTCTGCCTCGTCCCAGCGGCTTTCCCTGGATGGTTTCTATCTTTAATTCCGCATGAGGTAGAAACCGTAACTCTAGTCATTTTAGTAATGACTGGGAGATAAAGTTGCCTGATGAGCCCGAGTCGAGGAGTGCCCGTCCTGCAACGACCGAATGGGGAGTGAGTAATTGAATTTCTAGAAGGGTTAACTTAGAAATGGCAGGAGATCCGGGAATGGTACTCACTACAAGACGTGGCGGGCGAATTGGGGATGCCTTGATCTGGTGTCCAGAGGCCCCGCAATACAGGCACCGACCTTGGGTCATACGAAGTGCTCGTTCCTGGGGAGAGAGTCTGTGGGTATCAACCTGCATGGGTTCAGGTACTGAAGGATAGGCTTCGGGTGAGAGCGGTGAACGAGGTGATTCGTCCAGTTGGCATGCGGTGAGTAACTGGGCGATTTTCACAGTTTTCTGCATGAAATTCTCAAGCCCCAAGCTGTTGTCGTAGATGACTACCTTCTTACGGAGTTGGGAATTCAATCCTTGGCGATAAGCTGTCATCAGTGCAGCCTCATTCCATCCGCTAGTTACAGTTATGCATAACTCCCGCACTAAAACTAAGATAAGTGAAAGCGGCCTCGCCTGCCTCGTCAAAATACCCATCCCAAAATACAAAACATTAAAACAAACATGATCGCTTTGCAACTTCTAAAAGAAGGCAGTATTTACAGTATGTAGGCAGCCGAGTACGTTTCTCCGCAGCCGGCATCAATGAGAAACCGAGAATGAGAAACAAACTTTAATTTAGATATGATTTATTTTACTCGACAAAGCACGTATTTTTTAAATAAATAAACTCAGCTCGATGTGGATGGAGCGTATTATAACCTAAAAATGCAGTGCTTTTGTGTTGCACACCTTTTTTAAATACATTTTTTATTTAATTTCTAGTTTGGTTGTAATTGAGAATCCGTAAATGTGCATTAAACAGCCTAATCAATTGGCTTTTATTTTTGTTTGACAATTTAGCTTAAGATGGCTATGCGTAGGCTACAACTTTCGTTATTGCACCTTTGCTGCTTGTTATTATGTATTTACCAATAAGTAAGTTATAAAACAGGTCTATATTTTCCTTTAAAAATTGCTATATAATAATAACGCAACAATATTTTTTGGTCAGCATTTCCCTTACTGTTTCTGTATGTGAACAGTCTCCTCCATTTTTTGATTTTTGATCGTAAAAAGCTTATAGGGGTCTATACTTAATGCATGCAGCATGAGCAGTCACCATGTAAATGTAAATACAAACGGGTTCGTAGATGGGAAATCATTTTTAATCAATAAAAACATACTTACAACAGCCACAGTACAGTAGACTTACTGTTACATGCATTCAGGCCTTAGACCGTTGGCTTGTAATAAGCGTTTCTTGTCATTTAATAAGTTGCCAGCAACAGCTAGTGTTCCAACATTTAAAAACATGACCCAATAGAACAATTCAAAAGGAATGAAGAATATGGTCGGACCGCGGAGTCGACTTCCAATCGTTAAAAGAGATGAAATTCAGCTCCTGTGCACGCGGTCCACTACGCCACCGAGACTGACACCGATGAGTAATGCATTTCACAAACATAAACTCACAAAGTGTCATGAACGTACTCGCTAAAAAATATGCCACTCGTACACATATGATAAACGAAAAGGAGGATAAACCCGCCAAATGGAAAAATTCCACATACTGAAAGTCTAAGCATTATTCGCAATAAAGTTAAAAACAGGAAACGTTATTCAGATCGACATTCTGCTACACATATCTTTCTGTTCATTGGAGGGCCGGGACTGTGTAGAAATGGCTGGTCTGATTTTAATATTACAGAAAACGGCCCTTTTTACCGCGTCTTTGTTACACGGAAGCGCCGTAATTTACGGCTATGGAAGTTCAAATGGCGAAATGAACTGGGTTTCGCGTTGCATTACAAAACGTCGTTATTAATTACGTTTCTACCGTAATTTACGGCGTCTGTATGTCTTAAACGGCGGCGCGCACGACAGACGCAGCGGCTTCTCTCTCTCCCGACAGAACGGTGTTTTCGTGTTTTTTGTCTTGTAAGTCGCAAAGATTTTGTAAATATTCGTCTCGTCTAACCGTCTTAAAGCGCGCATACAGTCGTGAGTTTCTGCTCGATGTCGGCAGAACCACATTTATAGAGTTAAACTCAGCACACGCCGAAGAGCTGCGGGACCTCGGTCTGCTCCGGAGGTCTACTCCATCACCGGCCCCCACTACCGCATCTCGCCCACAGCGGAGGCGCTACAAGCGGTGTGAGAGGAAGCAGAAGAGGGGTAAGAGCGGAAGTATCCGAGCTAGGCTAGCGGCTAACCCACACAAGCCAGCTATCCCCACCATCGTACTGGCGAACATACGCTCTTTGGACAATAAACTGGACTACATCCGACTACTTCGCTCTACTCAGAGGACTGTAAGAGACTGTTGTGTTTTTGTATTTACGGAAACATGGCTTAACAACAGCGTTCCGGACTGCGCCATTCAGCTCGAGCAGCTAACATGCTATCGGGCAGATAGAGCTCTCGTCGAGGGAGGTAAGAGACGCGGCGGCGGGCTATGTGTTTACATCAATAATAAATGGTGCCGCAACGCTGTTGTGGTCTGCAAACACTGCTCACCCCTGGTGGAGCTTATGATTATTAAGTGCCGGCCGTTCTATCTACCGAGGGAATATACAGCCTTTCTTCTCGTTGCTGTATACATCCCTCCTAACTCCAACAACAACAGGAGTGAGGCACTGAATTATCTGTACCAGCACATCAGCGAGCACCAGACAGCCCACCCAGATGCTTTTCTCATCTTGGCTGGAGACTTTAATCACGCAGACTTAGAGTGTGTTCCCGAAAATATACCAGCATGTTGACTTCCCTACAAAGGGAAAAAACACGCTGGACTTTGTTTACACCACCCAAAGAGGAGCATACAAGGCCCTCCCCCTCCCCCATCTCGGAGCCTCAGACCACATCACTGTCATGCTAATGCCTGCACACAGACCGCTCCTTAAAGGCATCAAACCGACACACAAACAGATTCAAGTGTGGCCGAAGGGGTCTTCAGAGGCACTTCAAGACTGTTTCGACACCACTGACTGGAACATGTTCAAGCAGGCAGCCACATACAACAATACTACAGACCTCCAAGAATACACTGAGACTGTCACTGCCTACATCTCCAAGTGCATTGATGATGTAACGGTCACAAAGACTATCACTGTCCGGGCCAACCAGAAGCCGTGGCTGACAGGGGAGGTCTACAGACTTCTGAATGCTCGGAACGCTGCCTTTAGAGCTGGAGATGAGGAGGGCCTGAGGACAGCTAGGGCCAACCTATCCCGCGGCATCAGAGAGGCCAAGAGACAGTACATCTACAGCCCTCCCTCCAGGACATCTACAGCACCCGTCTCACCCGCAAAGCCCTCAGCATTGCAGGTGATCCCACCCACCCGACACACAGCTTCTTCAGTCTGCTGCCATCAGGGAGGAGACTGCGGAGTCTCCAGGCGAGGACCAGCAGACTGAAGGACAGCTTCATCCATCAGGCTGTCAGGAAGCTGAACTCCCTCCCGTCCTTGCCCCCCCACCCCTCTTTTACCCCACGCAACACTGAACTCTGACACTACGATCCCTCCCCCCCTTTTACAACTGTGACCCGCACCAGTCACTTTGTGCAGCACTGCAGCAATGATCTCTACCTCATCCGGGATTGTCTATAATCTACCTCTTCTGACAGTCTGATAAAAGACTGTTCTTTTTTTCTTGCACTACTCGTATCTGCACAGTTTTGTTTTATTTAACTGGTTTGCACTTTATCTTCCATGTGCCTATTGTCACTTTATCTCTTTTTTTTAATTTTTTTTATTGTTCCACAATGTCCTCATTTGTATATCTGTATAGTTCTTATGTACATATGGTTAAACCGTATTTATCTGTATTTCAACGTCTACTGTCAGTGTTTAATGTTAATTGTATGCACCAAGGGTCTGAGAGTAACGCGATTCTCTGTATGTATGAACTGTACATGTGGAGTAATTGACAATAAAGCAGACTTGACTTGACTTAAACGCCGTAAAAGCAGGAGAAAATATGACCTAAACGGCTTTCCATACTGACGCCCCTCGAACGAGCCTATCGACAAGGAGCGCACTCACGCCTCGGAATACAACTCCCACAATGCACCTTGCGTCGCCCTTCAACAACGCTCGCGAGGTTCTCTGATAGAAAATAGCGTGAAATGTGCAACTTCATCAGTCCAAAGTCACTCGTGCAGACCTGAAAGTCAAATAAAATTAGTTGAACTGATTTTCCTGTGACATCAGAAACGTGTTGTAGTAAGTTGTTAGTGAATGGTGACTGACGGTTGTTTATGTCAGTAGATGGGGACTGGAATTTATCAGTTTGATCATATGTGTGCTTGTCAGGTTAGCAGAGGAATGTTAAAGCGAAGTCTCTTCAGATCTGTGTGAACTCGGCGTTTCTATCTTAATTTTGGCCGGAGGAACCCGACAGTTGCCCGACAGTCAGAGGATCAGGTGAGAGAAAAACTTCAATTGAACGCTAACTATTTATGTTGTGCTAACAGGCTAAGGCTTAATGTGTCACGAGTTTAGCTGTGTCTCTGAGTAAATATTTCACCAGGAATTTCTCATCCCTTGCGGTTTAATGGTCATATATAACCATGAAGGTAATTTATTTTGATAATAAATAGTTTCGGGTCTGTTGGAGATAGTGGTTTAATGCTACATTTGTCGTGTTTGTGTGGTCAAATAGAAACCTCTGCTGTGTCACTATGTACTAAATAGCACTGAGGGTGTTTTTGTTGACCGTCTGTCGATTTTCCATTATCTGCTGATTCGAACACAAAAAGTGTTGTGGAACGGTCATGTGAAAATCGAGGGACACTAAAGACACTTGTGTTGCTTCAAGTGTAATGCTTGAATGTAGCCAATAAAATCACTCTTCACCCTTGAAACTGTTTTGCCAGGGTCATTAACATTAACCCGGGGAGAATGTCATCCTGCATTATATTGTTCTGTACTTCACACTGGTTATACTTTACCAGGGCTCTAGACTATTTTTTTGCACTGGTTGCACCGGTGCGCCTAACTTATTTTCCTAGGTGAACCAGCACAAAAGTTAGGTGCAGCCACATTTTCGACCACATTGCATTTAACGCATTTAAAATTTAACTGGTTCAATCATTTTACATTTTTTAAAATGTCCATATAGGCAAAATTTACTTGTAAATGATTAACTAACAATCTGGTCAACACAAAGTTCTTTGTTTGAAGCACAAATCTACAAGAAAGGTTTCTTACTGAAAAAGTGTTGGTGCGTAATGTGATTCACAGAACTGAAATTCAAACTTAAAAGATCTCATAACTAAAGTTATGTCTGAGGTCGAATGAAGCTCTATGATAAGCGCTATGATATCCAGGAACGGAATTCAGAGAAATTAGTGTTTAAAGGTAAGTGATGAAATAAAAGCACAACAGTCCAGTATCACAAGTAAAAGTCTATTTACAGTGGTAAGATACTCTAATACTCTAATAACTCTAATAACAATTCAATAAAAAAACATTTCCTGATGTTGAAAGTCTATACACTATATACTGTATGAAACCGTTTGAATAAAACGAAAGTTAGGAAAATGGTGCAGCGCACATTAAAAGACTGAGACCTCTGCCATTATCACTACACAAGGAAACTAAAAAACATTACGGACAACAACCAAAAACAGTGAAGCAAGTTTTAAGTTGTTTATCATGTGCATATTGTCTGCACTTTTGATCATCACTTGTATGTTTTGCGATCGCGGTCTGGCTCGCGTGAGCAGCGGAATGGGGAAAACTCCCGGTGCTGCAGACTGGGAGCTCTGTCATCTCACTAAAATAATGTAGAAAACACTTTGCGTGTCATAGTTTACACAGGACTTTTGGGAAATGTTCATTTATACTGCTCCATTCTTAATGTTATGTGGTTTACTTTAATATGTGAACTGTCTTTCCCGCGTCCCAGCGCGACATCCGACGAGTTTTCCCATACATATGTCTAGTCAGTAACAATGACGGGTAAATTTTTTTAACAGTACAAAGCATATCACGCTTTAATGAAGGGAAACGGGGATTTACAAATTGCCCTCATTGTGATCCTTCAAAATGACGGACGGCCTTCAGATTTTTTCGTCATTGGTAAAAAAATCCTTCAATGACAGAGAATTTTCGCGTAACGCGACCTCTGGTACACACACGTACAGGAATATCTGGACCACGGCCAATCCGCCCTTCACTATCTCTGATTGGTTTAGACCACGATATGTGCCTAATGTGTGTCTGTTGTTGAATCACACGGAGACTTTCAGAGATGCGCAGGCTTTTTTTCCCCACGAATGGCTGGTCACGTCGGTGCGACCTCTGATTATTTTTAGTCTCACCATTGAAAAATAAGGTTGCATTTGCGACCAAATTGGTCAAACTCTAGAGCCCTGTTTACCATGGTTTAGTAATTCATGACGGGTTGAAGTCAGGTGTGTTGCCATTTATGTCATAATACTTTGTCAATTACTAGCTTAATATGTATAAAACTGAAAGTAAGCCAATTTTGAAATCTTATTTACGTTTACTGGGTTTTTGTGGGAATTCTAAGCGGAATGGACTTGCAAGTGTTAACTATAGATGATATTAGTTTGTAAGTCATGCTCCGAAGAGCATAAAAAAAACTTTGTGATTGATGGGCGATACAATTCCAGATGACTTCTATTGTTCAGTTGAACACTTAATCTACAGTTGAAAGAAAAAGTATGTGACCCCTTTGGGCTTACTTGGATTTCTTCATAAATTGGTCATAAAATGTGTTCTGATCTTCATCTAAGTCACAACAATAGAGAAACACAGTCTGCTTAAACTAATACCGCACAAACATTATATGTTTTCATGTTTTTATTGAACACAACATGTAAACATTCATAGTGCAGGGTGGAAAAAGTATGTGAAACCCTAGGCTAATGACTTCTCCAAGAGCTAATTGGAGCCAGGAGTCAGCCAACCTGGGGTCCAATCAATGTGATGAGATTGGATGTGTTGATTAAAGCTGGCCTGTCCAATAAAAAACACACACCAGTTTTGAGTTTGCTGTTCTGAAGAAGCGTTGTCTGATGTGAACCATGCCTCGCACAAAAGAGCTCTCAGAAGACCTACGATCAAAAATTGTTGACTTACATAAAGCTGGAAAGGGCTACAAAAGTATATCTAAAAGCCTTGATGTCCATGTGTCCACGGTAAAACAGATTGTCTACAAATGGAGAAAGTTCAGCACTGTTGCTACACTCCCTAGGCGTGGTCGTCCTGTAAAGATGACTGCAAGAGCACAGCGCAGAATGCTCAATGAGGTGAAGAAGAATCCTAGAGTGTCAGCTAAACACTTACAGAAATCTCTGGCACATGCTAACATTTTTGTTGACAAATCTACAATAAGGAAAACATTAAACAAGAATGGACTTCATAGGAGGACACCACGGAGGAAGCCACTGCTGTACAAAAAAAACATTGCAGCACGTTTGAAGTTTGCAAAAGAGCACCTGGATGTTCCACAGCACTACTGGCAAAACATTCTGTGGACAGATGAAACCAAAATTGAGTTGTTTGGAAAGAACACGCAACGCTATGTATGGAGAACAAAAGGCACAGCACACCAACATCAAAACCTCATCCCAACTGTGAAGTATGGTGGAGGGGGCATCATGGTTTGGGGCTGCTTTGCTGCCTCAGGCCCTGGACGGATTACTGTCATCGATGGAAAAATGAATTCCAAAGTTTATCAAGACATTTTGCAGGAAAACTTAAGACCATCTGTCCGCAAACTGAAGCTTAACAGAGGATGGACGATGCAACAGGACAACGACCCAAAGCATAGAAGTAAATCAACAACAGAATGGCTGCAACAGAAGAAAATACGCCTTCTGGAGTGGCCCAGTCAGAGTCCTAACCTCAACCCGATTGAGATGTTGTGGCATGACCTCAAGAGAGCGATTCACACCAGAAATCCCAAGAATATTGCTGAACTGAAACACTTTTGTAAAGAGGAATGGTCCAACATTTCTCCTGATCGTTGTGCAGGTCTGATCTGCAAACTATAGGAAACGTTTGGTTGAGTTTATTGCTGCCAAAGGGGGGTCAACCAGTTATTAAACCCAAAGGTTCACATACTTTTTCCACCCTGCACTATGAATGTTTACATGTTGTGTTCAATAAAAACATGAAAACGTATAATGTTTGTGCGGTATTAGTTTAAGCAGACTGTGTTTCTCTATTGTTGTGTCTTAGATGAAGATCAGAACACATTTTATAACCAATTTATGAAGAAATCCAGGTAAGTCCAAAGGGTTCACATACTTTTTCTTTCAACTGTATATTAGTAACATGTATAATTGATCTATAAAAATGTCAGCATGGAAAAATGACATGCATCCATAATTAAAATGATCCAATTGACTTCAATGAGTTAGAACATATCTTATGAAGTGAAACAATACATTTGTAAGAGAAAACGCAATGTATTGAGTTTATATATTGATGTGGCGTATCCAACATGCCAAAGTGTAGTGTGAAATCTGTCTGTGTGCTGTACCACTTGACAAAACCAGCATGTCAAGAGATCCAACAGCTTTATTTTCATAATGAATGTATTGAAAGTGGCTTTGCTATAAGCAGCTCAGGGTGACTTGAAGTGAATGCATGTGGTGTTAAAATCTGATCCTCTGTGAATATTTGTGAGCTCTTGTTCAGCTGGTCTGAAATGTGTGTCAGTGTGAAAGACCTTTTACCCACAGACAGAGTCTCTGCCTACAGCCAACCTCATATGATCTGTGGTTCTGAGAACAACAATACTCGCAGTACTACACCATCATTCTTTATAGTCTTCAACCAGCTTCCAATTTCAACTCATTTATCTCACAGAAAACCAAAGGTTTAGGATTACAAGTTGTAAAAACACATACACCGTATGGACGAATGTAAGTAGTGATGTGATGGGGACTGGCACACTTTCTCACTCCGAGTAGATCGTCCTTATTGTTAAACCCTATTGTCGAGTCTGTTTCAGCAGAAGGAGAGAGAAAATGTTATTTTATTAATAAGTGGTGTCATCCATTTTTAAATATGTTTATGTATTTACTAGTGGTGGGCAATGATTATTTTTTTTAATCTAGATTAATCTTGGATTAATCTAGATTAAAATGGCTCATTTGATTTCTGCCGAAGGCATTCAGAATATGTGTGCTACCCAAATAATGACTAAAAGTAAGTCTTTGAGAACGGGTTTCTCAAGCCAGGTGGCACATTAGACCAGGGGCTCATCTCCTGTTTCCAAAATGCATCACAAACTGCTTGAGAAAGCTGTTATACTATGATAATTGGTGATGAAAATTAAATTATGTTCAATAAGATGTACTTATGTTTACTTCCGCATTAGCTAAGGGATGCTTTGCGTTTAGGTGGTACTTGAGACTGGAAGAACTCCTACAGTACATTTACATTTAGTCATTTAGCACACGCTTTTATCCAAAGTGACTTACAAAGAGTCAGGGAGCCATATGTCATACAGGAGCCATAATACATTAGGTGCCAATACAAAGTTACTGCTTTCAACTAAAGCTAGACCACTACCCGTTGAAAGTTTTTTTTTTTTTTTAAACCAACTGTATGTAAACCAATTCCATACAGTAAACAAATAACACATTGAACAAGGTGCAAACAACCTTAGTCTTGTCGAGGTTTCCATTGGGAAGCTCTTAAAAATAAATTTTCCCTGAAGCAAACCCGGCGGCTTCATACCTGCATCCATGTTAGCACGTCACGTTTGATGTGGTAATTTCACAGTAACGTTATGTTGTATTCAGACCAACTTCGAACTACTTGCGCCGCGAATCGCGCGAATGAATCCCTGGTTATGAGATGTGGCAGCGCGAATGACGCGAATGAAGCGCGAATGAAGCCCTGGTTATGAGATGAGGCGGCACGAATCGCGCAAATGAAGCCCTGGTTATGAGATGATGAGGCGGCGCGAATGACGCGGATCACGCGAGTTGAAAACTCTCGTTCTCGCCCCCTACAGTGCAATTAAGCTAGGTATACATCCACGCTAAAATATCAAGGTGAAAGTCATCATAGCTTGCGTAGTATAGACCCAGCTCCCAACCCAACTTTGAGAATAGATTAACGGCGACATTTTTTTTTATCGCGCGATAAGAGTGCTGTGTTAACGGCCCACCACTAGTATTTACCCTTTTTTGTGTTAGTAAAGAACTCAATCAGATACATCAGAAATATTGGTTGATTTATTCATTTTTTATAGTTTGGATTTTTTTCAAGTCGTGTTGAATTTCATTTGACCTCAGTGAAATTACCATAGTTTTAACGTGAGACAATTAATCGGGTTGAATGGAATTTACATTTGTTTTACACATAGTGAACGACTTCAACATGAGTTAAGCATGTTTCAGAGTTTAGCATCACAATTAGCATGTAGGAAACACCCAAAGTAGACAGAGCAATGAAGGTGAACTTCTGGACAGTAAAAAATTGTCTGTGCACTACATGTGTGTGTGTGCGCGTGCGGAGACTCGCGCAGTTCGGTGGAACCACGCAGTCACGAGCGTAAAGGAGCTGTGAAAGACAGCAGTCTTGAACGGACGTTTACTTGCATATTTGACGTTATTGCTCGCGTTGCTGGCAACATGCGATCGGCTTCGAATCGGCAAGACGTGAGACTGACCGGCCGGTCACCGGTGCACCTCTCTCACACAGGTGAAGTCAGAACCGCAGACTACATTCAATCCAGATCCCATTCCTTCTGTGCATTGTGATGACAATTAAGCACGTTTTCTTTTCACATTCTTATTACCCTGATGTTATACTCTTGGGTCTTTTTGTAATTTCAATTATTTTCAGGTTAACTATTGTATAAATAGTAAAAACATATTTTATACATTTTACATATATATCTGAAAGAAAGCATACACTACAAACTGTATGAAAATATTATTTAACTTTTAACTTTTTCTCATGTGTTTTCAGGTGTTCTTCTGTGTGAATGGATCAGGTCAGGATGGGAAATGCTGTTGAGGAACGGCAAGAGCCGCTCCCAAAGGGTGAAGTTCTGCCCCACCCTTCTTCCAGCCAAACAGAGGTAAGGATAGGTCCTCTCTATCCACCCACTGCTAAATTGCAAGCTTCATCTAGAGGATTATGACAGATTCTTTATTAATTTCTATGTCACGCTGATGGTACAGAGTTTGTTGTAGGACCGGAACGAATGTAAAAAAAAGTTTGGATACTTCTTTTCGAAATGATTTATAGTGGATAGTGATTGACATTTTGTTTGGATCGATTTAAGCTGTTTACATTGTGGATGGGCCATTAATCTGTTTACAAATGTATTATTTGGTTGTGGTTAGGCCTGTAGCGACGCGTCAATGACGTCGACGTCAAAAATTTGTCGACGTCATATTTTTTGCGTCGACGCTTCGCAGCAGTTCGCCACACAGACGTGGGAGACCAAAACATGGGTATGGGAATGCTTCAAAATTAGTCCCAAACGTAAATGTGTCTTTATTTGCGCTCTATGCCAAATGGACTTGGCATACCATGCAAGCACAACATCAATGTTGGAGCATCTGATACGGAAGCACCCTATTGTCACTTGTGAAGGAGACAATAACCAGTGAGTACTAACGTCGGCAAAATTAATTACATGTTTGTGTAGTGTAGCTTGAGCTCTGCGCACTTCGGTGGTGCAAGCTAACTATCTTAGCTCTCCATGCAGTTTGTTCATGCTAGGTTGCTACTGGCGCCTAGACCTCTGTGTTTACACAATGTTAGTTATCATCTAATGTTGGCTTGAATGGAAGCTAGCTTACGGCTGCAGAACACCGCTATCTATAGTAGCTGACGTTAGCTAACATGAAAGCTAGCTACTAACCTAACACGAACAAACTGCACGCAATGTATACGCAAAAACGGGAATTTTATGTTGTGTTAAACACTGCATTGTTTTTTTTTTCACTAAAACTTTACAATTTTTTGAACAAGAGAGTTATATGCTGGTACTGTAAAGAGTAAACAGACTGGTCTTTCCTTGTGTAAAACAGTTAAATTATTTTGTTTATTTTATTTTGTGTAAAGCAGAATATTTTTTCCTGGCAAAACTTTTGTTTAATAAAGTATATTATTAAGATTTTGTTGGTATTTATTTGAGATACATTATGTTTTTTACCAATCAAGCAACAGAAAAAAATAAGCGTTAGATTGATTGTCCAATTAGTCGTTAGATTAATCAACTAATCGATAAAATAATCGCTAGATTAATTGTTTCTTAAATAATCGTTTACATCCAGCCCTAGTTGTGGTCAGGTATCTGGTGAACATGTTAATAATGATCATTCAAGAACCAGCGATACTTGATGTCAGGTTTTTATTTCGTTCTACCATTTGAGAATGTTTGTGTTTACAGTGTTGAAAGAGAAGATGATAAAACTACCCTATATACTGTCACTGTTTGCTCAACATCAGTCAAATAATGTGTTTCATCAAAGATCAAGGTCAAACAGGTTTGTGTGAGTTAGTTATGTCAGAATTTTCATTTTCAAATGAAAAGCTAATTACAGTCACCGTGTTCTTCCTCAATAGATTTGTGTTAAAAAAAGCGAGAACACAGAGAACAGATGATTTGTTTATGTGGAATGCAGAAATATAAGCAGTTTTTGTCCAGACATGTGTTAGGGATGGGCTTTATTCACACAACATGAGGAACTACAGCTCCTATACACATTTAAAGATGAAGTGTGTCACTTTTCCATCTGGTTTTCGCAAAGTCTGCTACTGACAGACACATTATATATTAGACATTACATCACATCAGTCCATGTCACACCGAAACACACTAGAGTCATGACTACATTTTTATGACACTCACTGTTCTTTAATGTTATATTATTACTTTACATTTAATTACGCGACAGATGGCCTGTGAATGGAGCTTCATGTAGTGTGTTCTTCGATGGCTCTTAAAGGAGTAGTTCAACTTTGAAATTACACGGCCTCTCATATCAAACCCGTTTGACTTTTTTTCTTCTGCAGAAAACAAAAGAAGATATCGGAAAAGCACAGCTCCCCCAAATTCACTTCTTTTGTAACCAATGCATTTAAATGGTGTGCTGTTAATAACATTCTCCAAAATATCTTCTTTTGTATACTATGGAAGAAAGAAACTGATACAGGTTTGACATGACAAGAGGAGGAGTAAGTGATAACTGAATTTTCATGCATGTTTTTTTAGAAATATGAGAAGTTTAAGGTCAATCATTTAATTCATTTCGATGTTTTGGGGTAAGAGGACGTCAAGGTTTATAATGGTCATCAGCATGATTATGTTTTTTCTTTGGTTTCTGTGAGATGACAGTAGACAGGGTTCATGTGTTCTGTTGGTAGTGTAAAGGTTGTTAGTTTAATTTCCACATACTGTGGTAACAAACGTATACCCTTAATGTACTAAAAATCGCTTTGGATGATGAACACATCTTTCAAACGCACATAATGCCAGTCATTGCTTTCATGTTTTCATGTGTTTGTTATGTAGGTTAAACAGAGGTTGCTCAAAGTTTTGTGTAGTATCAGCTTGACATACATGAACATGAAGGTTACTTCACTCTGCTATGTTCTTGTGTTTATCTGACTGGTGTATCTAAAAGATTGATACCATTCTGGACAGTTTGTGTACCAAAAGATCATGCTTGAATTATGAATATGTTTACATTATAAACACATAATCTTCAACCTTTATTCACTCTTACTGCGATGAAAATATTTGTTTTATTAAGTCTAAAAGGTTGTGATTTGCATTGAATAAAATGTTTTTTCATTGAGAACGTCATGTTCGTTTAGTCTTTAGTTATTGCTGAATTCTTGAATCATAATTAATCTCTCTAACACTTTTTCTTTGTGTGTTTCTGCTGTTGGAATGTGTGTGTGTAGGGTTTTAAACAGGGTCGAACGGTCCTAAACTCTCTGCTGTCGGGGGCTTTCGCAGGCGCTTTGGCTAAAACAGCCGTTGCTCCTCTGGACCGAACTAAAATCATCTTTCAAGGCAAGAAACTCACATTAACCCGGAGTGATTGATTCAACAACATCTTCAGCCGTTAAACACAACAAACACAGAAGTCTACAGATTGATTTACATCATCAAGAGACATCATTTACCATCTTTAAACATTTCTCTCTTTCTATTCCAGTTTCATCAAACAGATTCTCAGCTAAGGTGACTGCTTTTCTTTTTTCTCCTATATCATTCATGAGTATATTACTGTTGTCGCTAGGGATGCACAGATACTATTTCCTTGCCGATCCAATTCTAACACCTGAATTCTGCGTATTGGCCGATACTGATCCTGATCCGATTCGATACTAGCACTGATTTTCTTGATCAAAGTAGAGCTGCATATTTTATCTTTTATTGCCAGAGGTGGATAGTTCTTAAGCATGTTTACTTTCAAGTACATTTTAAAAATATCTGTTTATCAGAGAACCTTGGACAAAAAAATACTTCCCTACAGTATGAAGCAAATCAAACTTACTCCACTACAGTCCATAAATAAATGTTGTTTTTAAACTTTTAAATCCATTAGTATATTAAAATCTACCACTTTCCTTTACTTAAGTATTTTTACTTTTAAAAGTAGAAAAGAATGAAAAGTGCTGATTAAACTTAAGAAAACACACAAAACAAAAATGTGGTCTCATAAAGCACAGATACTTACAAAATGTTTAACAAATAAATCTCTGTTTATTACACAAAACTATCACAGTATAAAAGTCTCCAAACTCGCTCATGCACATCCTGAACACAAAATGATCTACTTAATACATTCGCTTCTACTTTATTTAAAGTCATGCGCATTGGACGCATAATCATTCGCTTAATGCACCCGCTTCACTCACGAGCATCCCGGACGCATTGTGATCCTGAAGTCGCGAGGATCTTTGCTTCCAAGTTCAAAACAGTTATAACACAAAGAGAAGAGATATGTTATGTGTTTAAATCATGGTAAAAAAAGAGTTATTGTGTATGAATGACGCTTAAAATTGACCGCTTCCAGTGCTTGAATCTAATAACATTACACATAACAAATACCGTCTCCGGCAAAATGTATTTTAAACAAAACCACAATCTATTATCTAGTGATAATGAAGAATATTGAAAACATTGGAACAATTAACGTCCTGACTGTTCCCGGACACACGCATGCTGGATGGAGATTGACAGATGACAGCACCAACAGAGGTCGGAGTTTTTAATTATGCTATATTGGTTTATTCCTCGCATAAAGCTATGGAAATTCATGACATCGAATACAGTGCATGACAACTTTTATGGTGATTTCCTGATAGTTAGTCCTTTTTGAAGCTATAGAGTAACATTCACGGTAAACGCAACGGACCGGATTTGAAGGGAACCCGATCAGTCTGATACCCTATCCAGCAAAAGAGACCTGTATTGGCCCCAATTCCGATCCAGAGTATCGGATCTGTGCATCCCTAGTTCTCGCCTTAAGGATCTATCAGTCTGTTTGATAATCTTGATTTTTGGTGTCATGAACATGTTTTTTATGTTTTCTAGGAGGCGTACAGGTTAATATACCGCACATATCTTAAAGATGGATTCTTCAGTCTGTGGAGGGGAAACTCTGCAACAATGGTGCGAGTTATTCCATACGCTGCCATTCAGTTCTGTGCACACGAACAGTACAAGAGGATTCTGGGACAGTATTATGGCTTCCAGGGCAAGTGAGTGTGACTGAACTGCTTTTCATTGAGGTGTAACCTCTGAGAAGAATTCCTTCTTAAAGCAGCAATGTGGAGAATTAAGCCGCATCTAGTGGTGAGGTTGCGAATTGCAGCCAGCTGCTCACTCCACTGATCACCCCTCCCTTTCGAAGCACAACGGTGACTGACACAGAACAAATATGTCGTCACATTTACGCTTTTTGCCGAAGGAGATATCGTATTTACGTGCTCTGTAGAGCCCTTTGTCCATTAGGGTTACTGAATAAACAGTAAATAGAAATGTATGTTGATAGAAATAGATCATTCTAAGGTAATAAAAACATAACGCTTTATTATTTAGAGTCTTTCTACACCTCTGAACTGAAGTTATGTTTATTAAAGTGCTCTTCTGTCAATAGATCCACCAAGAAATTACAAACTGGACCCTTAACTCAAGGAAATCAAATCAAGATCAAAAGTTGAATGTAGGGGACAGTAAATGATGCTGGAGGTCTGCCCCTCTCAGAAACCCATCATGATGATGTCATCTGTGACTGTCCACTCTCTCTCTCGTTCTCTCTTAGAGCTCTGACCCCTGTGCCACGGCTGCTTGCGGGTTCACTGGCGGGCACCACTGCTGCGATGCTCACATATCCACTGGACATGGTCCGCGCTCGCATGGCCGTTACACCTAAAGAAATGTAAGACTGCTAATTATGATGTCATGACATTGGCCATTCTCTCTATTCTTTTACTGTATGTTTGGTGATATCAGCATTTTGACTTTGTTTACATGAAGAAACCTGGATGTACGCCTGTGATTGAAATGTCTCTTGTTGAGTACAATACATGCATTTAAAATACACTTTGGACGAAAAGTGTGGTGTTTGGCTGATGATGATAGGTACAGTTCCGCTATTCTGCTATCTGCTAATTTCAAAACTTTTTGAGTTACAGAAGGGCAAATTATGGAAAAAGGACATAGATCATTCTTTTTCTACAGATTCTACTAACAGATTTACAAATATCGGTATTAATAATAAATTATAAAATGATGATGCTGACATCTTTTCAAAATCTCTCAATCTTAAGTAATGTCCTGTTATGTTGTGATCTCTCAGGTACAGTAATATTCTGCATGTGTTTGTGCGGATATCACGTGAGGAGGGCTTGAAGACGCTCTACAGAGGATTTACTCCCACTATACTGGGTGTGATACCGTATGCAGGACTCAGTTTCTTCACCTACGAGACACTGAAGAAAATTCACGCAGGTAGAATCTCACGGCACATGACAAAATGTCCCTTTTAGTTTTTTGTTGTTATTTTAATTCCCGGAAGTTTCAAAGTATTAAAATTTGCGATTTTCACAAACATTTTTTGTTTCAGAGCGGACGGGCTGCTCGCAGCCGTATTCATATGAGCGTCTGGCATTCGGGGCTTGCGCAGGGCTGATCGGTCAATCCGCCTCATACCCGCTGGACGTGGTACGGAGGCGAATGCAGACGGCGGGCGTCACTGGACACACGTACGGCACCATCGCGGGCACCATGCGGGAGATTGTTGTGGAAGAGGGCGTGGTACGAGGTCTCTACAAGGGTCTGAGTATGAACTGGGTCAAGGGTCCGATCGCGGTGGGCATCAGTTTCACGACCTTCGACCTCACGCAGATCCTCCTGCGCAAATTTCAGCAGTTGGGTTATAATGGGAGGTAGCGGTCGGTAACAAAGACATTAAGGTGTGTCATTGGATGACGCGAGCACAAACGGGTGTGACATCACAGAGCTTGTGGTCCAGAAACAGAGAAGAAACTGTTCTATTCGAGCAAATGCTGCTGGTGAACAGAAGAGGAAAGGTGTGATGTCTTTCACCGATCGTTTTAATATACGTGTTGGATTGTGATATTATATGTACAGATTTTGGTTTTGCCATGCAGGTGTGTATGAGTCTCGGTTTTGTAAGTGCAATATTATCTGTCCTTAATGTCTCTCTGGATACGTAATTAAGTTTGTCTCATAGTATTCTCTGTGAGCTGCGTGAAGATGTTTTATTTGTGGAATGTCAGAGGCCTTCATGAAACAAAGATGTAGAGTTTACAGCACGTTTGTGTGTTAATATAATTGACATAGTAATATTTTTAGTGAAAAATGTAACCTGTTTTCACAGGCGTTAAGATTTGTCATGACAGTAAAGCTGAATCTGTCATGAGTCATGGGGGTGTCAAGATATATCGTGGCATGACAAATGGTGAAACAAACATAAGAAGGATGTGAACTGTACACTTAACAATTTTTTTGTCCAAATTCAGTTTTAGTTTTCTGCGTGACTAATGTAATTTTTTATAATTTACACGGTAGGTTTGGTTAAGCCTTGAATGTAGTCAATTCTTTAACGAGCTGTATAGTTAAAAAAGTATTATTGAGTGGAGTGAAGTCTGTTATTTTAATTTCAAGCTCATTCTTTTTAATTTTCATCAAAATATTGTGATGCCCTTTGTATTGTGGAAGGGTGTATCTTAGCACCCCAGTCATGAACTTAATGGCACAGTGTGAGAAATCTTAATGATCCTAATAAATAGGCTTCAGTATCAGATTTTGAAATGTGGGTTAAATTTTTACCAAACAGAATTACCTAGACTTTTTCAGTGACTAATCATAACCAAAGAACGTCAATTGCTCTACGACAGGAGACTTGACGTGGTGTTTGTTTGTGTGTACACAGTTGTCTGTTGCCTCCATCTTTAATATTTGCACTTGATCTATATGCTTTCATGTATCACACAGACTGATCAATGCTTTGTGTGTTGAGTGTTTTGCCGGTGATTTGTGTTTTACACTTGTCTGCAGTCCTTAAGTGCCTAGAGAAAGATAAGACCCATGAACAAACTGACTTTATCTCATACTGATGTATGAACACTTCAAACTGGACTAATGTATTAGCTTACATTCAGCATGTTGTTGTTCTGTTAATGAACAAATATTGTTGTGCTATTTGTACAGAAATACATAAGAAATGAAAGCAGAAAATGTTCAAAACAGGTCCTGGCTTGGTCTTGGAGAAATAGTTCATGCCAAAAATGTGGATTCTGTCATTTCTTTAACTTCATGTTTTTCAGAATTGTGTTTGGATTAAATCACGTGCTGTTGTTTTTATAATTTAATAAGGGCTGATTAAAGATTCTGACAGCCCTGCTTTCATTCAGATGTAAATGGTAAAGAAACAGAAGCCAGGATCATGTTAGTTTGAAAGGACATGAGGGTGAGTGAATTTCATCTTTCCAGGAACTGTTCCTTCAATTGATGATTAGTTTATGACTGAAGCAAAAAATTTAGAGAGAGTATTACTGATTTAATCAAGTCTTTATTAATCTATAAGATATTTGGTTATCTTTACAGAATGTGACCTGGAGGAGGATGTGTAATGTATAAGAGTGACTGAAGTGTGATGTTTTTTTATATCTAGGGTCACAGCATTTATTCTGACATATCACATCTCTACTAACCAGACAATCACATAACACTAAAGCACAATGTCCTAATGTCTAAAACCAGCTGTTATAGATAATACATTTAAAATATAAACTAACACCCCACAAGGCCTATACTGAGATTGTCATTTTCAATTTGAAGATCAGGTGATGTTTAGTTGAAACGTTAACAAAACACAGATTGTAGATCAATATTATTCATTTGGAATAGCGTTATCGAACGGTACCATCACTAAAATCTCTCATTTTTAGACTGTTTTTGTCGATTTTGTGCCTAAATGGATGTAAATTAAACTAATGATGATCTGATAATTGTTCTTTGTTCGTGACTTACTTTAACTGTTACACTGAAACACTGTCAGGAAAATAAATCTAAAAACAATTTGAAATGAAAAAACGTATGTTTATCCTCTAGATGGCGCCATAGATGCAAAGTTCAAGAAATGGGGTTTGTGACAAACAATAGTCTCTATAATATTTGTTTTACGATATGAAACAAGGCTCATTTCCTCAAAACACTACATAAGGTTTATACATCTACACCCAGAATTAGCAGAACGTTTCAGATATTTTTCAAAATGAATCGCAGCCTACGAAACTTTTGGTACATACATGGTTCAGATTCTGTTTGAACCTCTTATACACTGCTGGGCTTAAACACTTGAACAACTTCTATTGATGTAATCTGGGTTTCATTTTTAGATATATTGTTACAGGAAAATACATAAATATATTGACCAAATAGTAAACAAGACCATAATATCGATAACAATATATTGGTCATATTGATGAAAATATATACTTCTCTCCACATTGGAAAACCATTTACTTCATTTTTCACAGAAAATCTGAAAACTTAAATACAATTTAGTATAAGAACAAAAACATTTGTGGAGACAAAACAAATGCATAAATACAGTAATAAAAATAAAAACAGCTAAGCCTCATCCCTTCCTCTATCTGTATCTGGCCATAGCACTTCATCCACATCACAGGCGATGTCCTCTCTCGCAAGACGGTGATGAAAGAATCTTCTTGAATGCCGATTCCATCCTTCCATCAATTAAGTCACATGCTTCTTCCATGGCTTGAATGAGGGTTATCCTGACATAGGGTTGGAGATCGAAAACCTTCCACCACCATGCCGACGAAAACTCTTCGAAGGGGTTAAGGAAGGGAGAGTCTGGTGGGAGGTTTTGGAATGAAAACTTTGGATGATCACGAAGGCAGTTTTGGACCTTAGCAGTTTGGTGCAAAGATACATTGACCCAGATGACAATGCATCTCATCTGCTCTGCATCCATTTGTTCTTCTGCGGCGACTATGTTGTCTAGTCTGTCTAAAAATGTGAGAATATGGGACGTGTTTAAGGACCTTGGGGGTTTAAGACCCCATTATGTGTGATTGCCGCACCCATTGTTATGTTGCTTCCACATTGCCTGGGACATTAAAAAAAAATCTGTGGCAAATTTTGTTTTTATATCTTCTTAAGTCAGGTTAAACCCAGCCTCATCTATGAAGATAAATTCATGTGGGACTGGATCTCCATCAATTAGAAAAAACACACACACACGCAAACACACAGGCAAGCAATCACAGTGAAAGCAAACATTAAAGATAAAGGAGAGGGAATCACAGGTCAAATATTAAACAGACTATAAATTCCTATACGCAATATTAATTATGTAAAACTTTTGAATTCTAAAGCAGCCCCTTGGCCAGGCAAATAGTGCAAAACAATATGCAAACGGTGGCGAGGAACCCAAAACTCCAATCGAGAAAAAAAACCTCAGGAGAACCCAGGCACAACCAGGGGATTCCAGTTCCCCTCTGACATAAGCTGCTGCCTCTGCACAAGCTCGACAGTGCTTGCACAACAAGGCTCAATAAAATAATTAACAAATTTATTAATAAGGTGAATCATAGATTTAAGATTATCATTAATAATCTAATAGCATTTTAAATTTTTTAGTGAAGTCGTGTCAAGCCACAGCATCCTTTATACAGCTCTGTCATCTCGGCTCTTGGCAGGTCAGCTCTGCCATCAGGTCTGGGCATGAACTGCATCCTGTGGTAACCTTGGAACAATGAGACAAGACTGGCTGGGAGTAGAGTACCCTTCTGCACTCTTTATGTTATGACCCTTGGGAATCTAATAAGAATGTCGTAACATAAAATGGGACACAGACAGGTTTGTTTAAAGTCTATGGTATTTATTAAATTGTTTGAGTCAAGGAGTTAAGCAGCCGGGACGAAGGAGGATCGACAATCCACACGCAAAGTTTTCTTCCATTGTCTTTTAATCCCGAGTGGAAGCAACCTTCAGCTGCATCCAATAACTAATCTCGTTAGCAAGAGAGTCGTGAGATGAGCAGGGGTACGAGTTTCCAGCAGAGAGAGCCAAATCCAATGACCACGGCAGAGGAACATAACACGGTTGATCTAACTAATGCAGCCTCAGAGGATTTATATTACGGAAGTGTAGTGTATGCAGATTAAAAAGATGCGTCTTTAGTCTAGATTTAAACTGACAGTGTGTCTGCCTCTCAGACATTGCAGGGAAGACTATTTCAAAGTTTAGGCGCTAGATAGGAAAAGGATCTCCCACCTGCACTTGATTTTGAAGTTCTAGGTATTACCAACTGACAAGATGCCTGAGAGTGTAATGCATGTGGAGGACTGTAATACAATAGAAGTTCACTCAAATTCTGCAGAGCTAAACCATGCAGGGCTTTATAGGTAATAATCAAGATCTTAAATTTAATGCGATGCTTGATGGGTAACCAGTGCAAGGTTGACAGAAGCGGGGTCATATGCTCATACTTTTTTGTGTTAGAACAACCTTGGTTACCTATAAAGCATCGCATTAACTTTAAGATCTTGCTTATTGCCTATAAAGCCCTACATGGTCTAGCGCCGCAGTATTTGAATGAACTTCTATTGTATTACAGACCTCCACATACATTACGCTCTCAGGCGTCCTGTCAGTTGGTAATGCCTAGAATTTCAAAATCAAGTGCGGGTGGTAGATCCTTTTCTTATCTAGCGCCTAAACTTTGGAATATTCTTCCCTGCACTGTCCGGGAGGCAGACACACTCTGTCAGTTTAAATCTAGACTAAAGACTCATCTTTTTAATCTTGCATACACTACACCTCCATAATATTAATCCTCAGAGGATTTAGGCTGCATTATTTAGACCAACCGGAACCAGGAACACATTCAACAACAAATGATGTACTTGTTGCATCAAAGAGTTCAGAACAGTACTCTACTCTCAGCCAGTCTTGTCTCTTTGTTCCAAGGTTACCGCAGGATGCAGTTCATCCCCAGACCTGATGGCAGAGCTGAGAATGGGAAGCGGTGACCTGACAAGAGCTAAGAGGATAGAGCTGGATAAGGGACGCGGCAAATTTGATTTTCCTACAACATTTCAAATGCTATTAGATTGTTAATGGTAATCTTAAATCTTTCATTTTTAATTTTTATTTAGCCTTGTTGTGCAAGTACTGTTGAGCTTGTACAGAGGCAGCAGCTTTTGCCAGAGGAATCCCCTGGTTGGGCCCGGGGGGGGCTGCATTAGAATTCAGAAATTAGACAGAATTAATATTGCATATAAAAATTTATAGTCCGTTTAAAATTTGACCTGTGGTTCTCTCTCCTTTATCCCCAATGTGTGCTTTCACTCTGTGTGTGTGTGTGTGTGTGTGCTTGTGTGTGTGTGTGAGAGTGTGTTTGTGTGTGTGTGCGTCTATGTCAATGTGTGTAAGTATGTTTGCATATTGTGTGTGTGGAGCATTTGTATGTCTGTCTTTGTTGTTTCCACCTTTTTCTTGTTTTTACAGGTATATGCCTTTAGTTGTTTTACTTGTATTCAATGTGTCTCATGTACAGCTGCTTTGTAACAATGAAAATTGTAAAAAGCGCTATATAAATAAAGTTGAGTTGAGTTGATTTGAGTAGAACTCGAGCTGCCGCGTTTTGGACCAGAGTTTTTGTAATAAGTCTGCAGAGCAACCACTTAACACTGCATTACAGTAATCTAGTCTTGATGTCAGGAATGCATGAATTAATTTCTCTGCTTCTGACAGTGACAACATATGACGTAGCTTATACAAATTCTTAAGATGGAAAAATGCAATTTTACAGGTGTTGGCAACAGGGAATTTTCGAAAGTAATGTCAAGATCGTCAACGTTTTAACTAGGGCTGTCAAAATTAACGCGTTAACGCGAGATGATTAATTTCTGGAATTAACGGCGATAATTTTATTAACGCATTAACTCATTCCCGCCATGTTTTACCCCCAATTCAACCCCCGCCGCGTTCATTCCTCGTCGCGTAAATAGCATGGGTGACACGAGCGAGCTGGAGGTGTCGGAAGAACCCGTTGGCCCTCTGGATGGACAAGAAATGTAAACTGATTAATATTGTCGCGGACACGGCCCTCGCAGAATTTTTGAAAGCAGCAAGTTTAGACGCATTCTACAAGCTACCGTCGAGAGGCACAGTGATGACAAAAATCAACTGACGCTAAAAAGAAAACGAAGGAAGAGGATTTGGCTTCAGCGGAGTATGTTGCTTTGACAGGAGACCACTGGACCTCCGTTAGTAACAACAATTATCTGGGTGTGACAGCGCATCACATAACTAAAACCTGGAAAGTAATTTCGTTTGCTTTAACCTTAATGAAAACAGAAGAGCGTCACTCTGTAGAGGGATGTGCTCAACAGTTTCAAATCATGGCAAACAAGAGGGAAATTGAAGAAAAAAATAGATTTCTCGAAAAGAAAAACGTTGCATTCACTTATTTGCTAAGAGCAATGGCTAAATTGCCAAAATTGTTTAGAATTAAAATAGTTATTTGGATTTGTCAATAATAAAAAAGAAGAGACAAATGTAATAGGCTATCCACTTCTTGTCATTTATCTTTCTGTGAATTTTTCAATCATATTTAGTATTGTGATTAATCGAAATTAATTCAAGAAACCTTGTGATTAATTAGATTAAAAATTTTAATCGTTTGACAGCCCTAGTTTTAAGTCATGCTAGAGAATTGAGACAATTCAGGCAGATTATTGAGAAAAGCATCTTTGGTAGCTGAAGTATCTGTTCTACCATATGATGATACATCCAGTTTTTTATATCGACTATGCATTCCATTATTCAATGGAACTGCTGTGTTTCATGAGGCTATCGAGGAAATATAAGTATCATCATCAGCATAACATTGAAAGCTAATTCCGTGTTGCTTTATTATATCTACTAGAGGCAGCATATATGATGCGAAGAGCAGAGGCCCTAAGACTCTGCCCTGTGGTACATCGTACTGGTCTTGCGATTTGCGTGACGCCTCATTGTTTATTGCTACAAATTGAAAACGGTCGGATAAATGAGACTTTAACCATTTCAACGCTATTCTGTTAATGTCGACGTAATTTTCGAGTCTATGTAGGAGTGTGCTGTGGTCAATGGTGTCAAATGCAGCACTAAGGTTTAAGCAGTACCAATAACGAAATAAACCTCGGTCAGACGCAAAAATGCATTCTGTCTGCTTCCTGAGCATTAAATTACCGTTCTTACCTCCACATATTCATGCCGTAGGTTTTTTACTCTTTAAGAATTTCTTTCAAATGGCGCTTGGTAGAGTTGTTTCATCTGTATGTGATGTTTTTAAGGATTCATGTTGATGGAGGGACCTGATGGACATTGTTGAAAACTATGTGGTCATCCGTAGGAGGCATCCCATTATTTGCTAAAACCATTATGATAGCTCTCTCTTGTTCCTCTGTGAATATGGGGCCCCTTCCTCTTCCTCTTCTACGTTCTTAACCCTCAATCCTATTTAGATTAGTCAAAATACATTTAATGGTTAATGTGACAGGACAGCAAACAAGACGTACTTAATTATTTCAAACACGGAACACAGTGAATGCTACCCAATATTACTGATGGATGTCATTTAGTAGGCTTAAAAGATTGAACTGCAGATTTGTATTAGCTCTGATCTTGTCAAAATGTCTGAATTACTGTAGCAACAGTTACCTGCTGAGGTTGGGCTGAACTCTCTGTCCAGCCTCTCTCAGTGTCAAACCCATGGTTTACAACATGGTCGACCAAGGTTGCTCGAATCGCATCTGTTAAAATTTGGTCCAGTCTTTGTCCACATCCTCCTCCAGGTCTACCTCTTTCCTCTCCCTCTTACTCCTCTCTAGCTTCCTCTCTCTATCACTCTTCCTCTCCCCTCTTCCTCCATGGGCTCCTTTTCTCATCCTCACTCTTCCTCTGATATCCCCTTCCAATTTTGTTGAAGACAGAAGTATCCACTGGTACTAAAACCCTAAATTCACCTGTATCCACTGGAACTTCAAAAGTTAATTCACCTTCTGTCTTTTTATAGTGCTTACACCTGGTTGCTGAATTTACAATTTCGCACCTAATTGTCTGCACACCTGAAGGCCATGTTTGAAAAATTGGTCATATGTGTGGAATTTTGGAAAGCAGTGTCTTAAAATGGCAAAGACGTGACATCATGTTGGAGTGTGTTTAGTGTTTTGCAAAACAATGTGTTTAGTGTTTTGCAAAAAGTGTGAGGTTAAGAATGTGCTCATAAGATTTTGGCTGAAGTTCTGATTTTTGAGTGTCCGGTTTCACTAACTATGTGTTATTTTTATTTTTGTGTTTGTAAGCAATCGTAAATAACTCTAAATAGAATATAGACACACAATAAAGTCTTGAATGCATAGCTATTGTAAACATTTGTAACGCATTGACCTTTTGTGACAACATGCCCCGTTTAATTCTCACAGCAAAACTAGATATTGAATAGAGCATAATTTAATATTTGTTTGGTCCACAATATGGTTTTAACCCATATCATTGACTAGTTTACCCAACAGTTATTTTTCAATATATGAGGGCTGTTGTTAGTTTGATGGAAAGAGTTTACAAAAACTTCTCACATTTAAGGAATGGATTTGACATTGACATAAGAAACAGAGTAATCAAGCATTTGATTTTGAGCTAAGTTTCATCCTAACATACCGACATGTTTATTCAATATAATTCAATTCAAGT
The DNA here is from genome assembly GCA_008369825.1 of Triplophysa tibetana. Lineage (NCBI taxonomy): Eukaryota > Metazoa > Chordata > Actinopteri > Cypriniformes > Nemacheilidae > Triplophysa > Triplophysa tibetana. The sequence continues at coordinate 4,509,905 of CM017899.1, forward strand.
TTATTTATATAGCACTTTTCACAATTGGCAATGTTCCAAAGCAGCTTTACAGGAGCAAATAAGAAATGTTGTTAAAATAATGGTGTTTATAGAACAAGCAAGATCATGATTTTAATTTAGCCTCAAGTCGGTCGCATGAAAGAAGCTCAAACTTAACCAGGTTAAGCCGCGCTTACTGAATTACTATGGTGATTTATTCTCTGCAGCTAGCCTGCTCCAGACCAGGCTACCAGACAGGCTAAGATTAATCCTAGTGATTCCACCGCCAATCACAGGTTTGGCTGCAACTTGACCATGGTCTTTCTAAGTATGTTGCATCATTTTAATTATCCTGTATTAAAATATTACATATATAGTCAATTATCATTTCATTTAAATCTGTTGGTTAACGTAATTGCAATAGCCTTTTATATTGATTCAAGTTGTATGATTATTACTCAGGCCAAGTGTTATATTGCTATGCTAATGAAGACTGCTTGTCAAATTGCCATCAGAGGTTTCATAAATATGTGTTTTATTGCAGTAATTGAGATTACAAAACTTAGATTTACTGGTGGAGCTGTGCCAGTTCTACGGGCTTTTTTTAAACTGTTACAATCATACAGACATCTAACATGTCAGCAGAGACCTAATCTATTTACCCCATGTGTTCACTGTTATCTACTTTAAAGTCACTTACCTTACCTGCAAAATGTTCTCATATTTAATTTGAACTTGCTGCCAGATCGTTTTATGGCCAAACAAGTTGTTCTTTATGAAGTATAGAAAGATAAAATGGATAAAAACATAACGTGAGAAAAATAGATTAAATGACAACCATTGTCGATAATTGTTTGCATTAGTTGATGAGTGGGCTTCAAAAGTAATTCCTTTACTCCTTTATTCATTGCCTAATTATGACAGATCCAGTTGAGCACTTTTTATTAACTGTACAGTTTTGAACTTCTTACGCATTAAGCCAGTCCCCTATTGTCTGCCAGGCTTTCTCGCGTTATCTCGTCATTTAAAAAAAAAACGGTTCAGTATTTGTACTGTTGTACAGCAGGCGGCGCTGTTACACACCTTTGGGAAAAAGTACAAAATCCCAGAACCTAGAACGTATATTTCTTATTGGTTTTTAATGATTGTTCTGAGTGTAATCTTGGCGGAATCTTTGACAAAAAACGTTTATTATATTAGCTGTTTAATCAAAGTGATGCATTTTTGAAAAAACCTACCCACATCTACGGAGTGATAAAAACGAACAAAGGAAGGAATACGGTTTCTTCTTTTTAAAAGCTGAAACTCTGTTCTTTCTTCTGACATGTTGTTTGTCCATATATTCTTTGCACAAAATTTACTGTGAGCCGTTATAATTTGGTGAAAATGATAAAAAACGCTGGCTTAGGCTGGCAACTTTTTAAAAAATGGCTGGCGGGGAATGAGTTAATCATGACACTGGTTATGCCTTTTTTTCCTCATGGTATCTTTCACCTCTTCATAGAACTCCATCAGGAACTGTTGTTCAGCGGCTGTGAAGTATGAAGCGCGACTTTTATCCATGTTCCCATCGGTGATTCTGTGAGCGATTGCGAGGTCTATTTAAGAATGGCGTGAACCTGCACTCAGCTATCTACACCTTGCTTGATTTAGCTTCGCGTTGTCATCCTGGCCTAGCAAACATGCAACCAATTAAGCCAGGATGCACTGAGTAGACTAGGTTAAGCCGCGCTTACTCAATTATCCTGGATTTCTTTATTCTACCTTTGTGCAATACCCCCCAGTTTGTTGGTTTTGTCAAGCCAACATAATAACTAGATTGTAAAGTTTGAGTACAAACTTTATGTTGGCTTGACAAAGCCTGTCCTGACGAGTTTTGATGATCTGATGCAGAGATACATGTATTGCAAAACGGTTGCTAGGCTTACCTGTTTGGTTGCTATGGGCGTGGCTTAGTATCTGTCAGTTGATGATACTCTAAGCTATGAGTGAAACGAACCAACCCCTGTGTCTCTATTATCTTCTGATGCAGAGATAAAGGTATTCCAAAACAGTTGCTAGGCTAACCTGTTTGGTTGCTATGTGTGTGGCTTAGCATCTGTCAGTTGATGATACTCTAACCCGTGGGTAAAACGAACCAACCCTCATGTCTCTACGATGTTCCGATACAGAGAAATAGGTATTGCAAAACGGTTGCTAGGCTTACCTGTTTGGTTGCTATGGGAGTGGCTTAGCATCTCTCATTTGATTATACTCTAAGCTATGAGTAAAACGAACCAACCCCCATGTCTCTAAGATGTTCAGATACAGAGATATAGGCATTGCTAAATGGTTGCTAGGATAATCTGTTTGGTTGCTATGGGCGTGGCTTAGCATCTGTCAGTTGATGATGTATCAAGCCCTAAGTGAAACGAGCCAACCCCCATGTCTCTACGATGTTCTGATACAGAGTTATAGGTCTTGTTAAATGGTTGCTAAGTTAAAATGTTTTGTTGCTATGGGCGTGGCTTCGTAGCTTAATGAAGTTTCAGGAATACTGATTGGTTGCCTTAGTCAAATGAGCCCACCCCCTTGTCTATCCGACACTGTGTGTCCATTTGGACTTTTTATATTGGGAGTCTATGGGAGCCGTCGCTAGGTTGCTTTAAATGGTTGCTATGGGCGTGGCTTCGTAACTTCATTATGTTTCTGGGACACTGATTGGTTTCCTGAGTAAAATGAGACCACCCCCTTGTCTCTAATTGGTTGTTCTGCGAAAATATTCAACACGGGACAGTCATAACGCCTTATGTGGGTGTATTTCCTCTTCCATTATAAGTATAGGGGGAATTTTTGGGGGCTCTTACACCCCAGGGGTGTAACTGACACCCCATTGTGAGTCATGTTCTTATAGAGCCTGCCAGACTTTTCAAATGTGTTAACTTGCAAGTTTGTACGACATCCTTACTATGAGCCGTCAAAGTTTGTTGCAATGTTAAGTCTATGGGAAATTAGGCGTGAAATTTGGTTTTCAGAGACTGGTTTTTCGAAAACCAGAACCTGGATCAGTTTAAAAAGATATAGCAACTCAAGTCAGACCAGTTTGAAGGTTTGTGGAAAGTTTGGTGCATGTAGCTTGAAAGCTCTAGGAGGAGTATCAGTCAGAAATTTTGGGGATCATAAGAATAATAATAATAAGCTTAGAACAAAGAACATTGTTCACGACTTGCGCGTGTGTTCACTACTCTCTGGATGGGTTGAAAGCAGAGGTCACATTTCGGGTATGGGTCACCATATCTGACTAATAAGTCACTTCATAAACACTCCTCCGATTCCCGCCTGAACAGCCGTCTACTTCGGAAGTCACCCAGCTTTCCGATATTCCCACTCGAATGTGGCACAGGACATGTCAACTATGCAACACTGCATCCACATATGAGTCGGTGTGTCACCCTCTATTCCTGCCGGCCAGAAACAGACACCTCTCCCAACTCTTTTCTCCCGAAAGCCTTTATCCCAGTAACCACACCCCTTCTCTTGGGCAACTCCCTCGGTCCCCGCTACATTCCAGCCCCCCAAATTGCATCAGTGAGCAGACGATGAAAAAAAGAAAAAACATATTAATCCTCTACATCCTATGTTTCCCCAGCTGATCGTAGAAACCCATAGGGATTTGAATGTTTACCAGCTGTACTTCTAACTGATCTGTGGGAACCCTGCCCTATCTACAGGGCATTTCCATCCATTCGCACACCCTTTCCTCTTAAAGACTGCTTAAAGGTGAATCTGGAGATCCAATCTCTTCCCATGAATCAACCTGGTTCACTCCACCGGTGAAACTCTACCTCCTCATCAGCCATATGACACCCTATTTCCAACTGGGCATCTCTATGGCCCAAAAACGCCCTCCTATCCCTACCAACGCCGCGGATACACCCCTAAGTTCTGCTCGGTCTACCTGTCGTATTGGACCCTCTTGGCCTGCAGGGATAATAGAGTAAGGGGCACCCCCTTCCCTAGGCTGCCGCACCACCTTATACAGTGTGGCATCCCATCTGTCCAGAATCTTATAACGGCCCTTAAAGGAATGATTACGGGTATACACCAACTCTCCCTCTCCTATACCGGTGTCATTGACCTTTGACTCTTAATTCTGATCTTGTAACTGCCTCGTTGCCTGGAAATACTTCCTGATTCTCCCTCACCCAATCTTCCACCCCATCGTCTCCTTCCTCCGTTTCATCTCCCAACAAAAGATCAACAGGTAGACAGGGCTCCCTACTGAATATTAGGCATCTCTTCTAATCGGGGCATAAAGTGCGTAGCAGGTCATGCAAGGTACGTTTAAACCGCTCGCACTGACCATTACCTTTTGGGTGGTGAGGTGTTGTACAACTCTTCTGAATGGTAGAGATTTGACACAGCTGACGTAATTAGCTGCTCTCAAAATTTCTGCCTTGATTGGAATTAATCCTATTAGCGGGCCAAACAGATTAAACCAGTGCTTCACTAACACGTCTGCCACCGTGGTAACCCGTTGATCTTTGGTAGGGATGGCTTGGGTGTACTTTGAAAAAACATCTGTCAGGACCAGTACATTCTCTCGGCCATCAGATACTGGCTCCAACACTGTAAAATCTATTGCCACGACCTCATGGGGCGGATTCCCCTGGATGCTCCCCAAAAAGGGCCTAACCTTAGGCTGCACGGCTTTCTCAGCCACCTCCACCTAACTATAACCACTGGCTAAGTCCAGGGTGGAGAACCATTTTGCCCATCCATCCAAGGACTCCTCAATCCAGCGCTATGGAAAAGCATCTTTTCTCGTCTTTGCATTCAACTGTCTAAAGTCCACACACATTCTCAAACCTCCGTCCTTCTTTCGGACTAATACAATTTGAGATGAATAGGGGGGAATACTCTCCATGATGATTTGACTATCCAGCAGCTGTTTAATATGAGCTCTCACCACCTCATACTGTGAGGGGTGAATCTGTCGATTGGGCTGGTAAACCGGAGTCTCATCTAAAAGGGGAATTTTATGTGTTATTAGGGTAGTGCAACCAGCATCAAAGTCGTTCTTTGCGAACACTGTGTGGTACTTAGTCAGCAGTGCCTTAGCCTTTAACCGTTCAGACTCATCCAACCCGTCAAAAGAAGGAAGACTATCCCCTCCCTTCACCCATTCAGCTTGTTGAGAGGGCATTCTGTGAAGCCTGTTCGGCCACTACATTAGCGATCCGCACACGTGCTACCACCCTCCGTGGAGTTAACTACGCATCTGAATAGCTAACATTGGTCATTGGTACACTGTATATGCCACTCCATTTTCTGAAGGGATATGTGCTGGCGATTCCAGTAGCCCCTCTGGCAACCCACCACTTCTTAGAAATCTGATGGCTCCACCAGAAAATCAACATGCCCCTGTGAAGGTACTTTAGGGCATTTGACAGGGACAAATGTTAAAGCCCCTGCCCCTACATGCACTGAGGCCCCTCCTCACACTTTAACCTTATAGGCTTCAGGTGAGTTCAAGATTGTTTCCTCAACCTGGCAATGCCTCAAAGCTATTTTCCATCCCGAGTCAAACTCTGCCAAAGAGCATAGTGCCATATTGCTGAAACAACTCCCGATAAAATCCCTTAATGACGTTCATTCCTAGTACCCCCCGGGGTTACTAGCTTCTTAAACTTTATCTGGGGGTCTCTGGGATCGTTCACTACCAGTACATCCATAGCTGGCATGTAATTACCCAAGATCGTGACATCTAATTCCAAATAGCCCACATAAGGTAACTCTAACCCATTACCCACTCTGATCTCTAACCAAAAGCAATTCTTCAGCGGAAGAAACACTCACTATGTCAACCCTCGGTTATAGTTGTAACCATTGACCCCGTGATCAACAAAGAAGGAATTATCATATCCCCAAACTTCACTTCTAATACTGGGCAATGGCCCCCAAAAAACAATTCCTCCCACCAAAATTATCCTTATGCCACCAACAAAGAAAACCTGACTACGCCGGAATGTTACACTACTCTCTTCAATGAATACTCTTACACGAAACAGGTTCAGGTTCAGGTTGCCAGAATCTATTGGTTGCACTCAGACAAGTACTAATTCAGCTACTTAGATTTTTATCATAATGATCTCTTTATCTTCAATAGGTGTATTGGGCTGATACTCGCGAGAAGTCAATCAAACTGATGACGCTTTCCATGTTCTGTGTGATTGGTGTTTGCCACACGTCTCACACTTTCAGTTGCATGCGCCTCACAAACTCTTGATCATACCAAGTTGTGCTAGAGCTGAACCTGATCTAAACCACTGTGGGTTTGTCCGGTTTTGTCAACTCAAACTTACTCTGCAACTCGCTTTGTGATACAGGGCATTGATGGTGAAACAAACAAATACAGTCCTTAATGTTTCTTATTTTTTACATTTTAAGTTAATAAATTAGGAACTATATCACAAAGAACAATCCAATGTTCCACAAAACTCATGTTGTGTCTGTTTAATTCGATGAATATGTGTGAATCTGTGAATCTTCCGTCAGATAAATATTCAGGCTAACATTAGGATTTGTGAGCAGGGGCCTGTATCACGAAGCCAGTTAAGGGACTAGCCAGGTAAATTTAGGATTAGTTTGCGCCAACCCTGGGTTTTAGGTACAATGAAAGTAACTCAGCTTTAATCTGTGTTCATCTCCATGGTAATTTACGCTGCATGGCTAACCTTGAGCAGGTAATGATCTAGATTAGAGATCTCGCACCGAAAGTGAACCAATCAGCAGCAAGCAAATTTTTAGGTGAGGCAACTAACTCACAGTGCGTGTTACAACGCTAGTTATTTTTAATTATGTTTTATAAAATAAAAATACTAATATAAAAAGATGTAAATGCATATTAAAAATATAAAATCAAATAATGGTTATAGGCAAAATCTGATTTTAGAGATAACATTTGCTGGCTTTCCCTTACACATGAAATTAAATGTATTTTTATTTGATTCTTTTATTGTACTACATACAATAAAGTCTGTGGTGCAGAATTTCTAGGAATACTTTCAGTTTCACTGTGTTGGGTGAAACATTTATCTTCTTTGTCCAAATAAGCCTTCTATTAAACAGCTACAGTATTATATATACAAAACCATACATTGACAGGTGACATCACATTTCTTTTAGCACTGCTAATTTAATCGGTAGAGTAAATGGGGAACAGTACAAAATCCTTTTAATGAATTAAATACAACCTTCAATACAATCTTCTCATCTTTGTTCTATTCCAGGACTGGATAGCCTGTTGGTGGGAGACAGGGGTCCCTATGCATGCGACATTTTTGCTATCCTGACCACAGAACCACTTCAACATGGCCCTCAGTCAAACCAGAATCAGGATTGAGATGACCATCAGATTTTTAAATGTACACTTAAACTGACTACTAAGTTCACATACTGGTACTTCTTTATTTAGAGTAAGCTTCTCTAGTGTATTTTATTCACATTCTTCTGTAACCAATGGAGGTAAACTTACATTTACATTTAGTCATTTAGCACTTCAGTTTCTGGGGAAGGTTGAGAATGTCCTACAATAACAGAGACACCTGTACCATCAAATATAAATCCTCAAATTCACACGTGTGCCATAATGAATAGTACAGTACATCAAACCCTTTAACTTTGTCAGCACACAGATCGTTTCACTTCATCAGGTGCTTCATTCTCATTAATAAAGGTAAACTAAATGATAACTATATGTCAGCAGGATATGTTCATCATCAACGCGCGCACAAACAAATCTTAGCTTCAGGATAAAAGCTTGAGTCGACAAAGGTTGGTTTGGTTTCATCAATCCAAAACTATCCTGTAACCTTGAGTTTGTTCAGCAACATTCATGGTACAGGCCCCATCTTTTACACCTGAGAAAAGAAAAAAAATCTCCATGTCAGTCAATAATGACAAAGAAATTAATCATTATTATACACACCTATAAAAAAGGACCAATGTATAAATAATATAGAGTATATATTATTACTATTATGGACATACTAGAAATATACTATAGTAAAGGATTTTAAAGTCCCTGTGAACCGAAAGTTGCGATCGTTTTTACATCCGTATTTTGACGCATTTTGAGTGAAATGGAATTTCGAATGAGTAAAATTGTGGCCGTGGTTTTCGTTTTTTGGATGTAAGAAACAGGCGTTGCATTAAGAAATGGAACTGGCAGCAGACTGACAGTTAATGGGGAGGAGATAACAGATGCTCTGCCCAAGTTTTCTATCACACATCATTTAAAATGGTTAGTCAAGTACAGGTATATTGCATCTCAGATTTTATAAAAAAATTGCACACCAATTTTAAAAAGAGAATGACCCACATTGAAAAACTATTGACAATATCAGTGAAATATTTCATTGTAATTTTGTATTTCACTAGGACTTTAAACAAGACCAACAATACAGTAGATATTCAGCGTAACTGTTTAATGCCTTATAGTTAATATGATCATCAAATTGCACTTTTATTTATCAAGAAGTGAATAGTGGATATCACCATCATCACACAGTATCATTTAAATCATGTCACCATATGTGATTATGGGTAAAGGGCTCTGAACACAATGCATCATATTTTTGTTTCTTTACATTAATGAGTAAATCTCGTGTGTGTGTGAGACATTCTGAAGTGTGTGTGTGGATGTAGTTTTATGGTCCCGTTGGTCATGTTACTTGAATCCCAAGGGGTACCCTACTCACCTCTAACACAGAAACCATCGTAAAACCAGAGGTCAGACAGTGTGTGTGTGTAAACGTTTGTGTGTTTGTTTGCACGTGTGTAAGCGGCCAGCAGACTGTGACCTGACCTGAGCCTATAGGCAGACACAGATGACGTTGTCGTGGGTTATACGAGCCGTGTGTGTGTGTTTAGACTAAGACATTATTTAGGGAGATAAGGGTCAACAGCCCCATCTCACCCAAAAACCACTTCTCAATGGAAACTCACACATCATAAACACAACACCTTATTTAACACAATCATCTTCTGTGTTTAGAACAGAAATCAATGTTCCTACACATGACACATTTTGACTTTATTCCACAATGAAAACAACATGTTTTACAACCGTGTCATATTCAGACAAATATTGTGTCAAGTAAACGTAAATGATGACTCGGTTTTGCTCATTAATAAACGTTCAGTTATGAGTAGTTTGTGTGCGTGTAGACACAACAGAGCAGACAGTTGAAATATGTGTGTGCGTGTGTGTGTGCACCTTTGTGTGTGTTAAAGGTTGGTGAGCTCTAGACAATGAGTGTTTGTAGGTGTGTATTGACAAATGTATTGGGACACCTGCTTCTAATGAGCTGGTCTGTCATTTTCATGAGTACAAATCTTAATGCTGCAGCATATAATGATATTCTAGAGAATTGTGTGCTTCTCATTTAATAGCAACAGTTTGGACAGTGTCCTTTTCTATTCCAACATGACGATGCTTCTGTGTAAGGTGAGGATTTAATAGAAATGATTGATTTAGTCAGTATGATAGAAAGTCTTGAAGTCTTGAACCTAGCTGAACACCTGGTGTGACATTCAGGCAAAAACTCATCACCCAATGACACCATTTACTTGTACACAAGAGTAAAGTCACTTTGGAACATAAAAGAGCACTTGTAAAGCTGTTACAACAATGCAGGAAACACAATTTCAAAATATTTTAATTGGTGTGTGCTTGTGTATGAGAACTCAAACATCACCAGCCCCAGAGAAAAATATTATCGCTCATTCATTTCTCTTTCAATGTTGAAACCATATCTCTCTGATGTGGCTTATTCATGTGAAATCATACAATCCCATTCGTTCATTTCAGCACGATTTGTTTTCGTAAGAATGACGTCAGGTGTATGGGTGGAGACAAGGCAAGGGCTTCAGTATTGTTTTTGTTCTAGTAATCGTACGCTTTTGTAGGATTCACAACTTACGAATTTGTCCGAATCAGCCACCTTGTAAATAGACTCCCCCCACATGACTGGACTGCGGGTTACAGTGCACTGGTGTTATTCTGGTCTGTGTTTGTATGTTACTGTTAATATCAGATGTGTATTAGTTCAATAAAAGTATAAACAGCTTTGGGGTGGGGTTAAACAGCTCTCATTGTGAGCTCTGGGAGGTCTGGACCGTGAATATGATCATACCGGAGAAAAGAAGCTGGAACTTAGCGCTCTTGTACTTCTTCTCATCGCTGACTGCTGAAGTTGAGAGCGGAAGTGAAGGAGAGGGAAAAGCGTGACGGATTAAAAAGATTTGGCATTGGGGCTGTCGCCCCTCCTCGGCTCGATATTGTGTCTGGCCAACTAAGACTTTGGTCCTCATTAAAAATGCATGTCATTGGATCACAACTCGGCTGAATCCAGAGATTGTAAGGGGCATTAAGAGGCCGTGACTGCGCTCTGAATGGGACCTATGGCACAGCAAAGGCAAAAGAGCGCAGGGATAGACCCGCCCCAGTCTATGGGAACCACGTCCTTATGGCGGGGGGGGTCAGAGGTCACCATCGCCTGTCTGTTAAAGCTCCAGACATCTTTTAATTTTTATATAATTCAAGCAGAGTCTTATAGAAAAGTGATGATGCAGAGGAGAATTGTATTGCTCGCATGTTTCTCTTTCATTGCTCACAAGATTTGATGGAGTTCTCGTGTTTTGTTTACGTCTCAACTCAGTCTCAGATGTTTCTGATCAGGAGAAGTAACACATGAAGAGTCTGGCGGAGTAAAATAAAGTTAGATTGTAGAGAAACAATTATCTGGATTTGATGAGAAATGTTTGAGTTTGTGGCAGACCGGAACTTTGCCCCGCCCATGCCCATGTAAGGTTATCGTAATTAAGGAAATTAGATAAAGCTGTAGCGGAAGAAAAAAAAGGGGGAGAGAAAAAAAAGAATAATGGCGTTTAAAGTACGAGGATGAGAACCGGTACTGGAGAAGTGCAGCGCATTTCCATTGGAAACAAGTGACGCTATAAAAAAGCAGAACATGAAGAGGTGTGTAGAGAGTGCAATGACATAGCGGATGTGAGGGAAGTACGAGGCAAAAAGGACAATCGAGGCTATAGCAAGCGGGATAAAATCCGTGGGAGAGGAATACACGTATCTTGGAGGGTTACAGATCAGCACGCCAGTGAGCGCTGTGGGGGGGTCGGAATGGTGTCTTCAATTGGGGTTACGCCGGCTGCAGTGTGTGAGGAAGTGGTGTATTACCCTTACCTTGAAGTCGGGAGGTTCCACACGGCCTGCTGTCTTGAGATGTACCTTGCCGCCATGGGTGTAGGTTTAGGGGGGGACGCTAGGTACTTGTCCCAATCAATATTTTGAGATGACAAATTTGTCCCCACCAATATTTAGCTCCTTTGAACTGCTATTTGGATCTTTGCTCGATTCCAACGGCCAGGACGAAGACAGTACAAGAATTGCCGTAATTTGATTGGCGGGGGGTATCTGACAGGCTACACACGCGGGCCGGGACTACTTTTGTACACTGGGAGCGAGCGAGCGGTTGGTTGTGTGTGTGCGGGTTGATGATGCCGGCGGTAAGTTACCAGGGCCAGAGTAAAACATTTTTATATTCCGTTTTTTTGCCCCATTTTTGTACTTCGTAAATCAGCTATGCCATCCAAGAAGAAGAAAGGGGACATACGAAGCTTTTTCATAAAGCAGTGTAAGTAGGAAAAATAGCTAGCCACAGAAACAAACTAGCAGTAGTAGTGACTGACCAGGCTTTCAAATGCAGAATCTACTGTGGAAAATAGTATTAACTGGTGATAGTATGTGTTACCCAGGATGATAGAAGGCTACGTTAGCTAGTCACTGAATGTTAATTAGCTTACCTTAACTTAGAATCTTGCAGTCAACATAAACAGTGGATCTGAGACATTTTTCGTTTCTACATTCTGTTTATGTATTTGTGAGTGCAGCCTACCCTACAAGCATTGAAATAAAAGTGAAATCACCCACAGTTTAATGAACGACTGTCATTGCTAGACACATGTGCTGGAAAAACGTGTTGGCAATGTTAAAAATGCAAAAGTTAACACTGTTGGTTATTCAAATATAATGAATCATTATTTGATTGATAATATCCAAATATCACTATCTGGTATAAACATGATGTGTTGAATGCATACTATGATACGTGTGTATTTATTCATTAGTTCATGTAATTATACATAGGAAACTGAGACATCTTTTGAAGATGTCATAGAGCATGTTGGGGAAGAAGTAGCTGGACCTTCAGGGCTTCAGGTAAAGTCTTTATGAACTACGAATTATTAAAGCGTGATTAAAGGAAATCATGCATGTCAAAAGTTTAAAAAACCATGTCCCCTTCATATTGAAATTGCTCTGAAATATAAAACATGATGCGTTGACTGCGTACTGATACGTGTGTGTTTGATTCATTAGTATTTCAGATGTCCCCACCAAAGCTGAGACCAAACCTACGCCCATGCTTGCCGCAAAGACTCCCCGCCCTTCGTGGTTGTTGGGTAAATCTCACACACACACCCATCTACGTACTCGCTCCCCAAACTCTCTTCGGTTTAATCACTCTGAGTGAGCGTTGCGCCTTGCATTTCACTTTTTCTTTTCAAGTTAAATTAGATATTTTTGTGAATTGATTTCTTGAATGATTTGAGTTTGACGTTTATCTGTTATTTTTTTTGGTTTATGGATTTCGTTAGAGTAAGCATCCTCAGTTACTTTAACTTTATTGGTAAAAAGTTTTTGTTGTGTTTTGAATTGTTTGCATATATATATAAATATATCTATTGAAATCGTGCATTTGTTTAGACATTTATATATAGTGTTTATTCGTTTTTTTTGTGTCAGAAATATTAAAATTTCTTATGATTTATTCATCAAAAATTGGGTTACGCATGGTAAATTTGTCTGACTGGAATATAGTAACGTTCTTTCACATTCATATTGGTTGACAGACCAAATACTGTCTGGCGCTCGAACAAGATTTAAATATTTGACATTCACTGGGCGTACCACCGTCACAAGTTCATATTGAGATCTTCAATGATATTGACTTTTGATCGCAGACTCGACAATTCTGAGCTCAGTTTGACACATTGTTTAATTCTATTGTTTAAATAATAATTTAGAAGAGGTATCTGACTCTTTATCTCAAGAGAATTATCTGAGACGGAGGTGAGACTTAAAGGCGCAGTTTTTTCATTTACAGCGGCCACTAGCGTTGTATTATAGATTTGCAACGAATCGCTCAGTCCAAACACGACGGTCACCATATGGCCACCATATGGCCACCATAGTACAAAAAGATGTCGTTCTCATGTTGACGCAGGGAAGAGATCAAGCAGGCATTAGAAAGACTGTAGAAAGAGCGATGTTTTATTTATTACATAAAATAAAAGGTCTGTGAGTATGAAGTATAAAAAGAAGGATAAAAGTCAGGCAGGAGCTAGGACCTGTGCTCATATTATAAAGTGTTTCCAGCAGAGACTTGTTAGGACAGTCGTGTACTAAGGCTTTTAGCAGAGATACTCATAGATATCTATGGAGATACTTTCCAGCAGAGAGTCGTTGGAGAGAAAGATTGTCTTAAAATCACCTCCGAGGAGATTGCTTTGATTCGGATAAGTATGTGAGTAACGTTAGTTTTACTGTTTTCTAGAACCAAGATTAGTTGTAGTAGTTCTCTGTTCAATAGAAATAAAATTATCAAGAAAGATCCCTACTATGGTGGTCAATGGGGTCCAAGATCTGTTTAGATACAAGCGTTCTCCCTAATATCTTTCTCGGTGTTCATCAGAACAAAGAAATGTATACAGATTTGGAACAATAAAGATAAAATTAGAGGGAACAGAGAGAGAGAGAGAGAGAGAGAGAGTGACAGACAGACAGACAGACAGACAGACAGAAGGGGAAAGTGAAAGCCGGCAGCCCGTCGTGAGCCCCAGCTGAGCGGACATTTTGTTGACATGGTGAAAAGGTTTTAAGCAGCGGGCAGGAGAATAACTGGGCTGACGGAGAGAAAAGGGGAGGTGAAGTCTGATGGGAAACAGGGGTGTCAGCACAAAGGGAACATTATTGAGCGAGAAGACTGAGACGATTAGAGATTAAACTACAGTGTGTGACATATGTTACATAAATAAATCCTGGTTGAATCACACATGAGACGTGTGTTGCTACCATTCTGAGGAAACAAGTGGTTTTGATAGTAAGCAAACGTAAATACAATATCAGCATGAGTCCATTTGTAATGAGTCAGAGAAGAGGCATGTTTTTCAAGTTTTTAAAATTAGTATTTTTTCAGACATATTCTGTATATAAACTAAATTAAAAGAATGTCTTCAGCCAATGAGGTGAAATGGGAACATATGCTGCATAAGTGTTGTCGGTGTCTCAGATGTTTCTAGAAAACGAGTCTTTAACACATGTCTTTCAAAAGTTTCAAAGTTTTAGAGGAGATCTCAAGAATGTGTCAAACTGAGCTCAAATTTGTCAAGTCTGCAATCAAAATGCAATATGATTGAAGATCTCAATTTGAACTCAAACAATTCTCATCAAATTTACTTAAATCCAGATCATTTTACCTCTACAATTTACATTCATCAACACCTCCATACTCTTCATGTGTTTACACTCTCATTTCATTCTCATTTTATTTCTCCTGATGAACTCTGTCATATCTCAGGAGCTATGAAAGAGCGACATGTGACCAATTACATTCAGCTTTAAATTGAAAGAGATAAAGTGAGATATGTGCAGAAATTATGACTGGTCTTGCATAGGAAGGGGGAGGTTAGAGTCTGGTGAGTCTTTTTCTGCCGAGCTCAAACTGTGGCTCTACAATAGAAAGTGAATGAAAGCTCTGCAGGAGTTCACGCTGAGAGCTGATGGAAAATCTGTCACATTGTTTCACATTCAGCCCTTCTCTCATTTAATTTCATACTCTCCCCACACCCTCAATGTCCCAAGCGCTGTATGCTGTACTGTTAGTTATGAAAGTCTCAAATTCCAAATGGAAGTATGAGTAAAATAACGCCTCAAACTTGACTTCATTTTTTACCTGAAAAAGTTGACAATAGAGCTATTTTAGATTGGATTAGATTAGATTCAACTTTATTGTCATTACACATATACAAGTACAGTGTAACGAAATGTAGTTTAGGTCTAACCAGAAGTGCAATTAGCAAGTGCAGGATATACAGTGTGAATAAATACAGAATACAATATTAGGGGAATACTATACAAATGTTCTATGACAAAATGACAGTCGGTATGTACTATGGACAATATATACAGAAGGATATATACTGTGAACATTAATGTACAGGTGGTTGTGAACAGATAACAATTTAGACTATACAATAGTGCAAGTGACTTAAGTGTGCATTAATTACAGACATTAGCTATAAGGTTACAGTGCAGTAGATGAGTTAATACAGTTATTGAAGTTATAATGCAATAGATGAGTAGATGCAGTTAATAGAGTTACAGTGCAGTAAATGAGTTAATACAATTATTGAAGTTATGGTGCAATAGATGAGTAGATGCAGTTAATAGAGTTACAGTGCAGTAGATGAGTTAATACAATTATTGAAGTTATGGTGCAATAGATGAGTAGATGCAGTTAATAGAGTTACTAATACAGTTATTGAAGTTATGGTGCAATAGATGAGTAGATGCAGTTAATAGAGTTACTAATACAGTTATTGAAGTTACAGTGTAGTAGATGAGGTAATGCAAAACAAATTTTACAAAAAAAACTTGCAGCGTTGTGGTTAAAATAATAGCCAGAAATTTAAAAACTGCAATACTTATTTCTTGGGAAGCCGTGTGGCCATCTTTGCAATGTGCCTCGGGGCAGTTACTTCGTAATTCAAATGAGACATGAATGGGAATAATGATATTTCTACTATCGCTGGCTAAAATCCCAATAAACTACATATTTAAAGGACAACATTTAAAAACGACATAAACTGTTCCAGTACTGTACAGTTAGTTTCCTATGATCAAATTGCACTTTAAAACATAATTTTTTATGTTTATTCAGATACTACGCGTGTGCAAAGCTTCGCTAGGGCGGCAATATTGAGCGTTGCGTTCCTCCTCATTTATTTCAATGGCAGTGATACATCTTGTTAATAGTTATATATTTTCTATGCTCCAACAGGCGTTTCGGTCACCATTTTCTATTTTCGGCTTGAGCCTTCTTGACCAATCATGTTCCTTGCATGTTGCTATGGAAGCGTCAGGTCTCTTTCATTGGTTAGCTATGAAAAAGGTGCTTGACATAAGGCATTTTTTTCTACCTCAAAAGACGCTCTGAGCTGCAGAAAAAGACAGCGATGCTGGTGTTTTAAAAAAGGCCAAGGACTTTTTTTGAAAACACAGTTTACTCCATAGGAGTCTAATGTAAAACAGATGGTAGCAGCTTCAAAATATAAGTTAAGTGTGAACATGGCCTAAAAGTCCCCTCTCGAATCATGCAGTCAATGTAAAAACGTCAAAATGAAAACTGTTGTTACATTTGCAGGCACAGCGAACATACGAAAAGATATAAAACAAATAAATTTCTGACCATTTTCCCCCTGCATTTTTAATTACTAGAAAGACTATTCTGGCAAGTCTGAACCTTCCACGTAAACACGGTTTTCTGTGTAGCCGGTTTATTGATATGCATGTTAACATGTGAAAACAGGTTCCTTTTTTAAGCTGATTTCTGATAGATATCCATTTATTTTGCGCATGTAAACGAACTTGATGTCTCAAACTGAGTTGTCAACTTACCTTAGTTTACAATCAAAAGACCTCAATATGGTTTGGACCATTTTGTCTTCAATTCTCATTGGCATAATAGATGAAAATGAGGTTAAAATATTACCAGAGACATTTTTAGTGAGCAGATACATGTAGGAGTGACACATAAGAGATGTTTGGGGGGGGAGTGTCCAAACCTCTGTCCGTCCATATTAGAGCACTTCACACAGTTTGATACTGGGGGAGGTGAGGAGAATTTGCCCGACGTCTATTATATAAAAGACTTGGGCAAACACAGTGCCTTACGCGTACTTCATTTGCATTTATTTCCAGACAATCAGGCCTGAGGCCAGCCACACAGACGAGCACCCCACTTTGACCTTGACCTCTAGGGTCCTTCTTCACCTGCCGCAGCGGCATTCAGAGCCTTTAGCTGTCTGCTGCGAGCAGCCCACCAGTTTCTCGCCGTTCCCACGGTCGGCGTCGCAGTCCACAAAAGCGTGTTCAACTTAATATTTACGTACGTTTAGAGCGTCTAGACTTGCATTGTTTAGTGGCGAATGTCGACAGCCACATCCCCCCCACCCCATCATCAAAGAACTCTGCGAACTCTCACGGATGAGAGACATTTAATCTTGGACTGAAATAGTTCTTTAATTTCAGGATAGCTTGTGGGAAATTCATAGGACAGAGACGCTGTGCCCGTTTTTTGTGTTCTGCTGCTCGAGTTTAGATACATTTTGCTTCATTCATTTCATTCAACTTTCAGAAGTGACTTTAGACTTATGGAATGTTACAGAGTTTAGCCAATGAAATAAAACATGTCTGTTAAAGGGATAGTTCATCCAAAAATAAAAATTCTCATCATTTATTGTTTCAAACCTGTATAAATTTCTTTGTTCTGCTAAAAAACAAATGGAGATATGTGGTAGAATGTCAGATATCACCCTCCATTGACTCCCATAGTATTTATTTTCCCTACTATTGCAGTAAATGGGGAATGAGATCTGTTAGGTAACTGACATTCTTCCAAATATGTCCATTTGTGTTTAGCAGAACAAATAAATGTTTACAGGTTTGAAACAATCTGAGGGTGACTTAATGATGACAGAATTTTTATTTTTGGGTTAACTGTCCCTTTAATATGTTAATTGACATTGTTTAAGTGTTTCTAGAGAAACATGTTATTGCTCAGATGTTGCTCTGTCATAGTTCAGGAGATTTGATGGTGTTATACTTACATTTATTCATTAAGCAGACACATTTATCCAAAGTGACTTAGAAATAAGAGAGCATTTAACATTTTGTCAAATGAGCTAACAATGCATTCTCTGTTTCATTTAAGTCTTAATTTAGTTCTCAGATGTTTCTCATTTCCTGAACCAAATGGGACTGTAAGTGTTGAAACACATGAGGAGTATATATAGAGGTGTATATGAATGTAGATTGTCAAGGTAAATCATTTCCCTTTGCATCTTTTTAGGATATTAAAGAGATCTCATCTGTGATTTGTCTTTCTTGTGGGATTTTAGGTCCGTTTCGGCACACGAAGGGTGAAGTCAGCCCCTCTTCTATTACTTCCTTTTTCTGCTCTGACCTGATTGGCTGCCATCCCACATCTTCACCATTCCACAGAGGAGGCTACTGTGACAACTTCTTCTTTGTTTAAAGCATTTTGTGCATGTGAATGTAAGTATAAATCAAATTTTTGTGAGATGTACATCAGTAGCTAAACACAGCCGTGTGATGGATTAATATATTGCATCAGCTCACATATGTGAAGCCATAGCCGAATATGCAAATGAGACTCACAAATAGGCTCGCACAGACAATCCACCCACCCTTCCACCAGCACTCATACGTGGAATATTCCTAATGGGTTTCATTCAAACCCAGACAGGCCCCACACCACCCCAGACATAAACCCCAAACCTCCCATGTTCAAGTACAAACACCCCCCCCAAATCATATAGACAGGTGTGATGCGCTGGGCGCCATGTTTTCTGGTATCATTGTCACACTCGACTTCAGCACCGATCCAAACCAAACAAAGCTCAGCTGACACGACAGAATTAAATCACCTCACGATGAGACAGTGCATGAAAATATTAGCTTTGTCTTTCTTGCCCTGATAATGCTTGCAGTGTTGTGAAGGGTGTGAAAATAATGATATGTAGAGATGCAAATACATTTTTATTTGGATGTGGCTCATCCAATCGCGTCAAAACTTCTTGTTTTGTAACAGAACGTAATGGAACGGGGTCAGGGAGCGTTGGTTTTAGTGTATGGAGTGAGAGAATGTTTGCTTTAAATTTGATCTCAATGCTCAATGCCTTAATGAGGACATCAAAGTCTCTGTTTTCCCACAAGAGAGAAAAACACACACACATGTTCTGTCCTACATCTCTGACACTTTCCCTTCATCTTAAAATAACAGAGGAGCCACTGAATTTGCAGCTCATTTAAAAGAGTCTCAAACCCGCTTCATTTCATCTCTTTACTGGGATGAGGAATATATTCTGTCACGAATGACAACGTGAACAGAAAGTTGTACCCATGGTGAGATCTCTTTAATATCTTGATTCTTACTCCTAGAGACCAAATTGAGTCTCGTGATTTACAGATGTTTTCGTTGAGAGATAAACGCTAGTAATGATGTTTTTTTATTTAAAAGTTCACAATGTTAATATGAGCACAAACATGTCTCATTTTACATGCTTCACACATCTATACTTTAAATGCAACTGTGTGTTCTTTGTCAATCAGGAATTCTTTTTATGTCTCTTTAGGAACCTTATAATATAATAAGAACCCCGTACTTACAGTAGTTAATATCAACAGTAGCTCATCTATTGGTACATTGTGATTAGAAAATTGTAGTGTATGCTCAATTTAAGACGTAAATTCTGTTTAATTTTGCAGTACATTGCGGGCTGTAATCTAAAGTAGATTGCAGGCTGTAATCATTGTCGAAACACCGGTAGACAAGCCCAAAAGAAGAGATCTTTTTAATATCGCTGCTATCTCTCAATGAGTTTAAATGGAGAGCAAATTAAAACTTTGAAGTCTCATCCGTGTTTCAGATATTTCTTCTGAGAAAACAAGTCATAAATGCGACAAATGTGTCTGTCATTGGAGTTTGAGAAGAGATGTCAATAATAAGTCAAACTGAACTCTGATTTGTAAAGTCTGCAATCAAAAGTCGACATTATTGAATGTCTCAATATGAACTCAAACATTTCTCATCAAATCCAGATTGTCCAATAATCTGGATTTGATGAGAAATGTTTGAGTTCATATAATCATATAATACATTCATTTACACCTCCAGACTCTTCAATTGTTTCAACAATTACACTTTCATTTGATTCTCTTTTTATTTATCATGAGCAGTTTGGGAGAAACATATGAAATTGAGACGGAAAGAGCGAAATCTGTGCTATAATATTTTTTCTGGCAAGCTGATCCTGTAATGAAACCTAACTGAGAACTCCATTAAGCCATCAGAGCATTAGCACAATGCTCGAACAATGTAATGTAGCTACATGAATATTGTTGTGTAGACGGTTATAAATGCGTCACACTCTGTCTGTGATCAGTTTAGATTAAACTCGTTAAGCCATGCGGGCTAATTACGCTCTGTCTGTATATTATGTCATGGTTTGCATTTTTCAGTGAGTCATTTGCTTATGATGGAGCTCACGTCCCACATGGAAGCGGGTACAGCATCACCTCGTCCTCAATGACAGCTCAAAAACGCTTTCATTGTTTCTCAACTTGGCGCCGTAGAGAGATTTGCATACTTCAGATCACGAGCGATTAGCTGCATTATCCTCCCATCTAAATGAAGGAAATGCAAATGTAATTAAGAGCGTTTGTGAAACGCTCAGTCGCACAGATGGCAAACAGTGAAAGACACCGCCATCTTTTGGAGGGAAACAGCCAGTTTGTACAGGGCGGCCATTTTCTCTGCTCTTGTGCCAGCCAGATGCTCTGAATGCTGGCAGACTGGCATTAGTGCCCGCAGACACCTCTTCGTTTAAAGACAACGTTAAAACAAAACAGACAAAACACCATCTGCACAAAGACCTGAAGAGCACAGACACAACGGTTAAATACTTTCTCATGTCTCATATAAATTAATGTTTTTTTCATAGCTCAGAAAATTTGATGGAGTTATCCATTGTGTCTCATTTAATTCTCCAATAAGTTTATCTTAAAATTGCATTAAAATGAGAATCAAACGATTGTGATTGTATGATTAGATTAGATTAGATTAGATTCAACTTTATTGTCATTACACATATACAAGTACAGTGTAACGAAATATAGTTTAGGTCTAACCAGAAGTGCAATTAGCAAGTGCAGATATACAGTGTGAATAAATACAGAATACAATATTAGGAAAATACTATACAAATGTTGTATGAAAATATGACAGTCGGTATGTACTATGAACAATATATACAGAAGGCTATATACTGTGAACATTAATGTACAGGTGGTTATGAACAGATAACAATATAGACAATACAATAGTGCAAGTGACTTAAGTGTGCAATAGTTACAGACATTAGCTATTAAAGTTACAGTGCAGTAGATGAGTTAATGCGGTTATTAAAGGTACAGTGCAGTACATGAGTTAATGCAGTTGTTGAAGTTATAGTGCAATACATGAGTAGATGCAGATAATACAGTTACAGTGTATTAGATGAGTTAGTGCAGTTATTGAAGTTACAGTGCAGTATATGCGTTAATGCGGTTATTAAGGTTAAAGTGCAGTAGATGAGTTAATGCAGTTATTGAAGTTACAGTGCAATAGATGAGTAGATGCAGTTAGTTATGCAATAAATGCAATAGATGAGTTACAGTGCAGTAGATGAGTTAATGCAGTTATGGAAGTAGTTTATTAGTGCAAATGAGCATTCAGTGTAATATTCCTGGTGTGCAAGTGAGCAGTATAGAGTGGAAATGATGCTATGTGTGTGTAAACAGTCCGGTAGAGCAGATAACATGAAGTACTGGTGTGTACAGTTCAGTCATGGATGCAGCCCTGTTATGCAATGTAAACAATGTAGTAGCAGCATTAAAGTTAAAGTTATGAGGGTTAGTGGAATCAGTGGGGAGCAGAGTTCAATAATGAAACAGCTCTGGGAAAAAAGCTGTTTCCTAGTCTGCTGGTTCTTGTCCGGAGGCACCTGAAGCGCCTACCGGAAGGCAGGAGAGTAAACAGTCTATGAGCGGGGTGAGAGGAGTCCTTGAGAATGCTGCGAGCTCGACGCAGACAGCGTTTCCTCTGGATGTCCTCAATGGAAGGGAGTGTAGTCCCTGTGATGCGCTGGGCTGTTTTCACCACCCGCTGCAGTGCCTTGCGCTCAGCAACAGAACAGTTCCCGTACCAGACTGTGACACAGTTGGTCAGGATGCTCTCTATCGTGCAGCGATAGAAGTTCACCAGGATAGTTGAAGACAGTTGGTTCTTCTTCAGTGTCCTCAGAAAGAAGAGACGCTGGTGAGCCTTCTTGACCAGGCATGAGGTGTTGGTGGTCCAGGACAGGTCCTCCGAAATATGGGTCCCCAGGAACTTAAAACTGGAAACACGTTCAACAGCCATCCCGTTAATGTGGATGGGGTCGTGTGTGCCTCCTTTCGCCTTCCTGAAGTCCACGATGATCTCCTTTGTCTTGGAGGTGTTAAGGAGCAGGTTGTTGTCTGAGCACCATGTGGCCAGGTGCCGTACCTCCTCCCTGTAAGCAGTCTCATCGTTGTTGCTGATGAGACCAATCACTGTTGTATCGTCTGCGAACTTGATGAAGGAGTTAGATCCATTCACAGGCCTGCAGTCGAGTGTGAAAAGGGAGTAGAGAAAGGGGCTCAGTACGCAGCCCTGTGGTACACCAGTGTTGAGGGTGATGGTGGTGGAGCAGATGTGGCCTAACCTAACAAGCTGAGGCCTGTTCGTCAAGAAATCCATAATCCAGTTGCAGGTTGAGTTGTTAATGCCTAGGTTTCCAAGTTTGCTGATTAGCTTGGAAGGGATGACGGTATTGAATGCAGAGCTGAAGTCTACAAACAGCATGCGTGCATAAGTGTCCTTATTATCCAGATGTGTGAGCACGGAGTGCAGCGCCATTGACACTGCATCATCTACGCTCCTATTGCTGCGGTAGGCAAATTGGTATGGGTCCAGTGTGGATGGTAGAGAGTCTTTTAGGTGTGACAAGACCAGCCGCTCGAAGCACTTCATAACAATGGGTGTGAGTGCTACAGGGCGGTAGTCGTTCAGGCATGTCGGGCTGGAATGTTTTGGAATGGGAACAATGGAGGTGGATTTGAAACATGCTGGAACAACTGCTTGGGCGAGGGACAGGTTGAAGATATCCGTGAAGACCCCAGCGAGCTGCTCCGCACATGCCCGGAGTACGCGACCAGGGATGCCATCAGGGCCAGCAGCCTTACGTGCGTTTATCCGGCTTAGTGCAGTGTAAACATCTGTGGAGTTAAGTGTGATGATTGGGTGGTCAGTAAAAGGTGTGAGCCTGGTGGCGGGTTCCTTATTGTCTCTCTCAAAGCGTGCATAAAAGTCATTAAGCTCGTTCAGAAAGGCAGCATCTGTGGCTATGGGGATGGAGTGGTTGGGTTTGTAGTCACTTATGGCCTGGATGCCCTGCCACATGCGTCGAGGGTCAGAGTTGGTAAAATGCTCCTCTAGCTTCAACTTGTAGCAGTGCTTGGCCTTTCTGATGCCCCTCTTCAGATTTGCCCTGGAAGTACTATAGGCCTGTGCATCACCTGATCGGAAGGCGGTGTTGCGTGCTTTCAACAGGAGGCGCACTTCCTTGTTCATCCATGGCTTCTGATTAGGGTATATGGTGATCTGCTTCCGAGTTGTGACACTATCAATGGTGGTATTGATGTAGTCCAATACAGAAGAGGTGTAGCTGTCTATGTCCGTGTGAGAGCCACTGGTGGCCTGAGAAGCAAACATACTCCAGTCTGTGCGTAGAAACCTTTCCTGGAGTGTGAAGTCTGCCCCCGCAGGCCACACCTTGATGGTCTTCACTGATGGCTTCACACGATTAATGAGAGGTGAGTACTTGGGGGTGAGGAACAAAGAAAGGTGATCAGATTGACCCAGGTGGGGGAGGGGTGTCGCGGCGTAAGCTTCAGCCATGTTTGTGTAGACATGATCCAAAGTTTTGTTTCCTCTTGTGTGGCAGGAAACATGCTGATGAAATTTAGGGAGCACTGTCTTTAAGTTAGAGTGATTAAAATCTCCCGCAACAATAAATGCAGCCTCCGGGTGAGCAGTCTGTTGTTTACTGATGGCTGCATGAAGTTCTTTCATAGCAAGCTTGGCATCAGCATCCGGTGGAATATAAGCTGCCGTTATAATGGTGGAAGTGAATTCCCGTGGCAGATAAAACGGTCTACATTTAACCATGAGAAACTCAAGGTTAGCCGAGCAGTGTCTCCCGACAATAACAGAGTTCGTGCACCAAGCTTTATTGACATAAATGCACAGTCCACCTCCTCTAGTCTTACCGGATTCCTCTGCCGTTCTATCCGCCCGGTGTGTGTTGTAGCCCGCTAACTCAATAGCGTTGTCCGGTATGCCGCTGTGTAGCCATGTTTCCGTGAAGATTATGACATTGCAGTTTAAAAGTCTTTTGTTGTTGATGATGCGGAGTCGAATCTCATCCATTTTGTTCACTAATGATCGTACATTAGCAAGGAAAATGCTGGGTAAAGAGAGCCAGTGTGGTGTTAGCTTTAGCTTAGCTCTTAGCCCTCCGCGCGTTCCCCGCCTTTGTTTACGATCTCGACGCCCCCGACGAGCACTTCCGCCCGGCCGTGTGGGGTGCGTAGCATCGGATGTTTTGATGATCTCAGGGACGAGTTGAATGTTGCTGATATAACTTCCGGGAATGCGCAAACCGATATCCAAAAGCTCCTGCCGGGTGTACGATGTGAAGGCACAACTGTTCTGTACGAACAGGCCCGAGATGAGCAAGAAAAACACTATATAATTGCTAAAACTGGAGAGACGCTGAGCCTCGCGATGTTCACGCGCCGCCATCTTGGTCATCCGGTCATCCGGTATATACGGAGGTTTAAATGAAAATAGATTGTTGGGTAAAAAAATCTGAATTTAAGTCAATTTGATGAGAAATTTTTGAGTTCATATTGAGATCTCCAATGATATTTACTTTTGTCAGTTTGACAAATTGTTAACATCTCGTTATTTGCCAGATTTCTGACTCTTTTTCTTAGGAGAAATATTTGTGAATTGAAAATAACCATTAGATTTTTTTCCAGAAATATTACACTGGCCTGGCCAGTGACTTTCAGGAACAGACTGGATGACGACCATGAACAGTGTGGCGACAACTGGAGAGACAGTGGACAGCTCGGAGAGACGGCAACCGGGGCAGGAAGGGCCATCAACCCAACCCGCAACTTCTGTGAGGAAGTACCCAAACAAGCTAAGGAAAAGCACAAAGAAATATACCCCCTGGGGTGCCCGAGAGGGGGGGGAGAATGAGCACCCAACCAGGACAGACTTTCAGTTAACGACCAATGCAACAGACTATCGATGACGATTGCAGAGTGTGTCTGCGGCAACTAGTGCAAGAACCCGCGTGGCCTGAAGATCTACCAGGCCAGGATGAAATGCTTGCTAAAGGAGCAACTGGTACAGCGCGCAGGGATCACCCCTGGTGAGACGCAGGAGGAACCAGGCCCGGAGTCACCCCACATTGCCCGGAGCCTCCATGAACCAGCAGCCCCAGATCCAAGCGGAGTAACAGAACAGCGTCGGGTCAAGTGGCCTCCGGCCAGTAAGGACAAACAGTGGTTCCAGATCGATGATGATGTTGACAACATCCTAAAGGCAGCAGCCAAGAATCAGTCAGGAATCAGGGACCTCATCTTGGACTACTACAAGAGTTTCAAGCTGAGAGTCAACTCTGGGACAGTCAGATCCGAGTGGCATAGGCTTGAGAAAGGGATCATCACTGGATGTACGATTTCAGTGATCCTCTTTGCCTTGGCCATGAACATGCTGGTCAAGTCAGCTGAAGTCGAGTGTAGAGGTCCACTCACCAAGTCTCGAGTCCGCCAGCCCCCCATCAGAGCCTTTATGGACGATCTGACTGTTACAATGACATCAGTGCCAAAGTGCCGATAGATTCTTCAGGGCTTAGAAAAGATCATCACCTGGGCTCCGATGAGTTTCAAGCCTGCAAAATCTAGGTCTCTGGTGCTCAAGAGAGGGAAAGTGACTGACAAGTTCCATTTCTCTCTGGATGGCACCCATATTCCATCGGTCACCGAGGAACCAATCAAGAGCCTTGGCAAAACGTTTGATTGCACCCTGAAGGACGCTGCATACATCAAGGCCACAAATCAGGAGCTGGAGGTGTGGCTGACAGCACTGGACAAATCGGGTCTGCTGGGAAAATTCAAGGCCTGGATCTACCAGCACGGTGTTCTCCCCTGGATCCTGTGGCTCTTGCTTGTGTACGAGTTCCCGATAACAGCAGTAGATGGCTTCGAAAGGAGGATCAGCCGCTACATTCGTAGATAGCTGGGCCTGCCACGAAGCCTGAGTAGTATCGCTTTGTACGGGCAAAACAACAAACTGAAGCTCCCCATAAGCAGCCTGAATGAGGAGTTCTTTTTTACCCGTGCAAGAGAGGTGCTGCAGCACAGGGAATCCTGTGACCCGAAAGTCTCCCGAGGTGGCATCCTAGTCAGAACTGGTAGGAAGTGGAGGGCGGGATAAGCAGTCGAGCAGGCTGAGTCACGCTTGCGTCACAGTGTGCTGGTCGTCCCAGTGGCATCTGGACGAGTAGGGCTTGGTAGCATTCCAGCAACACGCTACGATAAGGCCCTGGGCAAAGACAGACGCCGAATGGTTCAAGAGGATGTGAGAGCGGGTGTGGAGGAACTTCGCACTAGCCAGATGGCGGGGATGTGACAGCAAGGCGCATGGATGAGATGGGAACAGTCAGTGGACCGCAAGATCTCCTGGAACGAGCTTTTGCAAGCTGAATCTTACAGGATGAATTTCCTGATTGCATGCGTCTATGACGTCTTACCCAGCCCATCCAACCTCTTCTGCTGGGGCAAGGTTGACACACCATTATGTCCCTTGTGCCTCAAAAGGAACGCTAGAGTATATACACTTGGCGACATGACCAGGTGCTGAAGGCGATAGCAGAATCCATCTTCACCAGCATCACCCATAACAAGCCTCCCCGACCAGCCAGGCAGGCGATTGCTTTCGTCCGAGCAGGGGAGAAGCCTAAGCCCCATCCAGGGTGGCAGTGGGACTCCTTGGAACCGTGCCAGACTGGCAGATGAAGGCCGACCTGGGGAAGCAGCTCTGATTCCCAGAGCATATCGTGGAAACCACCCTGAGACCAGACATAGTTCTGTTCTCAGATTCAACAAAACAAGTGGTTCTGCTGGAGCTGAGAGTCCCCTGGAAGGAGCGTATGGAAGAGGCCAATGAGAGGAAGCGTGCCAACTATGCCGACTTAGTGGAGGAGTGCCGCATACGGCGACAGTGCCAAGTGTGCGCCTATCGAGGTGGGCTTTAGAGGCTTTGCAGCACGATCTCTCTGCAAAGCATACAGTCTGCTTGGCATCACAGGGGCACGCCAGAGAAAGGCCATCAAGAACTCAACAGAGGCAGCTGAGAAGTCCTCTAGATAGCTGTGGATCAAGAGGGTTGATCTGTGGGTACATGCTACTTAGACTTGATCAGTCTTGGCTGGGTCGCCTGGGTGAGGGTGTATGATGTTGAAAGACCCGAAACACCCAATGACCTCAGGTTCCATCACTGATGAAGTGTCTAAGTGCATCAAAAGATGTATATTTAACTACAGCGTTCATTGTAAATAGTTTATCAATGTGGATCATTCTCTTTTTTAAATTCGTGGGCCCACATAATCTTCTGTTAAAATCTGAAAATGCACTGCCATCCTGTAGTGACTATTCATCTTAAATGATGTACAGTATGTCCGTACTCCTCCCCTCCAACTGTCAGTCTGCTGCCAGTTCCATTTCAAAGTGCAACCGCTGTTTTTATATATCCAATCAAATCGCAGATAAAGATGAAAGCCACGTCCACTATTTTTCTGATTCAAAATTCCGCTTCACTGGGAAATGGGTCAAAATACGGAAATAAAAACGGTCGCAAATTCTAGTTTACAGAGACTTTAAGCAAAAGTTTCCATTTGTTCTTTAATATCTTTGATGTGACAGTGTTAAAGGAAAATGCATCACTGTAACTCACCTGCAATGTTGTCCACTGGCATCACCTCTGCGGCCTCTCAACGTGCAAGCTGCAGGCTACCACATGTTAAGCGCTTATCTTCCAGAGCCAGAGATAGGTGAAATATAGCCGTAGTGCCTTCAGCTATTGGTCTAAGCAGGCCGCTCCGCCGCTCTCCAGACGATCCTTTACATCTTGCACGGCCTTTCTGCAGACGTACATGAGAAGTTTCGGATGCTTGGATTTGCATCAAAGTATGAGGCGCCATATAGGGTTTAAATCAAACTGCGCTTATGAATACATATATAAAAGCATGCATATACATTTATACATTGCTCGCATATTCATGTATACTTTTGGATGTTCAAGCAAACACATATGAAAATCATGTGCGCACTAATGTGAAATCCATACCAATACATCTATAGTTAGTAATGCATGCATATACACTTTTTCGCGCATACATAAAAACTCGATGTTTGCAAACCAGTGGCGGAGCTAGAGTTTTTCACATGGGGTGTCCTGGGGTTGGCCAAGGCAACTTCAGGGGGTCCATAGACCATGATAGAAAGTCAGTGTGTAACCCTAACCTGGCATCAAAAGAGAAATGATAATTGACTTAACCTGGTGTTTGTTACGTGATGCTTTTTAAAAAAAATTCACATACTATGAATTTTCAGAGTCTCTATCTCGTAACACGTGGATTCGTTACATGGCTGGCCGTACTATTGAGTAACTTGGCTGTATTTTATTAGCCCTTTATGATATGTAAAAAGGCTATTTGCAATTGAGGTAATCTTTTGAGTGTCACGACTGTCTTGTGATCAAATCATGAAGAGGCGTTTGATAGGGACTCTAGTTTTATTAGACTCCTGGAACTCAGTTACAGATATACAACATGAACTAAGACTGACTTGTTCTACCTTCTCTTATGCATGTATGCCGCTTCAAGCTGTCCTGACTATGCAGCCCCCTAGTTAGCAGGTGACATGTCCCATGTATAATACACCGACATCTCCCCTTTTCCGAGAATTTTGTCCTTAGAATAAACATTTATAAACATATCTTTTAACATTAAATACCTTTTTTGCAGTAAATTATGATTTTCTTTTACAACACGGAAATCACATCTATAGACAATCGGAGTAAATTTTTAGAACCCCTTTAAATCAATTGCTTGTAAACATCAAACAGAACAATTCATCATCAACAGTTCATGTTGTGTATCTGTAACGGAGTTTAATAAAGCTATAGTACCTATCAAAAGCCTCTAGGCAAATAGTGTTATGTATAGGCGCTGCACTGTTTATGTGTATATAACTAGCACAAATGTAACGTTAAACATAATGTTTAGGCTAAATCGGGCTCTGCTATCGGATTAACCCGTCTAGCGCCAACATTCATGTTTACTCATGCAGTGACTTGGAGTGCGGATCCAACCGAATCCCGATGCCTAGTCTTAAAACTAACCTTATATGCGAAATTTCGTTATTCTCCTGTTACTCGCATCACTATCGTCCTTGATTAATTTGAAAGCTGCGCGCAGCACCGGACGCTTTTTCAGCAAGTGGTGAAACGAGATGTCAATCAATATTTAACTGCCCAATAAAATTTGAGGTCACCCCTCTGGCTCCGCCTCTGGTGCAAACACACCTATACAATCCTCGCACAAACATACAAACTCTGCGTGCATAGACATCTATAAAACACTCGCACATACATACAAAATATGACACGCTTTAGTTTGCATGCATAGTGATTTCATATGTGGATGTGCGTGAACTTTTAAGTGTAAACGGAAGGCATTTCAGTGTAAACGGAAGTCTTCTTCATTCAGATCAACATGAATCTGAGAGCGACAATAGCCTTGACGTTTATTAGTACTTTGCTTGTGCAACCCAGGTTACAATTTTTGGTTCCCAACGTTCCCCTAACGTTAATTTTTGGTTCCCAGAACTTTATTTTCTAAGGTTCGTTTTTGGTTCTCCAGCAAAGTTGTCTTTGCGTTAATAGAACGTTAGTTTCTGGTTCCCATAACGTTCTGGGACGTTATTTCCGTAAAGATAACCAAAAACAAACTTAAACAAACTTTCTGGGAAAGAAACGTTCAAAGAACGGTAGCCTACAATGTTGCCACGGGTCCGTTTGGCCTCACTACATGTCTCTAATGAATACACCCATGCTGTATTTTTATCCATCGCTTGTCTAAACTAATTAAAATAATTAAAATAAATCATCACGCACAAAATGGAGGATGAAATCAATGCATTATATTATTCTTTTCGCCTATTAATTCCGTTTTCATTACTGAAGTAGTTGATTTAAACAGCGCAGTATATATTTATTATAAAACTACACTGAGTGTAGGCCAACCTGAACATTCAGATATTTAAATAAAATAACCAACGACTTCAAAATAATATTTAAAGCAGATTTTTATTGAGAATAAAGAATAAACATTTAATTATATTCAGGCGAAAATATTCTTGTCTCAACAGAGAAGTATAGCGCGGCTCCGTCTGTAGACATAACGATCTAAAGCCCCGAGTTTCAGTTCTTACATCATGGTCTGTTGATATATGTTTACTCTCAAATGGGGATTTTTTAAAAATAAATAAATAAACCCCTAAACTAATATGTTAGCGGGTGAGGTAAAACGAAATGACCACTCATTTTTAAATGACGGGAGTACAAACGGGGAATGCACGTGCTCGAGCGCACACACATACAGTAACAGACAATCACACTTAAAGGTACAGTGTGTAGGAATTTGAAGGATTTATTCACCAAAATGTAATATATAATACAAAACTAGGTTGTGAGTGGTGAAGAAATACCTTCTAAAATGAACCAAAATGTTTATATTACCTTACAATGAGACATTTTATGTATATACACCGCGGGCACACCCTTACATGTAATTTATCAAATTGCACAGCCATGTTTCTATAGTAGCACTACATGGACAAACTGAGCGCGTTTCGTAAAACGAAGGATGCAGGGGACTATGTTCTTCTTCGGCTGTGTTTTGAGGCAGCTTGCTAAGCCACTACATAGAAGGATTAGCAGAAGAAGAGGAAGAACAATAACAAAATTCAATCCTCATGTTTTTTATTAGAAATAGAAAGGGTTCTTTTGTTGCGGTTAGAAGTGAAATTTGCGCTAATGGCGGACCACACATACTCTGCACAAGAGCTGAGAGAGCGACAATCTGTATCGTCAGAAAAGAGAAAATACGATGCAGCAAGGCGAAGTCAAGACAAAAAACGAAAGAAACCCCGAATAAAGATCAGTGTGGCTTTTCCCAAATGGAGGGCACTGAAGCAGGAAAAGGGTTTGCCAAGCGACGCCGCAGTTGCCAGCTCTCTGCTGGACCGGTACGTTTGTTTAATTTCCCTTATATAAGTGAACTGCTTGTTTGATAGCATTAGCTAATAGATGAGCTGATCATCAGGAGAAGTAGCGTTTTTCCTTGTAAATTTTTAGCACTTTGTAATTGTACTATAAGTCCTTGTTGCATGTGTAACAGAGTCAAACCAGTGAAGTGCTGAGCAAGTATGTAAACCTCACTCCTCTGCCTCAAGGACTCTCTAGCGACAGATGCTAGAGACTGCGGTCTTTAGCCTCCTCGCTAGAGCGCCCGACTCCCATGCAGAACCGACCCGGTTCGAGACCTGCCTGGTGTAGGTGTGGTCCGTTCCGTCACACATGGCCGTGTGCAAATCAAGTTAGAAATCATGTTAACAATCATAATTTGCATAAATCGGGTGTAATTTATATTATAATAATGCTTAGCTTTCACATCCACTCTTGTGCGGTCCTCCCGGGTAACGTTAGCTCATCTGCCTCTCCTCGCCCTGCCAGCATCTCCAACACCCCTACCTCTCCGCCCTCTTCCTCTCCCACTTACCACCCGTGTTAACTGTTAAGTCCTCTGATTGACTCTGTGATGATGAGAAAAACGTCTGCCAAGACTTTCGCGGTTAGATTACACCCCAAAGCATTAGCAAGCAAGCTGTTTCAATAGCTGTTTCAATTTAGCATTAGCAAGCTGTTTCAATACGCTGTAAGTTACGAACCAAGTTACGGTGCCAAAAAATGCTATGTATAATAAGCGAATAAATCACTGACACAATGTTAAACAAGTTACAATAATATTCACTATAACGATTAGAGTAAATGATGAATTAAGTAACTTTTATTTATTTTTCTTTGTAAATAAGCCTCGTCACTTGACTTGGAGGTTACTCTCTGCTGTCTCAGACGACGACATCTCTGTCCTGTGTCCGTAGCTTTCTGTCTGTTGTTCGCCTGTGAGATGTAGATTGCAATTATCAACACCACCGATAATGGCCGCTGTCATTTACGGAACCCTTTTGTCCTGTCACGGCAACCATAGCTTCTCTAATGGGTGGGAGAGGGGGGTGGCGGAGCTTTAGGTTGCAATTTCCAACTACGCCAATAGTGGCCTCTGAAACTTACACACAGAACCTTTAAGAAATGCATATGGATTTATATGAATGTATTTTTATTTAGCTTAACAAGTTTATTATTTTCAGCCATTAAAGGGCACATTTATTAAATTAATTTGGTCAGTATAACATGTGTTAATGTGATCTTATATTTTCTGTATTGCACATGTCACTGACATTTATCAGATTTGACTATTTTTACCATTACAAAAGAACCAAAAAAGAACCATTAGGGAACATTATTTGCTGGTTACATTTTTTCTGGTTATTAAAAAAACAGCCTCCAACGTTCTGGGAAGGTTATTTTCTGTTTGTAAAAAAACAATACAAAAGGGAACCAAAAATATCGTTAGAGGAACGTTCTGTGTTTGCTGGAAATGAAGATTATATGCCCACAGCTGAAACGACAGGCGCAAAGCGACTACACAAAAGACATTTAACGCATTATGCTGTGTTCAGACCAAACGCGAATTGCGCGTCAAGCTTGAGTTATTTACATGTTAAGTCAATGCAAAGACGCGATAGACCTGCTTGCGACGCGAATCGCTCGAATGATGCGAATTGAGCGTTCGCGTGATTCGCGCGATACGCGCGTTTCGCATGATTTGCACTTGTTGAAAAATCTGAACTTTGGCGAAAATTCGCGCCGCGTTAACCAATCAGTAGCTTGCTCTATCAGTCAGGTGATTATGATGTTGCGAGGGGAGGCAGAAATCCCAAACAACAATGGAGGACAAAATCATCGTTGCTGTATGTGGATACCTGTAGCTGTACGATACATCTTACTTTTATCGAAACAGAAATAAAAAGGATCTTGCTTGGAAGAAAGTGAGTGAGGAGGTTGGACAGATGCGCGTCTGCAATGAAGTGAATTTGACGCGCGAATGAAGCGAATTTGACGCGCGAATGAAGCGAGTAAACTAAAATGTTCAAGCGTCCAACTACGCGCGAATAGTGCGATTCATTCGCGTTCGGTCTGAACACAACATTAGAACCCATTATAATTTCAAATTTTCTCCACGCTGGATGCGGTGCGTCGCGTCTGGCACATGTTAGGCACTATAACACGCGGTGTTAGGCACTATAAAATGCTATTAAAGAATTCGGCTATATCATCTTCATTGCAACTTGCACAAGCAAGCAAAGGACTAATAAACGTTTAGGCTATCGCTCTCAGATTCATGTTGATCTGAATGAAGAAGACTTCCGTTTACACTGAAATGCCTTCTGTTTACACTGAAAAGTTCACGCACATCCACATATGAAATAGCTATGCATGCAAACTAAAGCGTGTCATAATTTGTATGTATCTGTGAATTTTTTATAAAGGTGTATGCACGCAGAGTTTGTATATGCGAGTGTCTTATAGATGTGTGTGCACGGAGAGTTTATATGTTTGTGCGAGTATTGTATTTGTGTTTGCACGCATCGAGTTTTTATGCGTATGCGCAAAAAAGTGTATATGCATGCATTACTAACATAAGATGTATTGGTATGGATTTCACATTAGTGCTCACATGTTTTTCACGTTCCTTTTCAAGAAAATGCTCTGTAACCCTGTCGTACCAACTAGGCGTCTTTTCCAGTGACTTGACCAGTGTCCTCTCAATGGCCAGCAGAGCTAGGCTGCTTAAACGGCCTTGGCCCATTGTGTTACGGGTGTAGGACTTGAGCCGCTTTAAACAGGAGAAGCTCCTTTCTACACCTGCAGATGTAGCTCCAATTGTTGCCACTAATGAGAACAGTTTGTAAAGCTGAGGCATTGCACTGTCCAACTCCATGTCTTTAAGGAACACCAAGTAATCACACAGCTTACTCTGCAAGTCCTGATCTGAATACAGGACTTGAAGTTCAGACCTCAGTCTCCCTGAATCAAAGTGATGGCCATAACTTTTCAGGACACTTTGGAAGGCCTCCTCTGGAAATGCTTGTCTCATGTCATCAAATTTCCCTGGATTGACTAATTCTAAGAAAAGCATACTTTCCAAATTTGAAAAACGTAGAGGAATCTGCTCCAAGATGTTATCAAGGATGGCCATGTACAGATTTCTGTAGCGCTCTTGGGGATCCTGCAATTGGGTCAGACGGCGCTTTCTCATGGGCTCATCTCTTGGGTCTGATGTGAGATCTGCTGCTTTGGCATAAACAGCTTGGAATGCCCCCTCTGACCTCTTCTCTTTGACAAATGCAAGAAGAGACTCAATTCTTTTCTTGCAGTCAAGAACATCCATCGCTCTCTGCTGACAATATCAAAGACCACATCAGTCAAGATTTGTTCATATGTGTACAACATGAACACAAACTCAAAATCCTCCAGTTTCCTCACGAAGCCTTTGGCACAATCCAGTGTATCATCATCCATTGTCGTACCTGCAATGATGTTATCAAATGTCTGCAGGAGGCCATCATAATTGTTTGCCACAGTGCTCACTATCCGTGATGTGAAATTCCATCGAGTAGGAGCGTTTCTGGGCAACCTTGAGCCGCCTGCAGACTCCAGAAAAGACGTCCTCTTTGTGGATTTTGAGAAAAATGTGGCAAACCCAGAGAGTGAAGCAAAAAAAATTCTGCACTCAGGCAAGCATTTGGCCCCCTGTGACAGCACCAGATTCAGTCTGTGTGCATAGCAATGCACAAACATTGCACTGGGGGCTATTGCTTTCACTTTGGCCTGCAGACCATTGAGAGCTGAAGCCATGACAGCAGCCCCATCAAAGGTCTGTGCCACAAGCTTATCCTTAAAATTGTAGCCCTGCATGTTCACATTTAAAACATCAAAAACGGACTGAGCATCTCGCCCCCCAGAAACATCAAAAAATCCAATGAAGCGCTCCTGAATTTTACCTGCACTATCCACATAGCGAACAATGACAGAGAGTTGGGCAACGGTAGGATATATCAGTGGTTTCATCCACCTGCCATCCAAAAAAGGGAGCATCCTGAATTTCATCTCTGATTTGATCAGAAATGGTGCCTGCAAGAGCAGAGATCAAGTCATTTTGAATAGTGTGTGACATACCAGAAAACACAGTTGAGGAATCGGATTGTGTGGAGATGACAGAGTCATATTTAGCTAATGTTTCTGTGAACTCTCTGTAATTCCCCTTGTTGGATGATTCACTACTCTCATCATGTCCCCTAAATGACAGCTCCTGCCGGCCAAGCAAGGATGTCACATCAATAAGGCGGTTTAGGAAGGCCCTGTTTTGTTTAACAGTTTCATTATGTTTAGCCACTTGAATGCGAGTACCTTCATTGATTGCATGCTCAACCCTGATCCTGCCCATGCAACTTAATCTTGCACATGCACTCACATGTTCATTGCTATTTTCATGCCTTTTATATGCCCTGTCAAAGTTTGACAGATCTCCAAACCCCAATTTTGACCAAACAACACATCCATGAGATGGTTTCATCAAGAGACATGGCCAGCAGTACATTTTCTTTTTCACAGCACTTCCAGTCATCCAGCTAACTTTGTCATACCAGGAGAGCTGAAAAGACCTGTTATTTTTCCCTATCTTTTGCACTAAATCAATCTTAGGTGTTGATCTGCCCTGCTGTTTAATTCTAAGTTTCTCCTCGTAAGGAAGACTTTCTGATGGCTTTGCCAAAATCAGGTCGACAATATTAGCACTGTCTGCCATCGTGTGCAGTTTGCTAGCTGGCTAGTTCAGATTATATGAATTAATGAACAAACGATCTCATATATATATATATATTTAACTCAACGGGAGGAAATGTGGGAATTATGTTAAACTGACATGTTTGTCTTTCGACTACACATGCAAAATCCGCGATGGGACTGAGTTGGAAATGGATACACAGAGTGATACGCGTCATAATCTGAAGACCACGCCCACGCCCACACCAACCGTCTCTTTGCATTGCGAGAAGCTGTTTAAACTGTTTAAACTGTTTAAAACTGTTTAAAGCAGGCCCATTGAAGTCAATGGACGCTGGATTTCAACAGAGTAATGCACTGTACGCTACTGGAATGAATGAGAAGGAAATCGAGTCAGCCGACCTAAGTAGCTGATTCTGTACGAAATTGTTTTTGTTCGAGATGAACGTGTTTAACGCATATTTAGTCAATAAAATGTTAACATAATAGTACATATATTTGACCATTCATTTTTTGACAATTATAGGGGAAGCTGAGCTTCCCTTGCAGTCTTAAAGAAATCGCGTATGATGTGTATGCATGCTTCTTTATATGCATTCATAAGGGCAGTTTGATTTTAACACTATATGGCGCCTCATATCAAAGTGCTTCATCCAAATAGGTGTGTGAATAAGGGATTGATGTGTGTGAATGTGTTTATTTCTTCAGTGCCAGTGAATGTCATGTAAATAAAATCATGAAAATGTGATGATATGTGAAGATAGAGTTTGAGGATGATTTAAAGTCCCTAAAGAACCCTAAACATTTACATTTAAACATTTGGCCGATGATTTTATGCAAAGCGACTTTACAGTGCATCACAAGCTATGCACATTTTCATCACATTTAGTTCCTCCAGAATCTTTTTCAGAGCTCCTAAAGTATATATAGATGTCCCATTGGATACCCTTAAGTATGCTTTAAACTCATCTTTCAAGTGTACTTAAGTTTAAATTAGCCATATATTAGCTGTACTTGTATGTAGTGTGTGTACTAATATCATTGTACTAGTAGTATACTTATAAGTGTACTGTTTCAATATAAATTGGGAGTAAATTTATGAATACACTTAGAACTAAACTTAGACTTTTCTTTTATATTTAAAGGAGTCATATGACATGGCTAAAACGAATATTATCGATTGTTTTAGATGTAATGCAACGTGTATACACTATTTAAGATAAAAAAACAAGGTATTTTCTACATACCGCTACATTTTTGTATCTCCTCTTTGGCACGCCTCTCTGAAACGCAGAGATTTTTAACAAAGCTCATCACTCTGAAAAGTGAGGTGTGCTATGATTGGCCAGTAGTTTTTAACTAACCATTGTGTAGTGATTTGTTGAGCGTGTGACAGAAATGTAACGCTTCTTACCATATTTGGACCATCAGGTTTCATAGCAATTGTTCTGACAGGTACGCCCACCCTACTTACATATACATTTGGGCAGTCTTA
This sequence comes from Triplophysa tibetana, assembly GCA_008369825.1. Lineage (NCBI taxonomy): Eukaryota > Metazoa > Chordata > Actinopteri > Cypriniformes > Nemacheilidae > Triplophysa > Triplophysa tibetana. Next base: position 4,547,528 of record CM017899.1, read on the forward strand.
GTCGACTCATACCACAAACTGCAGTAGATTTGTGGGGGTGTTGTTACACAAGGCTTCTCAGCCATGTCTGGGTGAACATTCGATTTAAGATAGAATGCATCTTTTGCAGAGTAATACGTTACAAAAGTGATGCATAACAGTAACATATTACGTTTTGCTGTAACGCAGAAGTGTAAGGCATTACTAATCAATTTTCAGTAATATTTTACTCGGTACATGTTCAGTAACACTTGCGAGACAATTTCATTGTCATTTTTCATACTGCATTGCCATTTTCCATATTGCATGAACAGGGAGGGAGTTCAGCTCAACCAAAGAGAAAAATATAGCGGTGTTATTAGACAATGCATCCGAATTAAGTTTTCACCAATGTTTCGTAAGGTGCATGTCACGTTGCACATTGAAAGAAATCACTCGTGAGTGTACAAAACTTGATTCTTTCAAATATCACGTTTGATCAGCGCTATATGCGGTCTAGAACAACTAAAACATTGAAGAGCTTGTACACATTATACATATGCAATAGATTTAACCAGTGTTGCCACAGTTACTTTGAAAAAGTAATCTGATTACTGATTACTGACTATACCTCTAAAAAGTAACTTAGTTACTGTACAGATTACTGGATTTTAAAAGTAACTAAGTTAGATTACTCGTTACTTTATCAGTTACATTCAGCAGCTGCCACCAACACCCCCACTGCCTCAGCATAACAATGACAATCGGTTTTGCCAACACTCACTTTATTGGAAGTGTATTTTTAACAGTAATGTCAACAATGTATCATCTGACATTTTAAGTTGAACTTAGACTATTTACTGATAAAAACATGTTTTTATAAAAAATAATATAAAGACTGATTTTCTTGATTTGCCTTAACGTAAATACTTGTTTTTATAAAAATAAAATAAAGACAGTCTTTCTTGACCTGACATATTTAACTGTTAACACTTTAATAATGGCAAAACATACTATTTACAATCTACATTATTTATTAATTTAATTATTCATTTCTTTTTAACATGTTTTATGAACATTGAACCTGTTGTTCACAGCATTAGAGCAGCAAGGAGTGGTTTTACACAACAAGTGTAAAACGCACGAAACGAGAGCGAGTCAACCGTGTATAAGGGCAGGATTTCCTCTACAACATACTGCCCGATAGAGGTGCGCAGATAAGATAAAATGTCACCCGCATCCGCTGTTTCAAATAAATGATCCACCCGCCCGCACGTATAATTTTCTCTGATATCCTCAGTTGACCAGGACTCGATCGTCTTTTATATGACTCCGTAAATTTTCTAGCTCTGTTTTTGTCTATAAATAATTAAATCTAATATTTCGAGTTAGCACACACATGATGTACCATATTAGAGGTACCAGTCTTATGGCTTTTTCATATACATACAATGCCTCACAGTCGTTGCATATTACATACCGAGCACTTTATTCATCCTTAATTAAAACATTTCCCTAAGACGCTCCCACACGGTACTTTTCATTTCTACCTTTTTCTTCTTTTTAATTCTCCCTTTTTACATTTCTCTCGGATCTGTTTTGCCTCCATTTCTGCTTTAAGAAATAGACCGTCCTCTACCGCATTTCTTTTAAATTACTGCAAAATACCGCCTTGATGAAAAATGCATTTAAAACACATTTGTATTTGTATATATACAGTTTATATTGTATGTGATATTATCCACTTGCGACCCACCCGCAATTAATCTGAATGTATTTTTTATTACCCGACCCGCGGATCATCCGCAGCGCCCGCGGATTTAACCGCCATCCGCGCATCACTACTGCCCGACTAACTTCTTCACCTCTCCCACACTTACTGCTTTTGCACCAAAGTCAAGCATTTGTTGTTCTGGTGGTGGGGGACCTGCTGCTCTCTGCTTCGCATCACCTGGCGGGACTTGCTCTGTAAATTGGACTGTGCAGTGCTGCGACTCCAATTGTTTCTTCAAATGTGACGTTGTGTTTTTGTAGCTAGATAGCACGTTGTCGCCAGCACAGAGAATACAACGAACCTTAATATTGTCATCTAGCGGACACAAACTCGTGACTGAATTTCCAGCTAGAAACATGCATCTCTCTCCTCCCTCCATTGTTGTTTACATTTGCGTCACTGTATGGTAGTGGCTTTTAGCAAGTGAATTGTCCTCATGCTGAAAACGTGACTTGTCGCATAATTTTACGTGACTTCACTCCCTGAGACGCAAGAAGAAAGCAAAAAATATATGTTTTTACTAAGGAAAATGACAAAAATAGTAACGCACAGTGACTTGGATAAATAACTTTAATCTGATTACTGGTTTGGGAAAAGTAACGCGTTAGATTACTCGTTACCGAAAAATGTGGTCAAATTAGAGTAACGCGTTACTAAGTAACGCGTTACCGGCATCACTGGATTTAACCATGCTTATTTCTTTAGCTAGTCTTTGCATATCTTACAAACAGAAAACACGTTTCTCGTCCATTTCGTGGCCTCTAACACACATGGGATCTTCTATAAAGGGACACCCCAACCCAAAAATAAAAATTCTGTTATGGATTACTCACCCTCTAGTTGTTGCAAACCTTTATAAATGTCTATGTTCGGCTGAATAAAAATATATATTTGGTAGAATATTAGAAACTTAAAATCATTTTGCATCATTGAGTATCATAGCAGAAAGATCATTATGGTAGTTAAAGGTGACCCAGAAGTTTTTGCTTTCCTAAATCCCCCAAAACATCTTTTGAGTTCAACAGAACAAAAAATATATACAGTACCTAGGAAACTATTCAGATAAGCAAATAAAGCAATAGAAACGTCTTTTGGCAGTTCTTAACTTTGATTTGACACCAGAAAATAACTGGGGTAGTTTTCATTCAATTTGGGCGGGTTTTGGGGTGCTTTCAGGAAGCTATGGTTAGAAAGATCCCTGTGACCAGCAGCAATAACAATGTAAGCTAACGTTAATATGATGACTAGTTAGAATAATATATAATCTAGTTCAGTGATGGGATGGGACTATTTTGTATTTAAATACCTTTGATTTCTTTCTATATGTTTAATCTTGGAATTTTTGTGTTTTCAAACTGAAATACTTTTGCCAATCAACCTCCTTATTAGATTGCAGTGTTTGGAATACATCCATTTGAAATACAAAATATTATTCATTTTAACATTATTTTGTATTTAATCTTAGTAGTTTTTGTATTTTTTTAAAACCTTGTTAATTAAAAAAAATGCAGTCTTATAAAGATGTTGATTGGCAAAAAGTATTTTGTATTTGGAAAATACAAAAATACAAAGACATTTAGAATGTTAAGTTCTTCTTCTGTAGTTATTTTGGTGAAAGTAACTCAAACGAAAAACAGGAGTCATGCAAAATATTACAATTCTGAGACAGTAATATTGTAAGATAAGGGATTACTTTTAAGTGAAGGGTTCACCCTAAGCAAGTCAAGTCGAGTCCTGATAAGTTTCAAGTCAAGTCAAAATTATGACAAACAGAAACGATCAATTCATCACATTAGTAATCGTTTTATTACACGGACTATAAAGAAATTACTTTCTTCCTTGTGGTTCTTGTAATGTCAAATGATATTCAACGTTTTGGTTGTTGTGTGAGAAATCCTTGCGTTGCATATTCTGCATCTGGCAAATCTTTTTTTATTTTCACGGTCCAGTTCAAAGTCTTTATACCCAAACGTGACAATCTGTGGAGCTCGAAAGTTGTCTGCCAATGTACCGGCCATAACTGTTTCAAGCTGCCAGGCAGATGAGCAGTTTCCTCTCTACCGTAACTGCTCTACAGTAATTGGCCGTTACACCTTGTTTGGCGCGCGGTTTGAGTTGAGCAGCGTTAAAGGCACAGGCGCTGTAGTGTTGCTGGGTCACAATTATTATTTAAACTAATTTCATTACTTTATTTTACTTTACTAAAAGTTCAAGTCATTGTCAAGTCTTCCATTTATAGTCAAGTCAAGTCTCAAGTCACTTGCTCTCAAGTCAAAGTCAAGTCATTTTCTTACTTCATTCAAGCAAGTCGCAAGTCCTGAAAATTGTGACTCGAATCAGACCCGAGTCAAGTCAGGTGACTCGAGTCCCCACCTCAGCAGAATTGTATGTATTGCCTTTCAAAAACAATAGGAACTGATCTACCATGGTCTTGCCACAATAACCACAGTTTAACCATGGAAAGTTTAACAATTTTTTTTTTTTACTACTTAACTCGGACAAAACAGAAGTGTTACTTACTGGACCGAAAACCACTATACGTAACAACCAAGAATACTGCTTAACGATTGATGGATGCTCCATAAAATCCTCGTCATCAGCTAAGAATCTTGGCGTTGTATTCAATAGTACTCTGTCATTTGAAAGCCATGTCGCCAACACCTGTAAAATTGCATTTTTCCATCTTAAGAATATATCTAAACTACGTCATATGCTGTCACTTTCAGATGCAGAGAAATTAATTCATGCATTCATGACATCAAGACTAGATTACTGTAATGCACTTCTAGGTGGTTGCCCTGCAGGCCTATTACAAAAACTCCAACTGGTTCAAAACGCGGCAGCTCGAGTTCTTACACGTACAAAAAAGTATGAGCATATAAGCCCGGTTCTGTCAACCTTGCACTGGTTACCTATAAAGCATCGCATTAACTTTAAGATCTTGCTTATTACCTATAAAGCCCTACATGGTCTAGCGCGGCAGTATTTGAATGAACTTCTATTGTATTACAGACCTCCACGTACATTACGCTCTTAGGCGTCCTGTCAGTTGGTAATACCTAGAATTTCAAAATCAAGTGCAGGTGGTAGATCCTTTTCTTATCTAGCGCCTAAACTTTGGAATATTCTTCCCTGCACTGTCCGGGAGGCAGACACACTCTGTCAGTTTAAATCTAGACTAAAGACTCATCTTTTTAATCTTGCATACACTACACCTCCATAATACTAATCCTCAGAGGATTTAGGCTGCATTATTTAGATCAACCGGAACCAGGAACACATCCAACAACAAATGATGTACTTGTTGCATCAAAGAGTGCAGAACAGTACTCTACTCTCAGCAAGTCTTGTCTCTTCGTTCCAAGGTTACCGCAGGATGCAGTTCATGCCCAGACCTGATGGCAGAGCTGAGAATGGGAAGCGGTGACCTGACAAGAGCTAAGAGGATAGAGCTGGATAAAGGACGCGACAACTTTGATTTTCCTACAACATTTCAAATGCTATTAGATTGTTAATGGTAATCTTAAATCTATAATTTTTTATTTTTATTTAGCCTTGTTGTGCAAGCACCGTTGAGCTTGTGCAGAGGCAGCAGCTTTTGCCAGAGGGGAACTGGAATCCCCTGGTTGGGCCTGGGTTCTCCTGAGGGTTTGTTTCTTGATGGGAGTTTTGGGTTCCTCACCACCGTTTGCATATTGTTTTGCACTATCTGCCTGGCCGGGGGGGCTGCTTTAGGATTCAGAAATTAGACATAATTAATATTGCATATAAGAATTAATAGTCCGTTTAATATTTGACCTGAGGTTCTTTCTCCTTTATCGCCAATGTGTGCTTTCAATGTGTGTGTGTGCGTCTATGTCAATGTGTGTATGTATGTTTGCATATTGTGTGTGTGGAGCATTTGTATGTCTGTCTTTGTTGTTTTCACCTTTTTCTTGTTTTTACAGGTATATGCCTTTAGTTGTTTTACTTGTATTCAATGTGTCTCATGTACAGCTGCTTTGTAACAATGAAAATTGTAAAAAGCGCTATATAAATAAAGTTGAGTTGAGTTGAGTTGAGGAAAGGAATCTGCCAAGAAACATGGTATACTTTAGCATTAAACGAGTGCTGGAACAATGTGTCATGCATTCTGCCTTCTTTACAATGTTAAACGTGCTGTCTTCTCGTGCTTAACAAGGTCAACTTGTCAAAAAACGATTTATCGATCTTTTTTAAATGAGATCAATCTAAATACTCTTTGAAGATACGACGTATTCAGAAGCCTCTTAGGTAAGATTATGGTGAGAAACCTTGTGTGTTAGGGCCGCTTTAATAAAATTATGTAATTATGTAAAATTACGTTAATATTAGTAAAATGTGTATTTTTCTCTCTGTTCTCCCTTGCATCTCATAGTGACATAGACACATCAGCAGAATTAATTGAAATATGGAGAGAGAATGCTGAATGTAGTTTGTGTGTTTTTGCTATGCCGTCATCGGATGTGAGGCAAGTGCTCAGATAATAAAATAACAAAGCAGCAACTCGATTCACAATGTAAAACATCATGGTCTTCCATATAGAGTGATTTCTGAGTGAATTTCACAGATCTGATGTGGTGTTTAACCAGGACATGAATACTGAAAAGTTGAGTTCACCCTACAGAACAACTCCATGTGTCCTAGTTTGTTTCTTAAAGAGTAAATACTTAATAATATTTTTAACGTCCTACATTGGATAATGGAGTGTCCAACAACAAGTTTACATACATACAAGGTGTAAAAACACTTTTATTTTCTAACAGTGAAGTTATTTTAATTGGATCATAGGGAATTACATGGAGTGACGCAAATCAGAGCTGCAATCGAAAGAAGAACGACAGATGACTCGTGTGCGTGATTCAGAGTCGACTCCTTTTTCCCTATGGCAAGCCATTGTGTCATTTAACCCTTGAGGTTTACTAGTATCTATTTTTAAACTACTAGTGCTTATTGTTTAGTCACTAGTAACTATTCCATTAGATACTAGTACTTATTCATTAGATACTAGTACCTACAAATTAGATACTAGTACTTATTCAATAGATACTAGTACTTAATCATTAGATACTAGTACTTATTCATTACATACTGGTACTTAAAGTTAGATACTAGTGCTTATTTATTAGATACTAGTACTTAATCATTAGATACTAGTACTTATTCATTACATACTAGTAACTTTTTAGATCAAAGATATCCTGAACATAATAGATACTAGTTTAAGCTTATGCTCAGTATGCAAATTATATGTTGAATATTAAAAAGACAACGTGGCATGTAAGGGAGATCGGGCCGGAGAGTAAGAAAGAAGGTGCAGAATGGATGGTTCTCGAGCAAATACAGAGAAAATGTAGCTTTATTGAAATAACATTTCAACATGGTCACTTCGGCAGCCCACAGCTGAGGGCCATTAATTAATGTTTAGTGAACTTAAGAAGAATCGAGGGCATGCTGGGTTGCAAAAAGATGAATGTGCATGCACAAATAGATAAGCGCGGCATCGGCTTGTGGTAATGAGGCAACCCAAAGCCGATGTAACGGAGAGCTGGTTAGAGCACTAACTGACTGAATTATCCGTCTTCGCATTGGCCGATATTTATTCAATGTGTTTGGTAGGGGGCCGACGTTCTGCTTTTAGGCCGATGCCTGGTCAAACGTACGTGTGCTATCTGGGTTTCGTCCCCGCTCTCCTACATGAATAGGGCTAAATCCATGAGGCTAAATCCAGCTTTTTATTCGCAGTTTCTTATTGACGCTATCCGTTCCACCTTAAAAACGCGAAGCATCGGCTTTTTTCCAGTTTTTTATTCACGCTTAGCTGAGGGACCATTTCGCCTTTCTTTTCTTTTATGTTTTTTTATAACTTTTGTTGTGTGTGTCTGTGGGCGTGTCTGCTTGTGTGTGTCTGTTGGCGTGTCTCTGCCTGCGTAAGTTTGTCTGTGCGTGTGTCTGTGTGCGTACGTGTCTGTATGTGCGTGTGTGTGAGAGTGCACAGAGGATGGACTGCTGCTTTGCTGTCTGAGCCATGACATGCTGAATAGCCCTTGACATGACAGTGAACTTCACGTGGAACCTCCATCACCCACTCCCCTTACCATCCTCAATATTACTTTGATAGAACAGTTTTTAGGCAACCTATCTCCACCATGAATATTAATCACATCCAATAGTAACTACATGTTTGAAAGTGCAATATTCTAGTGCAAAGCATGCAATACAGTTTACACATAATTAAGTCAATTACGTGTATATTTGTTGGAGCCTAACGGTGGATTAAGCACGAGGCTGAATCGAGCTTCTTATTCACAGTTTCTTATTGATGCTATCCGTTCCACCTTAATAACGCGAAGCGTCCGCTTTTCCAGTTTTTTATTCACGCTTAGCTTAGGGACCATCTCGCCTTTCTCTCTAACGTTTTTTTAAAACCTTGCGTGTGTGTGCGCGTGGGTTCGTGCGTGCGTGCGTGTGTGTGTGAGAGAGAGCACAGAGGATCTGCTGCTTGCTGTCTAAGTCATGACATGCTGAATGCCTCTTGAGTTGACCGTGAACTTCATGAAGTATCTATTGAATAAGTACTAGTATCTAATAAATAAGCACTAGTATCTAATTTTAGGTACTAGTATGTAATGAATAAGTACTAGTATCTAATGATTAAGTACTAGTATCTATTGAATAAGTACTAGTATCTAATAAATAAGCACTAGTATCTAACTTTAAGTACTAGTATGTAATGAATAAGTACTAGTATCTAATGATTAAGTACTAGTATCTATTGAATAAGTACTAGTATCTAATAAATAAGCACTAGTATCTAATTTTAGGTACTAGTATGTAATGAATAAGTACTAGTATCTAATGATTAAGTACTAGTATCTATTGAATAAGTACTAGTATCTAATAAATAAGCACTAGTATCTAACTTTAAGTACTAGTATGTAATGAATAAGTACTAGTATCTAATGATTAAGTACTAGTATCTATTGAATAAGTACTAGTATCTAATAAATAAGCACTAGTATCTAATTTGTAGGTACTAGTATCTAATGAATAAGTACAAGTATCTAATGGAATAGTTACTAGTGACTAAACAATAAGTACCAGTAGCCTAAAAATAGACACTAGTGAACCTCAAGGGTTAAATGACAAAAGGGCTTACCATACTTTCCCCACGCCAAAAACTTTGTTATTCGTTCACTTTCTGCAGACTGCTTACATTCATACACAGCAACATTATACACACTGCGTATAACGTAATCTTAAATGACATCGTAATAGTTACCCTTTAAATCAGTATATTTTATAATTTTATGTTGATTCATGTTGTTCATTCAATTGTAATTTGTCTGATAACTTCTATCTCCACCATTAAAAATGCCTGTCAAAAATCTGTTTAAAAGAACATTATAACTCAGTTGTTTATCTTTCATAGCTTGTGAAATTTGATGGAGTTCTCGGTTGTTTCTTTCAAATATGTATTATGTCTCAGATGTTTCTCCTAAAATTTCTTATGAGAAATAAAAGAGAACCAAATGAGAGTGTAATTGTTAAACACATGAAGAGTCTGGAGGTGTAAATGAATGTAGATTTTAGAAGTGCAGCAATCTGGATTTGATTAAATTTGATGAGAAATGTTCATATTGAGAGCATTGATAACCTGAGCACAGTTTGAGACGTTGTTGAGATCTCTTCTCAAACTCTAATGACAGAGACATTTCTCTATTTTTCAGGAGACATACAGTAGGCGACCTGCTCTCCTTTTAATATCATTGATGTTTAGGAGAAATAATTTAGATATTAAAGAATTCTCATATATGATTTTTTTCTTATATAAGAATAGTTAAAGTAACATTGTTGTCATCCCTTTTCTCATCAAATATGTATTCATCCAAAAACCACGTGATTGTGGGGACAGAAGCACCTGGTCCATCATCTGCACCGTGAGGACTTTAAGAGCCGCCTGTCACTCCAGCGTGAGTGTTAAAGAGCTTCATCTCTTCATGACATTAACACCATGTACATCTCCACACAATACAGCCTGAAGGATCCTAGCAATGAGCTAATTGCTGAAGAACCTTCTTCATTTCCATCTGAATCACAGGCGGAATGAAAGAGAAACAGCGTCGGTTGGTATTTACTAAGAGAACGGGCTGGGAATTTCAGGAACATAAAGAAGGGTAGAGAAAGCAGATTCGAGCTAATTGAGTGGAACCGTGTTCCCTGTGATTCTTTCAAGGGGGGCGGCGGTAAAAAGAGCCAAAGCGAGAGCCAGAACGATCTGATCGTAACAGCATCCAGAATTAAAAAATAAACTTTTAACCACAGGTTCTGAATGCTGCTTTAAGAATGATCAGCCCAGGATGTGAGATCTCACATGCGTCTCAACGAGAGAAGATCACAATGAAAGCAATCAAATTAAGATGCACATTTTAAAAACTAAACTGATGTGTGGTTTACTGAGATCTCAACAAAGAGTTTCTCATCCATGTCAAATTATTTGAGCTTTACAACTGACATCGTTTGTTTATGTGTAGACTCCAATGTGTCTGTTTGTTTTCTGAGACAAAGTTGACACTAAAACAAAACATAATTTGGAACTCTGGTTAGTCTCCTTTATGAAATCTCTTTATCTATCTGAATCATTGCACATTTTATTATTCATATTCAATTCATATCTCATGCAGGGAAATTCAATCAAATAAATTATTATACCTACACAACACTATTATATTTTTTGCAAAATCCTGAATGGTTTTAAATGATGAAGGTTTCCAGAATTTCGAGAAAGACATCATTTTTAATCTTTGATGAATTTTTTTTTGTTAAAGTTATTTCCAGAGTCAGTAATGATATTCTGAACATTCCTAGATGGAAAAGCGTCTCAGATTCAAAATTCAAGGTTCGATGTGAAACTGTGGTCTTTGACACACACACACACAGCTGGCCTCCTATTATTTGGACATAGATGACAGATCTTTTATAGAATGTATCACAGTGAGGCGTTCCTCCAACGTTGCTGTGTGTCTTGTTGTCTGTCTGCGTGTGTGTGTGTGTGTGTGTCTCACTCTCTATCCAACAGACACACGTTCATGTTTTTTAGACAAGGTCGAGTTTAATGACCCAAGAATGATACAACAATAATTATTAAGTGATATTCCGAAATCTGTCACGTTAAATTAATTTCTATAGTTTGAGGTTATTAGCATGGGACAATAAACATGTTTGATTGTAACAGATCTGATATGTTCAAATTTAACATTAGCTAATACATAAAAACGTTTTCCTAAGACTACTCCTATACAGACTAAAACGATGAGCTGTCTTAACTAAAAATAACTTGGCATCTTAAAATATATCAGTGTCATTGTTTTGTTTTATGAAGCAGATTATAAAAAGTGACTTAAATATTCTAATTAAACTAAGGCATAGTCCTTGCTTTAGATAAGATTTGTCTGTAAAAACAAGCTCTAATCCTTTATAATCATAATTTGGTCATCATTGAGTTGTGTAATATATCCGCTGAAAAATTGTAGCTTTATGGTTTGGTTTGCAGTGAATTTGCAAACTCTCTCTCTCTCTCTGTCTCAGACAGCTCATTAATTTGCACGACTCTGATTTTCTTTCTTCCTTCTCTATATCTGTATATATTAGTGATGTGCCGTGACCCTCGCGGGCTGTTCAGTGTCTGACTGGCCGTGGGAAAAAGTTGCTCATTCATTTCACAGCTGCACACCACCAGCAGAGACCCCCCAACACCCCATCACGTCCCCCCGACTCTAAACTCTCTCTCTCTCTCTCTCTCTATACATTCAGTACATGCCCCCCCCCCGCCAAAACACACATTATTATTCAGCTTGTAGTTTGCATCTAGAAACATAACGGAGACACAAGGCCAACCTCAGATGTCCACTTTACTTTTTGTGTGCAGAACACTTTTGTGTTTTTTAAACTCAATTGTTCTATAATGAACTCCAGTGTATGTAGTGCCAGTTTGAACACTGAACACTGAAACAACACATAACTACATGACATTACACAAAAACCATGTCGAGAACATTTTCGTTGTGTTAGTTTGATCATTTGTATATTACCTTTCTGGACAGATACTTATAAATGCAATGTTTCAATGCACTTTATGTTAAAGGTGTGCTGCAACTATGTGTCATGCTTTCTGAAGTCTTTACAATGTTAAATGTGCTGTCTTCTCATGCTTAACATGGATTTAGGTGTATGAGTTAGTACTTCTGTGCCCGATACACTCCCCTAGTGATAGTAGAGGTTTCGTAAAGTTTATTTCGAACATATTAAACTGTTTCATAACAATTTTTCTTTGTCCCTTAATGGACAATTCTCCGGAAAAGCACACAGCATGCCCACGTGGCAGCAAGGAGAGCAGGAGAAGGAGCATGCGCAGACGCCACTTTCACACAGGAGAGAGAGAGCATACGTTTGAGAATTTCAGGTGTTTGTTTGTTCACTGCATTTGGGTGATGAATGTTGTATAAACGGTGGATATAATGTTGGATTTGGAGATCGTTTTAAACGGATATATGAAGCCGTCCCAGCGCTTAAAGATGCCGGACATGAACCTCATAGGGTTCATCACAAACTGATGTCTGTGTTTTGTTGACAATTTGCTTATGTTCAGTCTATCCCTTACCCTGCATGCACGATAGGATTTTGGAAAATATCGTACAGCTGTATCTATCATTTATGAATGTGATCAAATTAAATACTCTTCGAAGGTACAAAGTATTGAATACTACTCTATAGGTACTCAAGATTAATATGAGATTGGCAGAAACCGTGTGTGTTAGGGCCGCTTTAAAGCAACACTTTGGAAAATTTGCTCACAAGTTCACCTGTGTGCTTGATAAGTGCAATTGTCTGTTACTAGTGTTGTAAATAATGTTACTGTATAAGCTTCCCTGTGGGCAGTGCAACACACGTGAATTTTGCTGGGCCTGTAAAATTGCGGTTGGGCCGGAATAATTCACATCTCCTCAACCGGAGTAATTTTTAAGAAAAATTGATGGACGAGTGTTCTTTCCTATTGTGGCGTCAAATGCAATTCACTAAACCTCACTCTACAAATGAAACGGCATCACCGTGCAGTTGATTAAACACAGTCCCACGGCTGTGCGGTGCATGGCTTTTCCTGTATGTGTCAAAAGTCTTACTAGACTCATGTTTGTTACAGGCCTGTTGGATGCGTTTCCAATTTTTATAACCGCCTCTTATGAAAGTAAACTCGGTGTGTACTTTAGGAAAATGTCTGCATGCTTTACAAAATATGGCATCTTTTTTATTGCTGTATTCAATCCATTTAAACTGTATACGAATTGAAGGACCGTTGCTTTCCAGCAATAACGGTAATCAGATAATTTCTGTTCTTTATGGACAATTTTGATACATGAGGATATCAGTGGAGGCTGAAGCACAGATGCTGCCATTAGCACTCGACTCATTTGATGTTGCTGTGTGTATTTCACCATCATTTCCAGGTGCCTCGGTGTGTTTCTTTAATATTTGGATATCATTATTTATAAACAAACAATTCAAATGTTTTTATTTTGTTTATACAATTCAAATTTAGAATTACGGTTAAAAAATAATATTTAATAATATTGAAATAATTGTCTTGGCTCTGACTGGGTCCAACCGTAGCTCCGCCACTGTTTTAGAGACATTATTTTAAGATTGAAAAACTACAAAGTGTTGGTTTAAGAGTTTCTCTAATGCAGATAGGTAAATGAAAACAGATCTCCACAGCTGAAATAAAATAAAACTTGACTTTGCCTTGCTGTCTGCGCAGAAAGAGAGAACAGCTCAAGAAGGAATATTTTAGAAACATTTTTATGACTTTACAAATGTACTGCGAGAATTATGTATACCAAATCGAGTTTATGACTAACATTCAAATACAGTATATGATGTTTGTATAGTTTTTACATAGTAATCTTCATCTCAAAATTAACAGTTTTGCAAGGTTATTGTTGGCTCTGTGAAATGCTCTCTCCTTTGTACGTTGCATTGGATAAAATGTAAGCCAAGGATGTAAGCCATCACACTCCCTCTTTCTGAAACACATTTAGTGAGAGTACTGTAGATCATTTTACCTGTAATGATAGAAGAAGATTTTAACTTAGTAGATTTCTCTTCTCATGACTGCAGTGACTTCTGAACTGTTAATTTTGACACGTGCTGAAATCAGAGAAAACATTATTTCAACAAATGCACTGCCAGTAATTCATCACCCGATGATGTTTATTGTGAGTTAAAATAAATAATTGTGGATCTTTATGATGCAGGAAAAACATGGAATATGTGTCCAATGGGAGCTCTTGTTGCTAAGCTACAATACAACCATGCATATTTCAAAGGTAATTTGAATTTCAGCTCCAATGGATTCATATCAAACATCTTTACTCTAACTATGAATACTATACGCTGTAGAATACATAAAACACTTTCAGCGTTGACAGATCATGCAGAGCAGAATGTATATTTGACATTCGTTCATACGCGGAGACTTCGCTAAAATGAATTCGACTACCCTTCATCACACACCAGAATGCAGTAGTCAACTTGAATGGAGGATGTCCAGAAATGCTCATTCTGGGCATCCAAAATTCCACATTTTATTTTAATTCAGGCATTTTATCCAAAATATGCTTTCATCCATAACCAGGGTTGACAAAGGTTATCTGTGTGTTCACATCTTATATCTGACATTAAAACATCAGGTCATTAATGATAAATAAATAATATGAATCTTACTTTGTCTTCGAAATCTTAAGTTATATTTATTCTTTGATCAAAAACAATGCGTTCGGTAACAGTTGATGTGACTCAACTGAATTTATTTTTAAGTTAACTTTTTTATGTTTAACTTTTTTCAGGCACAGAACATGTTTTAATATGAATTAACGAATACGGTAAAACCTAGGGTAAGATCAGGTTAAAGCAGAACGAACTTCATGTTTACAAATAGTTATGCTTTCTTACAGCAAATGTAATGTATTACAACACTCATAGACAAAGACAGACCCCAGATATAAAACACAGATGAATGAATCTACTATAGACAGAAAGGTCATACTAATGTTCCTAAAACATATATTGCCCTAAAATTCCTTCTCCGTGTGTACAGATTATACAAACTAAAGAAGCTAAAAGGACCAGCTCACTAAAGATTGCTATCACCATGTTTTATTTTCAATTTTAGCGGAACTCTCTTCCTTCTGTTCTCTTCATAGGTGCTCCTCAAGAGCCACATGACAAAGGTCCACGGACCAACCCACCGACGCACTCCGTCACCGCGTTTCCGTTGCGCTTTTACAATTGTACAAAAACAACAACGACATTTGTATCTAGCATAAACAGCACAGACACGAGCAGCATATGTTAAATGCCGGCATCACTCATCCACCTAAAATAAACACACATGCTATCCATAGAGAATGACGCACAGTCGCGCAATGGACACGTGCATGCTCTCCCAGCAAGCAATGTGCATGCGTCATGCATTCTACACACATTTCTGTAATTAAAAATTGTGTATAAAGCATGCGTTCTGTGCATGCACTTCTCAAACTGTCTCTGTCGCGAGCCCTCCGTTCTCCCGTTAAACCGACTGCACCGTGCGCAGCGTCTCTCCGGTACCGCTCACACGCATTCTGCTCTTTACGCAGTCAGTGGGATCAGTTTCTACTTTCGGTTCTCTAGCTTTATGATATTTCATAAACTCATACAGCTAGATAACCAAAGAAAGAACCTAACCCGTGCGTCTTAAAGGGGCCGCTGTGCTCGCGCGTGGTTGTGGTCACATGGCTGTGCAGAATTATCATAGTGATGTGGCCTGGATACACATGCCCATTGGTGATTTAAATACAAATTTCCTCAAACACAAGAGATCTCAAATGAGCTCAGCTTTGTTTTCTTTCAAACATAATAAATATCTAATTTAAACATTTAGAAGCATGTGAATAGAATAGAACAGACAATATGCCTGCTATATTCAGTCATGGGCTATTAGTTTAACAAAATCTCTGCTTGAGACATTACCTTGTTCACATCTTCATATGCGGTCTATTCCACATTCTTTCTATAAATCCATCGGGTGTTTCAGTATAGTTTTAAAGGTTCGCTATTCAGTTGCCGGGTAGGTCCAGAACACACACATGGACACACACATTCATATCGACCATCTTCACACCGGCATCTAAACAAACCACATCAAGTGCTCTCATTACGAATGAATGGGCCAGCCCAGTTTCTGTGACCCCGCCCCTCTCACACACACTCACTGACACACAAACACACACACACACACTTTCACCTGGAAAATATTTTCTGTCTCCTAACCCATCTCTAACCAGTCATTATATTTAAATTATAACACGATTTCATGTTTATTTGTGAGAGACAAGTTTAGACAAACCTGTGTACAAAACACACGCACTATGATTGTGCACACACACACCTCTGAATTACTGCAGGCATGTACAATCACACCCAGCAGTTGTGATCAATATAAATTCGTTCATTCTCTTTCATTATCCGCAGCCTACTTTTATTTTATAATTTGTGTTTTAACTGCAAGTTTTTGTAACGCTTGCACTGCTCGTGTTTGTATCCATCAGGACTTTAACTGTATCAGTCCACATGATGTTATTTGCAAAATGTAATACATTAAATGAAAGCCACATACATATGAGCTGTTTACAACCATGATGGAGACGCCCAGATGTATATAGTATATGGTCGAATGTACCATTCTGCAACACACACTGACACAAGAAGCAGGTGCTTATACAGCTCTATATAGCGATATAAAATTAATTAATTGAATTTCAAGATATAACGCGATTTGACATTTGTTCGTATCACTTTTGATTTTTTTATAAACCTACCTTTAATTTTTTTTAACACAAAAAAAACTTGAAGTAGCCTATTTTATATTAAAGAGAATACAATTCACATTTATATAGAACACTCAGCCATTCAACACGTTTAAAACAAACATAACATTAGATACTTGAAAAAATAACCATTAGGTTCGTAAAGACTTAAGATGTCTACACCTGTAAATCACATTAAAAATTCATTACAGACTATGAACTCTTCATAAACAGCGTAAGAAATAACGATTTTGTGTCATTATAATACTTTTTTCTTTTAATACTTTCGATTAAATACATTCCGTCGTTACACATCGTTTCGACCATGTGCTTTACCTCTGTGTTTTTCTTTAGAAGTTTCGAGTTCATTTTACTGATAAATGTAGCATGTTGTCTTTATTTGACTTTACAGCCATGTTGTGTCAATTTCAGAATAATTTACTTGATGATTTTATTGACATTCAATGCAACTATGTTTTTTTGTTATAAATTAGGTAAAACATTTATAAAAGTTTAAAAAAATAAAGGTTGCCTTAGATTAGTAATTAATATATTTCCCCAGAATCAATGATCAAACTGCAATGTATTTTAGCCAAATAAATAAAAAGAATGTGTGGAATGTTTATGCTATTGGTTTATAATCTTTAGTTATATTTATATGTTTTAGATTGAATCGAAAATAAGGCAAATATCATAAGTTCGACTTTCACGTGCACATTATAAAATGGGGTCTACAGAGAATAATACAACAGCTACACGTGTTGACATGTACAGGTTAACATCACCTAGGTCCATTTGTCCACAGTTTCTTTTAGAAATAACGCATTAAAAATCACCCAAAACGTGCTCGTTTATCATTCGGTATTATAATATTTTTTCAGTGAAGTGTAAGGTATTGTGATATTAACAAAGCACATTGTTATTTAACTGGTGAAAGAGATAGGATTAGAACTGTGCCTGCTAAACAGATTGTAATAGTGAAATTTTTATTTTGTTGTTGTTGTGTGTGTGTGTGTGTGTGTAGGTGTGTGTGTGTGTGTGTGTGTGTAGGTGTGTGTGTGTGTGTGTGTGTGTGTGTGTGTGTGTGTGTGTGTGTGTGCGTGCGTGCGTGCGTGCGTGCGTGTGTGCGTGCGTGTGTAGGTGTGTGTGTTTGTGTGTGTTTGTGTGTGTGCGCACATCTGCACATAGTCTGTGATTGACAGCTTCAGTCAAGTGAATATTGTAAAGCAGAAATATTTTGATTACCAAAAAACTGACTAGTGCCAGACAACAAAATAAAACAGGCATGAATTAATCGAATCAGATCAGCTATTGTGATTTGAAAAAAAGCAAGATTCCTTAAAAATATAAAATATCTAATCATAAGACTTTAGAAGCTTTTCCTCGTGACTTATGTATCACTAAAACGTCAAAAATGTATTTGAATGTACAGAATTGATTACGTTTCTGAATATATGCAAACTGACTTCAAGGCCTTAGTGACACCTGTTGCTCTAAATGAGATTCAATAAAAACAGCACTCTAATAAAAATCACATCCAATGACAAACCTAACAGATATAAAAAAACACTATTCAGAAAAATTATATAGGTGCCAGTGCTATTACGAAATAACTTCTTTTATTTTATATATTCTTATATATAATACTTAAATAATTCAAACTTAATATATAATAATATTCATAAATAATCATATATATTAAGCAAAAACAATACATACATAAATAAATAAATAATTAAGGAATGAGTTAATAAAATAATTAATACAAATACAAAATAAATAGTTGCCTAAATTAATAAAATAAAATAATGGCTAAAAATATTAAAATGTAAAAAGATCTACCTTTAAAAATATTATCTAACTAAAATATGTGTTTTCTTTTCAACTATAAAGGGTAAGAAAACGAGGCTCTCTCCTTCTGTATCTAGACTACTGTCTTTTGTTCCCCACTCAAAAAAAATCTCACCGACCAACCGTGTGAAAAAAATTGCCACAAACAAGTGAACGAGAAAAATGAGGTCTGAAGAAAAAAGTCAACATCAAGTTCAACAACGAGCTGTTTTTCATTACCATGACAATGCTGTCTGAGAGCGGCGAGGGGCCGCGTGCACGAGAGTCTGGCGACATTTTCCCAGGACCCGTACACACACACATTTACATCGAGGCACATTTACACAGTCTGACACATACAAGCGCTACTGGATAACATATGGTTTACACCCTACATATAGACCAGCGTGAAGAATACACAACTGATCTAAGGTTTCTTTCTTTCAAATCAAAATCCTTCATTCTTATATCCATAGAATAATTTGTTCTTTACAACTATAATATGTTATGAATACTATGCCATTAAACACAACTCGGCAAAGTGAAGACTCCAGATGCTTGCAGAGGAAACGTGGCTAAATAGATCCTTGGAGATTAAATATTTGACGTTGAGGAGTTTTATTATTGTGCATAGATAAGGTCTAACACTAGATATAAAAACTGCCAAAATATCTTCATCTTCAATTATCCATTACCAAGAGTTAACCAACAAATTGCTGCAAAGGGCTGAAGAGTTAAACAATTTGAATAAATAAATAGCTAATACTTCACTTCACTGCATTATCAAGTGTTTTATAATGCACCTTCCAATTAATCATATCTTCTCAAAAATCAGTTTAAAAGTATTATGATGTTTTACAATTCATGCTCTTAAATTATAGAATTTTGTCCAATACACATTCACGAACAACTTTGTTCGAAAATAATTCCTTAATTAGTATTAAGAAAGTAAAAAGTATTCAAACAGTATTCTAATCAACTGCTTTTAAAGTGTGTTTTATGTTGGTATGTATTAAGAAGTAAAGTGTAACCAATAATGCTCACCGTCGCCTGAAATCTTCAGCTTCAAATACAAGTGATGTAGGAAAGTTGAATGAGAAGATGCGGTGGTGGGTCTCTGCAGCAGTCAGTCTGATGCTGTCTGATAGTCTGTGTGCTCTGTGACATTCTTCAGACGTGTAGAGAAATCTAAGCCAGCATCATAGTTCCTCCATTGTGACCCGTTTGCTTAGTCCCAGCCCTTTGTGAACGCGCTAGTTTCTTTCATTAATTTACACCCTTTATCGGTTTTGTTCGTCTCCAAACACGCACCGACCGCGAGAGCTGAAAGAAAGATGGACTGAGCGCGAGAGGATTAAATAGAAAACACGAGGGGAGGGGCAAAGAGAGAAAGAGAGAGAGATGCGGCCGCACAAAGCGACCTATCTATTCCCATGCAGGAAAAAGGAACATTGCAGCAAAACAAGCAGATTCTGCGCGTTGCCAGGCCAACTGAAGGGTTAAAGCCATGCGATTCTCAATTTTTAAATAATTATTTTAGTGTGTTTATAAGCTAATGTAAGAGCGGGAAACATTCATAAAATTTACTCTACGAGACCAAAATGCCCTTCTAATATTTCAGATATTAACTGTAGGCCTATTTGAAAAAGTAATTGAAATAGCCCACACACAATTCAAACCTTAAATTTTTTCTATAAATGCAAAAAAAATGCGTTTTTAAAAAAAATTTTTATTTCATAAATAACAGAATATCGCACCTGAGTACTAAAAGGCAGGTGGGGACACTCAGATGCATGGTTCGCCGTGTTGAATAAGAATTACCCAAAAGCACGAGCGCGTGCGCCGGTTGGCGGGCGTCGGTGTGGCACGTGAGGTTCCCGCTGCCCGCATCACTTTTAAAACAGTGCTGCGTGGTGTGCATAACTTCAGAGCGCGTCACGAGTGTTGAAGTAAGAACGTACAATAATTTAGCAGCTAATGGTTTTGAGTTGTTACATAAATGACCAATAGAATAGAATAGAATAGAACAATTGGATAGAATAAACTGTCTGGCACAGAAAGCATCAGTTGTGTTTGGAAGCTTGAATGTTCCTTGTAATATCCGCTTTCATTCATTTTTTGCAACATGTTTTCAGTGTTATTTGCGATTTCAGAATGTGTATTTGATTTTGTTAACGAGACCTGAAACGTTTGATTTGAAAACATTGCATTAATGTGTGTTCTTGAGTTTGGTTCAATATTGCATGTTTATATCCGACTAACTCGCCAAAAGGAATCTTTTTTTAAAGTACATGACAAAATTATGATATGATATGATTTATTAATTTACATAATTAATACAGTGAGATCATGTTACACTTAAGCACAATTGCTTCTTAGCCTGTAAAATTAGCCTATAGATTAAATGCAAAGCACTTACTGAGTAATGAAACTATATAAAACTATACAAATAATCTATCAGTTTGACTGTTGAGACGTGACGTCATGGTCACCAATTGATTTCGAGATGTCAGTTAGAAATTTAGTATTTAATGATCTATGATCTCGTGCTTATTTCTGAAACGTATTGTTTGTTAGTAAGACGTTTAGACAATGTATTTTTAACACAAACCACAAATATGTTACAGATATTTTATTTGGGTTTTTAATTGAAGAGTATATGAATATTAAGTACATATAAATCTTTTTTGTATTATTGAGATGTTTTTTTGACACAGATTTGTTTCCTGAACATTTTATATTGACAGAAGAAGCAAACATTTAAAACATAGAGACAAATTTAATTTAAAAACGACTTTACCTGACCAGTAAAACATCAAAATATTCGACCTTTATGTGTGTTTATAAATATTTGCATCAATAATAATATCAAAATAAGTAAAAAAATAAAAAAGAGACTTGCATCAAGAGGTGTGTTTGTGTGAGTGCGTGTGTTCGTGCGCACGGACGCGCTAAAGCGCATTGATTAAACCCTTTTAACAGGTGCTTTTTTAAATACATTTTTATGACTTGCTTTAGTTATCATCTTAGATATTAGCAGTTTCGTAAAAAAATCTATGGTGTATATTAATTATAAAATTCATAAGTTCTTCACATAAACATGAAGATATTTTAATGAAAAATAACAGCGCTTTAGAAACGATCATTTTATTGTTTAAAATAGAAAAGATACTGCTTTGAATTACCTTTCTATTGCTTTCTACTTTCTTTTTACTTTTCAGATCTAACGAAAAATGTTGTAATTGTTAAAACTTGACACATTGTTTATCTTTATATATCCTGACACATTATTTATATTGGAAAGGTTTACTTTCATATGACTGACTGTTGAGTAAAGCTGAGCAAGTTGTTTAGTTGATACATATTCGGTTTTATAGCTTGTAGAGTTATGCTCATAAAATAATCAAGTTAATCGAACACTAAATGAATACCGTTGAATTTGTTGTCAATATTTTCCTGATATCTTATTCTTTGTACACTTGCTGTAAGTACTTTACATCTTTATTTTCTATATGTGATGAAGTGCAAAATGTTTTTTCTTTGTTTTTTTATATTTTCATCATGTTATCATCTTTTGTTGTCATTAAGTGTTAAATAATTCGTCCAGCAAGTTTTACACTATTAGAATTTTTGCACCACTTATATTGTTTAATCTAATCATAACTTCAGTCCTAATTTCAAAACAGTTGCCTGGTGAAGTCTGTTCTCATTTAATAAATGTGCGATACAAAATATCTAATTGCAAAACAGCTACATTCTGTTAACTTAAACCCTTTAACATTCATAACAATAAACACATATCCTTCATGTGACCTCTCATGTGTTCACCTGCAAACACAATCACACCTGTTATCCACACCTGAACATTTCTTGTCTTGTCTTCGCACTACACACTAATTTTAGTCTTTATACACGTATCTGTTTAACATCTGTATCCAATAGCAGACAAACACATTTACCTGTGTATGTGTGTGTGAGTGTGTGTGTGTGTGTGTGTGTATGAGTGTGTGTGCACTAGAGTGCTTAATAATGTTAATACTGTTCAGGTATGAGCCTATGTGTCATATTATACAGTGTGCTCTCATTCTATCATGTAATGGGAAAATCACAAACTGGATAGAAAATCTGTTCTTCACAGTCCATTAGCCCCGGTCTCAATCTAACACATGCGTTTCTCTGTTCTGTGTGTGTTTTTTTAAGCACCCATGTATCTAACTTCTGTTCAAATTGAACAATGTTATATCCATGCTCAGTTTTTATTTAATCGCAGGGAGCAGGCTCACAGTATGTCAAGACATGAGATGAAAAAATGGAGCCTCTGAAATCCTATAGAAAAATGGTACAAAAAAATGAATACTGCCTGTGATAATAACAGATCCTACAAACAGCTGTATCTGCTCACTTTGCTTATTTGGAGAGGGAAACAAATGTTTCATTATTTACAGCTGGTGTATAGTTTTACAGTTGAATCTTTTCAGTTACTGTCACATGCTCTGATAAAGAACTATTATACAAGGAGTTTTGTGAAACGAATAGTCTGAAAGACGATATACAGTTAGTAATAGAGTTTAAATGTTTCTCAGGTCTTCACTATCATAGAAGTCAGAATGCTTTCAACAATTACTCAAAAATGGTTTAACATGGAGAAATGCATCAAAGAAAATGAATAAAACCACAAATGGAAAGGTAGGCAACAATAAGATTCAATAGCGCAAATGGAGAAATACTAAGATAAACACTCCAACAATCTCTCACATCTCTAGAGTTTCAGGACACATCTAACTTTTGTCAGTTTGCATCACAGAAAGTCTCAAATGCAACAACAATAAAATTAGAAGCACAGAATGCATCACAGAAAGTCTCAAATGCAACAACAATAAAATTAGACTAAAGAACATTTATCTCCATCAGTATAAAGCTTTTCATTGATACTCTTTAAACATGACTGTGATGGAACATATCCAACCGGAAACTTTTACTGTTTTTAACCTCATCCTCTAAAACAGCGTTTATATTCATCAAATCTAAATCATCCATAAAAACTGTCTGTTCTGTTCTCGATAAAGCATTCTCTTAAAACGTTGTGTTATAAATGAAACTTACAGTTTGTGTCTCGACTGAGGCAGCTGTGATTTGTCTTCAGCCCTTGAAAATGTCTCAGAGTTTCTCACAGCTCTGGTCTTTTAATTAAATGGTCCCTCATTAACATACCCCCCCGTATGTTAATGAGGGGCGACACTCACTCCTGCATTATAATAGCATAGGCCAAATTCATGTCTGGGTTCCCAGACGACTGCAGCGGTCAAGTTCAAGCTCACAGTCTTCAGTATGATCCACTGACTCACATTCAACACATTCAGTGTCTGCCACAAACAACATCAACAAAATGTTTTGATAGGACTAAGTGTAATATTTTTATGTATTTCTTTTAAGCATTATCTGACATACTACACATCTTGTATTTTGACAGTTACTCTGTTCCTGTACATAAATGTGAAGCAGAGCAGAACCACTTCTTGTTTTGTCTGTTTTCAACAGGCAATTTTTGTCTATAGAGTGATCTGGGCTTCGTGACTACCGCTCCGTGATATTACTGAAATAAAGAAAATTGACTTGTTAAAGTAAGCTGTTTTTTTCTTGTCTTTTTAAAATCACTGCATGTATATTCAAATGTTAACCACTGTAATAATATTTATATTGTTATAATATCAGTGTGCATAGTTATGTTACCAAAAGAAAACATAAAATTTGATGTATGAGAACATAGGGACTGATTATTTTTGTTTGAATTGTGGTATATAAATGTATATAAACACCCCACACACTTAGACACACAAGCTGTCTATGAACACTCAGATTTGATAGAAAAGATAATTTTCAATCACTGATTCCGGGTATATTTCATCCCAGATTCACAGGACAAAATTAAAGAATTTACACAGGAAAACTAAACCTATTTTCGACTATTTTAACCTATTAAAGTTCATTCGGATTAAATTTGTGTTATGCATTGTTTTATCATTCTCATTATTGTCATGATGATGCTTTTTAAATAATAATTACTTTAATACAATAAATTAAGCCAAAGATAGACAAAAATAGTAAAATACATTTATATAAATTATCTTTAAGGCAGTAAAAATTCTATGATGTTGAAATATTTAAATAAAATATAAATTTTCACCTTGCAGTAACGATGGGTTGGGCTTATATTTTAATTGCACATCTGCAGATTTTATCTTTAGCGTGGTGTGTGATGCCCTGTTTTTCTCTGACAACTTTCAAAAAGTCTGCAAGTGTGTGATGTTTAGTTTTCAAATATCTGTTGACGTTTTAAAAGTTGTGTCGTGTGTTCCAGCCTTTAGGTAGTTTTACTGATCTCTCAGTTAAAAACTTGTTTCAATATATCTTTTTAACAAATAATAACAAAATAAGTACAAATAGATTAAATATTATAGTATTAATGCTATTCAAATGAATGTGAAAAGCATGTATCATTCATTTTAAAGAGATCACATGTATGATTTTTCATTGAGAATATTAACAGAAGAGGAAACTATTGTCTGTCTACACAAAGGAAAGTATTATTGCTCAGATGTTGCTCTTTTATAGCTCAATACATTTTCATTAAAACTGACTTCTGAGCTCAGTTTGAGATATTGTTGAGATCTCTTCTGAAACTCTAAATACAGAAACATTTGTCAGATTTCTTACTCTTTTACGCAGCAGAAATATCTGAGTCACAGGTGAAGGACAAGCTCTCTCTAGGAGAAAAAGTTGAGATCTCACACCTGAGTTGACTAAATTACATTAAGAAAATGATATAGAGCTATAGTTTACCCTATAAAAGTTATTGTTATAATGTGTTGTGATAGTTTTTATGTGGGCGACCCCCGGTGGATTGAGTCTGATTTGGGGTCTGTGAGTCTGCTCAGGCAGGTTCAATTCTGTATATTTAATCTGCTCTAATGTGTGAGTGGTGATCGTGGGAACCTGGGTCACGTGGCGTGCTTGGGATCGTCTCCCCAGGCTGTAATTGGCATGTTCACACAACTTCCCTCAGCATTGTCCCGCAGCCGGTTGGTGTCTGACTCACTGACCCGCTGACCTTACTCTGAATATATGTTTAAATTGGTGAGAAACCTATGGGAACGTCCAGAGAATCATCTCTCCGTTAACTCTCCATTGCTGTGGATTTATGTAAATGTCTCATCATATTCTGCCTTAAAATAATTAATTATGAGGTCTGATTAATAGTAAGATATGATTTTTTAATTTAAATCAGATCTATCTTTCCTCTCATGATTATTAAACACTGAAACGTTATCTATATGAAAAACCCATGAGATGAACTGCTGTAAAACAAACTTTGTTTTAAGAAGGAGCTCAAGATGATGCAACCTGCAAAAAAAACCGTAAACCTTAAATCTCTTTATCATCTCAATCTGAGAATATATATCAGGAATTTTAGAATAAACATCAAGACCTCCATAAAGTTTCCTAAACTAAGAACCCTTTTGAGCAATAAAAAGCTGTTTAGAGTTTTTATTAAATAGTTGTGTCATGGAAATAGTTTATATGGCATGTTTAAGTGACATAAGAAAAAAATACTTATTAAAAGCATTATTTTTTATGCCTTTATTATTAAATCACTTACGATTTTTTATATTATTCCCCCTCTTAAAAGTTCACTGTAAAAAATGTAATTTTACAGAATTTTTCTCTTATTTTTATAAGATTATTTTAATACAGATTTTCCACGTAAAAGGAAAAAAACCTGAATTTTATTGTCTTTTTTCTACAGATTTTTGAATACGATGAAATACGTAGAAATCTGAATACGTAGAAATCGATGAATACGTAGAAATCTGTAAAAAAGTTATTTTACAATTTATCTCTGGTGCCCCAGCAGCCAGATTATTTTTAATAAGATTTGTTTTTACAGTTTTTTTAAATAGACCCCTTTTTTGCCGATGTCACGCTGACATCATGGCATTAGCTGGAGGGAAAACAAAAGAAAGTTGAAGGCGGCCAATACAAACCTGCAAGGATTCGGCTACATAAAGAGTTTTAAATATCATCTTTAGTGCCACAATCGACAGAATACAGTCTTCAATTTGCTATTTTAACATATACCTGCTGCCATTGCCAAACAAAAAAACTGTCAACTGCTGTAGTTAATCAAAATAAAACGAGTGGACCAGTAGAAATGACCATCCAAAAATGCTTATGTTTCACTTAAAAACACTTAAGATTAAAAAAACTACTGTCTTTTGTTGGAGTAGATTATGACTTGTGTCGAAAAATATCTCAAGGTAGGCCTATGCCCAAATCAGAAACTGAGGAACAAGGTTATTTTTCTTGTATCCTTAGTTTTTGAACGCGTAGGGTATGCTAGCTAACTTTGTTACTAGCAGTTAACTATCGCCAGAAAGTAAACATAAAGAAAAGTTTTTGTCATCACAAGCTCATGTTCTGTGTCAGGATTGTGTTCAAGTAAATGCATTTGCTTACATTTGCCTCTGTTAGTACATGCATGTATAGCTGCATATGCTCTCAGTTTATCTGTACTGTACATGCTTGGTTTCTCTGTCTGGTGGGTGTAAGTTACATGTCAGGCCACTTAACTGGAGGTAATCCTGTCAGTTCCTCCCTGGATCCATTGAGTGAGTTCGTACAGGTCTGCCAGGCTCCTTGCATTAAATTTAACTTTTTCAAAAACTGTTGCTTTCCTAGACAGTGAGTGACCTAACATGTTCAAATTTTATCTTTTTTTTTTCTAATCATTGTCAAAAAGCAAGCAAACATAACGTGCTATACCTAGCTTTACACACACACACTTGTGTATTAATACTGCAATTATTGCAGGACGAGTGACCCAACAAAAGCTCTCCAGAGGAGAAAATCATAGGTCAGCTGAACAATTGATTCAAGGGGTCAGAGGTCAAACCTGTTGATACACTGTCAGATCTGCCCTGGGTGTGAGGATTCGTCTCTCTCTCTCTCTCTCTTTCTGTATCTCACACCCACACCCACGCACACACACACATGCACAAACAAACCTTTCAGAACACTTTAAATGGATTAAAATAAATCACTTGTTTTAAAGCTCGGATTTTTTTCTTACTACATCACTAGGTCATTTTTCACTATTGCTAAAACACTTTTCTTGAAACTTTTGCTTTTTTAACAAGATTTACTTTTTTGACAGTTTTTTTAAATAGACCCCTTTTGTGCCGATGTTACGCTTACATCACGGCTCGCTTTCTTAAAACCTAAAATACAAAACCAAATCTACATTCACAAAACATCTTCCGCTGGTAGTGATAACAAAGAATTGCCTCAAAACTGTTTTATCTGTGTTTAAAATCAAACTATGCCTTCAGATGATGCACGCACACAACCAGTGTGTATTTGGACAACACGACATCCAAAGCATGTTCTTACAGCAGAAAAAAATGAACGTTTATTTTAAATAAAAACACACACTTTGCAATCATTGTTAAAGTCTTTAGTAATCTAATATTTCAGTAAATATAAACAAAAATTCAGCTGCCTTAAATGTTTAAGTTACATAAAATCAGCTTTATGAGACAATTAAACTTTATTAAATTGAACTGACTTAAAAATTCAAGTTAAAATACAGCTTAGGCCCGGGTTTTGTAGACAAAGCTTCAAACTAGTCCCAGACAACATAAAATTAATGTTTGAGCTCTATTTACTGCAAAAAACCTGACATATCTTAAAATACATCAGTGCCACTGTTTCCTCTCTAGTTGCAGAATAGTTATGTTTTCTTCTAAGTCGTTTTTATAAAAGCGATTTAAACATCTTATTTCAACTAAGGCATAGTCCTGTCTTAAACTAAGCCTTGTCTGTGTCAGGATCCTGTCCTTCCTGTCCTGAGTTGTCGAGCCTTGTGGACAGGCTCGTGATAGTACCATGTCTTGTGTGTGTTTTGTCTTGTGTGGAGACACGTGTAGGTATGTTTTGACATTTCGCCGCGTGTCGTCCTGTTTTTCGTTTAGCCCCGCCCCCTTCTTTCTCCGCTAGTGTCCCATTCAGTGTCCTCGCCTGTCCCATTATCTTCCCGCTAATGTTAAGTCTTGTTACCTGCCCGTCTCTGTTCCTGTGCAATTATCCTCTTTAGTTCTTCCCTATTTAATGTTCCCATCCTTCTCACGTTTCTTGTCGATTCATTGTTACTCGTTGCTCGGTTCTTTGTTCGTGCGTTTAACTTTTACTCGCCCTTATTCCTGTGGATTACGTTTTCTTCTGGACTTCTTCTATTTCGTGTTGGATTTATTATGTTGGATTATTCATCGTGTTTGATTTATCCCCCTTGTGGGAGGTTATTGGTTTTTAGTTGATATCATTTATTGTGTTTTCCCCACATATAGGGTGTTTGTCTGTTTGTTTGTTTGTTTGTTTTATTAATACTATTATTTTTTTAACCCTTAAGTCTGTGGAACCCGGCCTACATTTTTGAAGTCCGTTCCATAATATTTAAGTTTGATTGACTCATAAAGCACATTTGATTTAACTTAAAAAAATAAAGCGGTTTAACTTGAGTAGTTTTTTTACAGTGGGGTTTAATGTTTAGATACTGCAGAGATCAGGGAAGAAGAAAATACAGGACATTTTAATATTTCACATTTATCATGTCATGATTTTAGGAAACTATATGTCATGTAGAAGAAATGAGACTGGTGCATGACTAAATATTGTAAACAGTTTAGGATGTTCTGGCTTAATGTCCGGTTGTTTCTGAGTGGCTATTTAATGGTCCAAAACAGGCAGAAGAGTTTAAATTCATGACTGTATGATGCTCTGCACTACAGATTTACTATTTAACGTAATATTTCACAGCCATATTTGCATGATGTGAAGTGTCCCTTGTGATACAGCAACTTTGGGTTGAAATCATTAAATGCTGCCCACATTATGAGTAAGTGAGTGAGTGATCAGCCATGCTAGACCACAGTGAGAATAATTTGACACCCTGGTTGTGAGAGAGAGATAGAGACTAAATGTGTGTGTGACAGCATTTATTCAATATGTCTGTATTTTTCTCAACAGATGCCATGAGTGGGAATGCATATGTATATAAGTGTGTGTGTAAAAGGGCAGATGGGTGTGTAAATATGCTTAAAACAGCAGACACTTGGTCAATATCGTGGGGGGGAGTGGGGTGTCCAGACAGATCACCCTTAATCCCACATTTCTTCAGTCCATTAGGATGGGAATTAGTATATTTCTGTATTTTATGTGGTGGGTTGTTTTGAGTCATGGCTCCATTCAGAGATGACAAAAGCATTTCGCTTCTACAACTACTTAGAAATGTATTTGTTAAACTGCTGTCCAGTTGCAATTATTTAATAATTCCACAGATCTGTACATCTTTTCATAAATATTGAGGATTTAATGCAGTGGTTTTCACCAAGCAACTTACTTGATAACATTAGTGTGCCATTTCTCTACTATAGGACAGTTTAATAATAAATAAATAAATTCGTCTAATTTGTAAATACAAGCACTGAAATATTAAAAGTTAACATGAACTAAAGCAGTGTTGTTTGATGTTGTGTAAGATGTTGTGGAGATGGTGGTCTAGTGGGTTAAACCACTGAACTGGTAAATCAAAAGGTTGCTGGTTCGATCCCAGCAGCCACCACCAGTGTGTCCTTGAGCAAGACACTTTACTCCATGTTGCTCCAGAGGGATTGTCCCTGTGATAAGTGCACTGTAAGTCGCTTTGGATAAAAGCGTCTGCCAAATGACTAAATGTAAATGTTACTCTTGCGCCCTCACGTGGTCAGACAGTGAACTGCCACAGAATTAATTAAAGATTAGACAGCAGCAGTTGACAACAATAAATAATAGTCAATTTAAATACTATCCACAAACACAGTAAAACAAATTCATTTCATGAGTATTTAAACTATGTAAAGTTTATTGTTTTTGAATGTATGTTGAAGCCTACAGTAAAAAGATTTTTATATTTTGTTTGAACATCAGTTCCTATAATTAGCCCATATATTTTGAAATATGAAAGTGAACAATTAGTAAATATTATAAATTATAATAAATTAACCTTTCCCTAAGTTATTTAAAAAATCATTTTAAAATGTTACTTTAAATCCCCTTAAAATGTGCCAAATGTATATATTTGTGTATATCAATGTATTATTTTAATGGAATCGTTTTAAATTATTAATAGTCATATTACATCACTATGCAAAACTACGATTTAGAAAAGCTGTGCCTGTGGCGATATTTCATGGTATGACGTCTGTTTAAATCTATTGGTTGAGCTGGCAAGACGTTTAATGTTTTCAGCAACAGGCCTATTTAATTTTTTACTGACATTAAGAAGGTTCAGTTGAACCTTGCATTTTGGCATTGATGTCATGAATGTTTGAATTTCAGTAAAATGGTTACAATTTTGTTCATAATCTCCTGATACTATAAGAATGGTATTGTTGATTGTATCTAATCGTGATTTTCTGTCAGTAAAATGGGTAAACACACTGTACAGCCGCATTAAACGGATGAGAGATGTTGTGATGCTGTCGCTCTCAAGGTGTCGCTCTAACTCCATTGATGGACACGTGAATTAAGATTCTCTCCTTATTGTTGTATGGATCATATTTGATCTGTTTATCAAATGCTCACGTCTTCAGTGTACAGGGATGTGAGTTTTATTGTATTCTCTGGTGTGTAAATTGTGTTTACACAATTGTGTGTTTGCACTGCAGTGTTAAGTATATCATTAGTGGGCACATATGTTGACAGAGTTGAGTTTTTACTTGAGTTCATGGGTTCATTAAAAAATATAATACAAACTCACTGTCCAAGGTAAACCTGTCAAAGATGAAATGTGTTTGGCTTTTGAACATTGTTTATGGTTTCAAAGAGAAGTCTTGTGACAGTGAAGATTTAAGTGATACAATAGTTCATGTGGGGTATTTCTGAGGTACTCTTGTAATTTAAAGTGTGAGATCAGATGAATTGTGGGAGTGAAATAGTTGACCGTCAAGCTTTGACTGATGTACTGTTTTTCCAAAGAAAACAAACACAACATGTTTTGTATCTTGGTTGTGTGATGGTGTGTCTATCGAGGTTTTTTTCAGGTATATTTATCTGATCTGTATGATTAATTTACAGATTTTTGAGGTCAGAAGAATGATTTATGGTCAATCAGCAGTATTTACAGTTGTTTTGACAAGGAGGCATATTTCAAATGTTGCTGTTTTTATTAGACTTATGATTTAATTTTTTTAATAATAAAATGTGCAGATTATATATACTTGGAAGGAGAAGGTCGAGTCATATCTAGAAATCAGAATAATGCCCTAGCAACCACCCAGAAACCATAGCAACTGCATAGCAACACACTAAACATCACTGGCAGGAGTCCAGCATCAGGGCTATAAGTTTTTGCTTAATTTCAATATCCATGATTTATTTTTGGTAAAGCTCTCTGAATGATGAATAGGACACGTTATATCTTTTCTACATGAGTAGAATTCTGGACAGCTACGTGCTGTTGCTGTTGTTTAGACGTGACCTTTACGTCAGCCGTGTGTTTTCTCTTCATATGTGTGAAGTGTTTGTTCTGTCTGTGCTGAACACACTCAGAATCTGAGCTTTAATCTGACTCTATTGTTCCGTTACTGTTTGCTCTCGTGTGAGAGACTGAGAGGCTGCGCTGAATCAAACGCGTTTGTTAATATCTGAAAAGGGTTCAATATGAATGTTTTTCAAATGCAAATGAGACCTTTATGAATGTACACCATGGCTGGCAAATAAGAGTTTAAGAACAAAATAACACACACATAACAGCTTTTAAGTATAAATCTTTGTACAGATGCAAACCTAAGTATATAAGACACTTAAGCATCAATTATATAAAATAATCATAAAATCTTATAGTTCTTTAGTTTTTTAGGGTTTCATTTCTCATACTGTAGTATGATATTATAATATTTACTATGGTAAACCGCTGTAAGAATTTTTCAACCTTGCTATAGAAAATATTAATACATAATACAGTTTTTATTAAAGGTAGTAGTCGTCCAGAATACTATCGGATGCCATAATATGAACAAAATGCATTCATTATTCTAACAATACACTTCAGTATACTCTAGTAAATACTAAAGTGTACTCTGGTAATTCTAGTGTGGTATTTCAAACCATTTTCAGGATCTTGGTCATTTGTGATTCAGAAAATGTTGCATAAT
Source organism: Triplophysa tibetana (assembly GCA_008369825.1). NCBI lineage: Eukaryota > Metazoa > Chordata > Actinopteri > Cypriniformes > Nemacheilidae > Triplophysa > Triplophysa tibetana. The sequence continues at coordinate 4,580,257 of CM017899.1, forward strand.
GTAAAATGCATCTGACTGTGCCTGCTACAGAAATCTGCGAAACTGCATTTTAATCAGGATCTGGGCCCAGTAACAAATGCCAAATGGTAATGAGATTTTAAGTTGGCCAAAATCGAATCTCTCAGGCTGTTTCAAAAGACAAAAAGCAAAAAAAAACGCTCAATAGCATCAGGGTGCCAAATGAAAGAAAAGAGTTTTTATGTTCGCTTGTTGCTCTTACTGACCCAAAACACCCATAACAACGACTTGGCAACGTCCTGGCAACCACTCGCAGCACTCAGCTTGTGTGTGTATTGGGGAAAGATATGTCCAGTTATCCATCCGGATAAATCCCTCACATGCTTTAAAGAGATTCTGAAGTGATGAAGGGTTTAGTATTCTGAACACGAGCGGTCCTGATCTCACTCTCTGTCTGCCACATGACCTCTCTTCATCCATGTGGTCTTTATTATCATCATCATCATAGTTACATATAGTAGACATCAGAAGCATCAGAAATGTAGCCCAGACATCAGAACAGAGATAATACACCCAACGTTGACTGTATTTCTGCTGTTGGTTATGCGTGTCTGATATCTGTTCTTTCTGAAACTTCACATGCAATTTAAAAGTAATTGATATTGGCAAAATTTACAGCGCTGACACCCAACCCTAAGAAAATTAGTTTTTAAACCAGAAAAATGATTTGCGTTCATTGACATGACTAACTGATTGCTCATTTTATTGTAGCTTCTGTGTTGTAGGATTTTCACAATGATGGTTAATGGCTCAATGTTTAAAGAATAAATGACAGTTAAAAGCTCTGTTAAAAGCAACAGATCAAGTCACTGCATATGTGACAGATTTATTTTTCCTGTACACAGGTGAATCCTTTTTTATTTGCTCACAAAATATTACAATGCTTGCTGAAATGTTGAATCTTACTTTTAGATTTTCAGGAAAAGTTTAATGTAATAATTTTTACTGAAAACATGACAAGAAACTGGTTAATGGTACTGTGACAACATGTCCCACATGTGCACAATTTGAAAAAGCTTCATGAGAATAAAATGGTGTTGATCCCATATAGTGTAGTCACAAAATATCTTTCTTTGTGAAGTAAACTATAGCTTTTCTCCATATCTGAATGTGCCCTTTTGTAGACACGATTTTGGGAAACAGTTCACCCTAAAATGAAAATACTGTTGTTGTTTTCTTTTACAAATTTGAATTGGTTTAAAATGTCTATATTTTATAGAAGAGTGTTTTGTGGTTCACAAAAGAAAGTTGACATGAGGGTGTGTTTTTAGAAATTAGCTGTGCAGACAGATTTGTCTTGCTGTATGAGATATTTTCATGCCAGTTCATTTTCACCAGCTCTGAAATGCTTTGATGACCTCAGTGATGTTTTTCAACGTGACACAAAAGGCTTTTCATTTGCTTTATTTCTCCACCCGGGAAAGATTCCCTTCAGTTCAGAGCTCTTCATTCAGACCATTCACATACCCACATGTGTCTTTATTTTGCTATGCTGGTGGAAGTCATTCTAGATAACTTTCCAACCACAAACCCCAGACCAGAGACGTAAAGACGTGGATTCTTCACATGATACTATTATTTGTCTGAATGCTATTAGAAGGTTTTTCAGTTCTTATGTAATGTACACAGCACAACATAAAGAGGCTATTTGTACAAGATGAGCTTTTGCAACGCAAAGAGTTTGCTTACTTATTTTGCTCAGCAATGTAAAGATGATCTGTTATATCGCTTATATATTACTTTCTTCTCTTTTTACATCTTAAAACACTCATTGCAAGCCTCCTCTTCCCATACAGTGTCATAAGACCGGAAATTACTCTGCCAACTCCAGCATCCCAAAAGCTCACCGCACCATCTTGTGAAACTACCGACTTCTTTAAAGAGACAGAAACTTCTGTCATCATTTATTCACTCTTATGTGTTTGTAAATCTGTACGTGAGCCTACCCAAAGGAGATATTTTGAGAAATATCTCAGTAGTTTTGTGTTCATATGGAATTACAAACATTCTTGAAAATCATTTGAGGTTCATACAGATTTGAAATGCACCCTTCAAACATCTTTACAACCCTTTGGTAGGGATTTTTTTTATTGATCCTCGTATAGCAACCTGAGCACACACAGGCTGTATACTTAATTAGTGCACAGATGCGTTGGTGCGCCGGTCGAGGGCTGTTGTCATGGGAACCCTCCGCCTCAGTGAGAATGTTGGGTCTGTTTTCACATTACGCTGTCAGAAGCCTTACAGGCTCTGAACACATTTTTACCGTTGGCTCTCTAACGGGCCAATTAACACAATGAACACCACAAGCTTTTCTAAGAGTTTGTCTGTTCGCCCAGAGAAAAAAAACTTTACTTCGCTTCCAAAGAGAAACTTTTTCTTGGTTCTGTTTGCTGGTGTTTCACACAACCCGAAAACCCACACAATCATGCAATGACCGTGCTATAACACAACGTTTAGATTCTCAAGAACGCAAAATTTTTTTAGTGAACCACAAAATGTTTTTTAGACCTTTAAATTATCTTTAAGGAATCTTTGTTTTTAACAAATGCTCTTGCGTTAAGTGATTTGAACAAAAGTCTCATATCCCGCATCAATTCAAAATGTGTGTGTGTGTATGCTTGCTGGCGTGCACGTGCATGCTTGTATTTGGTTACAGGACTTGAGTCAGCATTTCTCTCTACAGCACAAAGACTCAGATATCAGCAGATACAGAGAATTTAAAGTTTCTCATTCTAAGGCCAAACGTTTGTCAGTGCAGGTCATATTTTTTATTGCTGTTCTGAATTCTCTTCTGACACATAGGCTACTGATCGTATCTGCAGGTGTATAATACTGTATGTGCAAAAATAATCTATAGAAGATGATGTAGCCTATTATATTATATTTATAAAGTGTATGATTTACTCATATTGCAGTGTATATGTAGCCATAGAAATGATCTCGAAAGGAATAAAGCGTTGAATCTGCTCTTTTAGCTGAACCTAACAATGAAATGTTCTGTGTGTGTATTGATTTATTGTCTTTACCTTGATTTACACTCTTGTTGTGTTTCTGCTGTCTCGAGAGTGTTTGTTTTGTGTCGTTCAGTTGTCGTGTTTGAGATTGCGTGCTTGTTTCTGTTGTTGTGTAAATTATTTCTGTTGTTGTGTATGTGTGTGTGTAGGGGGGGCATTGAGTGATTGAGTGTGTGTGTTTCTGTTGTGGTGTGATTGAGTGTCTGGTTTGTTGCAGATCAGTGGGGTTTGTGTGGGCTTTCTGTTGTCTTGTGAGTGAATGTATTTTTCTGTGTCCTATAAATAATTGTGCAGATCTGGGTTTTTCCTTGTGTGTATTGGTCTTTGCGTTTTCAGTTGTGAGGGAAGGGAATGCGTGTGTGTTATTGTTCACATTCCAATTGCAGTTCCGGGTAATCTTTGTTTGTTAATGCACATGTGTAGAAATGACAGATATGTGTTGAAGTGACAGGTTTCTTTTGTGTTCTGAGTGTGTGAGCAACACTCAGAACATAATCTGACTGTAAATAAAGAGTCCATTTATCTTGTTGTGTTTTTTGTGGCTAATGTTCTTTTGTCCTGTGAGGACAAGTATAATAAATCACGACCAATATTTCACTAATGACCTTCAGTTTAACAGTGTAAAATATATGGGGATGAAATGCATAATTAAACTATTCTATAATGATAAATTTTACGAGTTGTTTCATATAAAGTCATTTGCAATTCTCTTTCCCGGATGGTGAGGGGGTGGTCTCTCTCTCTCTCTCTCTCTCTCTCCCTCTCCCTCTCCCTCTCCTTCCTCCAGCATCTTTTGTCTCTGATCTCTCCAGAAGACGGAGGTGCAGCTGCACACAGTCGGGCATCGATCTGCTCGTCTCTCTCTCTCTTGTGCCGGTGTTTATCCTGAAGTGTGCAGGGTCTGATTTTATTCTTCACATTCCAGTTAAATGTGGAGGTAAATTGATTTGACTGACGGTCCAGCAGAGACTTATCGAACCGGCTTTCGCTGCAGCAGAGGAACCGGTGCCCCTTTTCATCTCAACTCATCTCCTCTGATCTCAACAGATCTCAGTCTGGCTGTACTGATACTGTGACAACTTCAAGAACTGCAGGTAAGAGAAAATCATCCACTGCTGCATAATTCTTTAAAGCAGCTTGATGTATAGATAACATAGAATCCTGTGATATGTTGGTGTTTTGTGGGTGCAAAGTATCTGATTTCTATCAAATCTTTTATAATTAAACACTATTTAACCATCCAGATGTCTGTAATCTCACTGGTATCATAAAGCTGGCTTTTGACAGCAGGTTTTTATTCTCTGCTAGCATGAGTGGCTTTGTTATATGGCACAAAGGGGAAATTATTTCCAAAATTATTTTCTTACCTAGTGATTTTGTCTCGTTTTGTCATACAAATATCTAAAAATTCTTAAATGAATGTGCATTTTCTTCAGAATTAAAATGATATCAGGTCTCTGCCAATGGGGTAATAAAACACTCTGAAGAACTTCATTCACATTTATTTATTTAAGGAAACATACATTTACTTAATCCTTACTATCTTAGTTCACTGTTTGAGGTCACTTTTCTCTTCAAGGAAATTAATCTTGATTTGAGAATTTTAAGATATTTGTACACCGAAACAGTTGACCCCATTTGAATATTTTTTATTCAATGTATCCTGGGAGTGAAAAATTTATGTTTTCTTTTATTTGTAAGCAATATGAAGCAGAATATCATGGTATTCAATTCCATTTTATTTATATATTTATATGAACACATCTAGAAACTGGACAGTTACATGTAGTATTTGTAAACTACTAAATATTTTCCCTTTTATCCTGTTTTACCGTAAAAATATCAAAACATTATTAATCAAGATACATTTGATTGAGAAGCAAATATATTTTTTAAACAACTCAACTCAACTCAACTTTATTTATATAGCGCTTTTTACAATTTTCATTGTTACAAAGCAGCTGTACAATGAGACACATTGAATACAAGTAAAACAACTAAAAGCATACACCTGTAAAAACAAGAAAAAGTTGAAAACAACAAAGGCAGACATACAAATGCTCCACACAAACAATATGCATTAATACTTACACACATTGACATAGACGCACACACACACAAACACACACAAGCACACACACACAAACACACTCGCACACACACACAGTGAAAGCACACATTGGCGATAAAGGAGAGAGAACCACAGGTCAAATATTAAACGGACTATAAATTCTTATATGCAATATTAATTATGTCTAATTTCTGAATTCTAAAGCAGCCCCCCGGCCAGGCAGATAGTGCAAAACAATATGCAAACGGTGGTGAGGAACCCAAAACTCCCATCGAGAAAAAAAACCTCAGGAGAACCCAGGCCCAACCAGGGGATTCCAGTTCCCCTCTGGCAAAAGCTGCTGCCTCTGCACAAGCTCAACAGTGCTTGCACAACAAGGCTAAATAAAAAAAATAAACTTAATTAGGTAAATGATAGATTTAAGATTATCATTAACAATCTAATAGCATTTGAAATGTTGTAGGAAAATCAAAGTTGTCGCGTCCTTTATCCAGCTCTATCCTCTTAGCTCTTGTCAGGTATCCGCTTCCCATTCTCAGCTCTGCCATCAGGTCTGGGCATGAACTGCATCCTACAGGCAAAAATATGTGCTACTGTGGTAAAAGAATTAGCTTTCTCTTTAATTAAGTTTATTCCTCCCATTGATTGACATGTTTTCTTGCTTTATATTATGTTTATTAATTTAGCACTCGTCTATCCAATGCGACTTACAAAGGAGAGTTCTAAGCATAAACTTGCTTACATTTTTTTATATGTTTGAATAAAAAGGCAATTCGCTTTAAATGAATGTTGATTTAGGGACGTTTAGTTATTTGTACTGGCAAAAATACCAAGTTAGAAATGTTTCGTTGGGTATTACCCAAACTGCAACAGATCAATGGCAAAAATGTTTTCTTAGTTTGATATCTAGAAAGAAAATACTTCGATAAGTGTATTTCTGAAGTTGGTTTTAGTCTTGAACAGATGATGAAAACAGTGAGGTCTCATGATGAAAGCAGATGTTATATTTGTGTCTATGATTGTTATTGAGTTATTGGGGTGAGAGGTGTATGATAAGAGCTCGTCCCCTGTGTCTTCTGCACTGAAGTCGATCAAAAGCTCCTCGGCAGCTGCAGGCATTTATTATTCATCTCAACACCTCTCCATGCACCCGCCGGCCATGTGGATCCTCTCCAGCCCACTACGACACACTGACCACATTGATATGACATCATCATCACGGGCCACTTAAACAGCACCCAGCTTCTCCACCATCATCTCCTCTGTGATGTTTAATGTATTGGCATTCTCGCAGTTTGCATTTAAACACGATCTGAAATGAAACCGAAATGGGTTGGGGTGATGGTAGTTTCATTGTCTGGTGGTCTGGATGATGATGAAATGGTGTTTTTGGGGTCAAGAGAGCGAAGGGTGAACGGTATTGTCAGGTCAAGGTCAGGTCATAGGAATCAATATGATCAATTTAATGGGTCTTTGTTCTTCAGTGTCTGATTTACTGACTCTTTACTCTAAAAATCCCCTCAGGTAGTTTCAAACCTGTAAACATTTCTTTGTTCCAATGAACACAGAAAGATATTTGGAAGAATGTTAGCTATTTTCAGTTCTGGGACATCTTCCACTACCATATATGGAAAAAAATATTGTATCTTTTTGTTCTGTTGAACACATAAGAATTTAGGAAAATAAAGAGTATTCGGCAGCTTTGACTACCATGTAATTCTTCCTACTATGGTAGTCAGTGATTTCACAGAACTGAAAATTACTAACATTCTTCCAAATATCTTTCTTTGAGTTCATCGGAACAAAGTCATTTATACAGGAATGAAATGACATGACTGGAGTTAATGATTACAGAATTTTTATCACTTTAGGGTAATGTTAAAAGAATGTTAAAGTAACCCTTCAGCCAAAAATGGCTTTTCTATGTCATTATGTCATTTATTTATTTGTATTTAGTCTGTTTAATGATCAATTCACAACGAGGGAACCGTTGGCTTATATCTTGTTTTACTGTCCTTGTGAGGACGTGTGGTCACACTGTAAAAAATTATTCTGTAAAATAACGGTAAAATACTGACAGTAGAGACGCCAGTAATTTACTGTAATTTTACGTTATCCATGCTGTGAAATTATTTTACGGTATTTTGCTGTAAAAACTAAATACAGTACATTGCTGTTTTTCCCTTATTTAACGGTAAAATACTGGCAGCAGAGAAGCGAGTAATTTACTGTAATTTCACGTTATCCATGCTGTGAAATTATTTTACGGTATTTTGCTGTAAGACCTAAAGACAGTACATAGCTGTTTTTGAAATTTAGATTTACAAAATCATTGTACTACAACAACGTATATAGCAAGGTGATACTTATTCCGTATTCCGTGCGTGCGTGCATAATTATTCCAAAATAAACAAATGGATGGAACCAGAAAGCTGTCAAAGGTCTCTGCATAGTACTGGAGTAGATATTGCGTTATTGTGTTAAAACAAATGAATAGACATGATGGTCTAGGATGACTGGCAACTTGTGTTCTTAATATCAGTCAGTCCGAAAAATCTGCAAAGGTTGCTACTGAAGTGTATCATACGTTATACAGTGATGAGTAGAATAAGGACAACCCAGAAAAATGTGCAAATTATATTATATACTGTAGTAAGTGAAACAACTTCAGATTTCGATGCAGTTTGATAAACAATATCACAATAATCAATAATAGGCAATATGAGTTGAGAAACAAGTTTTTTATGAACACTGTGTGAAAAACTATTTCGGGATCGTCATAAAGTACTAATGCCAAAATTAACCCTACGTAAAAAACACTCAATATGAGTTAAGGATCTAGCCATAAACCAAAATATTTGATAGTATCCACTTTATGTAGGAGAGTACCATCTTTACATGCAATGACACTGGAATTATTCATAGACTAGTCATAAACATCATAATGTAAGATTTATTTTTTATAAAGCACCAATTTATTATCCTTAAACCAATCTTGTAAAATATCCAAAATCAGACTGAAGGAATGACTGAATTTTCAGAATTAGATACATACATGACAGTATCATCAGCATAAAGTTGTGCAATTTCTAAGAACTAATGGCAAATCATTAACATAAATAGAAAAAAGGAGTTGATCCAATATTGAACCTTGTCGTACACCGCATTTTTGGATCAAATACAGACGTATTCCCATTTATAACAACACATTGCTGTTATGCAAATAAGAATTAAACCACAAAACTACATTTTTAAATAAACCAATCGCATACAGTTTGTCTTAATAGCAAATAATAATCTACCAAGTCAAAAGCTAAATATAATGATTAAACTCCAGGAAAACCTCTTGTGGCATTAAAACAAAATGGACAGATACAACAATAAGATGACCTATATGAAGTCCCATTGAAAGTCAATGAGGTTCTTCAGAAGGGTGGAGACATTTCCATTTACTGTGCAGTGTTTTTTCTGGACAATTGACCCAGTCTTCTTTGAGAGACCCTTTCCCCTTGTGGCCTTTGAACCCATCTCTGGATTGACTCCAATGAAGCGCCTACAATTGGAATAGTCAGAGAAAGTATGGAAAACAATAAGGACAACCCTGTTATCTTAAAAAGCTGTTTAACATTAAGTAGAAGTGACATCGAGATATTTTGTGGAATTTTTAGACAGTTCACATATTTTGCCTGTATGTAAGCATATATATAATTATACAAGAAACATAAGATGTTGTTTACCCAAAAAGTGTATTACTCTCACAAGTATTTACCAAGAAGGCAGAGAATGCATCTGATAAATGCAAACAAACAAATACATCTCTTTACACAAACAAATAAATGTTTTTGGTGATTCAGGTTTCAAGAACTGTAGCTCAAGCTGTAAAAGAAATTACATGCGTCTTACCTCTGAATGAATTGCAGAGTACAGGCTGCTTCATCTTGATACTGGAGGTTGAACACATAGTAAACTGAAATTAAAGCAGCAAGTCCCGTCAAAAACGTTGGTGTGCTGCTTTCTGATATGACATGACCCTAAAGAGTGATCATCCATCGCCCAGTAGAGGCTGGCCCTGTTTCACCTGAAATGTCAAGTAATATCCTCTCACCTTGAAAAAAGATCTGTAGACCCAAATAAAAATATCAATGTAATATGTCTTCATTATGTCCAAAGAAATGTAAACCAAGTAGTATCAGGCGAGGACTTGCAGGTAGATCAAGGGTTGTCTCAACATCAGCTGCAGTGGCACACATCTGTTGAGAATATAGACATACATTTTAAAGAGACACATTTTTCAGGAATAGGGATTTGTCTGCAGTTTCTGCAAATACATCTAATGGCTCATCAACATCTGCATCACTGGAAGGATCAATGTGCATGTCAGATTGGTCTCGTTCACTCTCATGGAGCATGTCAGGATTCACTACTGATTCAACCAAATGTTCCTCAGAATCATGTTTGTGTTTCAGACTAATGTGTGATGTGAATGTGGATAAAACACTAAAGCTCTTATCACAGTTTCTATATGGACAAGTACGTGTTTTACCATCTCTGAAATGCATTTTCAAATGAGAATAAAATGATTTCAAGTTCTGACACTTTTCACTGCAGAAATCAACATGACATGTTAATTCAACATCATGACACAACTTAGGCCTAACTACAGCTTTGTCATGTCTGTAAATGTGACACTTAAAAGCTGTAAACTTTCGAAAAGTCCGACTGGAATCTGGCACAACACACCTTACAGTTAAATTAGGTGTATTTTTATGGATTTTCATGTGTCTCACATGAGCCAATATTGTTGCACAGATATGCCCACATGCCTGACAGGGGAACATTTTTGCTGCCAATTTAAAGACAAAATTTAGCAACCTACACAATTGCCATACAATTTCTCAAATAAACGACATTTAGATAAGCGTTGACACTAAAGACTAAATATGCAGCGATAGAAATGAGACGAGAATAAATTGGTAAATTTCCGGGTGACCAATGAATATCAGTATAAACACCAATTAGCACCCTAATCATTACACAACTGATGCTTTATCAATCTGTATCAGCTAAACCCTCAAACTACCAGTTTGCTTTCCTTTCATAACATAAAACACATTTAAACGTAAAATCATCGCAATTTTCAAGCGCAACGTTTAGTGGTGATTTTGCTACTGTTATTAGCACTAGCAATAACACTGTTTAAGATTAATAGCGTTGGTAAGTTTGCAACAACCACAGTTTTGAAAGTTCGGAGATGACAAAACAAGCAGATAAAACTTGGGGTTTGTAAAATGCGAGTAAATATGAACATTTGGGTCATATCTCGGAGATGACGAGCCCTTTTTAAATCGCGTAAGTTACTTACTAACCACAGCTTGTTACGCAGCAATTTCAAACATTACTTGACGATACTTCCGTTCTGAAACACACACTTTCGATAAAAGTAAAAAAATATTTTATTTACCGTGTAAAGTGGACGTGCAAATGCAGGTTGGTGCACATGAAGCGCCACGGATGGTCCAGTGTACTCGCGTGGGTCCTATTCGGACAGAAAGTCTGACATCTGTGTGAAAACTGCACCTGTTCAAAAGTACCTGAGTGAAAATGATTCGGGACACTAAACTGTGAACTTACAGAACTGACGAAACAATCACGAACTTTCACAAAACTAATTCTCGTGCTCCAGAAAAACATCGAATTGTACTATTGTTTAACCTCTGATATTTCATTTAGCTAAAATCATATGCAAAAATATTCTTGACATAACTGACAAACATAATTGACAGTTGAAATAGGATTTGTGGTAAATTTCACGATTTTTTCGTGATTTTATTTTTTCTGTCCACGCTGGAAACCCCAACTGAAGCAACATAAAAGTGCATGTTTTAACCATGTTAATTATAATTTAAACCTAAACAGTGTGATAGAGGTCAAAGTAAAAAAAATCTAACAAAATACATAGGCCTATATGTACGACTGAGTAATACAATAAGTAAATATAGAAACATATTTTTTTCAGTATTCCAGTCTGTGTCACATTATTTATAGGCCCTATATGTGCCTGTTAGGTTTCTACATATACTTGATGGTTGATTTGATCAGATTTATGCTTGTGCTTTGTAATCAAGGGATCAATGTTTGTGAAATGCTAATCTTGTGTAATGAGCTAGAGTGCCATTTTATCATTTTTAAGACAACCTGGATGGACATTAAATAAATAAAATCCTGTTAAGTACAACTCTAAAATATCTTCAGATTTTTTTGAAAAACATAACATAAACAAATAAAATATACCAGGGGCAAGACAATGAGGTTACTAATCTGTGAGGTATTATTAAAAGGATAGAAATATGCAGTTTTGTAATGTCCATTCTTATTGAAGCAGGGTATGAAGGGGTTAACACAGCCCATATTGTTTTTGTTTCTAAACGTAAGCTCAGATCTATGATTTAAATCTGATTGTTGGCTAACAAGTGAAATCAACACCTTTGTTTTTATTTTTTCTTCTGTGCTCTTCTGCACTGTATTTGTTGATAAAAGAATATCACAGAGAGTTGGTGGGTTCTGTTGACTTTGAGCAGCATAAGCAGCCGTTGAAAACACCATAGCAATCATCAATAACAACCTAGCAACTGCATAGCAACACATCACCCAACCGTGACAACCTCCAGCATTGTGATGGCTGGTCTTCTTCAGGAAATATTTGCCTGTCTGTCAGCTTGTGTGTATTCACACACTGGCGAAAATGAGAGATGCTGTCGGATCAAAGACCTTCAGAGGTTCGCATGTACAATGAGTCTGGTTGAGCGTAAATTCACATGAAGGTTTCTAGTCTCCCTTTATTTTATTTAGATTAGATTCAACTTTATTGTCATAACACATATACAAGTACAGTCTAACGAAATGTAGTTTAGGTCTAACCAGAAGTGCAATTAGCAAGTGCAGGATATACAGTGTAAATAAATACAGAATACAATATTAGGAAAATACTATACAATGGGTATGTACTATGAAAATACTTTACAGAAGGAATGTTCTATGACCATATGACAGTCGGTATGTACTATGAACAATATATACAGAAGGCTATATACTGTGAACATTAATGTACAGGTGGTTATGAACAGATAACAATTTAGACTATACAATAGTGCAAGTGACTTGAGTGTGCATTAATTACAGACATTAGCTATTAAAGTTACAGTGCAGTAGATGAGTTAATGCGGTTATTAAAGGTACGATGCAGTATATGAGTTAATGCAGTTATTGAAGTTACAGTGCAGTAGATGAGGCATTGCAGTTATGAAAGTAGTCCATTAGTACAAATGAGCATTCAGTGTAATATTCCTGGTGTGCAAGTGAGCAGTATAGAGTGCAAATTATGCTATGTGTGTCCGGTAGAGCAGATACATGAAATACTGGTGTGTACAGTTCAGTCATGCATGGTAGCCCTGTAGTGCAATGTAAACAATGTACTAGCAGGCATTAAAGTTAAAGTTATGAGGGGTAGTGGAATTAGTGGGGAGTAGAGTTCAATAATGAAACAGCTCTGGGGAAAAAGCTGTTTCCTAGTCTGCTGGTTCTTGTCCGGAGGCACCTGAAGCGCCTACCGGAAGGCAGGAGAGTAAACAGTCTGTGAGAGGGGTGAGAGGAGTCCTTGAGAATGCTGCGAGCTCGACGCAGACAGCGTTTCTTCTGGATGTCCTCAATGGAAGAGAGTGTAGTCCCTGTGATGCGCTGGGCTGTTTTCACCACCCGCTGCAGTGCCTTGCGCTCAGCAACAGAACAGTTCCCGTACCAGACTGTGACACAGTTGGTTAGGATGCTCTCTATCGTGCAGCGATAGAAGTTCACCAGGATATTTGAAGACAGTTTGTTCTTCTTCAGTGTCCTCAGAAAGAAGAGACGCTGGTGAGCCTTCTTGACCAGGCATGAGGTGTTGGTGGTCCAGGACAGGTCCTCCGAAATATGGGTCCCCAGGAACTTAAAACTGGAAACACGTTCAATATTATATATAGCACGTTTACAACACCCACAAGGCTGACCAAAGTGCTTTACAATAAACGACAGCATCATAAAAGTGTCAAAGGAGAATGTTGAGGTCAGAGAAATACATTTACATTTATTCATTTGGCTTTTTTCCAACGCGACTTACAAGTAGGAGAGCAAATAAACATTTTGTCAAAACGCTAAACAGTATTGTTAGTTTACAAGGCCTTGCTACTAGGAGGAAGCTGAAGCAAGCAAGGGAGCGAATGAAAAACAAGATTTATTTTCAAGACAGAAGACATAGACAGTTATTGGTTAGTCAAATAAATGCGGAACGGGTGTGTTTAATAAATGCGGAACGGAACGGGAAGCCAGTGAAGTGAAATCTGGAGGAATTTTACATGGGTTCTTGAAGGCTGATTGAAAACACGGGTAGAGATTGTGGGGTCATCTGGCTGAAAATAGATATAGAATGTGTTCAGTCAAGTGTTATCTGTCCTGTTTTCCTGCTTCAAAATGTTTCAGCGTTATGCCATGTGCTCTCTTAAAGAATAGTTTTATTCCCCAAAAATGGATTTGTGTCATCTGCTGGACATTCTGCAGAACCTCTTTATGGAATGACATGACAAAACTTGATGTGATTCTAAATATAGAAGGATAGAGATAGAGAAAGGAAAGATTAAGGCAGATTTTCACATAGACCACTTTGCATGGTACAAACACCAGTCCAGCAGCACTGTAGGTATCATTTTTTTTAAATCATACATATAAATTTAATCTTGGCGATATTTGTTAACATTTCGATTTGGTTGTTAATTTTTAGTCGGTTGTTTTATTGTTCAATCAATTGTGCAGTGTTAAAACACTTAAACAGAAAGTTCTTCTAGACCAATGTTGGACCAGTTTTGTTTACATCTTCCCGAAGAGGTCTATAACTTAAAATTATCACATGTTTATTATGATATGTAATTACTGTCTGACTTTATTCAGATTCTAGATAATCCAATGATATGCCTTCTAATTGTATGTGAAGCAATGTAAAGTGATAAATGTTTTATACAGTAGTCAGGTACATTGTTGTCACATGACCTCACTATAGATGTTTAATAGTAATATTAACTCAGATTAATATTTAATTGTATATTAGTTGTATTAAATAAAATTAAAACAACTCAGAAGTAATTGATAACTGCAGAGGTCTACCGGAAGTTACCTTGCAGGCAGCAGTGGTGAATAACTGCATTAACTCATGTACTGCACCGTACCTTTAATAACCACATTAACTCATCTACTGCACTGTAACTGTAATAGCTAATGTCTGTAACTAATGCACACTCAAGTCACTTGCACTATTGTATAGTCTATATTGTTATCTGTTCATAACCTCCTGTACATTAATGTTCACAGTATATAGCCTTCTGTATATATTGTTCATAGTACATACCGACTGTCATATTTTCATAGTACATGCCCATTGTAAAGTATTTTTATAGTACATACCCATTGTAAAGTATTTTCCTAATATTGTATTCTGTATTTATTCACACTGTATATCCTGCACTTGCTAATTGCACTTCTGGTTAGACCTAAACTACATTTCGTTACACTGTACTTGTATATGTGTAATGACAATAAAGTTGAATCTAATTTAATCTAATCTGAAGGAACAAATAATTTCATTAGACACGAAAAGCACCAAACAAAAACCCACGAGGGGGTAAAAAAAGATACGATTGAAATAATAAGAACAGGATAAAACTAGACTAGACTGACTATGGCAATGGACTGAAATAAACAACACTTAAAATAAGCTAGACTGACCACTTTCTACACTGGACAACATCAAGGACGACAGGAACAGGAAAACAAATAATCCAGACAGGGAAAGGTAATCAGAACAGGAGGGTACCAGGAACACGAGCAGGTAACACAACAAGGTAGCTAATATGCTAACAGGCATAAGAGCCTGACAAGGCTAACAAGCACGAAGGTACATGTAAATACAATGCACAGAAAGACCAAGGCACGAGTAGGTGCACGCACGCACGCAGGCTGAAAACAGGTACAATGACCGAACACAGGGCAAAGAAACATGATGACTCGTAAAGGGCTCAAAATCAATGGGGACAGGTGCAGGGTATGAACTAATTAACAATCAGTAACGAGACAAAAGGGCGGGAAACACAGACGAGACTCAGAGAGAGAGTATTGTGACAAAAGAGGCCCAAAAACCACTCTCTCTGCAGGAAACAAGGGATCACGTGCTGGTTCTGCCCCGAGACCAAGAAATATATGACAAAATGTGTCAGAGCCACGACAGTTTGGGTAACGTAATGTTTGTTTATGTTGTTGCCGCTGTGACCGTCTGCGGCATCAGGTTTACAGTTATTTAGCATTTATCTATTGCTCTAAAAGCTGACTTGAACAATAAAAAAACACTAAATAAAAGACACGATTCCATTACAACTTAACAATTTTAATTGTTCTAGATGAATTGTGGTCATTCCAGTCCGGTGTCTGTTGAATCTCAAAAAAATCAAACCTCAGGAGTAACAAAAAAACTTCCAACAGCAATATGAATGACTGCAATAAAACTGTAATAAAAAACAGGTTATCACATAAAAAAAACATTTTTTAACTTTTTCTAAATACATGACTGTTGTGCGGCTCAAAAATGTATCTAAACTTGTTTTCTTTGGAGCATTTGAAGTATGAACAAGAACGGAGCATCTTTTTTGTTATTTTCACCTGTTTCTCCAGTTATCATTTTCTACAAATTAAGTGCATATAGAAACAGTTTTTTTATTTGGAATTTTTTAAGAAACATTGTAAGTAGTTCACAGAATGAAAGAAAAATTAAAATTTTTCCTAAACACTTATACTGTACCTAACACTGTACCTAATTACCTAATACACTACCTGTACTGTAAATTGTCTCTGAAATGGTGTTTTGATTTTTTAAGTGGCAGTATATCAAAACAAACCAACTGTAGTTTAAGTGATATCAAAGGTATGCACAGAAAAAAAAGATTTTTTTTAAATGAGTTACCTCTTTTTGGAAATAAATTCTTTACATCTTCTCTAGAGGGTATAGCGCAGTAATAGTTATGAGAAGTATGATGAGAGGCAGTCAGTGTACTTCAGAACTGGACAGCTCCCACCTGTCATCTATTCAACAATACAGAACTAATCACTTGCTCGCTCGCAAGCTCACTCACTCACTCACTCACTCACTCACAAGATGAAAAGAAAAAATATTAAAGATGCAAAATGATTCATTGAATTATTCATTATAATAATTTCTTACTTTCAGCGTAATACATCTGTAAGAATATACAGCTCCTCAACCTTCTCTATGACATTCTACAATCCAAGTCCTCAGTTTTTGAAAGACTTCCTCAAATGTAAAACATGTTTAAATAGAAAGAGATCATGCAATGTCTCCCTAGAATGTCTCTAGGTCTTTCCCAACCCCCCTCTGTCAGAAAACCCCTCACACAAAGGCATTTCTCTCCTTCTGTGTGTCTGCTTCATTCCGCTCATCTGACACGCAGACATATGCTGGTATGAAGCTCATTCATGCATGCTTTGACTGACAGAACGCACCTGTACCTACAGTCTTATCTTCTCCAAAGCCAAATTCAGCGCCACAATCTAATAACTACAGATTTTGTTTTTAAAAAATGAGTGAAAGATTAAATCAATTTTGTATATGTAAGATAACGTTGTGGATGTTGAACAGACATTCACCTCAGCGGATGAGAATCGCATCCACATGCTAAAGACAAGGGAGAATGTTTTCATGGTTAATTTAGGTCTCCTGGTATTCCAGAGTAACCATGACAACCAGACGGCCCGTTAACGCTTGATTTTCCAGCCGGTCCAGAGTCAGAGGTTCAGCACCTGAGCTCGCTGTCATCAATCACCGGCTGTAATAAAAACACACGCTGACATACATCAACAGAGTGTTAGTGAAGAGAGTGATGATATTCATAACTTCAGCTATCTGACTGTCAATCTATCTGTTTCTACTTGGAATAATCCCTCACTCCCCGGACATAGACGCTTAAGCTACGTTATTTCACACGTTTTGTGCTGTAGAGGCCATTCTTGTCTTGTGGTTTTTTTTTGTGAGCCGTGAAAGAGTCTTGGGCAGTGGCTGGAAAACTAAAATGTGCTTGTGTCTCTGTAAAGTTCTCTCTTAGGTTGGCTAGACATAATCAAAAATTTTATAGAGATGTCAATCAATGTTTATCATATATAAGAGCAATTTTTGAAGAACAATCTTGAATACTCTATTGAGAAGTGTCTGTAATGTTTTTTTCTTCTAAATTCAATTGATGAACAGAAGACAGATGTTCTATTGGAAAGAGGCTGTTTGTAATTTTGATCTTTGAGTTTCAATAGACATTATGGAGCAGCAAAATGCTCATTAATTGATCATTAACTGCACTCAGATGTGCAGATGAACTAGATTGACACAAATAGACAGACATAAGCTCAAAATGAAACTCTTTATACATGAAAACATTAAAAAACTTTTAGCCGCTAACATGAACTGTGAAATGATGATGGTGATGATGATGTCGTCTCTGAGTTTGTTCTGTGGCTGTTTTGAGGGAGATCAGGGTGTTGCAGCCAAGAAGCAATTTCTGTGATTTAATCATAAGATGCCAGGAGAAATTAAAACTCGGTTCTTTTCTCAAGAGACGTGAATTCATCTCAGATGTTAATCATGCAAAGAGCTTTGGGAATTTTTATTCTGCTCACACAAATTCTGGCTGTTGAGAAATGAGCTGGTTTGATCAGAGGCTGAGAGCAAAGTTGTGTGCTTGAAACAACAGCATGTGTCATGTGTCATGCGCATGAACCTAGGACCCTGGGAATCCCTTGGCAGAGTGACGAAACTTATGAATGAATTAAATATTGTGAAATAAAACAACAGAGAACAAAAAAAGTACAGCAAACTTAGCATTTAAATGCAAAGTAAGTTTTTTACAGCAAGAATTTGACATTTATTCGATCTGGACGTATTTATAGGTCATTGCTCCACCACCTGTGCGATTTCATCAACTAGATTGCAGAAACCAACAAGTTGAAACAGTCGACTGGTAACCATATCTTTCATTTCCCCAACAGTGCATCATACTATTTACCAGCGAGTTATGTTGTTGTTCAGGAAACGTACACCTGGATGATGCATAGAAAAAAATATGTTTATAAAATATTGACTAATTATATGGATATTAAAGATAGGGCTTTATGAAAGTCAACTCAACTCAACTCAACTCAACTCAACTTTATTTATATAGCGCTTTTTACAATTTTCATTGTTACAAAGCAGCTGTACATGAGACACATTGAATACAAGTAAAACAACTAAAGGAATATACCTGTAAAAACAAGACAAAGGTGAAAACAACAAAGACAGACATACAAATGCTCCACACACACAATATGCAAACATACATACACACACACACACATTGACAGAGACGCACACACACACAGTGAAAGCACACATTGGCGATAAAGGAGAAAGAACCACAGGTCAAATATTAAACAGACTATAAATTCTTATATGCAATATTAATTATGTCTAATTTCTGAATTCTAAAGCAGCCCCCCCGGCCAGGCAGATAGTGCAAAACAATATGCAAACGGGGGTGAGGAACCCAAAACTCCCATCGAGAAAAAAAACCTCAGGAGAACCCAGGCCCAACCAGGGGATTCCAGTTCCCCTCTGGCAAAAGCTGCTGCCTCTGCACAAGCTCAACAGTGCTTGCACAACAAGGCTAAATAAAAATAAAAAATAAACTTAATAAGGTAAATGATAGATTTAAGATTATCATTCACAATCTAATAACATTTGAAATGTTGTAGGAAAATCAAAGTTGTGGCGTCCTTTATCCAGCTCTATCCTCTTAGCTCTTGTCAGGTCACCGCTTCCTATTCTCAGCTCTGCCATCGGGTCTGGGCATGAACTGTATCCTGCGGTAACCTTGGAACAAAGAGACAAGACTGGCTGAGAGTAGAGTACTGTTCTGCACTCTTTAATGCAACAAGTACATCATTTGTTATTGGATGTGTTTCTGGTTCCGGTTGATCTAAATAATGCAGCCTAAATCCTCTGAGGATTAATATTATGGAGGAGTATTGTATGCAAGATTAAAAAGATGAGTCTTTAGTCTAGATTTAAACTGACAGAGTGTGTCTGCCTCCCGGACCGTGCAGGGAAGAATATTCCAAAGTTTAGGCGCTAGATACGAAAAGGATCTACCACCTGCACTTGATCTTGAAATTCTAGGTATTACCAACTGACAGGACGCCTGAGAGCGTAATGTACGTTGAGGTCTGTAATACAATAGAAGTTCATTCAAATACTGCGGCGCTAGACCATGTAGGGCTCTATAGGTAATAAGCAAGATCTTAAAGTTAATGCGATGCTTTATAGGTAACCAGTGCAAGGTTGACAGAACCGGGGTTATATGCTCATACTTTTTTGTACGTGTAAGAACTCGAGCTGCCGCGTTTTGAACAAGTTGCAGTTTTTGTAATAGGCCTGCAGGGCATCCACCTAGAAGTGCATTACAATAATCTAGTCTTGATGTCATGAATGCATGAATTAATTTCTCTGCATCTGACAGTGACAGCATATGACGTAGTTTAGATATATTCTTAAGATGGAAAAATGCAATTTTACAGGTGTTGGCGACATGGCTTTCAAATGACAGAGTACTATCGAATACAACGCCAAGATTCTTAGCTGATGACGAGGATTTTATGGAGCATCCATCAATCGTTAAGCGGTATTCTTGGTTGTTACGTATAGCGGTTTTCGGTCCAGTAAGTAACACTTCTGTTTTGTCCGAGTTTAGTAGTAAAAAATTGTTACTCATCCACATTTTAAACCAGAATATGAACAAATATTCTTATATTCATCTTAACAACATAAGCAAATGTTACTGCTCATGCACACTTTTGTGACCCCAGCTTAACTTCCGGTACACATTCACAAACAATATAGTGCCTGTAGATTATTTCTGATAGGGGGGCTAAAATAGAACTGTAGGGGGGCTTTAGCTCCCCTAAAAATGTCCTAGCAATGCCACTGGTTACAACACTTTCTTTTTTGCAATTTTACCTTTCTAACACATGCATGAGCAACTAATTACACACCAAAGACACTGAAAAACATTTATTCGCGCCATTTGACCTCTTAAAGACTGCTTTAATATATTTCATGACACATTTTTAGAGAAGCACGCAGTTTTTGTTGTACATATTCAGTGTGTTAGTGTCAGTAATGTGTCTGGTTAGAGTAGCTCTGGCGAATAGACTTCAGCTGTGTCTTTGTTATGGCTCTAAAATGCACATTGGCTAACCGATGGGATATATATCACTCTGGACAAAGACCCCGCTGTACACCTCGGGAATTCAAATGAATACCAGTTGATCTCACTTCTGTTTATCTAGTATTTTGCTTCACCATTTCAGATTGTTCTATTTAAAGGAATAATTCACCTAAAATTAT
Source organism: Triplophysa tibetana (assembly GCA_008369825.1). NCBI lineage: Eukaryota > Metazoa > Chordata > Actinopteri > Cypriniformes > Nemacheilidae > Triplophysa > Triplophysa tibetana. The sequence goes on from CM017899.1 coordinate 4,600,883, forward strand.
CATAATTTACTCACCCTCAAATTGTTCCAAACCTGTATACATTTATTTGTTCTGAATTAACACAAAGAAAGATGTTTTGAAGAATGGTAGCAACTGACATTTTTCAACTACCGTAGTAGACAAAAATATTGTAAATTTTTTTTGTCCTGTTGAACACAAAATAAGATATTTTGAAGAATGCAGGAAAGCAAACATTTTTGGGGCACCTTTGACAACCATTTATTTTGTTCTGCCATTGTAGTCAATGATTGCCCCATAATTGTGATACTTGTGATACGGCCGACCAGAGGGCTACGAGATCTCGCATGACGTCTGCTTCCCAGGACCCCTAAAACATCGGCTCCGGTTCCTGTGCCACCAGCGCGGGCTGCACCCTGGAGCAAGAGATAGAGGGGGAAACCTCCACCCCGTCAGCAACCTTCTCGCATGAAGCGCCCCCTGACGGGAAGACCCCAGGGTGAACAACATCGGGTCCGACCATAACCACGCCTCTGAACTGTCGGTACGAGACGGTTCCTGCCTTTTCTCAAGGCCGGGCTCTTCTCTGGGCCTGGCACCCACTTACTCACAAAGAGGACGGGCACCCGCCTGCGCTGGTATATCAATATCAAAAAATATATCAAGAGTTGTGGGCTGTGCTACTTGCACTGAGGAGGCTAAGGCCTTTCTTTCAGGACAAGCATGTGCTGAAAGGACACAACTTGCCCAACGCCTCCTCCGGTGGAGTCAAAAGGTGAACCACTCCCTGCGAGCCACACACATCCCTGGTAGCCTGAACCAGACTGCCGACCCGATTTCTCGTCAGCATACGCCTCGGGGAGAGTGGCGACTCCACCCCAGCGCAGTCCAGCTCATTTGGATGCTTTTCAGGCAGCCCCAGGTACCCTGTTTGCCTCCCGTAACACCACCAATTTCCCGCTTGGTACTTCTTGTCCGAGGTCCCCCTTGGCACGGATGCCCTTGCGCAAAGCTGAAGGTGTATGTAGTCGCTATCGCCACTCGTCACGACTCAGTTGATGGAAACTCTTTAGGACAGCACGACCTGGTCACCAGGTTTTCAAAGGTGCACGAGAAGCCGAGATATTTGTTCATAATGAAATCCGCCTCGTCTCCGCCTCGTCTCCACTTCGAGCCCCTCGGAAGTTCCGATCTTCCTCACCTTTCAAGTAAGACAGCCCTTCTGATAGCCCTCGCTCCCTTCAAGAGGGTAGGGGACCTTCAAGCATTCTCTGTGTCCCCGTATTGCCTTGAATTCCCAAGCATACCCATTGGCAGTGTCGGCTCACTCCACACGGAGTATAGCCACCGCCTGGGCACTGGCCAGAGGCGCCTCTCTGGCAGACATTTGTAGAGCTGCGGGTTGGGCTATGCCCCACACCTTCGCAAGGTTTTATGACCTTCGCCTAAACCCAGTTTCAGCCCATGTCTTGCGTAGAAACATTTAGGACTAGCATCCGGCAGGTCGTATGCCTGCGAAACCACCTCCCCACCCTCCAGCAGGTTGGATCAGTGTGCTATCTACTTCTCTTCTTACCCAATCACATGGCTAAGAACAGGCATTCCATCCAACACTAAGCAAGCACCCCCTGGGGGTCGGCTAGGTAGAGCAGCCTTCCCCCTTAGGCCGGGAGAACATATGAACTATCAAAGATATCAGTGTGCTGTTCCGTCTACTGCATCGTCATGAGATGGTTCCCACTCGTGGTAACCCATGAATTCCCCCAGGTGGATCTTCACCTCGCGGTTAACTACTCAGTCCGCTTGTTCCATGCAATCTCCCCTAAGGGCGAGACCCTATCTTATCCACTGTATTCCTCCCCCTGGGTAGGAAGTGGCCTCTGCAGCGCATCCCTAATTAAGGAAGTTGCGCTCACCCGGTTTAAACACGATCTGGACGGCCTCTCGCCAGTAGAGAGCTGAGGCCTCCGTCCGTGAAATGTTACCGGTCAGGGCTGTACCCATCTTTCTCCAAGAAAGCACTGGGGACCCCTCGACCATCACACTGGAAGGTTACAGTTTCGCGAAAGCATCGTGCTGACATGCCCAGGCATGCTACTGCGCTTTAGCGCGATTAGGAACACGAATGAACAAACAAATGGAGTATGCAATTTCAACACCGCTTGCGCTTCGAAAAGGGGGATGGAGATTGTAACAAACCCTGGGTTTGTGGAATAAATCCTGCTGCCGACCAGGTTAGGTTCACGGAGTAGGTTAATCTGGTTACTCACTCGGAGTATAAGATACCTCGATTTCTGAAATGGGAACAAACACACTAAATTTAGTCACACAGTCCTTAAAATGGCATGTCCGTTTATTCAGGAATCCGTAGATGAGGAAGCTGCATATATATATATATATATATATGCTTCATATATGTATACATGAAGAGCTCTTTTCCAAAACGCTATAAATCCATTTAAATAGTGTGAGAATCTGGATTTCGTCCTGTCCTCTTTAAATATATCATCTGTGTCTAATAGAACATTTGTCTATCATACGTATTCATTTATATTAGTATAAGCTTCCTTCACCCTAATATGGGCCTTACTTTCCTGTTGTTTAACCTCGTAAGAGTCGTACTGACCTGAGTGACTATCGGTCTCCATCTCAAGGCTCCTAATGATGTGAACTGATGTGTTTTGATGCTTAATACGTACTTTGTAATCACATCTGATTGTTTCAGGAGGAATAAGACTAAACATCAAGTCTTGTCTTTTTCCACCCTTGTGGTTTTATATGACGCCTCCTTTTAATCTTATAAATACTAGTCCTTTAACAAATAAACATTGGACTCTGATTGAACTAGACTCTTGTGTCTGTGTCAAACTTTGTCTCCAGATCTGCAACTCTGTGTGTTCCGTCGACTAGACTTTTCAACCATAGAATAATATTTTGTAGGGGACATTGAGAATATTACATTCCAACAAATAGTTTTCATGAAAATGACATTTTCCTACCTAGACCCATACATTTTGTTAATATTCAATTTATCCTGTTAAAATGATCTGTTGGCTCAGTCTGAACATGTTAATCAATGATTGTTAAATGAAACAACAATATTTTTTCAAAACGGTACAAATCCATCCTTTTTTTAAAAAAAATGTTGGTTTATTTATTTTTAAAACCAACAAACAAGAGAACATGAAACATTTGCCATGAGGTACTCCTACTATAAATTAATATAAACCAAATAAATAAATAGTAACAAACTAAATAGTAAAACAAAATAAATATTTTCACTTTCATGTTTCAATAGTAATTTAGAAATAACACATACAAATACCACTATCGATCGAATTCTGATTGGTCGAGAGGACATATCGCATTTAGACTAGAAAACAGGTTTGGGACTTATAGCGTTTTGGAAAGAAACTGCACCTTGCAGTACATTTTAAACAAGGAAATATACGCTTGTAACAGTACCTCCAATTCGAGACATAAACAGACCGCTTTTTGTCACGTGCCGTTGCCATGGTGAATCGTGCTATCTTCACTCAATTGATGATGGCTTTTCATAGCCATTGGTGCACGCGCATAGGGTGAACTTACTCAGGGTTTATTGAACTAACTCAAATCAGATAGCGATTCTCTGAGTAAATCAACTCAGAGTTCAGATTTTAACTGGTTGAACTTCCATATTGAAAGGGGCCCCAGGTGATGTGCGGAGGTATTTCTTTACGTCAGTTACTGCTCAGCTGCGCGGATGAGTGTGATGTTTTGAGTCATGGGCAGTGACAGTATTGCCGATATCGATACCAATACTTTTAGAAGCATTCACTTGAATTTACATCTACTTTCCTGTGGATGAAATTTCATGATTTATCAGATGAATGCATCATTAATTTGCTAACTCTGAAATAAAATTCATGACCACTAAAATATTTTTCGATTTGTGCTATTAATGTGCATACAGGCTAATTAATCATGTAGATGTTAAAAAACGCGACATAATTTTAACCAAATAAATATATTTATTTAGTTATTCCATCCATCCATCCGTCTCCTCCCGGTGGGACATGCCCGGAACACCTTCCCGGGAAGGCGTCCAGGGGGCATCCGGAACAGATGCCCAAGCCACCTCAGCTGGCCCCTCTCGATTTCGAGGAGCAGCGGATCTTCTCTGAGCTTCTCCCGAGTGACCAAGCTTCTCACCCTATCTCTAAGGGATCGCCCAGCCACCCTGCGGAGAAAGCTCATTTCGGCCGCCTGTATCCGGGATCTTGTCCTTTCGGTCATGACCCACAGCTCATGACCATAGGTGAGAGTACGAACGTAGATTGACCGGTAAATCGAGAGCTTCGCCTTGCGGCTCAGCTCCTTCTTCACCACGACAGACCGATACAGCGACCGCATTACTGCAGAAGCTGCACCGATCCGTCTGTCAATCTCCCGTTCCATCCTTCCCTCACTCGTGAACAATTGAGGCAGGAACTCTCCACCTACCTGAAGTGGGCAAGCCACCCTTTTCCGACTGAGAACCATGGCATCAGATTTGGAGGTGCTGATTCTCATCCCAACCGCTTCACACTCGGCTGCAAACCGTCCCAGTGCATGCTGAAGGTCCTGGTCTGATGGGGCCAGCACGACGACATCATCCACAAAGAGCAGAGATGAAATCGTGTGGTCCCCAAACCCGACACCCTCCGGCCCCTGGCTGCGCCTAGAAATTCTGTCCATAAAAATTACGAACAGAACCTGCGACAAAGGGCAGCCCTGCCGGAGTCCAACATGCACCGGAAACAAGTCTGACTTACTGCTGGCAATGCGAACCAAGCTCCTGCTATTTAGTTATTCATTCTTGTAATAGAATTTGCGAGCATGAACTTTGCACCAAATTATTACTGGAAAATAGTAACAATAACAGATTAACAGAACAGAAAACCGATTTATAACAAACCAATTTTTCCCTATCCAAGTACTACTTCTCTAGCTTTATAAAAAAATAAAGTGCACAAAATTATTACTGAAGAACAAAGCTTTAAAAACTGCCTTTCCGTTTTTGTTCAGTGTAATGTTTAGACATAATAATATAACAAATTATTCATTACATTGCACTTCGCAGTGTTTGTATTCTTCTCGCTGGCTGCAGCTGCGTGCTTGCGCTTGTCGCAGCTGAGTCACGTGATAGCGGACTACAAAACATAACATGTCAGGGAGGAGCAACGTGTGCAAAAGAGATGGTGATCTAGTGGGTTAAACCACTGAACTGGTAAATCAAAAAAGGTTGCTGGTTCGATCCCAGCAGCCACCACCAGTGTGTCCTTGAGCAAGACACTTTACTCCATGTTGCTCCAGGGGAATTGTCCCTGTAATAAGTGCACTGTAAGTTGCTTTGGATAAAAGCGTCTGCCAAATGACTAAATGTAATGTAAATGTAAGAGAGAGAGAGAGAATAACAGAACTGGTGTTAAAGTGGAGGAAAAGTCAAAGAATGAAAGGGAGAGTTGTTATAAAGAAAGAGAGAGAGAGAGAGAGAGAGAGAGACGGAGACAGAGAGAGAAAGCTGATTATTCTGAGACTGTGTGTAGGAGTTGGACTGGTGGCTAGTGTTGGATAAAAGAAAACCCTTTCTCACTAAAACGTCCTGGCACGCCATCAATATTTATATTCTCCTTCGTCTTCCTCATAAAACCAGTAAAACTGTGTGTGCGTGTGCCTGTGTGTGCGCGTACGTCTTTAATGATTCCTGATACATTTGATTCTTTTGAGTTTTTGAAGTATAATGTCTGATGGTTCAAGGATGTGTTTGACTGGATGTGTTGGATGAAGGATCATTGAGAAAACAATGACGAAAGAAGAAACTTGATGAAATACTTTTTATGAGAAAGAGACACGAGTGATGGACAAAATCAACAATTTATTTGTTATTTTCTTTTTACTCCTACATGTTTTTGGTTGTATTGAGTATGAAACACGAGTGCATGTTATTGCAATTCAAATATGTGACTTATTTTCTTTCATCTTTTCAGCAAATGTCAAGCTCAAATCCATGAATAAAACAGAAGAGCATAATGAATTTTATAGACAAGTTTCAGCATTTCCCGGGGACAAACTTTGCTGTTATTCTGTCTTTAAAATATTTACTTTAGATTCGCCAATGAAGTGCAGCAGATATGTGAGGAAGTGTTTTGTCTCTTTCTCTGCAGGATGATGGGTCTCGGCGCCAGTGGTCTTCAGGTTCTGGTGGTTCTTGTGCTCTCCTGCTTCGGTGAGTTACTCTCCAACATGAATGGAGCTGTTTGTGAGATTTCTGCGAGATGAGACTTCAGCAAAGCTTTCCAATTGCTCTGAATTGTCTCATTGGTTTGTAACATAGTCTGTGATTTCTCTTCATGTGGGTAGATAAGACTCTGTTTTCCAGATATTGCGATATTGAGTAAAAACTCATGTTGCTGTTTCCGGCATTTATGTTGACAGCATGTGTCAAGAATGATTTTCATCATTTGTGTCTTTCATTTTGTGTGATGTTGTTTGTGTTGAGAACAGATCTGTTGTCTGCGCTGCTGTAATTCCAACCCGTTCTCATGCGAGAAGAATATCTCAGTCAGATATGGCTTCACGTGACCCATCCGCTTCCTCTCACATCTTTAACGCTTCAGTGTGTGTGTGACCGACCGCATAATGCTTCACAGCTCTGTTTGTCCAGGCTGCTTCATTAGACTCTTTCAGGACGGGTGGCCGTACTGAAGAATGACTGGATGTCACTCCCTTCGCCCGGACGATTTATGCCCCCTGTTCATTCAGACCCACCCCTGTAGAGCAGATGTTACGGAGTCATGACCATTTTGGGTTGTTTTTTGTCGGGTTGTGTTTGGAGAAGCTACTCAAATGAACACGTCAACAAACACGCAGGTGTGGGAGAGACATGTTGTCGTTGGATTTGCATGAAAACATGCTAAACTAATAATAAAATAAAGACACATAAACAGAAGAACACTTTGAGGGTTTTTTTGGCGTTCTGTCCTCCTCTGGTGTCTTTTGTCTGCAGAAGTGAATTTGGCTCAGTCTTCTCTCTTGTTTGTTGCAGACACTCACACGTGACATGATTTTCTAGATTTCAAACTGATTTAACATGTGTCTTAGTGTCTGTGGATGGGTGTAACAGGTTCAGTGTAACGGATGCGATGAAGGACAGATTTCACTAAACACTCACACACAGGTTTGTTTCATTGTGTTAAAGGGATTTTACTCACCCTCAGTCAATTTCTGTTCTGTTAAACACAAAGTAAGATATTTGTAAGAATGTTAGCAATTTCAGGTCTGTGACATCATACACTACAATAGTAGGAAGAAATATATTGATTATTTGATTGCACTGTTGAACACAAAGTAAGATATTTTGGAGAATTTAGGAACACAAACGGTTCCGGGGTACCTTTGACTACCATTTAACATCAATGTCAATGATGTCACAGAATTGAAAATTGCTAATATTCTTCCAAATATCTTTCTCTGTGTTCATCAGAACAAAGTAATTAATACATGTGAAATTACACGAGGCAGAGCAAATGATGTTGTAAGACTTCCATTGTATTTATACCAGGTTAATACCAGGTTGTTCTGTCCTCTAAATCTTAAACCTTAAACATGATTTCTGGTGCCATCGGGTGTTTGGACGGCTGGTTAACTGCAGTTCATTTGAATCAGATTTTCTCTATAGAACCAAAGTACCGGTGCCCCTCCCCCGTCTCTCCTGGTTACCGAGCAGTTGTTACCATGGTTATGAACGTTGAGAGCCCAGAGGTGTAAACTGCTGCAGGTGCTTCGCTGTTGATGTATATGTGTGTGTGTCTGTGTCTCTGTGTCTGACAGATTTTAATTTGTGAAGGCCAATGGCTGCATTGATTTTGATATGGTGTGTTGACATGAATCTGTTTGTTTCACGCATGTTGTGCAGCAGAATCTCTATTATTTGTTTGAAGAAAATTAAACCAAATTTTAGTCGTTTTTTTTAAATAAACAAAATTTTCACCCCAATTTTAATAACTAACCGTAATGAGCAATTATGATTATATTACAATGATGAATATAGCTTTCCTGTGGCTCACTGGTTAGAGCATGGCGCTAGCAACACCAAGGTAGTGGGTTTGATCCCAGGGGATTGCACAATGCACATCTCTACTCAACTCAACTTTATTTATATAGCACTTTTTACAATTTTCATTGTTACAAAGCAGATGTACATGAGACACATTGAATGACCAGGCAAATAGTGCAAAACAATATGCAAACGGTGGCGAGGAACCCAAAACTCCAATCGAGAAAAAAAAACTCAGGAGAACCCAGGCCCAGCCAGGGGATTCCAGTTCCCCTCTGGCAAAAGCTGTTGCCTCTGCACAAGCTCAACAGTGCTTGCACAACAAGGCTAAATAAAAAATAAATAAACTTAATAATAAGTAAATTATAGATTTAATATTATCATAAACAATCTAATAGCATTTATAATGTTGTAGGAAAATCGTGTCAAGTTGCAGAGTCCTTTATCCAGCTCTATCATCTTAGCTCTTGTCAGGTCACTGCTTCCCATTCTCTGCACTGTCATCAGCTCTGGGCATGAACTGCATCCTGCGGTAACCTTGGAACAAAGAGACAAGACTGGCTGAGAGAAGAGTACTGTTCTGAACTCTTTGATGCAACAAGTACATAATTTGTTTTTGGATGTGTTCCTGGTTCCGGTTGATCTAAATAATGTTGCCTAGATCCTCTGAGGATTAATATTATGGTTTTAGTGTATGCGAGATTGAAAAGATGCGTCTTTAGTCTAGATTTAAACTGACAGAGTGTGTCTGCCTCCCGGACAGTGCAGGGAAGAATATTCCAAAGTTCAGGAACTAGATAAGAAAAGGATCTACCACCTGCACTTGATTTTGAAATTCTAGGTATTACCAACTGAAAGGACGCCTGAGAGCGTAATGTACGTGGAGGACTGTAATACAATAGAAGTTCATTCAAATACTGCGGCGCTAGACCATGTAGGGCTTTATAGGTAATTGTCACGAAACGACTCTAGGTAGAACCCAATTGCAAGGCAGACACAGGTGGTGAAGGTGAGGGTGAACAAGGATTTAATAAACGAAGACAAAAAAGGCAAAACAAAGACCCACAATGGGGTAAAACAAGAACAGACAACAATATCAAGATACAGCACAAGGACTCACTAAACACTAGACTAACAAACACTTGACAAAGACTAAACTGACTACTTATTAAGACTCAGGGTTGATAACACGGGCAAGGCACAGCGAAACAGCATACACAACATACAGGGTATCATACACAATGAACCAGCACAGGACAATGAACCATGAGGATTCTTTATAGTGAACAAACACAGGATAATTAACAAGAAACAGGTGCTGGGGATTAAGCACTCAGGGAAAGATGACGAGGAGTGAGAGGGGCAGGGCCAAAGACGAGACACGAGAAAGAACTATGTCTTTTCCACATAAAACCATCAGACAATGCCATGGCTCCACTCGAGACAGGAATAAAACATGACATGGTAGTGGAACCATGACAGGTAATAAGCAAGATCTTTAAGTTAATGGGATGCTTTATAGGTAACCAGTGCAAGGTTGACAGAACCGGGGTTATATGCTCATACTTTTTTGTACGTGTAAGAACTTGAGCTGCCGCGTTTTGAACCAGTTGCAGTTTTTGCAATAGACCTGCAGGGCAACCACCTAAAAGTGCATTACAGTAATCTAGACTTGATGTCATGAATGCATGAATTAATTTCTCTGCATCTGACAGTGACAGCATATGATGTAGTTTAGATATAATCTTCAGATGGAAAAATGCAATTTTACAGGTGTTGGCGACATGGCTCTCAAATGACAGAGTACTATTGAACGCAACGCCAAGATTCTAAGCTGACGACAAGGATTTTATGGAGCATCCGTCAATAGTTAAGCAGTTTTCTTTGTTTGTTACGTATGGCGGTTTTCGGTCCAGTAAGTAACACTTCTGTTTTGTCCGAGTTCAGTAGTGAAAAAAAATGGTTACTCTTCCAGTTTTAAATCTACTATGCATTACTTTATTCCATGGAACTGCTGGGTTTCATGAGGCTTCGAGGAAATATAAAGTTGAGTATCATAAGCATAAAAGTAAAAAGCTAATTCTGTGTCGCTTTATTATATCTCCTAGAGGTAGCATGTATAATGCGAAGAGCAGAGGCCCTATGACTGAGCCCTGTGGTACACCGTACTGGACTTGCCATTTGCGGGACACCTCATTGTTTATTGCTACAAATTGAAAACGGTCGGATAAATAAGACTTAAACCATGTCAATGCTATTTCGTTAATGCCGACGTAATTTTCAAGTCTATGTAGAAGTATGCTGTGGTCAATGGTGTCAAATACAGCACTAAGGTCTAGCAGCACCAATAACGAAATACTGGCACGGTCAGACTCTAAAAGCAGATCATTTGTAACTCTGATCAAAGCAGTCTCTGTACTGTGACATGCTCGAAATCCAGACTGGAATTCTTCATTAATGTCCTTTTTGTCATAATTGAGTTGAAACTACTTTTCCAGAACTTTAGATATAAAAGGTAAATTCGATAAAGGCCTGTAATTCTCTAGTTCTCTAGGGTCGAGTTTGGGTTTTTTGACAAGGGGCCTTATAACAGCCACCTTAAATGCTTTAGGCACATGTCCTAGTGTCAGAGATGAGTTAATAATACTTAGAAGAGGATCTATAATTTCTGGGAGTATTTCTTTCAGTAGTTTTGTAGGTATAGGGTCTAGCATGCATGTTGTTGATTTAGATGATCTAATGATTTTAGACAGTTCATGGTGATTTACTGTAGAAAATAATTGCAATTTCTCCTTAGGTGTGCTGTAGTTAGTTTGTTCAGCGGGTTTCACTTCTGGTTGCATTATTATAATTTGTTCTCTAATATCTTGGATTTTACTTGTGAAGTAGTTCATAAATTCATCACTGTTATGCTGATAATCAGAATCTGGAGTCACTGACAACTTATTTTATGTTCATTTAGCCACTGTGTTAAATAAAAACCTAGGGTTGTGATGGTTTACTTCTATTAGTGGTGAAAAGAAGGCGGATCTAGATGTTTTTATGGCATTCCTGTATTTTCGAGTACTATCCTTCCATGCTATGAGAAATACCTCTAAATTAGTTTTCTTGAAGTTGCACTCCATTTTCTGGGACGCTTTCTTTATAGCCTGAGTGTGTTCATTATATCACGGTGTTGGGCTGCCATTTTTAATCTTCTTTAAACGCAGAGGAGCAACTGTGGCTAATGTTTCCGAAAAGGTAGAGTTAAAATTTTGCACATAGTCAGAAATTTAGAGTACAAGTAAGTCACTTTGAGTATATGCATCTCCCAAATGTATTGATGTAAATGTAATAGCAAAAAAGTTTGTAGATATATGGAATAAAGGAGGTGGGGTCAGCGTGGCTGGGAGACAAGATTCCTTTTATTCCTTAAAAATAAAATGTAGCGTCAGTGCGCATCTCAGCATTCAATAACTCAGAATAAACAATTCAATAAGTTTTTCTTGGAACTGTGTTCTTAAGATTCTCTACCAGCCTTGTCTGCTCTCTGCTGGCATTTTAAGCGTCGTAGGTGATCTTAATCTGCACCTGACCTACTCACACTCTGCGGCCCCGGTCTGTGGATCACCTGGAATTTGAAGGGTTGTAAAGCGAGATACCAACGGGTGATCCGCACGTTCATGCGGTGGAGCCTTTGGATGAGAGCCTGTTCAGAATAGAGCGTAAACTCGCGCCCCAGGAGATAAAAGTGGAGGGTGAGGATAATTGAGATTGTTTATTCGCTTTGCGACCTCAAAGGGCCCTTGCCACTTGGCAAGTAACTTGGAGCTTGAGGTGGGGAGGAATACAAGAACTTTATCTCCCGGTGCAAATTTGCGCAATCTGGCACCCCTGTTATAATGTCGGCTTTGTCTGTCCTGGGCCTGTAGCAAATTCTCCATTGTGAGATGCCTGTATGTTGAATTTTGCTCTCAGGTTCAGGACATACTGAATTTGATTTTTACTATCGGACGGTCCGTCTCCCAAGCTTCCCTTAGGACATCCACCACCCCACGGGGCTGACGTCCATAGAGCAGCTCGAAGGGGAAACCCTGTGGAGGCTTGGGGGACCTCACCCACAGCAAATAACAGGGGTTCCAGCCACCAATCCCAATTTTTGGCCTCTTCGTGTATGAATTTACGGATCATTGCCTTCAACGTGGGATTAAAACGTTCGACCAGCCCATCTGTTTGTGGGTGATAGACACTGGTACGAATCGCTTTAATGCCCAACAACCCATATAGTTTGCGGCGGGTCCGTGATATGAATGCCGTGCCTTGATCCGTGAGAACCTCCTTCGGCTACGCTTTTCTGATGGCAGCCAGCTCGACCTCCCCCGTTAACAGGGTGATAAGCCTCGCAGACCAAATATCAAGTGGCCATCTTGAATCTCCAAGGACCTCTCGAACAGCTTGAGGAAAGCTTCCGTGTCGTCCTGAGCACCCATCTTGTGTAGCGGGACGCAAGCGGCTGGGTTTGTGGTTGATGACCTCCTGACTCAGCACACCCAGGAACGACTCGCGGTCTTCCTACTGAGCCCTTAGGACTCCTGGTCTTCCCCAACAGCGCTAGATGCTGTTCGCGGTGAAGACCGGCGAGTGACTGGATCAGGTCCGCAAATGGAGTTGTTTGCTGGGGCTGCATGGCGGCTGCAACTCACTCCTTTCTTCCCGGGTTTCTGCACCAATGTAACAAATTTCATAGATGTATGGAAGAAAGGAAGCGGGGTCGGCGTTGCTGGGAGATAAGATTCCTTTTATTCTTCAAAAATAAAACGTAGCGTCACTCACCATTCAAAACTCATCGTCACTCACCGCTCAGCATTCAATATCTCAGAATAAACAATTCAATACGTTGTTCTTGAAACGGTGTCCGTAAGATTCCTTCTTCTACACTGTGGAAGCGGTCAGACATCTCCCAGCCGGTCTGCCAGTCTTGTCTGCTCTCTGCTGGCATTTTAAGCGTCTCTTCACCAATCACTTTAACGAGACGTAGGTGATCTTAATCTGCACTTGACCTACTTACTCACCGTCTTTCCCGTGCCTCTTCCCTTCGGTGCAGACCTCGCTAAACCACACCCCCCTTGCCACAGTAATATTATTAAAATGATTTAATTGTACATTTTCTACACATTAATATAGCTGAACCTGCTATTAAAGTCTTTATCCAAAACCTAATGTTCTTGATTTGGGGGTAAAATGTGAAATAAACATGTTTTCATGAATCATTATAATAAAAAGCTGCAAGGTGATTTACTAGACCAGGGGTTTCAAACTCAGTTCCTGGAGGGCCACAACTCTTCACAGTTCAGCTCCAACCAGCTCTAAATCACACCTGCTTGGACATTTCTAGGAATCCTGAAGATGTTGATTAGCCGAATCAGGTGTGTTTGATTAGAGTTGGAGCTAAACTGTGCAGAGATGTGGCCCTCCAGGAACTGAGTTTGACACATGTGTACTAGACCCTAGATATCTCAGTTGAACCTGCTTCTGATTTTTAGCAGATGTTTTTGTCTTGTCTTTTAAACGGTATTTTATCCTTTTCGATATGTACAGCATTTTGGCACACTCTGTGTTTCATACAGTAAATACATTTGATGTGACTCATTCACGTAAGTTCTTTTAATTTTGCTCTTTGTAGCTTTTCATGATTCAGTTTTTCACGAGCCATAGCTGTTGCTCATATAATTGTGTGTTCACACTGTTATTTTGCCACTTCATGTCCTTTCAAATGCTACAAAGTATTTATTGTCATCTCTGTGTGTAATGTTTTGCCAGACAATTTCCTGTGAAAAGTTGCGTTTTTATCTAGAAGTGTTAAAAGAAAAGAAAATAATACAAATAAATAAAAGGACGAAATTGTGATGAATTGTGACCTTAATGTGATTAATTGGAATTAAAAAAAGTCATTTTAAGAGTTTCCTTTATTGAACGATGAATCGAGAGCTGAATCTTAAAACAGCTGACTTTCAAAATTCTGTAAAACATTGGATTTTTGTCCGTTCATAACATTATTGTCTTGTATATTCCAGGTATTAGACAGTAGGCTATGTTTGAATAACGTTACACACATGACCTGTAGAAGTCTGTTTAACAGTTTTTATTTGGCTCTCTTTCTCAGGCTCAACTGGCTCAACAGTGGAGACTTTTGTTACTGTCCGGAAAGTCACTCACCCTCCTTTGCGCCAGCCTTTAGCGGGCTCAGCTCTCCTCCCATGTGTGTTCACCCTGTCACATGACCTCTCTCAAGGTCACAGCCCGTATATTCACTGGACCCGAGGCTCAGGAGATCGGGAGAGGACGATTCTGTCCGCCCGGGACGGGGTGGTGAGGGTACACCAGGCGTACGCGGGACGGGTCAATCTGCCCGGATACTCTGCCAACCCTCTGAATGCATCACTGGAACTGTCGCACCTGCGCTCCAATGATTCCGGCATCTTCCGCTGTCACGTCGCCCTAGGAGACAAATATGAGCAAGATACGGTGAACCTGGAAATCACAGGTTAGGTTTTAGGGTCTGTTGCACTTCAAAACATAATGTTACTGTTGGAAAACAAGATATGGGTAGCTGACAAATACATTTGTCCTAGGTGTGACATACCAAAAATGTAGAACACAAACTTTTTTACATAAGTTATATTTATAATAAAAAATTGCATAAGATAGATTTGTCTTCAATGTTTGTTTTTTCCCCACCATATTTTGCTGTTACACCATAAGACACATGTATTTGAGCTACAAAAAAATAACACAGTATACAGTAGATACTAAGTGTTGAAGGCTATATTTGCTTTATTGTGAATTCTCTGGTATTAATGAGTTGTTAACTGGACTTAATTTTAAAGCCATGTTGAAACTATATTGAAGTATTAAAAGAATAGCCAGTTTTACCTCGAATACCATGGTTAAAGGCTCAAACAGATTGAAATAATGTCAAAAAAGGGGACACATCAACCTGAAGGTCAGTTACAACATCAGATGAACATCATGGAGATCTGCTGATTCATAACAGCCTTGAAATCAGCTGTGAATCAATTAGCCCTTCATTATATTGCTTCATTCTGCTAATATCATATTCACTTACATTTTCTCAGCTCAGTTTCAATGTCATCATTAACAGTTTTATTGGCCGTGGTTCTTTATTGAGAAGCATTAGATGGATTTACTGAGAGTTTATGTCTGTTTGAGGTCTGCATCATTACTAAAACAGGTGCTTTAATGATGGAGATGATATTAAACTGCATATAAATCATCCAAATAAACTGCATCTGCGGTGAAGGTGTGTCTTTCATAAGACCTTTAAAATGTGCTGCGGTGATGTCATTTCCACCAAAACAGGAAATTATTGCAGGACTTTCTTTAGTGGCTCCTCCCACTTGTAACAGCCAATAGGGTTTAGTATTCCACAGTCTGGAATCTTTTTTTTAATGCTTTATTAAATCAATGCCATTAGAACAAGAGGTATTACATATTCCAACCATTTTAACAATCGCTATCAGAACAAAAAAAATAGAGTAACATAAATTTCAACACAGTCTGGAATCTGATGAGCTGCTGAAGTGAAGAACGATGTCATAAAAATCATTGATCATTGATCTTTTACTGTTTTAAAAGCTTGATTTGAATTTTCTATACAGGTGTCTGTAGGGTACATGTTCATACTAAAAGTTCAAATACACCTTTGTTGATTACATGAGATTTTAAATTTCATTTTTATCAAGAATTAACAATGTTATATAAATGAAAGAGAATTCAAGGCTGAACATTTAAAATGCATTTGAGTGAGGTCCCACAGAAACAGTCAGAATGTTTCATCAGTAATTGATTAATGTGTGTTTTCAGGTGTTGTGTTTCATTATCGTTCGCTGACGGACCGATATTCCCTCTCCTATGAGGATGCGGTCAGGGCGTGCAAGCAGAATTCGGGTAACATTGCCACCCCGGAGCAGCTGTGGGCGGCGTTTCACTCGGGAATGAACAGCTGCGCAGCCGGATGGCTGAAAGACCAGACTGTCAGGTCAGACACAGCTACAAATTCAATCATTTTATACTAATTGTATAACAGTGCTTTTAGCATTTATATGCTTCTTTTCTGTTGATGTTGACAATTCAAGAAACCATCGTATAGAAACTCATTTGAATGTTATTTAAGTGCTTAAAGTGATACCTCACCCGAAATTGAAAATTCTGTCATCATTTACTCTCCTTCAAGTTGTTCCAAATGTGTATAAATGTCTTTGTTCTGATGAACGCACAGAAAGATATTTGGAAGAATGCTTATAACAAACAGATCTCGACCCCCATTGATTCCCATAGTGGGAAAAATTACTTTATCATTTTTTTGTTCTGTTGCACACAAAAGAAGTCATTGTAAGATTCTTACCATTCTGGGGCTCTTTTGACATTGTATATTTTCCTACCATGGAAGTCAATGGGGGTCAAGATCTGATTGGTTAGACGCATTCTTTCAAATATTTGTATCTGTTTATTAGAACAAAGACATTTATACAGATTTGGAACAAATCGAGGGTGAGTAAATGATGACAGACTTCAGACATTTTTGGGTGAACTGTCACTTTAACGCAGACGAAGGACACGAAAACGCATTACCTCGAGCTCTTATGAGGATCCTTTATAATATTGCACAAAAATTATTTATTAGCAATTTCCTGCCAGCACTATTTGCATAAAGATATCCCGCTTCGGTGATTTGCAACATTGCAAATATTCTCAACTCAATTTCTCTCAACTTTATTTATATAGAGCTTTTACAATTTCCATTGTTACAAAGCAGCTGTACATGAGCAATATTGACTATAAGCAAAACAACTAAAATCATATACCTGTAAAAATATATAAAAGGTGAAAAGACACACACGGACGGACACACAAACAAGCACGCGCGCGCACACACACACACACACATTCTGTCTGATTTCACCCTCCCTCTCTCTTCACTCCAGGTATCCCACTCAGAGACCCGAGCTCGGTTGCTATGGACACACAGAATATTCTCGTGGGGTGAGGAATTATGGGAAACGGGACCCTTCTGAATTGTTTGATGTGTACTGTTTCGCCAATGAGACGCACGGTGAGTTTATAGGAAAGTGACAATGTACAATTTACAAAATGATAAGATCTTAAATCCTCCTAATAGATTATTGTGTGAGACATTCATTAACCATACAGTTATTTTTGCAGTAAATAAATAATTTTAGTAGATATTTTTGCTTTCACATGCTTCAAAAGGTTTAAAGGTTTCTTTGTGATCTTTAGCATTTTCAACTGAATTTTAATAATTTATTACTTTAATGCTTTATTAATCATTTTGAAAATCCATTAACCTCTGAAATTTTAAGAGGAATGGCTGTTAAAGTGCAGTCCCTTTAAATTGAGCTGAAATCTTCTAACTTTTAACAAATGTTTTATCAACAGGTTTTGTAAGACTAAAATTGCCTATAAAATGACGTAAAGCCCCATTGGCAACTGCAAGCAAATCACATTTGTGTGACAAATTTTTCTTGAGTACGAATTAAGTGATATTTTGTGAAAGTGAATGAAGTAAAAAAAAAACACATCAATTTGTGTTCTGATTGACCATAAGGTATTCAGAATTGAAACAAAAAGTGTGACATGTTGTTAAGCCAAAAATCAAAGATGACAGATTTCACAGGTTGTTGTGGCGTTGGTCTGTAAAAATGATGCTGCAAGTAAAATGATAGTTGCTAATATTCAAGAAAGGACAAAAATATTTTTTACTCCAATGTCTTATAAATATGTGAAAATAGTACACATGATAAATATATTATGTATTATCAGCATTAAAATATTTTTTAAATGCAATCCAAAATGACTTGTAATTATTATTATTATTGTTACTATAGAAAAGTGTATGACTTTTTCTTCCTTTACACAAAAGTAGAAATTAAGGAATGCGTTTTCTTTATGTATGTCACAATGGCCACCATCACATCATCACGGTGATCCAATAACTTGAGCAGCATCATCTTCTGAAGCCTTGAGATTCTTCATCAAATATTAATTTAATGAATGTATTAAAGTGTATAATATTCTGCTATACCTCATATCTGATCCATCGGAGCATCATGATCACCGGTTGTCTTTTTTTCCATCAATGTGCAGGTGAGGTGATTCCTGTCTCTGTTCCTGATAAACTGACTCACTCTGAGGCGGCAGCTCACTGTCAGGTGTTGGGCGGTGGGCTTGCGACTGTCGGGCAGCTTTATCTGTCGTGGACATCTGGACTAGAGCACTGTGAGGGCGGTTGGTTGGCTGATGGGAGTGTGAGGTCGTCTGTCAGTTCAGGGTGTGCGGGTGCTGAACCGGGCGTCCGAACCGTTACACCAGCAGAGCTGATCGATGAAGCCGCACGCTTCGATGCTTACTGCTATCAAGGTATAAGCTGTGGCACAGCACCATCGATTAATCTCTTGATGGGTTGAAGCAAGAACATATGGGATTTGCCTGCAGGTTAAGAGTGTTTTAGGCACAACACAAAGAAAAAATTTCCTCAAAGGGGCAGTGCTGTCACCATTTGGACACCCTCAGATTGTTCCAAATGTGTATAAATGTATTTGTTCTGCTGAACACAAAGGAAGATATTTGTAAGAATGTCAGTTACCAAACAGATCTCGTCCCAAATTTGCAGCTGTAGTAGGGTAATAAATACTATGGGAGTCAATGGGGGATGAGATCTGTTTGAATACTGACATTCTTCTGAATGTCTTCCTCTGTGTTCAGCAGAACAAATACAATTTTAATGACGTGCTTTTTTCATTAATCTATTTATGTGTATTGCTAATTAGGTTAATAATTTTAGTGCCTTAAATCTCACTTTTCTAACTTTCCTTTTTATTTAGTTTTTCAAATTATGTTGCTATTTGTATTTGATTTCATTTACAAAAATTATTTTAAAACTTTTGGTTAAAGAAAATAACCCAAACACATGATGCACAGAAGTGTTCTATGCAAATAAATTCACACACTATCTACAGTATGCAAAACACATTTGACTTAAAAAAATATAAATATAAGGTATTATGTCATCTCAAACACCCTTTGTTTATTTAAGAGATCTTTTTATTCAAGGTGAATCTGGATTCTCTCTTTTCCTTTCCATCAGAAAACATATTAAACTTGTATAACTTATTCGATTTAATATGTCAACAGAGACGAAATCACAGAAGGCCCTCACCAGCATTGTAAAGTCTCTGCTGAAGCCGTGGAGGTACATGACCGGAGACGAGGACGATTCACAGCCCAATCCAAAATCTTCCTCTGTGAAACACACTTCCAGTGGTACAACTTTACATCAAAACCTGTTCTGCCGTAATATTTGTTTCTTGCATGCTCTTACAGGACATTGTGTGTGATTGATTTTCAGGAGTGCAGGAGCTGTCTGACCTTCAGCCCTGTAACTGGACTGGACAGGTGGATTTGGACAAAGAGCTCCATGTGGCCGCCGAGCCCCCCGAGCTTTCCACAGAGTATCTGACGGTTCGTCTGAGAGCCGAAGACACGTCTCTGGACTGGAGCGGCCAGTTGGACTCATTCCCGTTCGGCAAACAGACGATCACCGGCCTGGCATCAGATCTAGTTTCGGAGAGTCCCGGTGGATCAGCCCGCGAGGAAGAAGATGAAGAGGAAGGTCTATCGGGTCAGTCTGTCACTACTGCACCCTCCTCAGAGACCACGCAGGGAAAGGCCAAGAGTTCCTTCACTAATATCGTCGGCACTTTATGGAAACCCTGGAGTTACCTGAAAGGAAGTGAGACAGAGATGACGTCCAAGAGCACAGCTGCCACAAAAACTCTGAAGACGAACATCAAACCTACGGCGGCTTCCGGCTCAGGTGAATGGAGAGAAAAAATCATTTAGTATGATTAAGTGGACATTTTTATGGACATGTTTTGGTCAACTCACCTTTAAAGGGATACTTCACCTCAAAAATGAAAAATATTTTATCATGTTTATCAAGAAAAATGACTTTTTTTGTTGTGTTTAACACAAAAGAAGATATTTTGAAAAAATGCAGGACGCAAACATTTCTGGGGCACTTTTGACTACCAATCTATCTTTTCCTACTATGGGAGTCAAAGGGGGGCAAAATCTGTCTGGTTATAAGCATACTTTCAAATATCTTTCTCTGTGTTCATCAGAACAAAGACATTCATACCGATTTGGAACAACTCGAAGGTGAGTAACTGATGACAGAATGTTTTATTTTTGGGTGAAGTATCCCTTTAAATGTGTTTCACAGAGAAGGGATGTAAAGTTTAGTTTTTGTCGAGCTTGTATTGACAGTTGATTTGTCAGCAGTGGTTGGATTTGTCAGGATAAATGAAACTCAAGCCCTAGAGGCTCATAGGCGGAGGTTCAGTTGCTGTGATGTCAGCTTTCCTTAACATTGACATACCTGGCGTCTGTAGGATTCTGTTTTTCACAAAGCGTCTGAATTTTGTCTCCAGCGTTAAAGTTTAAAGCATCAGTAAGTTTCCTCTCGGCTGTTCTGTCTTCGTTAATACTGAGACCTCAAACTCGACACCGCTGCATTAATGTTTTAAGTCAAATGGAAACTAAGGCCAGTTGTCTACATTATTAAAGTCCATTTTCCATGAAGGCAGAGTCGGGCCGGAGTCCCACGGCGTCTCCGACTAGAAGATTCTTACAGTATTTGTTGGTTGAAGAGACTGGAGTGTGTTACTGGAAAACGTCACTCACATAATGACTTAGATGAAAACAAGGGCTGTACATTTAAAGGGATGCTTCCCCTAAAAATTTTAATTCTGTAATCATTTACACACAATCAAGTCGTTCCAAACCTGTATAACTTTCTTTGTTCTGATGAACACTCTTTCAAAAGAAGATGCTTCAAAAGGTTCTTCTATGACATTTTGGTTCCATGAAGAACCTTTAACATCTTAAGAACCGTTTTGTTTCACAAAAGGTTCTTTGTGGCGTAAAAAGGTTCTTAAGATGACAAAAAAGTAAAATAGACGTTTCTTCAAAGAACCTTTGGCTATTATGTGAACAAACTTTTAAGCAGATTTAGAGTGTACACAGAGATAGATATTTGGAAAAATGTCAGCAACTGACTTTTCTGGGACATCATTGACTACAATAGTAGAAAAAAAATACTGTGTAACTTTTTCGTTCTGTTGAACACAAATTAAGATATTTTGAAGAATGGAGGAAAGCAAACAATTCTGGGGCACATTTCACTATTATTCAAACTTTCCTTGCTAGAAGAAGTCAGTTCTGTCAGTTGCAATTATTTTTCTAAATTTCTTTCTTTGTGTTTAACAGAACAAAGAAATGTACACATGTTTGGGACAACTTGAGGTTGAGTAAATGATGACACAATCTTTATTTTTGGCTGAACTGTCCCTTTAACAAATACTCGCTCATACTAGATTATACTATGGTATTTACTATGGTAAAGTGAATTAAATTGTGGTCTGTTCTAGTATATTAATGTAATAATTATACCTTGTTTACTCAGGTGTTATATAGTTTTAACTATATTGATTTGATGTGTAGGAAATACTGTGGTATACTTAATTTTTTACACTGATATGATTCAGATAAAAACTATTGTGGGACTTTCAATACATTTACTAATAGTAAATATTTAAATATACTACAGTGGTGGCCATATTTTATGAACTTAATTGTAATTAATTTGGTCAATTTGATAAATAAATTCAAGAATTTGATATATTAACAGCTTTAGAAAATGTGTTGAACTGTAGTGCAGTGTTTAAAAGTCACTGTTACCTAGGTGGATTTGAAGATCGTTGCCATTCTTCAGTGGGGTCTTTTGACTTTACTCTTTTGAGTTACCAAACAACCACCAAGCATTGCTCTAGCAACAAACTCCGAAGCCCCTAGATCTTGATCACAAGATCTTGGCAGACACTCACAGCTCCTCTGGAGTTTTCTGCATCAGCACTTTCTTCAGAATGTGAATAAGGTGATTTTTTCCTCCAGAGAGATGAGTTGGTTCGTCTGGTTGTGGAACCAAAAGTTTGCCAAGTCTCCTTAAAAAGGTTACTTCCTTATAATTAATAGTTCCATGATGTGTTTTGGAAATATTCCTCTCAGATGTAGACAGTTGTTTTTGTATAGGTTAAGATTTACATATGACGTACAAACATATGTATTATGTTATGTTAGTTATTTTTAAGATAGGGAGGGATGGTAAACGTGTAATTATAATGTATGCCTAATGTGGGTGGATGCCAGAGCATTGTTATACCGTTTCTACGGTTTTATTTGGTTGCTAGGGTGTTATCGGGGGGTTGCATACTAGTCTCAGTCTCTAGTCTGTGACATTCTGAGGTTTTAGACATGAAAATAAAACTGGATGCATGACAGATTAATATATAATGAAAAAGTCTGACAGACTCTCTTCAGAGAGAAAAACTGAGATACTCTGAGAAAAAAGATCAGAACACAGAGCAACACGACTGACACATTAGTACATTATGTGTCATTCTACATTCTGTTAAAAAAATGTATCAATGCCAGAGAATTAAGTGTTTAAATGATGAAGAAAGAAAAAATATTAATTGTCATGAATGAAAATTTGTTGAGTAAATCACTATTGTGTTAATGAGGTCCAAATGATAAATTTCACCTACAATTTGAAGCCAAATCACAGGGCCTGAAAAATGACTTTAGTCATCATTATTTTATTTATACTGGTGTATTTATAGAATCTATTGATTTTAGCAATCCTGGTTGCATTACATGTCAATTGTGACTGTTCAATTATGAGGAAAAAGCACTTCTTATGTTCTTTTTCCAAAGTTGCTGTGCTCATAACTTAAGATGTAGTAAAGATACCTTAATATACTTTGGTTCTTCATAAACATTTATTTTGGTATGCATGTTTATAAAGCCCTATATCATACAAACCCAGAGATATGAGAGTCTCAATATGGTCATAGTTGTAAATTGTAGAAAGTGACTTTTTGACTGATGAAATTTGGTGCATGTCTAATATTTGCACATGGAGACAAATTGAAATCCTCAAATTTGAGGGATTGTATTGAAGGACGAAAAATGAAATCATAAGGGCAGTATCTCTCTCACCATTTGCATGTCTCTCAATAGAGTTGATGTCATGGTGGGGCAGCTCATGGCTCTCTGGAACTTCATCTGTCACTGAGAAATCAATCATATCCCATCAACCCGTGACCTCATCAGTGCCTGCAAATGTCACAGAAGATGGATCCAACATCAGCCGGCCCGCTCAGACTAGACAGAATACTCCGGTGACACGGGAAGAATGGGTTCTTGTGACAGAGATGCCCGGGCGTAAAGCAGAAACCCCTGTCCTCACCTCTGAGACGGAGGAAGATGTGCAGGTCTCTCGATCCACCGAACCCGTGCAATTCCTGTCACTGACGGAGAGCTTCTCCGGAGAGAGCCGAGGCTCTGAGATCGAGGGAAGCTCGTGGGGTGATACGTACCTGCTGTCCCAGAAGACCTACACGGTGGTGACGTTGAGTACCTCATCGCTCACAGAGAGGAGCGCCACAACCATGCTCAACCGGGACGATGCGATGGAGGCCCGTGGGGAAATTCAGTACAGACGAAAAAATAAATCCAGAAGACCAAGCCACAGTACCACAGAGATGACAACAACCGTCACCCAGAGCACAACTGTGTCTTCTGGCAGTGCAAATAGAGGAACAACCATCACAACATCTCCAAATGAGTCTCAGATGGCAACACCCGCTGTCAGCATCACCGAGAAAGATCTCAACGTGACGGACAAAGATCTTAAGGTCACGGAGAAAGATCTCAGTGTCACAGCGAGAGATCTCAGTGTCACAGCGAAAGATGTCAGCGTGACGGAGAAAGATCTCAACGTCTTAGAGAAAGATCTCAGCATGACGAACAAAAATATTAGCATCACAGAGAAAGATCTCAACATCACCGGAAAAAATATCAGCGACACTGAAAAAGATCTGAGCGTCACTGAAATAGATCTCAGCGTCACTGAAACAGATCTCAGCATCACTGAAAAAGATCTCAGTGTCACAGAGAAAGATCTCAACTCAACAGAGAAATATCTCAACATCACAGAGATCATCTTGAACAACGGTTCCATTGGAGAAACAGGTAGATTTCACTATTAGTTTAGGAACAGAAGTTCACATGTTGATTTTTTCTGTTCTTGACTTTCTCACTGTTATAAATTTACATGTGCATTTACTAATTTAGCAGACGCTTTAATCCAAAGTGACTTCAGGGTGCAAAAAGCGATATGTCATACAGGAGCAATAATACGCAACATTTTTTTTTTTTATTGGTCTCAAGTATTCACAGAAGAGATGAGTTTTAAGAAGCATTTTAAATGTTGTGAGAGATGTGGTTGACCAGACTGAGTTAGGAAGAATGTCTGGAGTTGTTAAGGAGAATGAGGGGAAAAGCAATTTACTGCCCTTATGAGAAGGCAATACAAGACGCCGCTTGTTTGCTGAACGCAAGGTTCTTGATTGTGTGTAGGAGGGTGTGAAAGTATGCCAGTTCAGAAATACGTTTCTTAATCAACCATTTAAATGATAGTTCAGACGAAAATAGGACATCTTTCATAATTGCCTCATGTCATGTCAAACCTGTATGAGTTTCTTTCTTCAGCAAAACACATCAGACTCACATCTAGGTTAACATACACATAAGAGAGAATACATAATGACAAAATATTATTGTAGAATAATGACTGACACGTAAATCCAATTTTTTAGAAACTTATAGAAAGTGCATAGCAACACCCTGGCAACAATACAGCATCACTCACTTCTTTCTGTTATCTATTTTTTTTTTTAATTTATCAAGTCTCGGTTTTAAGAACACATTTACTGTGGTTTCACAGTTTTTTACACAGTTTTGGTGACGTCTGTTTAAACTCTCTCAACAGGTAGTGGTCTAGGTTATTTGAAACCAGTAACTTTGGCACCTAATGTATTATGGCTCCTGTATGACATATCGCTTGTTGCTCCCTAACTCTTTGTAAGTCGCTTTGGATAAAAGCGTCTCCTAAATGACTAAATGTAAAATGACTAAATGTAAACTCTCATCAGTGTGTGATGGGCTCATTTCACACGTGTGTTTGTGTTCTCTGCAGGCGTTGACAGATGCAGTTGTCTTCACGGAGGAACGTGTCTTCCACACGGAGAGGGTTTCAGATGTTTGTGTCCGCAGGCATACTCTGGAGAGAGCTGTGAAATCGGTCAGAAAAGTTATTTTGTCTTTTAATCAAAGGTCTTCTGTTATCCTTGAATCGCTGTCATGAGTGTTTTAAACAACTCTTATTTCACAGAAGACGTAAGATAAGATACAGTATACAAGCTGGTTTATATTTATACAATAATAGAATATGGTAAAACTGAGCCCTCATAAGCAAACAGATATTTTTAACTCTCGACTCTTGCCACCTTTCACATATTCAAATACACATATTGTTGTCACGTTTAAAAAAAATGTTTTAGTTGAATTCGTTTGCTTATACAGTTTTTCTTGATTGGTTTGGCTCATTTCTTGACACCGAGATGACATTCTCAAAACCATAAGGTCATTTGGCCAAACAGTCTTACAATTCTGCTCAACATTATAGCTCACTAGCAAAATCAAATATCTTTCCCCAAACTCTTCTTCCATGCTTCAAAAGCAGATTCCTTTCCCATATAAAAGGTCAGTACAGTCAAAATAGCACAGATCCTTCTCAATTGCCTTGGCACATGTGCATTCATTTAGTGCTTTTGTCAAAATAACCTGGATGGTTTAGCACAACACCATGGATCCCCTGCAAAAGCTCATATCTCTCCCAAAACAGTTTATCCATGTGTCAAAACTAAATATCCTTCTCATATAAATAGTCAATGCCCCCAAAATGCATTATACCTTTGGCATTGTTTAAGCACTGCAAGTCAAAATGCTTAGACGTTTTGTCACTGATGCACAGGTCTAGCAACAGAATACCACTATGAATAAAACTAAAAGATTTTACAGTAAAATCAGCCTCCAATAAACGACTCATACTCAAGGAAACTGTAAACATTTTTATTCGTACAAAGAAATGTTAACATTAGAGAACATACTGTGAAAAGAAAACATATACAGGATTCTGTAAATGTGAACAGTTATAAACACAAACAAAAAACAAAAAAAACTCTAGCCTACCATACTGTAAATAAAGTTTCAGAACTATAGTACAGTAATATTTTCAGTGGTCGCCATTGTCACCCTCTCTTTCCTGGCCACCATCCTCATCCTCCTGGCCATCGACGCGCTGCTCTCTGTTAGGCCATAAATTCTCATCCACATTGCAACGGATATTTTCTCTTGCGATGCAGCGAGGGAAGAAACGGCGTGAATGTCTCAACTATCCCCTACATTGATCCCCTGTGATGTCCTCACATGCAGCATCCATTGCATGCAGCAGGGCCCTCTGGTCTTGAGCCTGATGCTCATACACCCTCCACCTCCAAGCTGAAAAAAACTCCTCAATTGGATTTAGGAAAGGAGAGTAAGGTGGAAGAAACTCCATTAGCATCCGGGGATGGGTGGTGAACCAGGTTCTGATGCGTGGGCCACGGTGGAAGTTCACATTATCCCACACAATGACATAATGTGGTAGCTGAGGTCCTTCTTCACCTCTCTCATTTTCCGGGATCAGATCAGTATAAAGGTGGTCCAAAAAATTGAGGAGCTTTTGTGTATTGTAGGGCCCTAAACTGGGAATGTGTGTGGCCACACCTCTTTCTGATATAGCGGCACACATTGTTATATTTGCTCCTCGCTGGCCTGGGACATCCACAGTGGCTCGGTGGCCAATGATGTTACGGCCACGCCTTCGACCTTTGGCCAGGTTGAAGCCAGCTTCATCAACGAACACTAGGATGTGAGAGGTTTCGTTGCTTTCTAATGCCATTATTCTCTACAATAGAATAAAAATAAATCTAATCAGTCAAGTAGAGACAGATACTGCAGGGAGGATCTAAAGTACTGTAAAAAGAGGGAGTGAAAAACTGAAGACAATTTCTAGGCAAAATGCTCTAGTCACACAAAGCTGGATTCTGAAGGTAAAAAGGATAAAGCAAAACAAAAAAAAGTGGTAACCATGTCTTACTGTAATAGTGTTACAATGATAGACAACCAGTAGTTGACTTACATGCACATACTGGTACCGCAGCTCTTTCACTCTGTCAGAGTTTCTCTCAAATGGTACCCTGTAAATCTGTTTCATGGTCATCTGATGTTTCTTCAATACACGGTCTATTGTGGAGATGCTGATAGAGTTTATATTTTGGAACATTACATTGTCTAGAAGGATT
This sequence comes from Triplophysa tibetana, assembly GCA_008369825.1. Classification (NCBI taxonomy): domain Eukaryota; kingdom Metazoa; phylum Chordata; class Actinopteri; order Cypriniformes; family Nemacheilidae; genus Triplophysa; species Triplophysa tibetana. Next base: position 4,628,309 of record CM017899.1, read on the forward strand.
GCATTACGAATCTGTCTCAGTGTGATGGCATTATTTGCAATGACCATGTTGCATATTTCTCGTTCTTGTTGTTCATTTAGAAGTTTTCTTCTGCCACCCACTTGAGGCTGTCGTCCAATCCTAGACATACAAGTCAAAGGTCAACACTGTAAATTTGTTACAAAATGAGTTACCAATGTAATTGTACTGCTGTTTTATGGTACTAAAAGTGTGATGCACTGCACAGTGACTGGAATACTATTCACAGTATTTTCTCCATTTTTTTTTCTTTGTCATTTTTATAGTATCATATAACATCACATGAAGATATTACAGTACTCTAGGCCTACACACACACCAACACTGAATAGTTCAATAGAATAGTTCTGTACCTGTTTTCCCTGCGAAAGGTTTGGATGATGGAGGAGACTGTAGACCGAGGCACATTAGGCTGCACTCGGCGACCTGCCTCTGCCATTGTGAGGCGATAGTTTATAACGTGGTCAATAAGGGTGGCCCGGATTTCATCTGGGTGATCATGGTGCCTCCGTGCTCCTCGGCCTCTTCCCCCTATTCCTCCACGCATTCTCACTCCTCCTCTTCCTCTTCTTCCTCCTCTTCCTCGAGCAGGAAGTTGCTGTTGTACTTGGCGAGGTGCTTCCATGTTCACACTGCAAATGAAACTGGCCCCGGGCCAAGCTCTGTCTATATAATTTTGGCAGCAGTCATAATCATAGACAACACCTGTCAGGTAACTAAACAAACTGTTTGATTGGTCATCTGAGATGTGGGAAACTGCTCCTTCGTTAGTTCTAATTTCACCTGATTGATTGTCAAGTACTGTCATAAATTTATCAAATGTTCCAAGAAATTCTTTCATGGTATTATATCTTTGACTAATTTTGACAGTTGAACAGACAATTGTGCATATGATGACTTACACAATGAAACCATGCTGATATGTTTTGGAGAGAGTAACCATTTCACTGAAAAATCAACTAATCAGTTTAGATCAGCAAGATCTATTTATTTGGAAAATGTGCTAAATGTGGGCTCATTGTGCTAACTGTAGCTACTTGTACATAATCATTTGAAAAAAAGCACAGAGTCACTTGAGACATGTTCTAAAGCATTTGCAATTTGATAAAACCAATGAAAAATGACATTCTGTTGTGAACAATTGCAAGGTGGTTTGGAGATTTGTCCATGTTATTTTGAGAATGTCATCTCGGTTTCAAGAAATGAGCCAAACCAATCGAGAAAAACTGTAAGCCAAAATTCCAAGAGCGGTTTGAAGGTTTTTTGGTCAGATTTTTAAATGAATACAGAATTTTTTAGTTTTGTATGAGCAATTTATCGACTTGTTACTCTGAGGTTCTTTTATCATTTTGAGCTTTTTTTGGTCCATCCATCCGAAATGATTGTTTCCCGAAAAGGGTTCTGGCCCCTGGTGTACAGCCAGATGTCAAATCTTAGGTCAAAGGTCCGACAAGCTTGAGTGTAGCTGGGGTCATGGTGTCAAAGGAAGGTTACCAGGGTTATTTTGACCTCTTCACTTTCACTGCGGTCATGTGTCTGTGTTTGAACTTAACGTGTCTGCTCATTCCGCTTTTCATCAAGATTAAATATCCGCTGGCTATTCCATCTGTTTAAATAATAGATGTGTAAATGTGAACATATGAATATATGTTACTCAACTAATATCCGTACCCACATGAACAGATACTGTTTATTTTACAGTTTACTTTAGTAAATACTAGACGCTATGGTATTTTAAAGCAGAAAATTAACCATTCGATCAAAAGTACATTATTTAGTAAACTTATTTTCACTTAAATAAAAAAACCATGTAACAGATTCGAAACATGTAACCTTCTAAGAAAAAACATGATGTTTTGTTAGGGCTTTTGTAGCAGGGGCGCCGCCATCTTGCAGCGCCATGGCATGTGACATCATTCGCTACATTGCAATATTACATTTAGCAGTGAAGTTTTATATTGTTTACTTTATATACTACCGCATACTACAATTTACTTTAGCAAACACTGCAATTTTTCTAATTTATTATAGTCTACAAAATGCTCTAGTATATTATACATTAACAAATTATATTATATATATGTATGCTATGATTTACTACAGTGTACCATAGTAAGTATTGAAGTATACTTCAGTATTTTGTTCGTGTAGGACACTCATGTTCAATAAACACAGAAATTAGTTTTTGTCAAGTCAGAGAAAATCCAGTGTTCCATGAAATAATTATTTAAACAGTTTTCTGATGTCCTCAGATTTTTCAGTAATCTTGATCGGTGTTTGGGATTTGATTTACATGAACGGTAACATGATTTTCTCTACATCAGTCATATTAACTAAATGCGTTTATCAGATCCAGGAGCTCGTGGGGTTTAATATAGATATGCAGGGCTAGCCCAAATGTCCCCGTCGTCAAATGTTTGCATAATGTATAAGCCAACTCAGGTTTTCATGATGAGCAGAAATACCTCCTGCGTCTTAAAGAAACAGAACATGACCTCAGTGACTCAAAAACTACTTCAAACACGATTCAAATAGTCGAGAGACTGATCTGGGCCCGTATTTATCAAGCTTCTAAGAATTGACTTAAGAGTAAAAAAGTTTTGCTTTAAATACAATGTTATTTTTGGTATAAAACTTTTCTTGCGTGTGAAAACATACATACTGTCACGTGTTGTCTCGGGAGATAGAGAATGCTCACGACAATGGAGTAGAATTTCAACAGGTAACATTTAATGAAAACAAAGTACCAGAGGACACCTAACAATAGCAGACAAGGAACTATGGAACACACAGGGCTTAAATACATGGGGAAACGCAATCAAGGGAAACTGAAACAGGTGAGGGACAAATTAACTTTTTATGAAATCAGAAACAGAAGGAAAGCCAAAACAAAACAGAGTCTTATTGTCACACATACATTGTGAACAAAACAGCATAACAAGAACACATAAAAATAATGCAAATCCTTTAGGAATAGAGCATAACAAGATTACGATCCATAGCAATAATGCGTAAAGAGCGTAACAGCATTAATGACATGTACAGACTGTGTGCCATTTATCTTGCGCACAAAGAAGTTTGTTAAATGTATAAATTTGATTATGAAACATTATGTGTAGATGTTGTATCATTAATAAATGGCTTTCGCAAAGTCATACTTTAAAAAAGTGCCACCTGCAATTAAACCAGGGGAATACCAAATGTATGCGTGTATATTATAATGTGGACTGTAGTGGTTCAATTGGCCAACCCCTCTGTCCACCACGTCTCTGTCTCCTCAGCGCCATCACAATCCCATAGTGGCAACTCCTAAGCTTAATCATTGGGGGAGTAAGAGTGATTCTTTGCTTTAAGAAATTTGATAACTTGCCTTTATTTAAGTTTGGAAGTAGGAGTGAATTTCATGAATTCTAAAATGGCACTTTGAGTTGCTTGATAAATACAGGCCCTGATGAAAGTCTGGTTTATAGAGGAAGCTACATTTAAAATAAATGTGTCCTGTGAGAATTGTACACTTTTACTTCAGTCGGCTGAGATGTCTGTTTTCTCTGTATTTGTTTTTTTCACACAATGATGGATCAAGGACGGAGACATTATTTTTTCATTGATGAAAAGAGAGACGACTGAGAATCAAAAACTACAGACTTGAATGAATTATGCAGCATCATTGTGACACAACGTCTCATTATTTCTTTTGACTGTTAGTATAAAACCGTTACAGTCTAAGGTTACACTCAAATATGAGCTTTTTATTTTATATATAATGCATTTGTGTCCCATTAAAAACTGTGATATAATGACATATTATAGCCCTTTGACTGGCTCAGTGGGTTTATATAAAATCTGGTCCACACATTCAGAACTACCACCTTAAACCAGGTTTAATATAAGTCCATTATGATTTCTGTTGGTCAGACAGAATCTAACTATTTGACATTGTAGGATCTCAGCTGTCATTAAAAGGATTGCAAAAATACAAATTGTCATCATTTACTGTCCTGTATGTGAGTCTTTCTTCAGTGGAACATGACAGAAGATATTTTGAGAAATGTCTGCGGTTTTGTGATCATACAATAGAGGTCAATGGGGTTCAGTGTTGTTTAATTATCGACATTCTTCAAAATATCTTCTTTTGTGTTCTGATGAAGAAAGAAACTAATTTTTTAGTTTACTAAAATTAAAACTTTGAAAACGTTCCTGTTCATTGAAATCAAATACAATTATTGGAAAAACTAAACTCAAGGAAAATTTGAAATGTTGCCTCAAAAATAACTGAAGTAAGTTTAAAGCATTAAAATTATGATAATAAACAAAAACTAAACTAAAATGTATTTATTTTATATAGTAACATTAAAAATAATCCGATAAATTATAAATTGACAAAAAAATATACCAAAATTGCTAAAAATAAACAATAATTAACACAAAACCATAATTTAAAATATTAATAGAACTAATATTAAACCTATAATAACTCTGATAAAGGTTTAAAATGACATGAGTAAAAAAACAAAGATTGAAGTCATACTATATGACATTTACATTACATTACATTTATGCATTTGGCAGACGCTTTTATCCAAAGCGACTTACACTTCATTATCCTATACATTTTTACATAGGTATCTGCAATCCCCTGGGATCGAACCCACAACATTGCAATGCTCTTACCATTGTGAGCTACAGGAAAGACTTGATAAAAACACGTCTGGGGTTTAATGTCACAGAAGCCCCACTGCAGGACTGATGTCTCATAAGCTCCAAACATCTCTAAACCTGTCAGACTGTCTTTTGTTGAAGTCTCCCTCTCTGAGTTACAGTTGACAATTTTCTTGATTTCAAATGAAAGATGGGTGACAGACTCAAAAAAGTGACTTTTATTCTATAAAAAAAGGTCATTTTTATTCTTCATAGGTTGTTTTAATAGTTTAGGAAATTATTTAGAGTTACGTTTCAGGTTTGTTCTTAAATGTTTTGGAGATCTATGGATCCAAAGTGGATTGTTTACATACTTTAAAAAGGAAAAAAGATTGATCATTTCTTTGTGTTTCTTTAACCCTTTTGCGGCTTCCGTTTGGGCCCCAGACAACAAAATGTGATTTTGTAACAAAATCATGATTTTTCTCTCTTTATTAATGTTTTTACTTCATATTTGTGCAGTTTTTTTAAGATTTGTGATAAATTAAAAAATGATATAAAAATATTTACTTGGTTTTTATACAAAAACAGCTTTTTGTGTAAAATTCACTTTATTAAAGACCCACATTTCTAACTTTCATTTATGAGGAAAACAAAGATAATTTCACATGGTTTAGTGAAAGATTTTTGCCCATCTTTTCGAAAATGCAGTTTTCAAATAAAAAATTGTCACTTTTACTAGTAATTTGCTGCAGAGCTCAACTATTTGCTGTGTGCTATTAGACCAACTGAAGATATTTTTTCACAAGTTTTTTCAGTTCGATTCATATTATAGATAAGAATCATATTATTCATACATATTATGAAATCACAAGTGTAACAATAAAAATACTGATCAGAATCAAACCTGAACAAGATGTTACAAAGAGAAAGGTTGCAGTCTTCAGAGTTTATCATATAATTTAATAATCTGTTATCTGTTTATTTCTACAAATTTTATCTAAATATGAGTAACTAACTTTAAGAGAACTGTGTGTCTGTGAAAATCGCAGGTGATACTGTAAAACGTTTTCACATTGTGATGTTTATGACACTTGAGAAAGAGCTAAAGAAACAGGTTTCCCATAACGGTCTGATTCATTTAAGGTTGATAACTCAACTGTGACTGAGCGAGAGTCTTTAAGACGTTTAACTTTCTTACTTAAAAATTCTTTTGAAGGTCTTGCTGCGACAGTTTTTGCACACGTTGAGCCTCCGAAGTGTTCACTATATTTGGAAATGTCTGTAATATTAATCCAAAAACCACCTGCAAACGTCTTGACATCTTCTGTCAGAAATCCTGTGTGTGTGCCATCTGAAGATTCAGTGATAAAACAGATTCTAAAGGACTTTTAGTGTCTCCACTGCTCTCAGTGTCGTCTCGTGTGTCAAGAGATCAGGGCCCGTATTTATCAAGCTTTTGGGAATGACTCCCAAATACACTGCTAAGAATTGACTTAAGAGTAAAACAATTCTTGGCTCAAAGCGGCGCTTAAAAGTTGATTATAAAGCAGCTTAGTCCTAATTTAAGTGAAGAGTAGGACTAAATCTTAAGTGTAAGGCTTAGAGATGATTTAGGACAATTTGCTCTGCCTAAAACGAGATTTTGGATAACAACATTGTCATGGCGCAATCACTGAATAGATCTCCTTATTAAAGAAGAACATTTGATACATTCATGTTGAATGGTGAAGTTTCTAAAAGGAGTTTATATTCAACACACATATTTTCTACTAGAATGTGCTCCTGTATTAATGAGACCGTGGGGTTAATGTGTGAGATGTTGTGTGGGAAGTTTTAAATATTGTCATGTGTATTTATGTTCACATTGGGTTTTGTGTTTATTGCTCTTCATTTAATAAACAATACATACACGTGGTTCATAGCTAAAAAGACAGGACGAGGGAAAGATTTCTGGAGAAAAAGTTATGAATTTTGGTCTTTTCCCCTCGTAATGTCTTTATATGACCTCACAGATGCATTGACTGTTGTTATGGAGGTTTTATGATCACTGCTTGCTTACAGACAAGAGCTACATAAAAAATCTGAGATTTCTGATTTTCTTCTGTGTATAAGTGAGTATGCGATAGGTTTCATTCTTGGTTTGTCCGATAGTTTGACTCTCTGTGAGTCATTTATTAAAGGATATTTTCGGCTGGATGTGCTGAAGTAAAAGAAGAGCAGTCTCTTCTCTCTGTACTTTACTGTGTTTGAACAAAACGATTGGTTATCTATTGATGGTTTACAAAAAAGCGACATTTCACTTTTAGGAAAACAATCGATTTTAAAAATCTATGTATTGTTTTGCTACTGTCATTGAGTAGGCCTACATATTGTCCGTAACAGGTTGGTACAAGAAAGATCCCGTTGCATGGAGAAAAAGAATTATATTAATAAGGATTTTGTGCCTGAGGCGGAAAAATACGATAATTAACAAATATTTCAAATTTAATTTTTTGTTAATTTTTTCTTAAGGAATATTTTCTTAAGGAAAACTTGTTTCATAGAATTTTCGCTCAGTTTCCGTGTTCACGGGTGAGAGATCTGTGGATTGTTTTCTTCCATTCCAACAGGATTTATGTTTATGTTGCAGATGTGGACGACTGTCAGTCAAACCCCTGTGAGAATGGAGGCACCTGCATTGATAAAGAAGATTCATTTGTGTGTCTGTGTTTGCCAAGTTACAGTGGAGACAGATGTGAGAGAGGTGAGAAGAAACCTCCGAACATATGCTCCTTCACTCACATTACTCTCATTTCATGCTGGAAAATCTGTTCTGATCTCTGATGTACGTCTGATGGGCACACAGAGTTTAATGACGATGTATTACACATGAGTGCACTCTTAAACATTGCACTCACAAACATGTTTACATGCACACATTTATGCACACGCACACACACATGCAAACTCATTTACAGACACGCATTCACAAATACTGTTACAAGCCCATACATTCACACATACAAACACTTTCAAACATACACACTCAGAAACATGTTTACTCTCACACACACACAAGCTGACAAACATGCATTCAAAAATACTGTCAAAAACACCCTCATGCAAGCAAGCACATTCACCAACACACACCCAGTTACATATTTGTATACATTAAAGTAAAGATAAAATGTACATATGTTGCCGTAGATGTATGTCGTTGTGTTATAAAAATGTTCTCAGTCGCTTTGGTGCATTTTTCAAATCACTCTTAAAATTTGCAAAATACAAACAGCACAACATCATGGAATATCTGCAAAAGACTGTAAATTGTTCAAAATGATTAGTTCATCCCTCAAAAGGACATTTTGACATCATGTCAGTGCCATCAAATTGACAGGTCCTTTGGTCATTGTTCACAAAGAGGACAATCAAAATGTTTAGCAATGTGGTCAATATAATGGGGGCTTTATCTTTTCTTTTTTTGAGTGTTTTCTAGTAAACTATGACTTCAGTTTGTAATTACACTGATTGATAATGCACAAGACTGACTTATTTCACTTTCAATAGTACAAAGTTATACGCAAGTATATGTGCAACCGTGACAGCAAAAGATTGAACAGGATTCACTTTACACTTGTTCTGTTGGTCTGTCAACACACTAAACATCAAGCTTGAACAAAGTAACTGTGATGCAGAAAAGACAACATTATTTTACAGCACAATGGGAACAATTGCAAAAAAAAGATAAACATAGTGTATGCAGTGCTATATGAGGACTCAAACTGCAAATTTTCTACTCCGCCTTTGGCTTTAGGATGTCTTTCTCTGGCAACGCAGCAGTAAAATGCAATGATATCAGAAATGACCACATGCTTTTGTAAATCATCTTGAAACAGAGCCTTCTCATCATCAGAGATGAGATCCTTGTGGAATATCTCTGTGCAGTGTCTGTGTTGTATAATGAAGGATCTGAGTTTCTAACATTGAAAGCAACCTGTGAGCATATATCTAGTCACAGTTTGGATCAATAACCCTGTAAATGTAAGAAGGTTGAATAACTAGTTTTTAGAATTTCATTTCTGATCTGAGAAATGCGCCAAAGCAGCTGAGAAAAACTGTACTGCTTTTGGATATATTGTGCTCGATGTACACCATTGTACTGATTCAGTGTGTGGATATATTTTGCTTTAAAGAACTTTGATTTGTTTAAAAAATACTCTGGTATTACCATGTCTACAAGGAAACATGGTAACACATGTGATGTTGGTGTGTTTTTGTCCTGTAGACACAGAGGGTTGTGAACACAGCTGGAAGAAGTTTCACGGCCATTGTTACCGGCTCTTTCCTCGCAGACAGACGTGGGAGGATTCAGAGAAGGACTGTAGAGAACACAGCAGTCATCTGACCAGCATCACATCATCCATGGAGCAGGACTTTCTCAATGGTCCGTCACACATTGACATATTTGCTTTCTGATGCTTAGATGTTACTGAATTATCTCTAGAGTTAATTTAAGTAAATGTGAATACATTTTATTTATGTCTGAATCTCGTACTTAAGGTTTAGGCCATGAGAACGTTTGGATCGGACTCAATGATCGAACAGTGGAAGAGGATTTCCAGTGGACCGATGGATTAGATGTTGTGAGTCATTTTTATAGTATAAAATCAATGCATAAAGAATTTATAACTCTTGTGACACTGTAAGCTGTAAATAAATCTCTTCACTTACTATATAATACGTAAAAATGCACATAAAACGTTTTCTAGATAGATGTTGGCACGTTGCTCATTCATACATGTAGCTCAAGAGAACTCTGGGTCGTATTAGATTTAAGTGCGAGCTTCATCTCAGATGTTTCACTTCTATCACAGGCATACGAGAACTGGCGTGAGAATCAGCCGGATAATTTCTTTGCGGGAGGAGAGGACTGCACGGTCATGATCTCCAGAGAGGACGGCAAATGGAACGACGTGCCGTGCAACTACAATCTGCCCTACATCTGCAAGAAGGGAACGGGTTAGTTTGATGGTTCAGTCCTGTTTCATTGGCTCTTTGTGAGTTCTACAGACTGACTCTGAGCTGATGTGAATGAGAGGTAAACTATTGAGATGCTGCCCATCAGAACTCAGGGTTTTAACTTCTCTCTTTTTGAATCTTGAACACATGGAGGTCTAAGTTTTTGTGCTTGAGTTTATAAACCTCTCTCAGAATGTCAGTTTAAGCTCTGAGCTCCACACTTTAATTCCCACAATGCTTTTCTTTGTCGTCTCTCTGGGATCCTGGCACAGAACAGATTTATAACTAAGCCTCTGGCTTTCTGCCTGTGGCAGTAAGAGTTATTCTCGGAAAATTGCATTTGTGTAACAGATATATTTAACATTTTATTCTTGGTTTTATTTTAAGATTTCATATTCTTTTTCATTCTGGTGGTTCACATTTTTGAATAATGTTAACAAATATAGTTTTGATTTAAACTTTATTTTGTATAAATATTTTAAATTAGCTTTTATTTTTAAATGTTGAGTTTTCATGTTAATTTAAGTTAGTTGTATTACTTGTGGTGTATGCTTCTGTCAATTTATAATTTTATTTGAATTGTTTTTATGTTGCTATATGACATAAATTATTTTTTAGTTTATTTGAGTTTTTTTGTATTATTATAACTTTAGTGCTTCAAACTTATTTCAGTTTGTTTTTGAGACAACAAAGTTTTTCCTTTAGTTGACTTTTCCAAAAAATTTTTGGTCAATATTTTATTTGCTTTCAATGAACAGAAAAGTTTTAAATTTAGTCAACGAAAATAACATAATTGTCACACATTTTAGGTTATACATAAATGTAAATATTTTAAAATAAATACAGACACATTTGTTTAAATCATCTGCTTATGGAGACTTTGATGATGTCACATCCTCAAATACCATGTCAGAAATATCAAACGGTTATTTTTGAAGGGGCTATTTTAATTTGAATACAAGTAAAATTCATAAAGAACATTGTTTTATATTGTATATCACTAATAAAATGTTCAAGAATTAATTTGGCACAAGATTTTTGGCTGATATTCTGAAAACAAGCATTTCATAATAAAAGTATTTTTTGTCTGCCAGTGATGTGCAGCACACCTCCTGCGGTGGACAACACTTATCTGGTGGGACGCAGACGGTCACATTATGACATCCACGCTGTGGTTCGGTATCAGTGTGATGATGAATTCTTTCAGAGACACGTACCGACCGTCCGCTGCCGACCCAACGGAACCTGGGAGAGACCCAAGATCATCTGTACCAAGTGTAAGACATGCATGAGGTTTAAAGATAAAGGTGCTGAAAATAAATCCTATGGATTTTTAGTTGGTTCATGTTTGCTCTCTGTCCCCTGACAGCACGACGATCCCACCGTTACCGCCGGCAGCACCACAGATCTCACTGTGAGCATCAGCGACACAGGAGACACGGCTCTAGTAACAGGGGGCGGGATTAAACCAGAAGGGAAGAACATCCTTTCTGACCCCTGTGACATCAGTTCCTGCGTTAGCGGAAATAAAACCGTGATGGACAGAAACAATCGCTCCTTTAATCTCCTCCTTTTTTTCAGAACACAGTTTACTCTGTGATTTTACTTTTTTACTACCGTTAACATTTGTAGGTTTCATTAAGTGTCTGTTTTCGGAACGTTCTTTACTAAAACACTTTTTCATCTCAAGGGCCCTTAGAAGGTCACTTCGGTCATATGATGTTGAACTGCGGGTTGATCTGATGTCAGTCTGGATCTGTAGGATGTTGGTGTTATGTTATGTTTTATGGTCTCTGACAGTCTTAACAGATTGTTACACAAAAAGAGACAATCTTAATCGACAATTAAGCCTTTGAATGTTTTTGAAAGGTTGACATCAGAGAACGGCTTCAACAAATGACTTGTGATCAGAACATTAAACCACGGCTACTGTTTAGAAAGCTTGTGTTGATGTTATTGGATTTAGATGTATGTTTTAAAATCAAGTCACATGACATTGAGTTTTTATGGTCTATCGTTGCTGTCCTTTGTGATTTCTTAGGTTGTTCCGTCTGTTTATTTTAACACACTTACATTGACCATTCTGCTCATTTGCATGTAAAATCACAGAAAGCAGAAGAAAGTCATACATTTTTCATCTTGTTTTGCAAACACATTGGATCTGCTATCCCGTGTGATAGATCTGCTATCTACAATTTACTGAATGTTCTACATTCACATAATCCATATTATGGATTTGGCAACACTGTAAAAACATTTTCTGTCAGAGAAATATATCGTAAAATAACATTTTATCTAAGGATATATAAAAAATGTTTTCCCCTTTTTTTGTATATTTGCTTTCTTTTTCTGCAATTTTACAGTTTTCGAGCCCATTTCAAATATATCAAAATCTGAAAAAAAATTGTAAAATTCAGTTTTTTTACAGTTTACGTGGAAAATCTGAAAAATAACAGGAAAAATTCAAACCTGTGATCTGGCTGTTGCTATTGCCATGAGAGATCGCTGAGATTCCTTTCATGTTTGTGTTGTTTAAAATAATTTCTATCTGTCGAAGTCTGCATATATTACTTATTCTTTTTGCTCTTGGCCTTGAGCTTTGAGAAAAATAACAGTATGAAAGGTTTCATGTTTATCTGCAGACCCACTGAAGTGTGAAGACGATGCTGTGAGGGTGTATTTCACACGCCTCCCTTTAACCCCCCGAGGTGTGCGTGTGTTTGTGTGCGTGCGTGCTGTCACTGTCTCTGAGTCTCACAAGGGAAACAGTATTACTAAATATACTCTTTTCTTTATTGTACAATATACATTTCAGACAAAAAGAGTTGAATTCACATATACATGTATAAAGAAAATGTTTAAAGGATGTTGGCTTAAAATGTGAGCTGCGGGAGATTTCAAGAGGTTTTGGGAGATCAGCGGTGCCTTAAACCACCTTTACATGAGAACAAAACCAAATCTCACACCCAGACAAACATTTGTCTTGTATAATTGTTCATTCCGTGCTTTTGGATGTGATTTGTGTTAAACCAACTAAGAGTTTCTTTATTAATATGAGCGAGATGATTGAAGAGGATGAAAGTGGATCTCAATCTCTGTGTGATGTTTTATGGCTTCATTTGATCTTTGTTGTTGTTTTTTCTATTAAACTCAAAACCAACAATAAAACTGATTGAAACATAACTGATGTTGTTTGAGGTCCTTTAAGGTCAGATCTTTAAAACGAACAATGATCTTATTTTTTACATCTTAACTTTAAACATTGCTGATGTACATTGATGTTCAGAAAATATGTTTTTCATGTGATGTTCCATGTGCAGGTCATGCTTTTGATGTGAGAGTATGACTGGGCATTGCTAGGCAGATGCTGAGGTTTTGGTTGCTAAGGTGTTTTGTCTAAATGTGGTTACTTACGGTAATTATGTAGATAGTTTTGGGGAAGAAGATCTTGACTTCATTAGAGAAGAGATGTTAACAATGTGTCAAACTGAGCTCATATTGGTCAAGTATGAAAACAAACATCAATATTATTGAAGATTACGTTATAAACTGAAACATTTATCATCAAATTTACCCAAATTCGGATTATATTACCTCTAGAATTGAAATTTAATCTATATTCATTTTACAACATGTAAACATATTCAGAAAAAATTAAAACAAGCATAAACGATCAGGGCTAATATTAAAAGTCTCATTAACTGGCCTTGATTACTGTATTATACTGTTGTATGAGGTCTAGTTATGACGTTCAGGTTCAGCTGCAGGTGATGGTCCTTCATCCAGAGCGAAATGTCACTCAGGCATGTTTCTGAATGACAGAGCCAAGGGATGTCATGCAGACAGCAAAGAGCAACGGCCCAACCACTGAGTTTATTGCTTGCTCGCTCTATCTGGTTCCGCGCCACCATAATTGTCATGCACGAACCAGTGGGCGGGACTAGAGAAGTAGTCGTTGATAATTTTCTGTGGAGACGGTGTTCAACCTATCCATGTGTAACAGAGTCAAACCTCTGCCTCAAGGACTCTCTAGCGACAGACGCTAGAGACTGCGGTCTTTAGCCTCCTCGCTAGAGCGCCCGACTCCCATGCAGAACCGACCCGGTTCGAAGGCCGCCTGGAGCAGGTGTGGTTCGTTCCGTCACATTGGTGCCGTGACCCGGATTTGGAGTGAGGTTTAGGGGGGTGAATGTAACAGAGTCAAACCAGTGAAGTGCTGAGCAAGTATGTAAACCTCACTCCTCTTCCTCTAGGACTCTCTAGCGACAGACGCTAGAGACTGCGGTCTTTAGCCTCCTCGCTAGAGCGCCCGACTCCCATGCAGAACCGACCCGGTTCGAAGCCCACCTGGAGGAGGTGTGGTTAGTTCCGTCACACATGTAGTCATAGATAGGTGCATTCCTAATCCATGGCATTTGCTGGGCCTGGTGTCAACAACAGATGTAATCTGAGTAACAACACCGTTTTCAATTCTAACAATAACATGATATTCGCGTGAATATGATTCCCTCTTATATAACAAAGGCTTGAGTTAAAAATGTGACTTTTTTAACGTTCATGCTTCCTTTAACATTCTTTTAAAGGGTGCCATGTGTAAGCACCTCAGTTGTGTTTTCATATAAACTTCATTTCACGTTTGAAATGCTTGACACATATATGTTTATGAAATAATTACAGTGAAGTGCAGTTCAGCACACATTTCATATGTCTGTCTGATATAAAGCGGGCAAAAGATTACCGGGCCGACCGCTATCAGACATGTATGATGTCATCTCCAGAAGGGTCAGAGATTAGACATGACAAAGACATGTGAAAGATAACATCAAATTAATCTTTCATCTCAGTTTTGCAATGTTATAAATATCTGTCTCTCGGGTGTACCTATGCCCCGGCATTCCCTTTCGAGCCTGACAGAAAGAGTGAATTTCGCAAGAGAGATATGAGGGTTCATGGCAGGCAAAGAGCACCGGCCAGATACCATCCTCTACCAAAGAAAAACACAAAACCATTGACGCCACGTTTTGAATATATTTTTGTCATAGAACACAGGATTGTAAAAAAACAACATGCACAAATTTTTTTTGTAAATCTCATGAACGTTGTTGAGAACCAAAAGTGGATTGTGTGAGAAAATTCTGTTTTTGATTTCATTTTGTTAGCTAACCAATCAGATAAATATGTTACTAATGTGAAGTAATAAAATGTTTCTGAAACACAATCTACTACACACTCCATCCATACAACCGGGGATGATGTCATCATATACACAAACCTTGTCTGAGGACCACAGAGTCCAGATTTACTGACATTTCACTCAATGACTCATTTACTGTCGAATGATAAGCCATGAGTGCATAGATTTACATCAGTTTAAAGGTTTCACAAAAATAAACCACTTTTAACAAAAATAAAGCACCAATTCTGAGCAGGATTGCACCAGGATGGAAATGTTGTTTGAACACAAAATTGGATATTAAAAGAACTTAGGATATTTTTTAGAAAATTCAGTTCAGGGACACCTTTGATTACCATTTCCTACTTTGGTAGTCAATGATGTCCCAGAACTGAAAATTGCTAACATTCTTCCAAATATCTTTCTATGTGTTCATCAGTAATTTAAAATGGTATGGATTTACATGAATCCCTCTAAATTAATAGTAGAAATGATTGCTAACTGTAGTTTTGTAACAACAGAAGACAAAAATAGAGGAAAAACCCGATATCTTAAATATCGACCCCTTATAATTTGACAAAAACATACTAACACTATGAATAAAGTTTCCATTCAGACTCGCTCCTCTGGTACGCTCTTATTTCAAGCATCTCATCCTGTGGATGTTTCTCCATCACATGTTGTCTAAAATCCTTCAGAATGTTCTTTTAAGGTACTACTTCATCTTCTTGCCATTGCTGGTTTGTCCGGGCAGAACGTTCTTCATGAAGAATGCCTGGTCCGCGTAGCAGCGGACAGCAAGGAGAACGGGCACCGCGGCGTACAGCAGGTTAAGGGTCATGACCAGACGCCACTCGTCTTTGGGGACACGGTAGGTAAAAGGGGTGCGTGAGTGAACGGACGCTCCGATGTGAGTCCACTGCGTCTGTGGTGAGATCACATACAGTATAGCAGTGACATACAAGAACATGTGCTTCAACAGTTTATGAGTTTCTATGTGTTAACTGAACCTGAGTCATAGCTCCTGCAATAACCAGCGTCCAATCCAACATCCAGATACATCCAGGGGTCAGTAGACCATACACACACGCTGTCAGGAGTGGAAGAGCATAGAACAGAAACACCAACATCTGCAAACACATGACAGCCATCACTATAGCTTCTGTATAATTAAGTAAGTGTGCATCCCCACAGTGACATCACCCAAAATCCAATGCACAATAGAAGCCCACACATGCAGCCTGCGACGTACTGAATCTTTAAAGAAATTATTTAAATGTAAATGACATAAATAAAACAGTTTGAACATCTTCTAAAACACTTACTGTAAATATGCAGATTAAGTGAAGCTGGTTTTGTAGCTAGAAAGAATATGTAATATGAAGACTTCATGACGAAGTGTACAGTATACTTCAAAAAAATGTGAACCCATGGTTGGGTAAAATATGGACAACCCCAACTGTTGGTTTAAACCTGGAACATATTCATATTTAACCCAAGCATGAGTTGAAACAACCCACCATTCATACAACCGTACTGACCTAAAGTATGGATTATTCCACGGCCATCAAACTATATAAACATCAAATTCTAGTGAAAAATAATTTTGAATTAAAAAAAAATGTTGGCGTGGCTTGTATTTTTCACAGTGATTTGATTGGATGTCCAAAAAAAGCTGTTACATTTTTAAATGAAACTGGCTGCAGACTGACAGTTAAAGGATATAAGAGAATGAACCACAATGGTAAGATATTGACAATAAACACTATAATATTTCATGAAAAACTAGGAATTGTATATATTTTTTCACTGGGACTTTAATGGTGATTTTACGTGAAAAAAATTGAGGCTGTGGAATCAATGAAATACACTGTTCAAAAGTGTAATGTTAAAAATTTGAGTAAATCTAACTCAAAAATTTATATTAGAATTCACCAAAAATATTGAGCATATATTAAAAATTTAATTTGTTAAATAAATATTTTTCATGAAATAAACGTGCATTATATTGTACATTTTAGATAAATTAACTAATGGATTTTTTAAATAATTTTTTTTAAAATCTGTTAAATTATTTTAAAAGATTTGATTAAATTAATATAACTGTTTACTGTGTGCCACTGAATTACGTTTTAGAGTGTTATAGTACATAGAAACATGGATTACGTAAGTCGCAACAGCAGTCTGTGACACGAAAGAAGGTGACTCACTGTTACTTTAGGAAATCCCACATTGTCTTTCATGTATGGCTCATACTGATAGATGTAAGAGAAACACCAGTCCAGTGAACATTCTAGAACAACCTGTGAGAGACAATTAATGAATGAGTGAAGGGATGGATGAAGCAATGAATGAATGGATGGATGATGAGGGGATGGATGAAGGGATTGATGGACGGATGGATGAAGGAATGGATGGATGAAGGGATTAATGGATGGATGGGGAAAGGGGTGGACGAATGGATGGATGGATAAATGAAGGGATTGATGATGGATGGATGGATGGATGGATGGATGGATGGATGGATTGATGGATGGATGGATGGATGAAGGGATGGATGAATGAATGAATGAATGAATGAATGAATGAATGAATGAATGAAAGAATGAATAAATGAATGAATGAATGAATGAATAGATGGATGGTTGAAGGGATGAATGCAGGGATGTATGAAGGGATGGATGGATAGAGAGATGATGGAATGGTACTCACTAATCCTCTGAAGACAGTGAAGATCGCAGATCCCAGGAGAACCAGTGTAAGCAGAAGATCTACAGGTCGACACAGAAGCCCCTTCTTCTGTTGAGCCTCCACCTACAAGAACAACACATTTACATTCATCAATACTCATCAATACTGAGCTTTGAGTTAAAACATTACAGTTCTGTGTGACCTCTGGTCTGTCTCAGAGCTGAGCTTCTTATGTCATCTCACCTTGTCAGCCGGAATGATGGACAGCTCTCTCGGCCTATTGAGAAGCTTTGCTGCCGCCCATATGGATAAAACTAAGAAAGGAGCATTTCTCCAGAGAGCAGACTGGTGGTTCTTTCCATATTTACCTAAAACACAACAACAGAGACCCTGATATACAATGAGTTTCATGAGACCGAAACAAATCAACTGGCTAAAGGTTCTTACCAACTAATATGCCCGCGATTAAGATGATCTGATTGGCTACTGTGGATCCCGCCCACACGAGAGCCAGACTGCGAAAAGACTTTCTGTGAAAAATACAAATCATCTTTTAAAAATAATATTGGGCGGTTTCCTGGACCAGGATTTTTTTAAACCAGGACTAGGATGTAGGATTAAATTAGGATATTTTAGTATTTTTTTACCCCGTGCTCATCAGATGGATCATGAGGAGAAGCAGACCACAGTGAACAACTCCATCCCAGTATCCCATCATGATGCAGTGGGCAGAACTCAGGTATGGTTCAGCCTTCAGGAAATATTACAGTGCACGATGAGTGTTTATAAATTCATTTTTTGTAAAAATTGTGTGTGTGTGTGTGTGTGTGCTGACCTTGCTCACGTAAAAGTCCATAAATCCTTTGATATATCCATCCTGCTGCAAAGCGTTGGTGATACCAACCACAGAGGTGAAGGAAAACACAGCAAACACTAAAGATGATGTAAACACAGACAATACAAACACAATTACTTCACTTTTCTTTCTGTTTGTCTGTGTTGTGACTGCTCACTGTCTGTCTCTCTGCTTTTACTTGACAGCTATTGATTTGTCTCAAACCTAGCGGAGTTTAACACATACAGTATGTCTCCATTTACTGTCCATGTAATCTCATTGCCCTCTGGGAGAATGGATTGAGATTTCAAAGAGATCTCAGTTGTGGCTTGTTTTCTTTGCATTGAGGTTAAGTGTGGGTAATGTTGTCACTGTGATCTTACCGTAGAAGAGAGGGTCAGCAGTGGGTATTCTCTTGACATTGAGCTTTGCCAGGAGCAATACTGTTGTAAGAACCGTAATTCCAATCGCCAATAAAATCTGTGAACTGAATAACAGGAGAATGTAGTTTGAGTCAGTACATCTCAACCAAATCTCATTTGATTATTATGTGAAAGATAGTTGTCATGGAAAGTTGATTTTAACCTGCTTCTTTTCTCTTACATGACAACAAAGTGTTTTATTATTTTTTTCATTACATATGCAGTTTGCAATTTTTACACATTAAAATGTGTAAAATGTTTACATTGTCAGTACATTTATTATAATACATCTAAGTTTTTTTATATCGATTGTCTAGAGAGAAAACGAAAGCCTGAACATAATGATTCTTCAATGAAACCATCGTGAAGCATAAAACTGCTACAGTGATCTATTTGTGAAAAAGATCTTGCATGTTCTTGACAAGTTTACTTTGAGACTGACCCATTAAATGGCCGTGGTTTAGTGGTGTCCTTTAAAGGATCCGTTTATTGAAAGTAGAGTTTGGTTTCCCTCTTTTGAAGTAGCGGTATTACCACATAGTGGCATGGCACAATACGCGCAGAAGCCATCGGCACATTCCATTGTCTTATGGCATGTCTGGTGGCACGTCCGGTCTGTCAGTGGCGAGTGCCACTCCGTCATGTCTCGCGATGGCATCTGCCACTCAGTTTAGCGCCATGTCCGGTTTTCAGTGGTATGTTAGGGTTAAGGTCTTTAAACATACAGTCCGAAATTTTCTTATGCGTTTCTTCGTATTTGGCGATCATTTGTACGGTGTCTCTGAATTGTTGAAACGTCTCTTAAATGCCTGCTACGAATGCGAAAAACTCAGAACCCAGTCAATTTTTTTAAAGGACGAAAATATCGAAGGTAGTGTGTCAATGCGATTGACACAACGTGAGGTCGTATTTATTTTTTAACGTGCGGAGAATTCGGACGCAAATGTCGAACTCAATGGGTTAGGTTAGGGTAAGTGGTAATGTACCAAGCGACCGTCCCGATGTCTCATTCATCAATTATTCATTTTATTGCACTTTACGTAACCTAGTCGATCACTTATTACACCAAGAAACAACAAAAAAAATAAAACAATGGTCACATTAATGTCACAATTATGCTGCAGTCACTTGTGGAGGTGCCTCAACATGTGCCGTTTTCGCGATTATCCATAGTCCACCACAACCACTATAAACCGGACGTCACTAAATTAGAGGCACATGCCAGAGCCCTTGAATAGGCATATGGCACCGGACGTGACACTAAATTTAACGGCATATGCCAATGGCTTCTGTGTGAGATGCTGTTCAACCTTAAAACACCCTCCCCTCTTTTGGTTAAATAGTTACCTAAAACACTTCTAAAGTCTTCAGACAGTGTAAATCTTATGAATTCAAGTATTACTCAAGGTCTAATATGCAATAAATTGTGTAAATTTACTTACTCTTGTAAAAAGGAGACCCGGTTAATTGTGTAGAGAATAAATGGAGCAGTCAGAGACACGATTAAAACTCTAATCTGTGCTGAAAGATCCATCAGAGGAACCGATAATAACTCCACACAATGTTAAAGTGAATCAATTCAAATACTCCAAAATGTAGTGAGAAAACTATTAGTAATCTAGAGACTTCTTAAAAATGAAACTATGCATTCTGAGCCACGCAGCTGTGTGTGTGTCCTGTATGTACTCAGATGGTGATCAGATCAACTTCAAACCAGGTCAAATCTCAAAGTTCACGGACTCTGAACGATTTACACACCCATGACTGAAGAGAGAGAATCACTCAACGCTGCAGTGTCAGCACAAATCCACGTGGAGACGCTATCAACGGGTAAAAAAGAACAGACATACAAATGAATGAACAAATTAATTTTTATGTAAACTGTTTTTTATTATCTATTAACTACAGTTTTATTATAATTTGCATTGCCTATTGCAATATCTAGAAAACACCTCCCAGTTGTCTTAATGTTTTTCATTATGCTTTTAGGCTTTTGCATTAGCATTACTTGTAGGTTATTGAGTTAAATTCTATACATAAGGTTGATATTGTTATATTGTAAAATTAAAATATAGTTTCACACTAATACTAAATAAGTTTTGGATGGAAATTGAATTTGGGACAGAATTGCTGGGTCCGCGATGACGTCAGCGGAAGATTTCTCGCTCTTCAGGATCAAGATGGCGGCGTCGACCAGGAAGTAGGTAAACAAGCGAACAGGGGTCGAAAAAAATGGATTAACCCCCCAAATACACCGCCGCCGATAAAGAAAAATTCTGATTCAGTGATCTTGTGTTGTCGTGGAGGGCTATCAAAGGCACGGGGGTTAAATCATCGAGCGGTGAGTGAGTTTTCTGTCAGGTTAGCATGTTAGCACTCTTGAAACAAAAGCGGTTCATAGAGTCAGTCAGAAAAAGGTACATACAACCGATACATTTATGAATGTATCCATTAAGTTCAACCACAATTATCTGTATGAACTAGCACTCGTGTTCAGGTGATGTGTTTGAGGGAGTCAGTCCTCTGTATGTGATGGGTTTCAGTTTGACAAATGCACCGTCAGATTAATTCATCATCGTTTTAACGTTATATTTTTACCAGTGTCTCAATTTGGTGTCTTTGATCTTTTGTGTTTAAATGTGTAAGGGGGTTGTGTTGAAGAAATAATAAAAACACTTGCAGATGTATTATTTGTGCAATCCTTTCTAACACACGGACTGGGCCCGACTCAGATACTTTGTATATTAGCCATTTAATGTTACTCTGATAATTTACATAACCTACAGCTATTCTGAGTGATCTGTCTGGCTGTTAATCTACCAATATATTGGTCAGTGTAAATCTGTATGTGTGTCTAGCTTTCTATATTTCTGTCTTTCTGTAATTCTAGACACAAGCATGTTAAAATTCGTGAAAATATCAGTAGAGGAAATACACACAGTTTTGCTGTGAAATATTTTAATTGATTTTAGTCCTGGGGTGTATTAAAGGAATAGTTCAACCAAAGGGATAGTTCACCCTGTCGTCATCATCATCATCATCGTCATCATCATTTACTCACCCTCACATTGTTCCAAACTTTTATAAATGTATTTGTTCTGCTTAACATAAAGGAAGATATTTGGAAGAATGTCAATTGCCAAACAGATCTTATTTCCCATTGACTCCTAAAGTATTTATTTACCCCACTATAGCAGTAAATGGGGGATGAGATCTGTTTGGTTCGTGTTCAGAACCAAAAAAATTATACAGGTTTTTAACAACCTGGGAGTGAGTAAACGATGATAGAATTTTGATATTTGGATGAAATATCCCGGCATGATGGCATTTGTGAGTCCGTTCTGTGCCTTATTGGTAACATTTGTATGTTTTTTGTACATTAGTAAATATAATCAAAATATATAAAAAGAAGTCAATGTCACCCCATGTCATTGTCAGCGTATGTTTTAGAGATTGACTTAATACATGAACTGTTGTTGTTTTTTAATTCATGGCCACATAAATTACCTGAAATCATTGGTCAGTAAGTGTAGAAACTTTAATTGATTGTCTGTTGTTTTCTTTTCTCTGTTTCTTTCAGTTGTATAGTGGCTGTCTTTCTATTATTGCTGATTTATCTCATCACATATTTCTCTTTATTTCAGAGATGGCTGGTGAATGACGGGTTTTGGCAGCATGTTTCTGATCGGAGCCTGATGCCCTCTCTCGCTACATCTGTTGTCATGGACACGGAGGACTTTCTGCACCCTGAGGTCCCTCAGCTGGGGAGCCCAAAGTTTAGCGCACCGAGTCCTCCCCTTGTGAGCTCCATGGAGGTGCTCTACTTTCAATAATTTGTCTTGTTCTGACATACAATGTTTACTGTAGGTTTTACAGTTATCTTCAGTTTTGAGATCTGAAGATAGGAGACATTTATAGGACATTTCCCACCAAAATATTTTTATAATAATGTGATTCCCTGCAATAGATTTCTGTTGGAAGATTTTTCTGATAAGGCGTTCTCATTAATCTATCAGAGAAAGGTTTGTAACATTGTTTTGATCTCCATAATGTAAAGGCACCTCAACCTGTACTACATGAAAACCATGGTTAGACCAAAACCAAACGTATACACAATACAATGACTGGAAACGGGTCTAAAAAACGTTTGCCAATGTTTGTTATCAGACCTCCGACTCAGGCATATCAAACTCAATGTATGTGTTATGGAGTTAAAAAGAATCTCAAGAATGTGTGCTACTCTGCCATCTAATTTTCAAGTCTGTTGATGTCTTAATCTTGATTAAATCTACAGTTTTGACCTGTTGTTTTCATAATTATTATTCTAGTGATTCTTGAACCTTCTCCAAAATGGGAGGCACCTTGGAGTCCTTTGGTATCCAATGGTAATCGTCTGTCTAGAAGGGGTTGCCTTACCTGGTTTTTGGTTTTGTGTATGTGGTCTGCATAATCCGCACACTTTCTGTTGGGTCTCACAGGTTGTGTTTAATTCACCAGCATCAGCACTACCAGTAAATATTTGGGTGGTTGGTTATCTCTGTTGAACAGTGTTTCCAGTGGCCTACTTCCTGTGTCACATTCTGTTTGTTTCCTGTTTCTCCAGAGCCAGCTCTGTCCGTCAAACTCATGGGCGTTCTCGCAGCAAACTCAGTACAGCCAGCACTATCCTATGCAATCTGGAAGGTGAGTAACACGCTTTATCACAGCTTAAAACAGAAGTGACGGTGGACCTGCTCATACCTTTGATTTGGTCAACTAAGACGTTCCAGTTTACACCTGGTAAATACATGCATCTCAGGTGCATTTCTCGCAATCGCTTTTTCTGGAATGTACCTGAAAGGATTCATGTGTTTTGCGATGCATCGATAAAACGTTTTACACGTCTGATGGCATTACCTTTAGTGAATCTTTATTTAAGGTGTAAAAAGATTTAGGGCTCCGCAATTAATTGTATTTTATACTTCCTACAGTAACTGAGTATAATCGTTGTGATAAGAACGTTTTAAAAGCATGCACAAAACTCCAGATAAGACATGGCTCCAGACAATTTTTTTACTAGGAGTACTTTAGCCCCTGAATGAAATTTTTAGGAGCGCAAGCAGAAAATTTAGAGGCACACCTTCAATCAGCATATGATAGCTGTATTACTGACAAATACTTTGATAATAAATAGACTTAACTCACAGAAATTTCAATGTGCATTTTTATTTTCATTTCAAAGGGGATGTGACATGTTCAATACCAGTGTCATACAGAATCTGCAGAGTTTTTGTTAATTCTGTGCTAAAATTGAGGAAAAATCTGCAGAATCCTGTGGAACAGTTTTAAATGCATTTACATTTGTACAAGGATGTAAATACGTGTAAATATGTTAAAATAGTTTGTACTGCATGTCTAACTGCAGGTGAGTATGGTTTGGTTCTGCTCATCATTTAAAAAGAGGCAGAACTGTCAGAGAAGCTTTAAGTGAGACTGTTTAAACTCAGAATACACCAGACCGAATTAGTACTGAATTCATTTGAACAAACAGAAAATGTGCATGTCATTTTGTGTGAAAAAGTATATATTTTAATGTTAATAGTATTGAAGCAAAACGAAAGGACTCGTCTTAAACAGTCTCACTACTTTGCTTTGTAACAATGAAAATTGTAAAAAGCGCTATATAAATAGAGTTGAGTTGAGTTGAGTTGAGTTAATATGTTCTTATGATGATTTTACTGTGTATTAAGTACACTTCTCATCATGTTCAAAACCCATTATAACGTATTCATTGGCTGTAAAGTATAGGCCTAATAAACATGCTGAAGTGAAATTAAAAACCAAAGTTCTGACCTGACAAAATAATTGTGTTTATTAATCGTGATTCAACTTTTGAGCAAAATAATCATGATGATCATTATACCCATGATTGTGCAGCCCTAAAAAGATTCATAGTGGGTCAAGTACTATACTTCGAGCCTTAAACAAAATCTGGTCAGTCAGTGTATGATCTCTCTCTTTATTTTTCATCAGGTCGTTCCAGTCAAACCCATCCTCTGGGAATCTGGACCTGTCTGACATAGACTTTCAGGACCTTGTGCGGAACGGAGATTTTCCCCAGGTAAAATAATATCCATCTGCAGATTAATCTATGTGTGAGTCTATCATTATTTATGGCTTTTAAATGGATTGTAATCTTGGGATGATTTTTAGATTAGATTCAACTTTATTGTCATTACACATATACAAGTACAGTGTAACGAAATGTAGTTTAGGTCTAACCAGAAGTGCAATTAGCAAGTGCAGGATATACAGTGTGAATAAATACAGAATACAATATTAGGGAAATACTTTACAATGGGCATGTACTCTGAAAATATGACAGTCGGTATGTACTATGGACAATATATACAGAAGGATATATACTATGAACATTAATGTACAGTTGGTTATGAACAGATAACAATTTAGACTATACAATAGTACAAGTGACTTAAGTGTGCATTAATTACAGACATTAGCTATTAAAGTTACAGTGCAGTAGATGAGTTAATAAAGTTATTAAGGTTACAGTGCAGTAGATGAGTTAATGCGGTTATTAAAGGTACGGTGCAGTACATGAGTTAATGCAGTTATTGAAGTTATGGTGCAATAGATAAGTAGATGCCGTTAATAGAGTTACAGTGCAGTAGATGAGTTAGTGCAGTTATTGAAGTTACAGTGCAGTAGATGAGTAGATGCAGTTAATAGAGTTACTAAGTTACTAATACAGTTATTGAAGTTACAGTGCAGTAGATGAGTAGATGCAGTTAATAGAGTTACTGAGTTACTAATACAGTTATTGAAGTTATGGTGCAGTAGATAAGTAGATGCAGTTAATAGAGTTACTGAGTTACTAATACAGTAATTTAAGTTATGGTGCAATAGATGAGTAGATGCAGTTAATAGAGTTACAGTGCAGTAGATGAGTTAGTGCAGTTATTGAAGTTACAGTGCAGTAAATGAGGTAATGCAGTTATGAGAGTAGTCCATTAGTGCAAATGAGCATTCAGTATAAAATTCCTTGTGTGCAAGTGAGCAGTATAGGGTGCAAATGATGCTGTGTGTGTGTAAACAGTCCGGTAGAGCAGATACATGAAGTACTGGTGTGTACAGTTCAGTCATGCATGGCAGCCCTGCAGTGCAATGTAAACAATGTAATAGCAGCATTAAAGTTAAAGTTATGAGGGTAGTGAAATCAGTGGGGGGCAGAGTTCAATAATGAAACAGCTCTGGGAAAAAAGCTGTTTCCTAGTCTGCTGGTTCTTGTCCGGAGGGACCTGAAGCGCCTACCGGAAGGCAGGAGAGTAAACAGTCTGTGAGAGGGGTGAGAGGAGTCCTTGAGAATGCTGCGAGCTCGACGCAGACAGCGTTTCTTCTGGATGTCCTCAATGGAAGAGAGTGTAGTCCCTGGGATGCGCTGGGCTGTTTTCACCACCCGCTGCAGTGCCTTGCGCTCAGCAACAGAACAGTTCCCGTACCAGACTGTGACACAGTTGGTCAGGATGCTCTCTATCGTGCAGCGATAGAAGTTCACCAGGATAGTTGAAGACAGTTGGTTCTTCCTCAGTGTCCTCAGAAAGAAGAGACGCTGGTGAGCCTTCTTGACCAGGCATGAGGTGTTGTTGGTCCAGGACAGGTCCTCCGAAATATGGGTCCCCAGGAACTTAAAACTGGAAACACGTTCAACAGCCGTCCCATCAATGTGGATTGGGTCGTGTGTGCCTCCTTTCGCCTTCCTGAAGTCCACGATGATCTCCTTTGTCTTGGAGGTGTTAAGGATCAGGTTGTTGTTTGAGCACCATGTGGCCAGGTGCCGTACCTCCTCCCTGTAAGCAGTCTCATCGTTGTTGCTGATGAGACCAATCACTGTTGTATCGTCTGCGAACTTGATGGAGTTAGATCCATTCCCAGGCCTGCAGTCGAGTGTGAAAAGGGAGTAGAGAAAGGGGCTCAGTACGCAGCCCTGTGGTACACCAGTGTTGAGGGTGATTGTGGTGGAGCAGATGTTGCCTAACCTAACAAGCTGATGCAGGCCAGGGTCGACCTGTCTGTCTCACTGCACAGCTCCAGCGTGTTGCAGTTATGTAGCTGTACTCCACCACTATGTATTAGCTCATTGTGTAATTTATGAATAGCATTGCCTGTAAGAAACTACATCAATGCTAATCTCACAGCTGCTGTTGACCGGGAAGTGGTGATAAATCTGTAGGTGCTTTACCCTGTCATTACGTTGACTGAGTGCTTGAGGAAAAGACAGTTTTGAGTGACTGAAATTAAAGAATATATTTGTTTTGATGAACCCACAGTGTTGTTTGCCATACGCAATGTGTTTGTTAGACTGAGGTCTGCTGATAAGCCTCATGACTATGTTTTATGATCGTAGACTGTATCTCGGGTACTGATGAAAACATTTGAATGTCACTGTCTGAGAGTGTTCATTATTATGTAAATACTCTTGGAGTGAGTCAGTGCCTCCAGGATTCTGGCTGTACATCAGAATAATTATAAAAGATGTATTTTAATAATTTTAAAATCAATACAGGATCCCAGAGAATTATATATGGTTTGATAATCTGAAGTTTTGCAGGGTCTTTCTAAGCCAAAGGACTATTTTGCCGTTTTATTCTATGTGGGTGTTTGTACTAAATTGAGAATGGTCTTTGGCTTTACCTTCACAAAGAATATTTACATATATATTATAACATACTTACAATGTAATGCTAATTTGAAATAGATCTATGTATGCCCCCAATTTACTTACTTATTTAAATTCTTTATTTATAACACTTACAAAATAAATGGGTTGTTAGTAGTGTACATAAAACATGGCAAATAGGTTTGGCTGGGTGTGAATAAAAAAATCAGTTTTACTGTATTTTAATACTGCATTTTGATTTCCGTTCAGCTACTTCTTTTATAAAAAGCCACAGCTTCTTTTAGCCTGTGAGGTAAAATAAGGCTCTGCTGCTTGTCATTGTGGACACAATCGATGAGAAGCATCATTTCTTGAAAGAAGACCACCATACACACACACACACACACAGTTTCATTCAACGTGAGACTATGATGAGTTACAGTCTTGTAAACAAATAACATTTACTTGAATTTTTAACTCAGTGTTGGTTTCTGCATTAAGTTTTTGGTGTGAGTTGGATAAAAGTGTTGTTGGCACTCTTAGATGCCCAAACTAGTACGGCTCTCAGGTCAGAAATCGACCTCGGGTCGCCATGAGCACACTGGCACCATATGATCACAGTCTTGGCCTTATGGTTAGAGAGTCGGACGTTTAACCCAAAGGTCACGCAGGTTCGATTTCCAGTTATGTATTTACAAGTGCAAGTGTGTGTTCACTATTCACCATAGTTGAGATAAATGCAAAGGACTCATTTCAAGTTACCATATTGACAAATACTCACTTTTGAGACACCTTGATCTTATTTGTCATGTTAAAAAGCTTTGTCATTTTAAGCTTGTTTCTTTGAAGTATTTTTATATCTCTGACTGTTGTCTATTTCTCAGAATCAGAAATGCTTCACGCACTTCAAGGAATAAAAAACAAGACAACATCTCATGACAAACAGTAAATGTAGTCACTTCTGTTGTAACAGTCCAAAGCTGCTGTTTTTAAGTGTATTCATTTGTTGACCGGGTTTCAGTTTTCAGTAAAGCTTCACTTCAGCAAACTTCACTTGCTGAGCGTCTGGTATATTTAAAAAATAAGGTTCTAGAGGCAAAAAATATTCATGTTTAAACTAAAGGGTGTTTTAGTCATGATGTGCCCTGGAATTCAGCGAAATAAGATATAACGTCGCCTCTCAAAGCTTGCTGAAGTAATCCAGTTTCTATGCTCTATTTGTCTCGAATTATATTATGTATGTGGTTCATTGACATGAGATTTAGTTTGATTAAGTGATGAACTTGTATACGTTATTTCGCCGTGGATGTGTTTCTTTACCCGGATGTTTACTCTTATGAATCGGGATGATTTTATGCCTAGACAGGGATCAGATATGCTCCTTAAGCTTCCAGGAATGGAAACCTTTTCTTGACCGATGTTTTTGGACATTAGCCACTTCTCAAGTAATTTGACGAGTCTACAGCTGCCTTGAAAACATTTGGCAGATCACATATCAGATTCTGTTCATGAAGTGGATTGTTTCTGCAGACCCTGGCATTTTCTTTAACCTGTCGTGTCTTTTTTTCCAGGATCTGTCATGTATAGATGAGCTGTCCAACACGTCACTGTTCTCTTCACCCTCTGACTCTCTTTCGGAGTATACCGAGCCTTCAGGGTTTGGCACCGACAGCCTGGCACAGTTACCCAGCGAGGGCACAGCAGCACAGGGCTACTGGGATACACCTGGACACAGTCAGAGACAACAGGTATTTACACACCTTACCTGTAACAGCTGAAACACTCCTCATCGGAGCAGATGTTGTTAATAAGATGAGTGTTTGCGCATGGTCCCCAAGCAGCGTTTAAAAGAGAGAACTGTATTGAAGGGGTCTCCATCCTTTTTTATTCGGGAGCTACTTTTCTCAAAATAAATGTGTCTGAGAGCTACCCAAATGTTATACAAAACTGTATGTTCATGTTAAAATGTGCTGTAAATGTCAATCTCACCATGTTTTATGACGAAAACCAACAAAGTAGGAGCACTATGCACTAAAAGGATAAGCCTTTAAATCATATATAAAAGAAAGAGTTTGAATGATAATTAATATTTTATCTGCTCCATAACAGTACTACATAAGCTAATAAATCTCAACTCTTCGGAGACATTTTAAATCCACTGTTTGACAGCAGGTAGCGCATATGCCTTTCGTCTAACTTTGCCTAACTTTGTTTAACGCTGAGCAGTAGTTACCGCAGGTTTTTCATTATCAAATATAGGTTTAATCAGGCATTGACATTAAGCATTGTCATGTGGTTGTCCTTCAAATTTGTCATCCACTTGTCGGAGTAATTATTATTAGTGTTAAGGCTGTAAGTTTACCTTTTTTGCGCATAGCACTGGTACTAGAGAGGTTTAAAGTTTGGTAGCACAGGCCAAACATTAGTACCATGCATATAAATCATCTGTTGTCATCATTAAAATTGATGAATAGGCATGTAACTTACAAAAGACATTAATGTTACATACATGTGGATAAATTATGGCCATATCATTTTTAGATTACCTAAATTTGTTTTATTATTTCCAAGTTCAGTTTTTTTTCTTTTTTACTAAACAACCGTGGTATATTTGTCCACATAAATTACTGTAGTATACTATATTAGTTACTATAGTCAACTGAAGTAAAATTCTTAGATATACTATAGGGATTTTGAACTTTAACTTTATTAAGTATACAAGGGCACAACAATTTTTCATAGCAAATACTAAAGTACACTACAGTATTTTTTTTAATGTTTAAATTCAATGGGACTTTTATTTTGACGAGTCTTCGGGAAGATGCTTGAGTTTTAGTGTGTTTGCCAATATCTTCACTCGAATGAATGTGTTCATATGCTCATAAAGTGCAGACGCAGATAACTCCTCGACCATGACTCGTTAAACTGTGCACATAATTCACTCAGAACAGCCAGATGACATTTAAATAAAGGATTCCGCGCCCGCATCTAGTTACATGGACATACTATTGCACATATTCTTATTTTTCTACATATATGTTGCACTGTTGTTATTTAAATTTTTTAAGTTACTTGTCTGGTCTGGCAAGTAAAATTCTCTCTCACTTGCCCATACAAAACATACACTTGTCCCGAGCGTTGTCAAAGCGTTAAAGTCGAGCCCTGGTTTAATGATAATGAATTTCCTGTCAAAACAAATCATTATTTGAATTGGAGGGAGTGGAACTCCTGTCTAAATCAGCTCACTCTGATTCAGCTACCTACAATCAGGCCCCGAGCTACTGGTAGCTCGCCAACAACGTGTTGGAGACCCCTGCTCTATTGTTTGTTAAACTGTGAAGTATATATTTGTTGCTGATAGTGTATGTTGCTGAATTGAGAGAGGGAGTTTAAGTCTTCATGGCAGTCCTAGCAAAATGTAGGTGAGGACTGTGTATAGTGACGTTGATACGCGGCGGCACTCGTTCACATCTCTTTTGCGTGATTCAGAGTCGACTCCCTGTTTTTTACAAGCCAATGACTTTGTTATTTATTCACCGTCGCATTTACAACTTGGCAAACTGCTTACTTTCAAACACGGCAACATAACACACTGGATGAAATGTAATTTTTATTATCTAATGCTACTAACTCTTTAACACTCCAGTTATTATTTACATTCCAATCTCAATGTCCAAATATTCTATTAAAAGTTCTTTGTTCTTTAAAGAGTGTACTTGGAATATTGTATAATCGTCAGTGCCATAAAATATTTATAAAATGACAATAATATCGACCATCGCACTTATTTCTGATGCAACTAATAGCCAAACAAAAAGTTGCTATACCGACAGACTTTGTATCATTTTTGTTCTTTTGTGTGTGTGTTATGTTCATCAGAGTATTTTTCCCACTAAGCTGGAAGACATTAATGCGATTCTGTGTGCCTCAGTCCCCGGATTAAGGGTACATCAGCTTGTCTCTCTTGCTCATAATATTTTACTCTCGGTTTCATCACGTTGCATCATTTTTCATATTCTGCTCACCCTCTAAACAGGCAGCTCCTCCTCCACAGGAGGAAGAGGAGGAGGCCGATGATGAAGAGACGGAAGAGTTAGGGCACGCCGACACGTACGCTGAATACAAGCCATCCAAATGTAAATCAACATTTCCTTTCATTGATCAAATGTAATGGTGTGGGCGGCGTTACCAAAACATTGACATGATATATGAAATGTAACATATGCTTCATATGTAAAACTGCATTAGTGTTTCATAATGGTAGAAGCATTGTCTGTAACAACTTGAAAAATAAACTTTACTCATGTGTCCAGCTACTATCGGTATCTCTCATCCTGACATCGTTGTGGAGACGAACACGCTGTCCAGTGTCCCTCCTCCTGACATTACATACCCACTTTCCATTCCTGAGAGCACCATAACCTCGGGCCTGCTGTCAGCACTGCAGCTGGAGGCCATAATTTACGCCTGTCAGGTAGACCGGCTCTTACTTCTCTCTGCTCATCTCTTTGTGCGCTTCAAATCAGGCTCGTCCCTTTCCCTGCTCCGTGTAAATGTATGAAGTGTGGTTGTGTTCTTCAGCAACACGAGGTGATTCTTCAGAACGGTCAGCGGGCAGGGTTTCTGATCGGAGATGGTGCCGGTGTCGGGAAGGGCCGCACTGTGGCCGGAATCATACTGGAGAATTTCTTAAAGGGACGGAAAAAAGCATTATGGTAAACTTTCACTTTCAGTCACAGCCATCTGGAAAGCTGTCCATGAAGTTTTGTTCTGTAACGTTAACCGACTTCTGCTGCTTTGTTTCAGGTTTAGTGTCTCGAATGATTTGAAGTACGATGCTGAGAGAGATCTCAAAGACATCAACGCTCCTAACATCCCTGTTTTTGCTTTGAATAAGGTTTGTAATGTGATTCACGGCAAAGATAAAAAAAAACAGAAAAGTTCATTAGGATTTATTTTCAGATATATGGTTCAGTCTTAATTTTGGTCGTATATGTTTTTCTTCATGCAGATTAAATATGGTGATACTGCTACCTCAGAGGGCGTTCTCTTTGCCACATACTCTGCGCTGATCGGAGAGAGCCAGGCCGGCGGGCAGCACCGAACCAGACTCAAACAAATCCAGGAATGGTGTAAACCCAACTTTGATGGAGTCGTATCCTTTACTGTAATTTTTGTGGTGGTTGAAAAATCAATAAGATCCATCTCAGGGCACACTTTTGTGTCTTTTTAATGAAAATAGCTTGAACCTTGACCTTTAACCTTGTCAGATTGTGTTTGACGAATGCCACAAAGCTAAAAATGCGACCGCCACCAAGATGGGTAAAGCAGTACTTGACCTCCAGACTAAACTGCCCCTGGCAAGGGTGGTGTATGCTAGTGCCACAGGTAGTTTTACCTTATGAACTTTTATTTTTGGTTTATGCAGGCCTACATTTTTACCCTCAAGCACTTTGCATTTTGTCTGAAGTTCACATCATACTTGATTTATATTTGCAAAAGGAAACGATGCTAAAAGTCCTTTCACACATGACGCGATTCGCATTCTATCTACAATAAATTCCTCTTGATTTCTTTTGTTCTTTTCATTCTGCAGGTGCTTCTGAGCCAAAGAACATGATCTACATGAGCCGGCTGGGCATCTGGGGGCTAGGAACCCCATTCAAGGCGTTTGATGACTTTCTTCACGCTATAGAGAAGAGGTCAGAGGTCACGCTCAGTAGCACATATATCAGGTCTTTTGTAAAACAAAACGATTTAAAAGAACACAATGTTCATCTTTTTTTAGTGGACTAAAATCACACATTCTATTAATGCCTCACAGAATAAAAATATTGGTCTTTTAACGTCATCTTTCAATTTTCATTTTCTCATGTGTCGTGTTTCAGGGGTGTTGGTGCCATGGAGATTGTAGCCATGGATATGAAAGTGAGCGGCATGTATATTGCCCGACAGCTGAGTTTTTCTGGTGTGTCGTTCCGTATAGAGGAAATAACACTGGACGAGGAGTTCAAACTGGTTTACAACAGAGCAGCTAGACTGGTGAGACACACACACCAGCTTACTCTCTTGATGTGGAAGTATTAATGTTTATAACATCTCTCCAACGCATTAAACCAATTAAACGGGTAAAACATTTAGATCAAAGAAACCCATACTAGTAATGCTTATAAAACCCATCCAGTGCATTGGGCTGTAATGGTGAGAGATGTAGATGATGGATTTGTAGCCGGTTTGTTAAGGTTATTCTCTCTGTGTAGTGGGCTGAGGCTCTGGAGTCGTTCACCAGGGCTGCGGACATTTTGGGTTTGGCGTCCCGGAAGTCTCTTTGGGGTCAGTTCTGGTCTGCACATCAGAGGTTCTTTAAATACCTCTGCATCGCTGCTAAAGTCCGTCGTCTGGTGGAGCTCGCTCAGGTCGAGATGCAGCACGGAAAGGTCAGTCAGTTCTTCTCCTTACCCCTGGGAAATATTTTCATACACAATTTAAGTTTTCTTCCTATATCACAGTCTCTTGAATCAAACTGCTCAGGTCAAAATTATTAAAATGAACAAGAGCATAAAATATTCAGATGGATGAACTAACCATAGCCCCTGTCCCGCTTGGTTTTCAACAGTGTGTCGTGATCGGCCTGCAGTCAACCGGAGAGGCTCGTACTCGAGAGGTCCTGGACGAGAACGATGGACATTTAGACAGATTCGTCTCTGCTGCTGAGTAAGTATTGATCCAATAATGTTTCTTCTTTGCTGTGTTCACGCATCCCATCATATTCAGGACCTAAATCTTCTAAACTTATTAACAGTATATATCAAGTAACCAATTTGTCCCTCCTCACGCACAGAATCACAGAGAACAGACTACCTGCATTCTGAGTAAATTTAATTCAATATTATATGAACTGTTGCCTTTAACAGCAAGTAGAAATGAATGATGTTGTTTTATTATTTTGGTGAAACATGAGCAGATTTTCAGTCGCTGTGGGCAGTAATAAAAGAACATCCAGATTGGCTATTTTATCATTGTAAGTGAACTGGTTTGACATTTTTTTATTCCCTATAGGGGCGTTTTCCACTCATTAGTCCAAAAACACTTTCCAACCGAAAAAAGAGAGAAAAGAACCACCGGCAAGAGGAAGCGTGAGTTGTTTATTTTATCATGCACTACTTTGGTTTGTTTTTCATCAACCAGTCATCTCAGTTAGGGCAGTATGTTAACTTTTTTTCACAGAGCACCGGTGCTGTAGAGGTTTAAAGTTTTGTAGCACAGGCAAAGCAGTTGTAGTACAAGTATAAGTCTGTTGTCATTTAAAAAAAAAAAAACAAGTGCAGGTCATTACATAAATGGACAGATAACTTAAAAAGGACATTAATGTTATACGTAAGGTAGGGCTGGACGTATACCGGTATGTACGTGACTACAGGTATTATTTTGCGCCATGATATGAATTTTGCTATATCATGCATACCGTTATATATTCATGAACTCTAATTTTGCATTTATAACGTTTTGTTCAATTTGTCACACTGCTAATGAAGATGTTTCGAGGCTGAAAGTTTAATATTTTGTCCTCTATGTCCAACTCCTCGCTACACAGGCATTAGAAATCAAACAGAGAGCGCCGTAACAGTCCAAGTTAGCCTATAGCACAACCCGCCGAACGTTACTCAAACACGCCACAGCAACAATCAAGTGTGCACAAGAAACTGCAGCTTGCGTTTGCAAATTCATGAGATTGAACGTGAGATTTGAATGAAAAAGATGAGCGAATGCACAGAAAATGAGATTGTTGAACACCACGAGGAGGAATTAGTTAAAATAAAAGGGGGGCTCCTCTGTCGTATGGAACTGGTTTGGGTTCAAAATCTCCGACATCGACCAACAAACCATACTCTGCAAGTTGTGTCGCCTTGTTGTTGCAGCCAAAGGTGGAAACACCAGCAATCTCTTTCACCACTTAAGAAGCATGCATGTTCGCGAATATGAGATATGCACCCAAATGCGTACAACAGATCGTCCAACACATGAGACTCGTTTACAAGCACCTACTCTGCCCAAATTAATCTCACACCAAATAACAGACCAACATATGAAGTAAATCCAGCCGGACAACAAAACTGTTCTTATGAGGGTCTTTCAGGATTGTGATATATTGTTCTAATTATGCTTCACATCTTAACTGGAGATGTTTGAAACGAAACTAACGATTGTAGAGAGCGAGTTGCTCATATTACTCTATTAACGCTAATAGAGAAGCTGCGCTATTCGAGTCAAGTTGCCCATCATTTCATGTTTTCAGGTTATTTAAACTGTTTACAGGTGAGAATACTGCGTTGTTAGGTTTATCAGTAGTGTCTTTATGTAAAGACCCCTTCAAGCGGCCTTTAGATTTCAGGCAAATGTATAAAATAAAAAAGTGTCACCTTATGAATTTGTTTTACTGAGATATATTTCATATACAAGTTACTTCAATGCATTTATACTTTTTAGGAAGTTAAACTTTTGTATTGAAAGTAAAAAAATGAAAATTCACTTTAGTTTACTTAGTTTAATTTGTGGTTAAACATTTCTCACCATAGTTATTGTAGGTTAACCATGAAATATGTAATAATTTTGAACCAAAGTCCTACATATTACATACCTAAATACAATTTTTTTTCGTCAGAACCTCTTGTAAATGATGTATTACTTTTAGTCATCATTCAAAATTGTAAAATTATCGCAACAAAAGAATCGTGATCCACAATTTATCCAGAATCGTGGAGCTCTAGTTAAAATACATATTTTGCCTATAATTGAACTAAGGTATACTAAAATGGGTATCAAAATATCGATATCGACTGGACAGTGAAAAATACAGTGATATGAATTTGAGCTCATATCGCCCACCCCTAACGTAAGGGATGTTGTACAGGCAGCCAGCTGTTATTGCAGAAATGAGCCCCGACAGTGCGATCAGAACCCAACTCAAAGCCGAGGAACATCCGGCTGTTTGTACATTATCCCTCTTATTTCACAGCTACGTGCCACATGAGAAAAAAATAGACATGAAATGTGAATTTTCTATATTTTATCAGCAAATTTTTCTGAATTCAGAGCTTCCGCGAGGAAAAGCCGTATACTTTTGCATTTTAGGTAAGAAACGACTATCAAGTGTCACAAACGGGCAATTCTGGTTAAATCATTTATAAATATGATGTTATGTATGTTATCAAAAGATAAATTTATACTTAATTTGTCCAAAAGAACCTGTCAAAATGATTTGCTGGATTCAGGTTACTGTGTTATTAGTTTTGAGGGGTTATCTGGGAATAACAAAACCACAAATGTCACGACTGGCCAATCAGAATTCCAACTGTATTAAAAATGGTTAAATTATGGCCATATCATTTTTTGTTTTTCCCAAATTATTTTTTAAATTTTTTGTTCTGTATTTTCAATCCTTTACTATACAGTAGTAAATATATTATTCCTTAAAAATACTGTAGTATACTGTAGTATTTCCTACAGTTAACTGCAGTAATTGTTTTGTGTACTATAGTATGTTTGAACCTTACTATAGTGAATGTTAAAGTATACTATAGTGTTTACTACAGTTTATGAATTTACTTAGTTAAATATTTAATCATCTGGTTCAAAGTAAGCAAACTTTTATTTTGCAGGGTCCCCACAAAGACGCTTGTGTTTGAGAGTAGCTTCACACGTGCTAAACTATTACATATATTCAAAGACCAATTGTTTCATAGCATATTTCATAGCATATTTATTCAAAGACCAATTTTTTCATAGCATATGCGACAAATATGTCACAGCGTACAGCCCGTCAGTCAGTGTTCTGCCCAGGATCTTGATGACATGGACCTGGTTCTAATAGATTACTAGTGTTTTTAAAACCTGCCCTTTGTTTTCTTAAGGAAAGCCCAAGGGCCGGGCTTCAAAGTTTCCAAAGCACTGTGTGGATGTGGGGGGGGTTATTAAGATCAGCGACGACTCGGACTCTGACTCAGATGAGGTTGACAGCGAATCGAACTCCTCCCCAGAATCACTGCAGGATAATGATGATGTGATTTTTGTCAACCACATCAATGGGCCTGCGGGTAAGTTTACATACATGACATCAGAATGCAGACATCAGAGTTTTTCTTGTTAATACACATGTCACTGTGCTGGAAGAGACGCATTGGTCCAACAGTGTACAACTAAGGGTGCTCCGATTGATCGGTCTCCGATCAAAAAGGCCGATCAAATGACACAAAGCGTGTAGAATGTAGGTGTGCTGCACTGTGCAGACCAAGCGGCGTATGAGGTCTGGACTGTTCAGCTCAGTCACTCCTTTTTGTTGCAGACTGAAGTAAATTGATACATTTACACACTGCAGATAAATTTGGTTTACCAGAGTGATAGCTGCATTCTACTATCCAATTAAAAGAAAAAACAGCAAACCAAGATAAGCTTAGAATAAACCTTAAAAATACAATTCATTTATGTTTTATAAGACTCAAAAATCTCTTTCTCTCTCCAAACAACAAACATAAAAGTGGTTTAAAATAAATGAACATGGCAACACTGCAAAAGAGCACTCTCCGAAAAAAACACAGCGCGTTAACTTTAGTTTAATTGATGGACAAAGCGAATCTCTGAAAAATATTAGAGACTTAACAGGTTATATTCTTACAGCTGCCAGACGCCAGAACGTTGCTATGGTTACTAGTGTATCAATCATCACAAATGCGGACACAAAGATCTATCAGGGCATTCACTCCTGCATTTAAATTCATTCCAGAATGTTTGCAGTTTGTACGTGTTTGTTTTATTCTGTTGCTTATTCATAAATACTAAACAGGAAATAAACAGGAATACTCCGTTCCTTTATGTTCTTTAACATATCATTTATGTTTACTTTCTAAAAAGGGGGAGAGGAATATGTTGTTTGCAAGTTGTCAATTTATGATTCATTTTATCTCTTAATTAATTTGGTAATATACCCTGTTCTTTAAAATTGTTAAGTAAATCATTTTACATTATAAATAGAAGGCCGTATTCAGTGATCGTATCTGCCGATAAAGGTTTTAAACATCGGTAATCTGTGATCGGCCCCAAAAATCCTGATCGGAGCACCCTTACGTACAATGTTAGCAGCAGTGATGTGATGTACAGTCTTCAGAGTTTGAAATATTGTAGCAGTCAGTTCACATACAGCTCATGCTTATTAAATCAAGACTCGTTTCAGTCTAGACGGCTAAACCACACAGGGGTGATTGAGACCTCTTCAGAAACATATCTGCTGAATTGTGTGTGTGTCCTCAGCTAAACTATTAGAAGACAAGCAGAGACTGCTGAGTAAAATAGCAGTGTTGGGGAAAGATCTGCCTCTCAACACACTTGATGAGTTGATTGACAGGTTTGGAGGACCAGAGAGGGTTTCTGAGGTGAGGAATCGCTGAATTTCTACCATGAAATGATTTCCTGTGTTTTGTAGCATAACACCATGTTCTAACCAGGCTCCAATCAACTGCATTAAACACAAAATCGCGTCTGATTGGCTTTCACTGTGAAATTAACCTAGCAGTCGCACTAGACTTTTTGTCAATGTAAATACAGACAGTCTAAGTAAGAGGTTCTTTGCCAAAACAGTTAAATGGTTAATAATCAAAAAATCTTTACTCACTAATTTGCTGTTTTCATGGACAAGCAGAGCATGAAACGTGTGTGTCTGTGTGTGTAGATGACCGGGCGTAAGGGTCGTGTGGTGCGGCGACCTGATGGCAGCGTGCGATACGAGACCAGAGCGGAACAGGGCCTTACCATCGATCACGTTAACATCAGGGAAAAAGAGAGATTCATGACCGGAGAGAAGGTGAACTTAACAAACAACAAAAAACACAATCTGCTCAACAATCACTTCTAAAGACGATCAAAATGTGATTCCGGATGTTTTCTCTCTGTCTCTCAGTTCATAGCCATCATCTCTGAGGCCGCTAGCTCGGGCATCTCGCTGCAGGCAGATAAACGTGTGCAGAATCGCAGGAGACGGGTTCACATGACCCTAGAGCTGCCGTGGAGTGCTGACCGGGCCATTCAGCAGTTCGGTGAGCGCTCGCGAGTTCAGAACGTGTTTTATAAGAGTCTGTGCTGGTTGCTCATGTTGTGTGGTGTGTGTGTGTCAGGTCGAACACATCGATCAAATCAGGTTACTGCTCCCGACTATATCTTCCTGATCTCAGAGCTGGCGGGAGAGAGACGCTTCGCTTCTATCGTTGCCAAGAGACTGGAGAGCCTGGTATTACCTCATGCAGCACACTGCGTTTCAAACGTGAGAAACGCCAACTCGTGTAAAATAGAGTTAACCGCAATCTGCCTTTTGTGTTCTGTAGGGGGCGCTGACGCACGGTGACCGACGAGCCACTGAGTCTAGAGACCTGAGTCAGTACAACTTTGAGAATAAAGTAAGAACATTTTACTCTTAGTAATTGTATTAGAGCGCTTCTAATGGGTTTTATTCACTGAATCTCTTTATTGATGGGAGCGTCTGTCTTTCTGTCTCAGTATGGCACCAAAGCGTTGGATAAGATCACTAAAGCCATCCTGGGACACATCGACAACAAAGTCCCTCCACCCAAAGGGTACCCAGGAGGAAATCTCATGTTCTTCAGAGGTAATGACTCATGTGACAAATGGTTATTGTTAGAAAGAATAAAACAATTTAGGCTCTTTTATTTTTTTTAAATGTTGTTGCTTGGTGTCAGAACTGCACACCACAAATAAAACATCTTTATTTGTGTGTCAGATATGAAGAAAGGCATGATCGATGTTGGGATCTTCTGTAGGGAGCCTCGTCTTGGTCTGAACACAGAAAAAGGTAAAAGTTATATCCCCAACCATTTGTGTGCATTTTTTCTGTCACGTTAATTTATAGGAGTTTTACAGTTCGTAGCTAAATGTTTAATGTTTTATCATAAATATGTTAGGGGGCCGTTACATGACGCGTCTAAAAACATGTGCAAGACACTTTCTCCCTCTTTCCAATTTGAGCACGCTTGACGCGCGTCAACATTTAATTAACAAACCTATATCCAAAAGTAATTTTCCAATGATGCAAACTACAAAATGCTGAAACGAGACAAGACTATGATCAGATCTTCCCTAGTTCATCCTAAACCACATGTCTTTGACTCGTTGATAGGTTCCGGATTAATTATGTTAATTTGATGACATGATGATGTGATTTCTTGTACTTCATGGTTATGGGAAATCCTGTATTACCATTGTAAAAGAAATTAATGTGATTTTTATTTCTGCAGTCACATTTGTGTGTGGTGTGGGTGTTTTTTAACTTAGCCTTGTTTGTTTTAGTTTCATCAATTCAAATGAACTCAATGTTAGAACTTAATGTATGACAGCGATGTATCAGTGTACTGACAGAGTTTGTCTTATTTCACAGACTGCACCATTACCAAGTTTCTGAACCGGATTCTGGGTTTGGAGGTCTATCAGCAGAACTCTCTGTTTCAGTACTTCACTGATAACTTCGACTACTTGATCGAGAAAGACAAAAAAGAGGGCAAATACGACATGGGAATTTTGGGTGAGGAGCCACATGTGCACATTCATGTTTCAAACGTTACACTCATTATTAGACATCTGATATCTTATCATAGGAGTGCGTGTTTGTGACTGAGGTGTTTTGTTTGATCAGATCTGGCTCCTGGTAATGATGAGATTCACGAAGAAACACAGGAGAAGTTTCTGACCCCGGGTAACCCTCAGGAGGGTCAGGTCATCCTTTACAAGGTACTCATGCTTTATGATTACTGTATTGCACAGTTTATAGGATACACAAGACACTTACCCCACGAGATGAGAGACAAGATTGAGTTCACAAGAACAATACAATAATTTTAAACAATTTTTTAAGTAATCTTCGATGATGAATTGTTTTTGTAAAAAAATGTCTATTGTTCAGCTGAAAATCACAAAATGCAAGATGAAGGTACATTTTGAAAATCAGCTTTAGTTCATATCATTTTGTGAATCATCTTGACGAGAAATTAGTCACGTTTTAATCTTGTGAGATCTTGTGGCACGAGATCTTGTAACAACCCTATGTTAAAGCCATCAAAACTAGGAAATGAGCTATCAGAGGCTTGGAATTAGATAGCAAAATACTACCTAAAAATAAATTGATCAAATGGATTTTAGTCTTTGTAGTTCACATTTTGTCCAACCCTGTTTTGTGAGAATCTTTGTGAAGTATTTGTGTGTCTGTGACTGTTGTTCTTAGATCAGTGTGGATCGTGGAATGCCCTGGGATGAAGCCTGCAGTAAAGCTGAGAAACTCACGGGAGATTATGAAGGCTTTTACCTTTCAAATAAGGTAAGTGACACACACTTGTGTGACAGTGCTTTTCTGCTTCGTGTAAAATCTAAGAAACATCGCCCCAGCTGTATGAAAGTTTTTACTCCCTGAATGTGATTTGTTTGGTCAGTTGCGCGGGAGCCAGCCGTGTGTGCTGCTTGCTGAACAGGGTCGCGGGCGGAACCTCATCTTATTTAAACCCAACATCGGTAAACAGGCACATCCTGAGAACCTAGACAACCTCCTGCTGCGATACTACAAGGTGAGACATCGGACAGACACGGTGCGGTGCAAAACACAACAAATATCCCATTAATCAAGCCTTTAAAAAAAGTAATAATTCACTTACTATATAATATGATACAGTACTATAATATTGCTTCTTTAATATATTGTGTTGAGTAATACTCTACACTGTTGTATATATTATGTACTGATTATATAACACAAAATACACAGATGTAACTTAAATTACAGAAGATCAGATCTATCAAGCTGTTGTAAAAGTTGTTACAGATATGCTGTTGTAGTAGTTAAATCTGGTTTTAGTGCAACACTTGTACGGCGACATCTAGTGGCTGATTTTTGAGTAAACATGTTGTGTTTTTCTGTTTTAAAGGTGACGCCAGATGAAGCAAAGGATTACTGGGAGAGTCAGTTTGTCTTTTCCTTCACTAAATGCAGCCATGCCAACTGGTGAGACCATGAGAGTGTGTGTGTGTGTGTGTGCAGGCGTGTGTAAGTGTCCGCGCGTGTGTATACTTACTGAATTTTGAAAGTTATATGTTCCCAGAATTGAAGGAAGTTTTTTGGGGTTTGTAAAATCTTTGTAAACTGTCTTTTGTGCCAGTATGAATCTGCCGTGTATTTCTAGGTGTGTTGAAATACGTTCATCAGTTCACCGAACAAATGTCCTGGTTTGTAAACAATGTAATTCAGCGTGTGTATCTTTACTTTAGGAAGGGTACGTGTAAGCTTATCGAGGAGGGACAGGAGTGTTTGTTAGGGATGCGTCTCAGACAGTATCACATGTTGTGCGGCGCTCTGCTCAGGGTTTGGAAACGCGTCTCTGATATCGTCTCTGACATCACGAACTCTAGCATCCTGCAGATCGTTCGACTCAAAACAAAACAGAACAGCAAACAAGTCGGTAGGTGTCCTTGCTTGCATCTCACTATAAAATCATACCAGTAGTGATCAGGGATCCTAATAATGGATAAAGTATCATAACTGGCAAGGATCGCATAAACAAGGTCTGATGTGAAATGAACACCACGGGAAGTGAATAATAAGTAATGTCTGTTTATATGATCTGGTAATCCCATCACTAACAATCTTGTGTGTGTTTTAGGTATAAAAATCCCAGAGAACTGCGTATCCCGCGTGCGTGCCGAGCTCTCTCGAATGGACGAGGAAGTAAAGAAGGCACGCAGAGAGCGAGACCAGCGTTTTCAACAGGAGATGTTTGCCAAAATGAACAATGCCCGCAAACTGTGCGCCAACCTGCCCCAGTCCCTTGCAAGCCATCTTCCTTACCCACCATCCCGCCTGCCCCCTGCAGCGCCGCCAAAGAGCGAGTCTGTCAGTGAGGTCCTGGACCTGACCATCAGCCCCTGCCCTTCCCCAGACATCAAACCCGCCGGTTCAGACACGAGGATCAGCCTGAAGGGCATTTCCCTGAACGGAGGGATAGCGGGAGGGAAAGGACGCCGTTCCGTGGTTGCACCGGAGACATTTGACCTGGAAGAACTGATCTCCCAGGAACGGCAGAGGCAGTTGGCAATGAACGCTGGCATGCGTGTCTCGCCGTCTTCTCGCGCCGCTCGTGGTTTCCTGCGACAGCAGCAGCTTGTTCACACGCTAAAGCAGAATCATTCGTCGCTGGGCGTGTTGACTCAGCAGCAGAACAGCTCACACGCGCAAAGGAGTGTTAATGGGTCGGCACGGTGCAGCACTCTTTTATCACAGCTGCAAGGAGGGCAGGACAAAGCGCTCATGATGCGGTTTCTCACGCAGATGCAGCAGCGGACCGCCATATCGTCGCAGTCTACACGCACGCCGCTGCCGTCACCACAGCAGAGTCAACACGCATCCATGCTGACACGCATGTCTAACGCACACTCGCTCAGCGCGCACCCGCAGGTGATGAAACAACTGCCGCAGGCGCATGCGAGCAAAAACATGCAGCTTCCTCTGAGTAGATCCATGCACCCACAACCCCTGCAGTCGCAGCTCCAGCACAGTCAGCCCGCTTCAGAGCGAATAGCAATCCCAAACAGCGAGTTTGATTTCGAGGATTTGGACTTCAGTTGCCCCTCACCCGTTTCTCGACTGCAGTACCCGTTTAGCTCTCAAACCCCATCCTCCACCCCTCCTTCCTCTTACTCCTCCTCCCTCTTCACTTCAGCTCCTCTGAACTCCTCCCTGTCAGACTCGAGCTCCTCCTCCTCACACTTCACGCCATCCTCCTCCTCTTCTGAACAGTCGCACCTCCTGTTACCCAACGGCCACTGCAGTATGGACGTCCTGGATGTGCGCGAGACCCTGGATCACATGATCCGCGAAACCCCATCGGACCACCGCCAGTCCGTCATCCAATACAAACCAGTGGACTGGGACGCCACCTAGGGGCAGGAGATGGGTGGTCAGTACTGTCGGTGTCTGGTGATCAGATGTTCATCATCTCAGCATGGGTTTTTTTTTCAGAGGTTCTGATTATTTGTTGTCCATGTCTTTCTCAGTCCATAAGCTAGTTCTGTGGTGGTTGTGTTTGGTTTGCCGACGTCCAGTGAAGAGAAAATCTCGAAATATTGGGGCACATGAAATCCATGTTGTTGTTGTTGTTTATTGCCTTGTTTAAAGCAGTTGGGCTTATCCACCTCTCGTTTCTCATTCAGAGAGTTCACAAACAAAGTTAAGAGTGAGGTAAACTAAATGTTTATTTATGAAGATGTCTGTTTTGTGTTTCCTGTCAGAGGGCGTTTATCTGCCGTCTGTTCATCAGTGCCTTGATCTCCTTCAAATGCAGTCTCTCTCTCTCTCTCTCTCTCTCTCTCTCCCTCTCGTGTGTGTGTGTATTTCTAAACAGAGCAG
Source organism: Triplophysa tibetana (assembly GCA_008369825.1). Classification (NCBI taxonomy): domain Eukaryota; kingdom Metazoa; phylum Chordata; class Actinopteri; order Cypriniformes; family Nemacheilidae; genus Triplophysa; species Triplophysa tibetana. The sequence goes on from CM017899.1 coordinate 4,673,189, forward strand.
TGCTATGTTATTTATTTTAGCGATGCTCTAAGAATTCTGTACTGACTGTGTGAATTTCAAACTGCTGTCTGCCTCCTAAACCCTGTGAATTTCTCTTTCGATCATATCCTCATTATTTCAATAATCTAAACTCAAAGAGAGATCTTACACAACATATGGGCCGTAAAGGCGGTGTTGGCCAGAGCACAGTAGAATACTTCTGCGTTGGGGTTTGAGTCGTTTCTCAGGTATCATATAGACTCATCACTGTCCAAACAAATGATTATTTTATCAAAACGAATACGAATGGGTGAGCTTTGTGAACTTTGGGAATGGGAAGCCAAATTATTTATTAACAGATCTTAAAGATACTTCACTCAAAAATGAAAATTCTGTCACCATTTACTCACCTTTGAGTTGTTCCAAATCTGTATAGGTGTCTTTGTTCTGATCAACACAGAGAATTATATTTGGAAGAATGCTTATAACCAGACAGATCTTGTAGGGAAAATGCTTTATCATTATTTTTTCTTCTGTTGAACACAAAAGAAGACATTTTGAAGAATGTAGGACAGCATGCTGTTCTGGGGAACTTATATCTACCGACGTATTTTTTCCTACTATGGGAGTTAATGGGGGGAGGAAAGCTCTTGGTTATATAAGCATTCTTCCAAATATCTTTCTCTGTGTTCATCCGAACAAAGACATTTATACAGATTTGGAACAACTCAAAGGTGAGTAAATGATGACAGAATTTAAATTTTTGGGCGAAGTACCCCTTTAAGTATGAGAGAGCTCTGAACCACTGGACCTCGTCTCGAGAGCGAGCGAGACTTAGCAATAAAAACCAAACAAATTCATATTCAACTGAATACGTGTATAGAGATGAATAAAATGCTGCCCCACGAACAATTTGAGTCTCATATCGACAGACAGATTTCTCTACAGTATATAACTGTTCATAGTGATATTTTCCATTTCTGTTTGAAGAATATTATATTTGTTAAGAGAAGCCGAAAAATAGTTTTGTTGGTTTGTAAGAGATCACATGTATGAGGTCAATGTTTTCCCTTCGGGTCTTGTTCACGTGTCGTTGGAATGAAAGAAAACATATTGATGTCTTTGATATTGCTGTTTGTATTATTATTGTTATTGTTAATACAATTATTGTTGGTATTTATATCCAAGGGACATTTTTAGTAGAGGTAGTCTTGCTTATAATCATGTGTAGAAGTACAAAAACACTTTTAGTCTTGTCAGGGGTTTATTTGATTTTAATACTCCTCCCAAAATCCAGAACTAAAGCCTGTCACCAAAATGACTGCGCTGCTGCACGGTCACTTCTGTCTAGCTCAGATACTTTACATCTCTTTCATCTGATTCCCATCGCACCAAAGTATTCTGTGCAGGCTCCGCGCGGTCGTGTTTAATCTCAGGAAATGATGAGGGAACGATTGCATTGTCGCAGAGAGAGAGACGTGTGATCTTGACTACTGTACTCTGTCGTATTCTAGACTTGAAGTATACTTCTGTTCAAGGTGAGATGTAAGAATAATACTCAAGTATTACTGCCCGTTTGATACGATTCTATCAATTTTATTTTCAAATCTGATTTTGTGATGATATATCACAGATATATGAGATGCAGGCAATGTCACACATGCTAAAGTTGGTTGTTCCCATTTTCTTTGGGCAAATGTGATGTTTTTCACTGTGTGTTTGTGTTAAAGAATTGGGGATAAACTTGCCAGAATTGAAACCTCTTCTGCTGCCTGGCGTTTCTACAACAAAATCACAAAAGAACACTTTAATAATACAACAAAACATTTATTACAACTGCTACTGATCATATGTATTATTATTATTATTGATGTCGATACTGTTGTTGTTATATTATATTGTTTCCTGTTAGAATTCTGTTCAGCACTTTTACTTTCAGCTTCTGTGTTTTATCCCAATATTTATATAAGTTTAGATGGAGCTGTACATAATGTAAACAAATGTGCCTTTTGACTCATTCTGAACGTTTTCTACATTTAACAGAAGGAATATATTGTACGGCAATATAATTTTTGTTAACAAACAATAAAATTTTAAGAGTTTGTTCAAATCTATCATTGTCATTTCTTAGTTTAAGGCTTAAGACGAACACCAGGGTCATGGGTTTGAGCCCCATGGAACCTCATAATGATAAATATATACGTTTATATAGTTTGAATGATACAGGTATTAAATAACTATTTTCATCATTTATACATTTTTGTTGGCTTTGTAAGGCCTATCATTGTTCGTGTTAGGTCATTCAACAGTTTTGACTTTAAAAATGTATTGGGCTGTAAATCACTTTGGTTGAAAGTCTCTGTCAAAATATTAAATTAGCATTTTCTGCTTTTATCTTACAGACCTCAAGCTGAATTATTGGTCTTTGGGGATGCAATTGCATTACACTTATTTTCAACCCTGTTTCACTGTATTACCAAGTATCTGATTATTGACACTTGTGTCCAAGTTCCTGCATTACAAATATTACTATAGTGGGGAATTTTGAAGTGTTTTGTCATGAATCCCTTAGTAAACACTAAGGTGTTGTATGTTGTGAATGTGTTGTAGATGTTTTGTATTGAGGCTCTCCTCCAGCAGGTGCCAGCAGCGCCGCGCGTCTTTGCGCACAGGCTGACGCGCGTCACAGCGCATCGCTCAAGCAGGAAGAGTGAAGTCTGATGGGGAAGTAACTGTCAAAGTCGCAGAACAGAGTCGGGAGACATTTTAACCACTGTCTGCCTCGTTTCTGAACATTTGTTAACCTGCAGTGAAGATGTTTTCTAGAAAGAGGAAGGAGTTGGCGGCCAAAACACCTTCAGTATCCAAAAAGAGTTTTGCAGGAAACTCCGGAGCACAAAACCCTTCGGTGAGATAATAAAACTGTCCTCAAATATTCGCAAGTGTTAACAAGATTGTTTATAATGATGCGTGCGTGCTTGATACTAAAAGAACATGTTTAACCTTAATGAAGCCCGCGCGTAAAAGCGTCTCGACAGTTTGCGTTTATTATTAGGCGTGTGCAGGATTCAAGTTCACGTGTTCCCTTTGAGTAACTTCCAGAAGTTCAGACCAGTTTTATGTTTAGAGTAAACATTTCGTGTTTGTTATAGACACATGAAGCTAGTGGGATCTTCATAATTAAAGGATTCTGGAAATTAGTGTTATATTTTGAACTTGTATTTTATTGTTGGTGCAAAAAATATAACGGTACCGTATGCAACAGAATTTCCTGTTACACAAATGGTTAAAAACAAAATTATATTTCAGTAAAATATTGTTGAAAGCAAATATTGTACAGTTGTGTCATGTATTGCTTCTAAACAAATACATAATTTTTTTTGAGTTTAGTCAAAATAACTTAACAGACTTAAATTTAATTTTATCTGTGATTTAAAATACTAAAGTGGTTTCTATTTCATGACGATTATTATGTATTTTAAACTGGTTACCAAGTGGTGAAGAGTCAAGGAACAGTTGAGACGTCTTGCTCTTTGTTTCGGGGTCGCAATCAACAGTTAAAATAAACTGTGAGGAAGTCACGCTAGAGTCAGAAGTGCTTAAATTCAACCAAAAGAGTCAGTCCGGTAAAATATTCCAATGAACATCTATTCTGATTTGTCTTTGAAGCATAAAATACACATCAGCCTCATTTAAATGGATAGTTTATGCAAACATTCTATCGTCATTTATTCAGTATCATGTTGTTGTAAATCTTTGTGGGTCTTTCTTCAGTGGAGCACAAAAGAAGATATTTAGAGAAACGTCACACTGGCTTGCTTTGTTCACACAATGCGTCAAAAAAGTCAATGGGGTTCAGTGTTGTTTGACTATCAACTTTCTTCAAAATATCTTCTTTTGTGTTCATTTACTCTATACTGCTCACTTGCACACCAGGAATATTACACTGAATGCTCATTTGCACTAATGGACTACTTTCATAACTGCATTAACTCATCTACTGCACTGTAACTTCAATAACTGCACTAACTTATCTACTGCACTTTAACTCTATTAACTGCATCTACTCATCTATTGCACTATAACTTCAATAACTGCCTTAACTCATCTACTGCACCGTACCTTTAATAACCGCATTAACTGATCTATTGCACTACAACTTTAATAGCTAATGTCTATAATTAATGCACACTTAAGTCACTTGCACTATTGTATAGTCTATATTGTTATCTGTTCACAACTACCTGTAGATTTATGTTCACAGTATATAGCCTTCTGTATATAATGTTCATAGTACATACCGACTGTCATATTGTCATAGAACATGTATTTTCATAGTACATGCCCATTGTATAGTATTTTCCAAATATTGTATTCTGTATTTATTCACACTGTATATCCTGCACTTGCTAATTGAACTTCTGGTTAGACCTAAACTACATTTGGTTACACTGTACTTGTATATGTGTAATGACAATAAATCTAATCTAAACTAATCTGAAGAAGAATGTAACTCTTACAAGTTTGATAGGACGTGACGTTCTTTAAAAATGTGACAACTTTAATATTCATCTCTAAAGACACTACATTATCATCATCCGTGTACAGTTTCATTAGTTCTTCATTCTCTCTATCTGTTCCAGTTGTCTATTCTTCAAGAGCACTCTCACAGTGACATTATCGATGGCCCGTCTACATTGACACCTCCAGACTCCATCACTTTGTCCTGTCCAGAAACCCCGTCCACCCATTCAAAGTTAGTGGGGTGCAGTTCACCAACCGCTCCTCTAAAACGCACGTCGGGTCTCACCCGTCATGCAAGTGCCGCTGGTTTCCCCTTCCAGACCGCTGGCACGTGGGGTTTTCATAAGGGTTACATCCGTCCCAGTCTTATGCACGGGCACCCGGCGGAGGTTGTGGAGGGGTCAGTCATCGAGGTGGAGAACATTCCCCTGCTGCTCAGAGACGTCGCCCGGTTCGCTGAAGCTGTGGAAAAGCTGAAAGACATGGTGATGGGTGACGGTAACTCAACTCAATTTAACTTTATTTATATAGCTCTTTTTACAATTTTCATTGTTATAAAGCAGCTGTACATAAGACATTTTGACTACAAGTAAAACAACTAAAGTCATATACCTGTAAAAACAAGAAAAACACAAAAGACAGACATACAAATGCTCCACACACACAATATGCATACATACATAATGCACAAGCACACATTTAACATAAAGAAGAGAGAGCCACAGGTCAAATATTAAACGGACTATAAATTCTTATATGCAATATTAATTATGTCTAACTTCTGAATCCTAAAGCAGCCCCCCCGGCCAGGCAGATAGTGCAAAACAATATGCAAACAGTGGCGAGGAACCCAAAACTCCGATCGAGAAAAAAAAACTCAGGAGAACCCAGGCCCAACCAGGGGATTCCAGTTCCCCTCTGGCAAAAGCTGCTGCATCTGCACAAGCTCAACAGTGCTTGCACAACAAGGCTAAATAAAATAAATAAATAAAAACTTACTAATAAGGTAAATTATAGATTTAAGATTATCATTAACAATCTAATAGCATTTGAAATTTTGTAGTGAAATCGTGTCAGGTCACCGCTTCCCATTCTCAGCTCTGCCATCAGGTCCGGGCATGAACTGCATCCTACGGTAACCTTGGAACAAAGAGACAAGACTGGCTGAAAGTAGAGTACTGTTCTGCACTCTTTGATGCAACAAGTACATCATTTGTTGTTGGATGTGTTCCTGGTTCCGGTTGATCTAAATAATGAAGCCTAAATCCTCTGAGGATTAATAGTATGGAAGTGTAGTGTGTGTAGTGTATGCAAGATTGAAAAGATGCGTCTTTAGTCTAGATTTAAACTGACAGAGTGTGTCTGCCTCCCGGACAGTGCAGGGAAGAATATTCCAAAGTTTAGGCACTAGATAAGAAAAGGATCTACCACCTGCACTTGATTTTGAAATTCTAGGTATCACCAACTGACAGGACGCCTGAGAGCGTAATGCACGTGGAGGACTGTAATACAATAGAAGTTCATTCAAATTCTGCGGCGCTAGACCATGTAGGGCTTTATAGGTAATAAACAAGATCTTAAAGTTAATGGGATGCTTTATAGGTAACCAGTGCAAGGTTGATAGAACACGGGTTATATGCTCATACTTTTTTGTACGTGTAAGAACTCGAGCTGCCGCGTTTTGAACCAGTTGGAGTTTTTGTTATAGGCCTGCAGGGCAACCACCTAAAAGTTCATTACAGTAATCTAGACTTACTGTCATGAATGCATGTATTAATTTCTCTGCATCTGACAGTGACAGCATATGACGTAGTTTAGACATATTCTTAAGATGGAAAAATGCAATTTTACAGGTGTTGGCGACATGGCTCTCAAATGACAGAGTACTATCGAAGACAACGCCAAGATTCTTAGCTGACGATGAGGGTTTTATGAAGCATCCGTCAATAGTTAAGTAGTATTCTTGGTTGTAACGTATGGCGTAAGTAAGTAACACTTCTGTTTTGTCCGAGTTGAATAGTAAAAAACTGTTACTCATCCAGTTTTTTAAATCAACTATATATTCCATTATTCGCTGGAACTGCTGCGTTTCATGAGGCTTTGAGGAAATATAAAGTTGAGTATCATCAGCATAACATTGAAAACTAATTCCGTGTCGCTTTATTATATCTCCTAGAGGTAGCATGTATAATGCGAAGAGCAGAGGCCCTAAGACTGAGCCCTGTGGTACACCGTACTGGACTTGTGATTTGCGGTACACCTCATTGTTTGTTGCTACAAATTGAAAACGGTCGGATAAATAAGACTTAAACCATTTCAATGCTATTCCGTTAATGCCGATGTAATTTTCGAGTCTATGTAGAAGTATGCTGTGGTCAATGGTGTCACATGCAGCACAAAGGTATAACAGCACCAATAACGAAATACAGCCACGGTCAGACGCAAAAAGCAGATCATTTGTAACTCTGATCAAAGCAGTCTCTGTACCTTGACATGCTCAAAATCCAGACTGAAATTCTTCGTTAATGTCATTCTTTTGGAGGAAGGAGCATAATTGAGTTTAAACTACTTTTTCCAGAACTTTAGATATAAAAGGTAAATTCGATAAAGGCCTGTAATTCTCTAGTTCTCTAGGGTCGAGTTTGGGTTTTTTGACAAGGGGCATTATAACAGCCACCTTAAATGCTTTAGGCACATGTCCTAATGTCAGAGATGAGTTAGTAATACTAAGAAGAGGATCTATAATTTCTGGGAGCATTTCTTTGAGTAGTTTTGTAGGGAAAAGCGTCTAGCATGCATGTTGTTGATTTAGATGATCTAATGATTTTAGACAGTTCATCGTGATCTACGGTAGAAAATAATTGCAATTTCTCCTTAGGGGTGCTGTAGTAAGTTTGTTCAGCGGGTTTCACTTCTGGTTGCATTGTTATAACTTTTTCTCTAATATCTTGGATTTTACTAGTGAAGTAGTTCATAAATTCATCACTGAGATGGAGAGAGATGGGTTAGAAAAGTTATGTAAAGATGAGACTCCATCTGCTCTTCATTTAATCTCATTGATGTCAAGGAGTGATAATTGAGCTATTAAAAAGATCTCATCTGTGATTTTTCTTTCTGTGTTGAACGGGGTTGACAGATAATTCTCGGGGCGTGTGTGTGTTGTCTATGCGTTTCAATGTTGTAAGAGAGGAAGGAAGAGGAGCCGTGCGTCAGATGTTTTCTTTGTAACCTTCGGTTTGAGATTATACACATCCGGTGTGTTTCAGCCCCCTACCTTCCCTTTAAAGACTGTATTTACTGGCTGCATCCTACTGAGTCATCTGCCGAACACTTTTTTCTCAGAGTGTTAAATCTAAAGCCCAGATACGAGTGACGATGTCATCGCTTGTGCTTGTGTTCTGGGTTGTTTCAGGGTGTCGCTGTATGGTTGCCTAAGAATTCTGAGAACTATTGAGATCATTATTTTGTGGTTCCTAGGGTTAGCTGTGTGATTGGTCGCTTAGGTGATGATGTCAAAATAGCCCGTCTTCAACTATAGGAGAATGTTATTTCTCAGATGTTGCTCTTAAATTGCTCAAGAGGATTAAAAAGAGAAGCAAACGAGAGTGGAATTGTTAAACACATGAAGAGTCTGGAGGTGAAAATGAATGTTGGTTGTCAAAATCAAATAATCGGTATTTGGGGAAATTTGATGAGAAATGTTTGAGTTCATATTGAGATCTTCAATAATATTGACTTTTGATTGCAGACTCAACAAATCTGAGCTCAGTTTGACACATTGTTGACAATCTTTTCTCAAACTCTAATGACAGACACATTTGTCAGATTTTTTGAGACACAGTTGAGACTTTGCTAAAGTTTTGATTTGTTTGCCATTTAATCTCATTGATGTCTAGAAGAAATAAGCGAGGTATTACGGAGATCTCATCTGTGATAATTTTTTCTTCTTCGGTGAATGTTTATTGGTAATTTATAATCTGTCAGAATAAATGTGTCATTCTGTTTCATACGATTTTAGTCCACTTCAAACCTCTTAAATTGATTCATTCAACTTTAAAATATAGAGTTCAGCGTGACATTTTATATGAATTCCCACCTTTACAACCTGCACTTTAACTCAGTGGTTCTCAAACCACTGGGGGGGCCAAGATGGATCTAGGGTGGCCTCAGATTTTGTAGAATTTAATGAAATATAGAAATTTAACATCAATCAAACAGAAAAATAAGACCACCAACCGAAATAAGTGATGTTCCAGCATTGAATAACCAAATTTGTTTTTGCTAACATTTAAAATTCTAAATTTAAGATCAAAAATAAAAAAAATTGAGAACAACTGCTTTAACTCTCTAATCTTCAAACTGATAAAATTATTTTACAGGACGACACGGAAAGCTCATGTTTGAGTGGGAGATCTCCAGGCATCTGTCGGACGGTCTCCTTAATTGTCTCAGACTCTGTTACATCAGTCAGTTTCAGACTCCGTTACATCAGTCAGTTTTCCCGTCGACTCTCGTGTTCTTCCTCAAAGTGCGAAAGTATTTTCATTTGTTTTACTTCCTGTTTACAATAACACTGCTTTTAGAGTTTCAGTCGTGATGTTTCCGAATGTAATTTCAAAACTTTTTGCCAGTACAGTGGTACTCCTGCACAATCTCTGATATCCCAGCCGTTTCAGACAGAAGTTAGACCAAATCCAGACTAGTAATGTTTGAGCGATGAAATCTTCATCTGTGTGAAGTTGTGAAAGCCACAGCCGATATTTAAATTGTTGAGTTGTTGTTTAGCTGCAGGTCTGTGCAGGTTTGATCACACTCGATGTGATGTTTGTCATGTGACCTGCTGTATTTCCTGTGATAGGTGGATGGTGATGTGTCATGTTTGCTCTGGACAGTTTTGAGTAATGTGAGATGTGAGGGAAGTGTGGTAAGGTCAAGACGTGAATCAACATGCACCAGCCCTCTTGCTTCTGTAAATGTTAAAAACATTCCCTTTAAACACACACACATGAAAACTCTTTAATATCACAATGATTTCTCCTAGTCGTCCTTGAGATTAAATGAAGTATAGATGACTTTTCTTAAGTCTCATGTGTGTCTCAGATGTTTCTCCTTAGAAAAAGAGTCAGAAATGTCCCAAATGTGTCTGTCATTGGAGTTTTAGAAGAGATTTAAAAAATGTGTCAAACTGAGCTCATATTTGCTAAATTTGCAATCAAAAGTCAACATTATTGAAGATCTCAATATCAAGTCAAACATTTCCCATCACATTTACTGAATTACATAAAGTATGTACCTCTGACTGTATAAATGCATACATTCTCGACATGCTGCAGTTTCCCACACAGTGCTTATCTGCTGTTTAGCAACCACATAGCCACACCCTGGCAACCACCCAGAATACCCTTGAGTGTTATCGTATTATCTTCTTCGTGGCAACACCCTAGCAACACATAACTTTCTTCATTCATTATTTCTTTTGATGTTGATTTGTGTGTTTACTATATAATTTAGTGTAGAGTCACTTAATGATTACAAGGCGAATGGGTGGATTTGGCCAGGATGCCGGGGTTACACCCCTACTCCTATTGGAAGGACATCCTGGGATTTTTAATGACCACAGGGAGTCAGGACCTCGGTTTAACGTCTTATCCGAAGAACGGTGCTTTTTGACGGTATAGTGTTCCCTTCATTTTACCGTGGCATTAGGACCCACACATACCACAGGGTGAGCATACCCTGCTCGCCTCACTAACACCTTTTCCAGCAGCAACCTAGCTCTCCCAGCAGGTCTCCCATCCAGGTACTGACCAGGCTCAGCCCTGCTAATCTCCAGCGGGGGCCCAGTCTTGGGCTACAGGGTGATATGGCTGCTGACTATACTTTACTATACTAACAGCACAGATCTCTTCAAGTTTTAAAGCATTTGCTTTATTTTCAGTGCATGATTTTTTAAAAGTGACATAAGTGCAATTTTCAGGATTGTCACATCCATAATTGTACTGGGCACAGGAAAATATAAATAAAATAAAGTAACTTGTTTATGTTCTTCGAAGAGGCATCCCTTCTCCATTTGTTGGGTATAATTGCTTCAGGTTTGCGCATTTTAATTTACAGAAGTCCTACAAAGTCTCCAAAAAACGTGTGCTTTCCTTGTCACATCCATATTGCATGTTTTTTTCCCTTTGTTTTATTTAAATCGAAAATTTGTTCATAGACTGACATTTTTCTGATGTTTAGACTCTATCAACAAGGGTTTAGGCAAATATAAACAAATGGTTAAGTATATTGATAAAAAATACATTCTCAGAGCACTTCACTTTTATGCTGCGTCCATAACACAGAATGTCACATCCATAAATCTGTAATTGCCCATTTGCCATGCTAAGGTTGAAAAACACTGTAGTATCCAGAGTATTTCACTACATTTTACTATAGTAAATACAAAGGTTCATTGCAGTACTGCATACTTTGCACTTGTTATTTTCACTGGAAACAATGGACCTTCCAGGTACTTTAAGGAGACTAATTTCATCATACTGTGATTTGGGACACACTTATTTCAGATGCTGTTGAGGAAGGTTTGTATGTGAGTTTAGGATGCAGCGAAGGTCTCAGTTACACAGATGAAAGTGTTGAAGTTCTTTATTCCCCGGCAGCTCTGTGTCGGAGAGGATTGAGTTTTTGAAACACTAAACCTGTTTGTTTCATGGTGGGTTTTTTTTGCATTTTTGAGAACACCCACAGTCTGAACAAGTTTAAACACAGAAGGACTTCTGTTGTGCAAAACAACAGCTTTCATTGTTTTGCTGACTCAAACTCCTGCATTTTACCATAAGTCTTTGGTTCATGCCGTTGACTTTGATTTATGATGATGTTTTTACACAGAGAGTGATGTGATGTGAGTGATGGATCTTTTGATATTGAACCGTGACTCTGTGTTTAGAGGATTTGTTTCAGCTGATGTATAAAAGTGAGGGAAACATCAATGAACTTTCAGTTCCCTCTTGTGGTGTTAAATGGAAGGGCAGAGAGGTGCATTGTGGGATGGGTTTTGGTAGGAAGCGTAGAACACATTAACTCAGAGGTTTCTGTAAAATGATTGAAGAAGCAGTGCCACATGTCTTCCTATCGTTTGACATCACTGAGGCCTGATTTTACAGACAAGGCAGAGCTTAAAGTCGCCATGAAATCAAAAGGGAATGTTTGATTTGTGGCTCTGGTTATTATAAACGATTTATCCATGCACATCCTTATTTATTTTTTATGAATTTCCACTTGCAATCTTTAATCAAAAACATTAAGCTCCTCTCCCCCCCCAACAACAACGCTTCACCACATGAGGTAAGCAACAAAATAGAGGTAGGACTATACTGACTGTCCAATGGCCAGTTAGCCCTCCCCTCCACAACAGAGTGTAAACTGGCATTCAAACCTGCCTCCATTTTGTTAGCAACGCTCAACTACCAACAAACCAATCAAAATGGGAATGCCAAAATAAAGCCCTGCCACACATTATTTTCTAAGTTCAGAAGCTGTTGCACACGGATATACGTCACAATACGGAAAAGTAGTCAATCGCAACTTCCGTTTCATGTTGACTTTAAGCAGGAACTATGCCTCAGTTACAAATTAAAATAGGCTAATTTTTGAAGTTGTTTTTGTTGTTGTTACGACATATCAAACGTTATGTGTGTTTCCTGTAGCTCAGTGGTAAGATCATTGTGTAAACAACACAAGGTCGTGGGTTCGATCCCAGGGAATAAAAACCTCTGCCAAATGCATAAATGTAAATGTGTGAGACAGGCCATTTTTAAAATAAAAAATGAAGATAGGTAGTGACAGAGTGTAAACCAGTGAAATATACAACAGTGCAGATGTGAGGAAGTGCAAAGAGCTTATTAGTCTGTTTAAAGTGACGAAGAGAGAAGGCTTTGTTTAACCTGTCAGAAGAGGTAGTTGAAGATGGGCAGAGCGATGCAGAATGCGGTAGTGGGTAGTCCAATGCTGCATAAAGTGAACAGTACAGGTCAGTGTATGTTGTGGTGGGGGGTGTTGGGAGTGGGAGTGGAAGGACCCGAGGATGAGGTCAGAGTTCAGTGGTGCATGGGGCAAGAGAGGGGAGTGGGTGCAGGGAGGGAGTTTATGTGTGTAACATTCAGATATTTTTAAGTGTGATGTAAGTGTGTAAATAGTTTTTAGTGTCGTTGTGATATTTAAAGTGTCTCTCTCTCTGTGTGTACGTGTGCAGCTAAAGAAGACGTTCATAGCCACTCTGCCGTTCATGAGTGTTTGGGTGAAGTGTTACGAGTGTTACGTCAGGTCATCAGCACTTATCCTCTCCTCAACACTGTGGAAACTCTCACCGCCGCGGGAACTCTTATCTCAAAGGTTAAAGGTCAGTTCAACCGCCATCACCAGTCTTTCCCTCTCTCACTTCTCTATGAACACACCATACACCAACATGAAATAACAACTGATGCGAAGCATTTTTAAGAAACATAAAAAAATGGACAAAAAATATAAAAATTATTTCGTAATTTATTCACTGCCATGTGGTTGTAAATCTGTATTCGAGTCTTTCTTCAGTGGAACACAAAAGAAGATATTTTGAGAAATGGAATAAAAAAATCATGTTCCGTGTGTGTGTGTGTTTGTCATCTTTTTTTTTTACATGAACACTCATCAAACTGGTCTGACCATCATTAATACAGGTGTTCCACATTTGTGTGATGTCACTTCTGGTTTTATTTGTGATTAAAGCAGAAGCATGTGTAGATCTGTTTATAATTGTCTCTTTTCCGTGTCTCTCAGGGTTCAGTTATGAAGGCACCACTGATGCCCAGAAGAAAGATTTTGAGAAAGCCATCGAGACCATCGCCGTGGCCTTCAGCAGCAAGTAAGACTGAATCACCTGCTTATTTACTTCAGTGTTTAACCTTGTGTAACTACAGTTTTCAAGAGTTTTTTTAAGGTGTTTTTACATATCATGCCGTTTCAAAGCTTCTTAGTGTCATAAATGTTTGAAGCTGTATGATTTGTACATTACATTTGGCAAACACTTATCCAAAGTGATTCACATAGCATTTGAGTAATACACTTTGTAATGTTATGTTTCTATTGTCAATTGAACGCATGATCCCAACTGAAGCTATGGATGACATACAACTCCGGTCAAAGTTTTTTGAAATGGATGACTTTGACTGAATAATGAAGAAAGAGCACCCAATAAGAGCACAAAATAGATGAGAACTCCTTTAATATTGTTAAAAATGCATCTCAGGGTGAGACCTCAAGAAGCTGCTTGAGAAAATGACAAGAGCACATTTCTCCAAATTATAGTCAAAAGGCGAAGATGAAGATTTTTTTGTTACAACATAGTTCCCATAGTTCCATTTCATACTTTTGATAATCATTATTATTCTTAAATATGGAAAAAAATATGAACACAAAAGTGAGTAAGTGTCCAAACACTTATTACTGGTAGTGTATTTTATTCATTTAAACAGATTTATGTTGTTTAATACTGCTCACGTGTCACATATTCATTCCCACAGCAAACACAATGGGCTAGAGTCTGCAGACTAATTGTATAACACTCCCTGCGTTCCATTCCGAAGTGATTATCCCTATGCCCTACTCCCTTTGAGAAGTAAAGCTCTTGATGTGTAAACACAATTGTAAAGGGAAAATACAATTGTATCATTTTAATGTGTCTGTGTAAAATTTTCTTGGCAAAATGAGCATTTAAAACAATGCCATTTTCTCTTTATTTGGACCCATGTTTTAAGGGCCCTTCGGAGGGCGATATATCCCGTTTGGAATGCACCGACTATGGAGATGTTAAACTAAGTGATGTAAAGAGGATCTGTCATATCGCTTATACATTAATTTATTCTCTTTTTCCATAAAAAACACCCATATTTGCCTGCCAAATATCCTACTTTTCACAAGCACAGTGGCTGTGTCCTAAATCGCTCACTATACCCTCATTCAGTATTCCTTACATTACTCAACACAACTTTATTTATATAGCGCTTTTTACAATTTCCATTGTTACAAAGCAGCTGTTCATGAGACATATTGACTATAAGCAAAACAACTAAAGTCATATACCTGTAAAAACAAGAAGAAGGTGAAAACATAGAAGACAGACATGCCTACATACAAACACTCCACAAACACAATATGCACACATATTTACACAGATCGACACGGACGGACACACACATACGCTCACACACACACACACACACACACAACACACAGACAGACAGGCACGCACGCACTCAGAGTGAAAGCACACATTTAAGATAGGGGAGAGAAACACAGGTCAAATATTAAACAGACTATACATTTCTATATGCAATATTAATTATGTAAAACTTTTGAATTCTAAAGCAACCCCCCCAGCCAGGCAAATAGTGCAAAACAGTATGCAAACGGTGGCGAGGAACCCAAAACTCCAATCAAGAAATAAACCCTCTGAATTAACTTCTCTGCATCTGACAGTGACAGCATTTGACGTAGTTTAGATATATTCTCAAAATAGAAAAACGCAATTTGACAGGTGTTGGCGACATGGCTCTCTAATGACGGATTACTTTCGAATGGAACGCCAAGATTCTTAGCTGATGACGGGGGTTTTATGGAATATCTGTCAATAGTGAATCAGGATTCTTGGTTATTACGGACAGCGGTTTTCGGTCCAATAAGTAACAAGCCGTTTTGTCCTAATTCAGTAATAAGAAATTGTTACTCATCCAGTTTTTTATATCGACTATGCATTCCATTATTCGATGTAACTGCTGTGTTTCATGAGGCTTCAAGGAAATATAAGGATGAGTTTCATCAGCATGTATAATGCGAAAAGCAGAGGCCCTAAGATTGAGCCCTATGAAACACCGTACTGGACTTGAGTTAGTTCACTAATATAGTCTACTTTAAGGAGCGGGTGAAAACGAGTGAATTCGGACACTCGGTGCACTGGAAATGCTGCGGTTGCCATCTTCTGCCTGGAGGTGGGAATTAATTGAATGCGAACATCATGATAGATGGCTAGCAGCTAGCCGTGAGTGTATATCGGTTGTTCACTCGGTATTACGATGCATCATGGGATTGAATAATTGAACTAAATAATGTCCACTATGAATTTGGACAACACTAAAAATGGATGCACGCTCAAATAGTGGACTATATTAGGGTATAGGGGGCTATTTGAAAACAGCCATGCTTTGTCTTATATCGCATACCTATCAGCCCGTTAAATTGGTACTTTCTATATAGTATGAGTGGGAGTAGTATGAATACATTTCGGGCATGTCCGCAATTTTTATGGTCATGTGAACCTTATGCTCTTTGACCTATGTGTTAACAACAAACTAGACGTGAGCGTTGATAAAAATGATTTAGTCACGAGAGATTCATGTATTGGCGCTTACATTAAAAATGGATGTTCGCCTTCAGGTTTTCGGCTAAATTTATTTGATTGACTTTTGAAATTTGACCGTTGCCCGGCTCCCATGGCATCATGGGAGGGGAGAAGAGTCCATCCAATCCACACTCGCGAATCTCGGCAGAAGTAGTTGACCATCTGGGTATTTCTCGCCTACTGTTTTTGCATAGTGCGGTTTCGGACATACCATTCATGTCTCAAACTAATTTTTGTCTCCTATATAGTATGGAAATAGGCGATTTTGAACGTAGCGCCAGTGTTATACGACCGTCAATTACTCTGTGTTTTTTGGCAATCCCATTGCTACAGATTTATCATATTATTTATTATATTCTTTATATTTCTGTATTTATTTGGCCAACACATTTTTTAAGAGAGAATATAAAATATAAGAGAGTGTTACTTTCAGCATGTCTAAAGGAATAAAGTCTGTCGGGTAAACCAGAGTTTATTAATTCAGTTCAGTCAGTCTGCTGTTTTATTTCATCCATTGCTCTAGATTGGAAGCTCCAAAAGTTTTATAGGACGTAATAAAACACCTTAGTTTTAAAACAAATGAATCACTGCGATAGTCTTTCCCCATGGCCTCACCGAACTCCTCCCAGGCCCGAGTGTTTGCCTCCCCAACCACCCGGGCTGCAGTCCGCTTGGCCTGTCGGTACCTGTTAGCTGCCTCGGGAGTCCCACAAGCCAGCCAGGCCCGATAGGACTCCTTCTTCAGCTTGACGGCATCCCTTACTTCCGGTGTCTAACACCGGGTACAGGGACTGCCGCCTCGACAGGCACCGGAGACCTTACGGCCACAGCTCCGAGTGGCTGCGTTGACAATGGAGGTGGAGAACATGGTCCACTCGGACTCAATATCTCCAGACTCCCTCGGGATCTGGTCGAAGCTCTGCCGGAGGTGGAAGTTGAAGATCTCTCTGACAGGCGATTCGGCCAAACGTTCCCAACAGACCCTCACAGTACGTTTGGGTCTACCGAGTCTGTCCAGCTTTGTCCAGCTCTGGCCGACACGCCTCTGCAGCATCGCATGGCGGTCGGGGACAGTGCCCTTGGACTGGCAGACCGGGGTGGTGGTCCCTCTTTTTAAGAAGGGGGGCCGGAGGTTGTTCACTTTCAAAATGAACTCTGGCGCAGTTCGATTGAAATATGAACGCAACACGGACCAAAGACATCGAACTGAACCAAAAACATGAGACACGAGAATCAAGTGATTTGGTAATATAAAAGGAAAGTTTATTACATTTATTATGTGCTTGCCCATGTAACGAATGACTTCCTGGCGCCGTAAACACTTCATGCAATGTTATAAGTAAGCTGTTAGGTTCGATATCTTTAGGTTTGCTGTTAAAATGCCAGTGTGCACGCCAAGAAATCCAGGACTAAATCTTTTTTTTGGTCCGGACTAAAAGAACCAAACTAGTAATATGAACGCACCCTTAGTGTCACTTTACACAGCTATAAAAGTGCAACCGACCTCAGAGACTACATTTACATTAATGACGTGTGACTGACAATTCATCGAAATAAATATTTATCATGTGTTCAGCTCAACAGAGCAACAGGTGATAATCCAATAATCCAGTAGAATTTCAGAAGAGATCGAATGAGCCACTATACCAAACATTCAACATAATATATCTAATCATCCCAGGAGAAATTGATTTTAGAGCTGTATAATTGTTCTGCATTCACTATTTTGTTTCTATTTTTATTTCTCCTAAATAAGTTCAAGATGAACATCTGAGACCGTCCATAATTCTGTCTTTCAGTGTTTCTGAGTTGCTGATGGGTGAGATTGACAGCTCGACTCTTTTGTCCCTGCCACTGACAGAGAAGAGCCGGGTGAGTGTGTGTGTGTGCGGATGTTGTTGGAAGTGTGTGTGGGTTGCTTCCTGCAAGCGTTCAGTTTCCTCAGCACCTCTGTACAGTCTAACCGTTGCTCAGAGACGACACACTTCTGTAAGAAACACATCACGAATGACACAGAGAAGTATTTTTGTCATGTCCAGAAGAACCTTTCACTTCCTTTTTCCAATAAATACTGGCGCTGCATTTTCGCTCGCCTCAGTTGTCTCAGGCAACAAACACAACAACACGCAGCTGTGAAATGCATTTTAACCAATCATGATGAAATAGTGAGACATATTGATGATTTTCAGCCACAAAAAGGTTAAGTAATGAACCGGCAGAACCACTGAATGTGCTGAGAGTCGACAGAAAATGAAGTGAAGTGTAGTATATTACAAATCTCACCAAAAACATGCATATTATGTCCATGATTCGGCTGTGTGTGTTATTCCAAGCATTATTACTTTTTATTGTATTATTTATTTAAAAAAAAAAATATATATATATAAGCCTTATTCTCTTTTATTGCATTTCATTAAAAATGTTTAGGGTTGGGTCTAATTTTATTTGTCATTTATTTAATTTGAATTCTTTAGAGTTAGGATTGTTTTATTTTTTATTGAATTTTATTTTTAATGTAACAATACATTTTTGTATAATTATCCATCAATCATTACATATAATAATTGAAAATATATTTATTTTTGCCGTGGTATCAAAATTACATAGATATGCTAAATGTGTATCAAGTAATTAACTTGTTAACTTCACTCTGTGTGCGTTTGTGTGTGTAGTCTATGGAGGATCTGTACAGGGTTTCATCATCATCACAGGGATCTGATGGAGGGGGTGAATACAGTCATCAAGACTTCAGTGGGTCTCTCTCTCTCTCTTTCTCACACACACTCAGACATATAGATCTGGTATTTATTAAAGATAGTGTATATTATTGACATTGTGCTGTTGTTCCTGTCATGATGTTACCAGGGAGGTTTGAGTGTGTCAGATGAATGACTGTGAATGTGTGTTGTGTGTCAGCAGTGAGTCCACAGGAGGTTGATATTCTTCTACAGCGCAGTGAAGGTGGAGTCGACTCGGCTCTCAATTACGCCAAATCCATCGCCAAATACATGAAAGACATCATCGGCTATGTAGACAGGAGAATCACTCTCGGTGACATCATTTACTTCAACGTGTCTGATGAAATAAAAGAGCAATTATTACAAATTTCTGTAAATACTGGATTATGATTGGTCATTTATGTCATTTGCACATCCGTGTTTTATGTTTTTTTTTAATATATTTGTTAAAGGGATATTTCACCCCAAAATAATCTGTCATTCTGTCACTATCACAAACCTGTGAATGTCATGAGTCAGATGAATGAAGTGAATGTGTTTGTTCAAAGGGTTCATTCTTTTGTTTCTGTCACAGAAAATGAGTTTTCAAAAGGACTTCAGAGACTCTATCAGTCCTGCAAACAGACCATCATTCAGGTAAATACAAAAGATTGACAATATGAAGAGATTTATCATTTGCTTGCCATTGCATTTGATAACAAAATGTTTGCATGTCATCTTTTGCTCTTATAATGATGTATTAAACAAACAGATTTATGACGTTTTTAATCTGTAAACATTTTGAGTTTGGCATAATGGTAGATGCTTTAGACCATCAGGATATTTTTCTCTAACTGTTTTTTTAGCTTGCTGAGGTTTTGCAGATACTGGCCATTATGCATACTGATTTCTGGCTTTTATGTATTGATAAAGCTCATTCTGGAGTAAGGATTATAATTCTAATAATACAATTTATTTGTAATGCACCTTTCTAACACTCAAGGCACTACAACATGGTACAACATAACAGTAAAATACACAAATTATGCACTACTCCATAGTAAAATTGTGATGTCTTGTCAAATGTTTCTGGTGCGGGTGTTAATGTGGTTCTGTTGTGTCATATATGTTTACACTAGTGTATATACAGTAAGAGTGCAATTATCTGTCTCTCTCTTTCTCTCTCAGGAACACATGCCCTTGTTGTCTATCTTCTCTTTGGCTCTGGAGCAGGACTCAGATCAGAGCTGCGGTTTACAGCAGGCCACAAATAACATCTATACACACTCATTTCTGCAGGTAACAGATGCACACTACATAACATCTATACACACACACGGACAAACATGTGCAAGATATTAGATTTATCTAAAAACTTTAAATTGAGTGAGGACCATCCAAATTTGGCCTCCACAAATATAGCTAAACCAACATACACACACACACACACACACACTTAGACACACAAATAACACCTATACACACTCTTCTTTGCAGGTCACACACTCATGTACACACATGTACACACACAATAACATCTATACACACTCTTCTCTGCAGCTCACACACACAAATAACATCTATACACACTCTTCCCTGCAGCTCACACACACAAATAACATCCATACACACTCTTCCCTGCAGCTCACACACACAAATAACATCTATACACACTCTTCTCTGCAGCTCACACACACAAATAACATCTATACACACTCTTCCCTGCAGCTCACACACACAAATAACATCCATACACACTCTTCTCTGCAGCTCACACACACAAATAACATCTATACACACTCTTCCCTGCAGCTCACACACACAAATAACATCCATACACACTCTTCTCTGCAGCTCACACACACAAATAACATCTATACACACTCTTCTCTGTAGGTCACACACACACACACACAAAAAGCATCTATGCTCACTCTTCTCTGCAGGTCACATACACATATGTTGCTGACATCATGTTGTGAAGCCTTGTTGTTTAGATGGGGAGAGGAGCTTATTTTTTTTGATGAAAGATTGCAAGTGCAAATTAATAAAAAATAATAATGATGTGCACAGATAAATCATTTATAATAATCACTGCAACACTGTGTAAAACATGTCAAATTTTACCTCTTGAATTTATTGCGTCTTTAAACCTAACACTCACACAAACATTTCAAATGAACATAATTTACTTTTTGATTTATTATGGATTTCGGCTGACACACAGTAACAAAGTCACATGCAATGTAAACGCAGCTGTACTCTTATGCAGAGTAGAGTAAAACTGTTTCACACTTTAAAGTGTGACATTATTTTTACACATTTATTTTACGGATGCTTTAGTCCAAAGTGACTCCCACATGAGGACGTTTAACACATTGCCTGTCTCTCTCTCTCTTCCTCTCAGCCCATGACACAGCGACGACACGAACATGAGAAGAAACGGCGAGATATCAAAGAACTGTGGCAGAGAGCCAAAAGAAAACTGGTACTTTACATTCACTGTTCATTTACTGGATCGTTAACATGCGTTTGTGTTTATTCAAATGAAGATTTGTGTGTTTGTTTGTCTTTTCCTATGAAGGTTTGTTAATTCATGTGTGTGTTTGTGTTGCTCAGGCTGATGCAGAGTCGAATCTTCGTAAGGCGCGTCACCTGTACATCAGCCGTTGTGAGGAGTACGAGAGAGCTCGCGCAGCAGCCAATAGGGTTGAAGAGGAACAGAGCGGAACAGGAAGTAGCTCAACCTCTAAAGTACTGGACAAGAAGAGACGACTGGAGGAGGAAGCTCGCAACAAGGTCAGCGCGCTCAGACAGGAAATGACACAAACAAGAGCAAACAACACACTGTGTTTCTAACCGCATCGATACATTTGACTTTACTAAATTTGTCCGTGTGAAACTTTTCTGACATTCCCTTAAAATGTTAGTTTACAGTCCAGTGTTGTTGTTTTTGTTAAGTATGTGGTAAACACGAATAGATACAATTCAGATAAAATAAAAAGAAATAGAACATACAGTAGATGGTATACACAGCAGTGTGTGCGCGCAGGCGGAGGAGGCGCAGGCCACGTATCGCACCTGCATCGCAGATGCAACGACCAAACATCAGGAGCTGGAGGACATGAAAGTGAACGTGCTGAAACAGATCCAGGAGCTCATCAGACAGACAGATCAGATCTTACGAGCGGTGAGAGAACCATGACACACCTCAAAGATGTCACTATCATGTTTTTAACATTCAGAATCAGTTTTTTAACACACAGTCCCCAGTTCTTGATATCAGTATGTGCATTCACTATTCAATAGTTATACTCTTGATTCTGTTTTGTCCAGTCTACGATCTCATACTATCAGACAATGCACGTGCAGACGGCAGCTCTGCCGGTTCATTTTCAGACGTTGTGTGAGAGCTGTAAGCTGTATGATCCAGCGCAGCAGTACGCCGCTTACGTCAAAAACCTGCAGCTCAGGACTGAAGAACCAGTACAGTACCAGTTTGAGCCATATTCTGCGTCCAGCCACCAGTAAGACTTGTGATTATTAGAGCGTTTACGTTGAGAGTCATAGTTTTGGAGTAAAGCATCATGGGCACTTTCTTATAAAACCTATTACAACTAACTCAGCTAGTGACGTCTGGTTTTCATTTTGTAACGATCATTTGATTATTTGCAACAATTATCGAGTACAGAGCCGTGTAATAATCTCTTTTTCTTTTTTTAATGTGATTCAGCAATGTTTGTGATCCATATTGTGAATCGCATTTTCTGTATTTGGGTAAAAGACATGTGCACAGAACTTGAGCAGAAATCTGTAGAATTGCTTTCTTTTGCACATAATATGAAATGTGACTGTAAGTGTATATGAAGTTCTGCACGTTATCGAATAAAAAAAATATTTTTATTCTATTTTACCCTTTCCAGGCCTCTTCGGACCCGGAACAACAGCCTCTGTAACATCTCGGAGACCCCGCCCACCACAGAGGAGTTAGGGTTAGGAGAGGGGGATGTTGTTAAACAAAGACGTGGTCAAGGTCAGTTATGCTGTTATGCTGTTGGTTGATTAAGAACACACTTAATTATGAAAAATGCTTACACATTAAATTATAAAATGTAGACAATTTGGCCTGAAGTGAAGTTCCGGTCTGTGATTTTTTATTGGTCTGCCTAGTGGATAGTTATATAACCATTTATTTTATATTAATATTTTATTGTTGTGGTGAGGAAGGCGGGACCGGAGCCGGGAGGCAGGGCCGGTGGCGTGAGTGATAGTTGGAATCACTCACCCCACCGACCCCACCTCCCGGCTCCCGTCCCGCCTTCCTCACCACAATTGTAAATAATTGTAATTTAATTACATTAAAACTACTCAACAGATATTGATATTGAGGTCTACCAGAAGTTAAGTTTGGAAAACATAATGTTGATTTATGTTGTTGTCGCTGAAACCCTCTGTAAAACAAAGATTAATTTAAAAGTTCTACATGTGGACATTCATGTAGCCTATATGGCAGACACTTTTATCGATTAGTTAAATTTCATATAATGTTTCATAAAACATAATGCTTTGGAGAGCACACCTAGCAGGAAAGTATGTAAGGTGTCAGTTTTATTTTGTAGATATTTTGTAGAAAAGAAAAAGATGACTTTTGAGTTTCAAAGTTTCATTGAAGATGTGTTTGATGTTGACAGGTCGAGATCATCAGCAGGCTCATAAGTCCTGGCCGTCCACTCTGAGTGATACAGATAGTGTTGGTGCAGGCAGTGGACTTGGATCACCAACATCCAGCACAGGTAAAAACCACTGATCTATATAAATGACTGGATAACGCCTAGAATGCTAAACCAACAGCAGGAGGTGAAGCCACTGGAAGTGATCGCGCCGCCCAACTGTCGGAGAGCGCCATTGGCTCACAATCAAAACGACGATCTAAAATCACCTGTTTTTCAACTTATTAGGCGTGCGATAGGTTTTGGTTCACATATGTGTTTATATTAATTGTTATTCCGATTTTTTTCCAATGTCTATTTTTGGAAGAATTCCTACGTATAGAAATCAATGCATTGAAGGTGTGTGCGTATTGCACACTGTTGTAATGACACATGTGTAAATGTTTAGAAATAAA
This sequence comes from Triplophysa tibetana, assembly GCA_008369825.1. Lineage (NCBI taxonomy): Eukaryota > Metazoa > Chordata > Actinopteri > Cypriniformes > Nemacheilidae > Triplophysa > Triplophysa tibetana. Next base: position 4,696,962 of record CM017899.1, read on the forward strand.
GCTACACGACTTAAAGAACATATACAGCCTGTGTTTAGATTTCAGAATAAGCACATTTGTCATATGTTGAGGTGTCTCTTGAGTCTGCTGATCTGATACATACGGTACTGTATGAAAATGAACGTACCTCACTCTATATCTAATAAGACGGAAAAAATCTTGACTTTAAATAATTTACCATTTACATGCTTAAGACATATTCGCTGTAAGAATCTACGGTGAGACTTTAGATCTAAAAACGGGGACTGGTAAGGAACTGTTTTATCATTAATATGTGATAACTCCCTAATCATTTAATAGAGAGTTTGGGCATAACCAACATGGCGGCACAGTCGCATCAGTGTAATGACGTCATGAGCAATCCATTCATTTAGATCAGTGGTACAAACACACACACCTAATAGACATCACTCTGATTTACACAAATGTAAGAATAATTTACAGAAGATGTTATCATAATGTTTCGTTTTCAGGAGATCTCTCAAAACCTTCCCGACCGGTGTCTGCTGCCACTTTGTCATCGAATGAAGATCTAGATGATAGAGTTGGTACCATGACCCCATTTGAACAAAGTGAGACACAAATAACATCTCACGCTTGTCTTACAAACTCTGATTATGACAAAGCAAACTGATGCTTTCAGGACTCAGGTCTCTCATGTATGTTTTATTAAGACTCAGAAGGATCAAATAATTGACATACAGCATTTTTGAAGATTTGGTACCTTGCAATATGAGCACAATTTTGAGACCCTTTTGAGATGCAAAACTATAGATTAATAGTCAGAATCAGGAGACTCAAAAGTCCTGATTTGCTCTTTCGCAACTCTGATTATTGTCTAGAGAATAAACAATATAAACATTAAAGAGCATTCTTTTCTAACATGTGGGTGCAGTTTTGTTGTATATAGCTAGCTATCATGTAGTATTATATACTAGAGTAATGTAGTCATACAGTAGTATAGGGCAGGGCTGTTGTGTTTCAGTATGTGTAAATGTTGATGTGTGTTTCAGGTATCAACGGCATTGAGCCAGAAAGCGCAGCTCCCACTGGACCTTTCAGAAACGTGGGATTATCGAAAGCTGCAAAAACGCATCGCCTGCGCAAACTGCGTACTCCGTCAAAGTGCCGAGAATGTGACAGCTATGTGTATTTCCAGGGTGCAGAATGTGAAGAGGTATTGTTACATAGATTAAAGGTTACAAATATAATCATTTTTTATATTATATATCACATCATTCTGGTCTGATAGTGCAAAAGAATCTCCCAAAAATAATAATGTTTTCTTTACCTCAATACCCAATTTTAAATTTCTCATCTTCATATTTCGATAAGTTTTATTTAGAGTTATTTGAGGTGTTACTGATGGCCGCTGTGTGTGTGTCAGTGTTTTCTGGCATGTCATAGGAAGTGTTTAGAGTCTTTGGCGATTCAGTGTGGTCATAAGAAGCTCCAGGGCCGTCTGCAGCTGTTCGGTCGGGATTTCTCTCAGGTCCTGCAGGGTGATGACGACGGCGTGCCCTTCATAATTAAGAAATGCATCACAGAGATCGAGAAGAGAGCGCTTAAAATGAAGGTACAAGAGAATAAATGTTTATTTATTTTCTCGACGTGTGTTAAAGTGATTTAAAAAGCATCACTCTCTTTAAACTATTTTTCTTTTAATGCACATTCTTTTGAAGTTAAACTGATGATGATGTTCTTACGATCCAAAAGAAGTTCTCAACTTCAATAATTAGTAAATGAATCAGTTTCAGCAAATCATAAAGAAATGATCTGGCATTACATATATTTTATTTAGAAAAACATACACAATAAGATTAGAACATGTATACGGATTGTAAACATGTGTCTGTGTGTCCCCAGGGAATCTATCGTGTGAATGGAGTGAAGACCCGGGTGGAGAAGTTGTGTCAAGCGTTTGAGAATGGTAAAGAGCTGGTGGAGCTGTCGCAGGCATCTCCTCACGACATCAGTAATGTGTTAAAACTTTACCTCAGACAGGTGAGTGAGTCACTTTACACCCCTCAGGTCTTTAGTGATTAAGATGACAGGATATTACTCTTATATGAATATTTCTCAGCTTCCAGAACCCATCATGCCGTTCCGTGTGTATCATGACCTGATGGGTTTGGCGAAGGAAAGTCTGAACTCAAACCATTCACAGGAAGGTGAGGAGGTGAAGGGACCCGAGCTAGTGGATCGAGGGTCAGAAACAGATGCAGAAGTGTTGACGCTGGTGGAGAAACTCAGAGAGCTGCTAAAACGCCTGCAGGGACCCAACGTCTCCACGCTGAAATACATTGTGAGACACCTGCGCAGGTAACGTATGACAATTAGAGGTTCATGATGGAACTACAGAGTCTCACAATAAAAATAATGCAAAACGTCTAATTTTTCCATTTAAATATCAACTTTTTGCTTTGGAAAATAATATTAATTTAATAATGTCATAAAATTACTGAAAAGAACAAACAAAATATTCATTTAATAATAAATGAATAAAATGAAGTACTGTTCAAGTATTGAAAACAACAGGTGTTTTATGGTATGCCCCACATCCCAATGAACATGAGCCTAAAAAATTGCATGGACTATAAAACACATCACATAGAAGAACAGTCAATAGATTCATACTGAAGTTTGAAATGCTATTCCTCAGAGAATAAATAAGATGACTGTATAATGATCATTGTTGATTTGTGTGTGTCAGAGTGAGTGAAGTGGAGCAGGATAATAAAATGAGCGGCAGTAATTTAGGCATCGTGTTTGGCCCGACTCTGATGAGACCCAAACCCACTGGAGCGACGGTGTCCCTCTCATCTCTGGTGGATTATCCACATCAGGCTCGAATTGTTGAGGCTCTAATCATCTTCCAACACTGCATCTTCATCTCACCCTCATCACCGACCTCACCATCATCCACCTGTGTGACAGGAGGCCAGGTCTGCACTAAAGTCATTCCTCAAAGAGTGTTTTGAGAGCAAAATCGCTACATATCATTCTGTTCATGTACAAATTATTTTTATTTCAAAATTGTGTGAAAGCTTGTCGGTGTAGAGGAGATGGGAGGGGTTTAATCACAGATGTCTTTGTTTAATTCTCCTCTGTGCAGTATCGTGAGGCTGGAACTCATGAAGAACAGAACACAGCAGATGGGGAATGTGGTGAGATAGATAAAACACTTCTGCACAAGCTCAGTAGAGTTCTGTTTTCTGCCTCAGAGGAATTGGTTGGACTATTTCACCAGTGTAAAAAAATGAATGACAAGGTTTTTAAATATTTGTATTAGGATTGTGGCAATTTATCAGTAACTAATGCATGTCGCAATACAAAAACATTAAGATATGATTTGTACAAATATTGCAATATATTTTTAAGTGAAATGTATTTTTGTTAAATTCGGTTTTATTTTTCTGTCACAGATCTATTCAGTTTTTATAAGTTTACGTAAAGAAGGTTGCATCAAACCTCAATTGTTGTCGATTCTTTATCAAATGTTAAAAAAAAATGGGGGGGGTCTGTCATTTCTTATTCTTTAAAATGAGTCGAAGTCATCTCTACTTTGGATTAATCCTTTTTCTTATTCTGAATGTTCCTCAGGTGACTCTGTGGGTTCTTCAGGTTCTCAGGAATGTTTACCTGACTCAGATTCTGAGGGAGATGAAATGAATGGAGGAGACACACAGCGCCCCCCTCTGCTCAGTCAGGAGAGCGAGACCAGCACAGACGAAGATCAATTGAGTCCCAGAATAAGTCTGGATCTGAGCGGATTCGTACCCGAGACCATCCCAGAACAGACCACCGGTACTGATGATACAGAGGAATCAAACACTGAGCACCTCTGATATCACTGAGCTTACGATTTTACAGAGAAAATACAGAAGAGATAAAGACATCAAAACGATTACACTTGCTTTCTTAGCACGTTTAACAAATTATGATTTTACTGTAGATGTATTGTACTTCATATATAAGATGGTGGTCAGCTAGTTATATTTGCTGAATATATTGTATGTGCGCTCAAGTCTGCTTATTTAAACATAGGCACTGGAGTTCTTTTCCGTTCCGTTCATAGGAGAAAAAATGGATGAAAAGATATTTAATTGTGGGCTGTCTGTGTCAATGGACATGCTGCTGGTCAGTGTGCTGCTTTGAATGATTACACACTTTTTAAGAGAGAAAGAGACACTGATGTTGTGTCAAAGCTTCCCTTTATCTGAAATCTTTTTTCATCGATGTGTTTCACTGATGTTGTGATAGCAAGAGGGTCGTACAGACTGTCTGAACAGCCCTGTGACTGCGGATACATAGGAAATATTTACTGATAACTTGATAAACACTTAACACAACTTTGACAACCAGACATTGACTGAATTAAATAACATACAGTGTATATATTTTGGAAATCAAAATATTTAATAAAGACTAGAGGATGATTTGTTTCTTTTAATGTACATTGAGATTTAACAGTTTACCTTTCCTTGAATGTGATTTAGCAACATGGAAACAAAGTCTGGTTTATTTTCATAATCAGGAATAAAGATATAAACATTTTAATGTCTTTTGTGAGGAGCTCCAAATAATTCTTCCTCAAAAGACCACCATTGCATAGTCTACAATAATAATCGGTGCTAATGGACAAAAGGACATTTACTGAGAGATGTCAAAAGGACAAATAACTTCTGAATTGTTGTCAATCATATACACATCTCCATATCACATGTTGAAACTTTGTTTAGTGATTGAGAAGCAAAGAATGTTTTCAGATTAGATAATTTTCTTACCTGTCATCGTTCCAGCCCAAAATTTCCAGCTACGTGATCGCCAAACTTAATTCTGTGTAACCGGCTCTCCTTGAGTTTATTGATTAGTGTTTGCAAAGCTGTTCGCTCATAGAGATGCAACTCTTTATATACAGTACATGTACATGTATTCATTCACGTAAACAAAATCAACACCTGTAGTTCTCAGGTAAGAACAGTGAGTGTGCAGCTGTGGATAGTATATAAACAGCAGCTCGATCACTTCCTCTACCATGTGTTCAGGAACCAAATGTAGAGGAGGGCACTGTTCAAATTTGCATATTAAAGAAAGCCCTTTAAAAGGAATTACTATTGACGGCTCTGAACTGGTAATAAGTCAGTTAACTGACGACGAAAAATGCCACGCAGCTTACCGCAGCATTAAACGCTCAAAGTCCTTTTCTAAAGCCTGTGAGCTCGTTCCAGTTGGTTGCTGTTCAGAAACCATCATTTGCAATATTCCTGAAAGAGAGAGTGTAATGTATTTGGGAGTGAAAGTAATTAAAAACGATGAACTAGAAGCCCCTCCAATTTTCTTCCCATTATTGAAAAAGCACATATGGTATTGAATCACTGGTTGCAAAGAGATTTATCACTCAAAGGCAGTCAGTTCACAAAAGCAGAGGGCATTTCTCTATTATCATATGCTGCTAAAATTTATTTCTGTTAACAAACACGTTTTTAATTGTAAAATATATGATGGACAAAATTTCTGTGGAAAAATTAAATTCACTACATTAAGAAACCAGTAATAGTGAATTCATATGATAAAGGGGTCTCTGAATTTCATTGACTTCAGCTTTCTAAACAGTACCTTTAAAATAAATTGGCTAAGAAAATATCTTCAAAATCCTTCTCTAATCAGGAATTTCAAATCTCGGTTTATTTTAGATTTTTAGCTTAGAATTTGTAATGGGTAATTATAAAATAGGAAAACTTTCCAAATTTCACCACCAAGTACTTGCTACTTGGAGTCTTATTTATAAACACACCTTTTCCCCCCAAAGTTTTTTATCTGGAATAATGCCAATATTTTGTAAAAAATAAGTCTTTATTTTTTCACAATTGGTTTAGTAACAAGTTGTTATTGGTGTGTCAGTTATTTAATAATGAAGGATCCTTATTAACTCAACTCAACTTTATTTATATAGCGCTTTTTACAATTTGTATTGTTACAAAGCAGCTGTACATGAGACATATTGGATACAAGTAAAACAACTAAAGGCATATACCTGTAAAAACAAGAAAAAAGGGGAAAACAACAAAGACAGACATACAAATGCTCCACACACACAATATGCATACATACTTACACACATTGACATAGACGCACACACACACAAACACACACACACACACACGCAAACACACACACACAGTGAAAGCACACATTGGCGATAAAGGAGAGAGAACCACAGGTGAAATATTAAACGGACTACAAATTCTTATATGCAATATTAATTATGTCTAATTTCTGAATTCTAAAGCAGCCCCCCGGCCAGGAAGATAGTGCAAAACAATATGCAAACGGTGGTGAGGAACCCAAAACTCCAATCGAGAATAAAAACCTCAGGAGAACCCAGGCCCAAGCAGGGGATTCCAGTTCCCCTCTGGCAAAAGCTGCTGCCTCTGCACAAGCTCAACAGTGCTTTCACAACAAGGCTAAATAAAAATTAAAAAAATAAACTTAATAAGGTAAATGATAGATTTAAGATTATCATTAACAATCTAATAGCATTTGAAATGTTGTAGGAAAATCGTGTCAAGTTGCCGCGTCCTTTATCCAGCTCTGTCCTCTTAGCTCTTGTCAGGTCACCGCTTCCCATTCTCAGCTCTGCCATCAGGTCTGGGCATGAACTGCATCCTTATGTAGCCTTGGAACAAAGAGACAAGACTGGCTGAGAGTAGAGTACTGTTCTGCACTCTTTGATGCAACAAGTACATCATTTGTTGTTGGATGTGTTCCTGGTTCCGGTTGATCTAAATAATGCAGCCTAGATCCTCTGAGGATTAATATTATAGAAGTGTAGTGTATGCAAGATTAAAAAGATGAGTCTTTAGTCTAGATTTAAACTGACAGTGTGTGTCTGCCTCCCGGACAGTGCAGGGAAGAATATTCCAAAGTTTTTTATCTGAATACACGTAGTTACACGCTGAGCTCAAACTGTAGACGAATAGGCATGGGCAAAATGTATTTAAATTGTTAAAATAATACAAGTCATAGTGTTTCTCTTGTAATGTTTGGTGAATGGTAGAAAAGATATCATCGTATCTAATCTAAAAAGGATGATGTTACAATGAAAATGATTACCCATGTTACACAAAGATAAAACAATTTTTAACCTCTGTCGTAATACATTTTCAACATGTATTTCGATTGCCATTAAATCTTGCGTTAAATCTCAGTTATAGTTTTAAATGCGTCTGTCTGCATTTAATTACACTTTAATTACATTAAGTATTGTGTTTAATTAATGTATTAAATGGCATACAAATAAGATGTAATACATAAATATTAGCTGCCAAGATTTTTTTTATATAACTTTGTTATTTATTTGTTCCAAAATGCTTATATATAATTTAAACTCGTTGAGAGGAAGCGTCTTAAATATAAATGGTATCTTCCTAATAATGTAAAGATCGTTTAAAGTGGGTAATCTCGTGACTTTTATATTTTGGTTGCATCAGCGCTGTCTCTGATTGGCTGACGCGGACAGAGAGGGTGTGTATTTAGATCAGTGGGCAGAGCTCACCGCAGCAGTAGTTGTGGTTAATGCAGTGTTTCCCCCAAAAATTAATGCAGCTATATATTTCTATTTTTTGTAGGTATTATTTGGGAGATAGTAGATTCGGGTCCACACTCCAGTATGGTAGGTGGAAGTAATGCACATTAACGTTGGATGACGTCCGCCATCAAAACATTTCCCGATTGGCTAAAACTAGCAGGGGGAGCGTAGTCTTACGTTTGTAGGCGTTGCTCCCTTCAGCAGTATAATGTGGTTGTTGCGGAGAGCGTTGTTGATCGGGGTAATAGGGAGCAAGAGCTTCGTCAGAACCATGGTAAGACATGACATCCTGCTAGCTGCTGTTTTACACATTAAACTGACTATTTCGGAAGTTTAGTATAGTTTAACAGCTAGTTTTGTACAGTTGTTATTGTTATGTAAGTGTCAAAGGCCGGCGGGTTTATTTGTGAGCACACGTGTCTCTGTTAATTCATTCCGACGGAGGAACATTAGCCTGTTAGCTTTAATGATGTAACGTTAATCTTCAATCTTTGCTAAATTCACAATTTTATCGAAATAATTTTTTATTTTTATCGAACGACCCCGGTGGTCGAGCTTGTAGCAGATGCTGGAGTTTTCAGGCCTGTAATATAATTCAGTTGATAGTAGTAAATCTCAATGAATTTGTTTGAAAAATGTCATGATTTAATTTGTGTCGCAAGGTGCATCAATATATTCTCTGGATCCGATATAAACTGAGAATATATTTTGAAAATGAGAAATTGAATAATGTCCCATTTAGGTTGCACAATGCGTATTCGAGCCCAGCCTTTATTAGTCACCTGGTACAGAGAGAAACGCAATAAACAGTTAAAGGTACAGTTTGTAACAATTTTGCAGTAAAATATCCAACAACCACTAGGTCAGTGTTATATATTTTGTTCAGTTGATTACTGACAATATCTCAAATGTGTCAAACTACTTGTAAATCGTGAGAAAATTCCCATTCTAAACCGTGGCACGGGCTGTGCAGTCGCCTGTCAATGGCGTCATTTCCAGTTACCGCCTTTACAATGTAGAAACTGCATGACAACAGTCCCTGTGTTCCAACTGGGATATATCGTCCTCCGAAGTGGCCTTTGGAGTTACAACAATCATTGGCGCCATACTGAAGGCTCGTTTCAAAACGAAGTGCTCATAACTGGCCTCTTCAAAGGGCCCTTCACAAGGAAGGACTTCGATTCTTTGCTTGGTGAGGACCCCTCCTTATGGGCGTGGGATGATGACGCAGAAGGGCACTTCAAGAAACCGTTGTCAGGTCCCCTACACCGTTTAAACCCTCAAAGCTCTCACTCGGGAGGGTAAACTGTTAGGGCATTGTGATATGTTATTCGAATTGGAACGCAGGGAGTGTCGTGGACAAATGCAGAAGTAGTGCCTAGGTTCTAGCAAGCCAATAGCTTGTTTGGAGCGGTCACTTATTTTTGGACCACGATTATACGCGACATTTATAAAACATCCACTAACATGATTTCTAGTTCTCGTCTGATTTAAGGCCATCAGTGGTGGGTTGAAGACTCAACTTTGTTTTGATCGTGCGTCCTCTAGCAGTTTTTACAAGCAGTAGCTTTAAACAAAAGTAAAATAATGATTATTTTTGAACCATCAAAATCAACACGGTTCCTGCTAATAATCATAATCATCTGTAATTTATTTGTTTTTTACATTATGATAAATATATAGACACTCGCACATCAAACCAATAACTATAACTGTAGTATTATTTTACGTTGATACTCTCCTAGATAATAAACTATTATACAACAGTATTTGATTAATTCTGCCTGATATTGTTTGTGGGCTGTAATTGATTCGCATTAAAAATAAACCCACAGTCCCAAATAACGTGAACTGTGCACACTATATTCCTGTGTAGCCCGGGCCTTTAAATTATTTTAATGTCACATAAAGAGTTCTCATCTTCAGAATGAATCTCCGTGCTGTGTTTTTCACCCATGCGATGGGATGGCTGTAGTCTTATCTCATCATCTGTGTAATGGATTACTGTTATATCTGTTTAGCTTTGACTAGTTCACCTGTTGGATGTTTATGTGTTTCCTAAGTGAGCTCAATCCCTCGTGAATGCTGTGTTTACTGGACACACTCTGCCACATACGTCACATCTTGTGTTGTTTAGTGACTAGACATTATCACTATGTAGAGTTTGTTATTTGTTTTTTGATTTGGCAAAGATAAGGTTGAATGTTAAGTTCTTTAGTTCAGAATGAATCCCACTTGAGAATTATTTTTATGACCGTTATATAGGTATGTCTGTGTTTGTAGTGTTTAATATGTTTGTGTGTATTTTTTTCAAACAGTCACCATTTTGGTTTATATTTAGTGCAAAAACTAGTTATTTATAATAGATATTTTTTGTGTAACTTATTTCAACACACAAAGTGAAGTTACAATACAGGATTGACCAACTGTATAAAAGAGCAATAAGTGGTCATCAGAGCTGTCATCACACGAGAATTTCATGATTATGGTTGATCGTGTGATTGTTTCTTTGTTCTCGTGGTCGGTATCTGTGGTAATCATGACCGTTGACCTGTCTCTCTATTGCAGTGTGCACAGGCCAACGACTGGCAATCAGCAAAGTCTATATACGAGTTCTCGGCCAAAGACATCGATGGAAATGAAGTGTCTCTAGAGAAATACAGGTGTGTGTGTGTGTGTAATATGAAGTTGTTCTTGATGTTACCTCTTACTCACCTGGCAGTCTTTAAAATCCCTCATGTCTTATTAAACAAGAGATCTGAGCTATGTCTAGATAAAACCAGAACTGATCTAAACACTTTCGTATCTGCTTCTTGTTTATAACGTTGTTTTTCGTCCGAGTCTGTTTACAGGATAATAAACTGAAAAGTTTTTCCCTTGCGTTTTTGAAAGGTTTCAGCTATATCAAAACGGTCTGCAGTTACATGAATCCGGAAAAACAATGTAAAATGCATGCCAGACCAGTGGATGGCGAGGTTGCGCTGTAAAGAAAAACTATGTGCCTGCGCATATATGTGTATACTGTTTTAAACTAAAAACGTGTTTAATACACTTTGTTGTTTTGTGTATGTGTGGTTATTATAGTAATGTGCATATAAATACTATGTCTCCACTGGTGCTGCAGTAAATCTAAATGTCAACCGGCACAAACATGCAGCATTAAACCAGCTGTCCTGTGTCTCAGTGGTCAGAGCATGGCACTAGAAATGCCAAGGTCATGGGTTCGATCCCAGGGAATGGCAAATAGTCCGAAAAAAAAAGTATATTACAAATATAATGAATAATGTAAGTCGCTTTTGATAAAATTGTCTGCCAAATGCATAAATGTAATGGAGGCTGCCGTTATTGTTTGAGGAATACTCCCGCATGCCTTCAGACTGAACATGTAATACGCATGAGTATGATGTCATAGTTTTTGAAAACTTAGGCTTTGAGACCTGTTTTCAAAGTTTGCGTTTTCAGTCCCCCAAAATGCCGTTTTTCGTGTAAATGAACAGCCAAAATGGACAAAACTTTTTCAGTTTTAAGTTGAAAATGGTCTCGTTTAAACGGCCTCTGAGAATGACTATTAATTTGTATCAGGAAGTTCTCAAAGTATACGTGTGTGTTTTTTTTTCCAGTGGTAATGTATGTATCATCACTAACGTCGCCTCTAAATGAGGCAAGACTCCTGTAAACTACACTCAGTTTGCGGATATGCACGTCATGTATGCTGAGAAAGGTTTACGCATTCTGGGTTTCCCCTGCAACCAGTTCGGGAAGCAGGTACAAGCCAAACTGATGGTTCATTACATGTTGGGATAAGCTATTCGTCAGGGTATTCTGTAGTATAAGGGGTCATCCAGAATAATATATAAAAAACAGTAGTAAACAGAAATGGCAAGTGTAGATCACTTAAAGACAATTAAGTATCTTAACAGTAAGTAGGTGACACAAGACCACACACGTGGATTATATTGATTTATGGGGGTGCATTTTAATGCTGAAAGATAGGCAAAGATTTATTAATTATTATTTTAGCATCACATATATACTTCTGCTGATTAATATGGGCGTAGAATGCATTTACATACAAACCAATATATTCATTTTAATACATTTACAATGTACAACACTGACTTCCAAATAGTTTTTTTTTTTTCACATTTTAGAATAAAAGTAAAACTTTGGAACAACGCAATAATGTAATTATGAAAGTTATGTTGTGAAAACCAAAATAAATTAAAACTATATTCACTATTTTTTCATCTTCAGTGTAGTCACTCTTTGTCCAGAATGTGTGGACATGTTTTGCATTTTGTAATAAAAAGTAGCATGTTTGCACAATTACCTATAAAGTTAACATACACCTTAAAGTTGAGATCTCTTTTTGCTTCCGTATTTTGCTGCGGAATTACTAATGAGAAGAATAGTGGGCATGGCTTTCGTCTTTGTCTGCGATTTGGTTGGATTTATAAAAACTAGGGATTTATGATAAATCATCGGCCATATCGATTTTGGCCCATAATAATATTTAGGCAGATATATTATAATTGATAAATCATAAATAATTTCCTCTGGTTCAGCTGCTGCACGCTGCTCACAAGATACAGTACATACAGTACTATCATTCTGTCTTGATCATTCACTTACTGCTATGAGAAAAACTTTGGAAGAACATCTATAATTTGTTTATTAACTGAAATATATTCCAGATAAGTTGGAAAATTGAATAATCAATATCTAGTGTAAAGTAGATTTGGTACATGATCTTCAGGGTGGTAAAGTGATTTAATGGTTAACTTGCCTTCTGCGATGAATGTTTTTAAATAGAAGCAGTTTTGATTCAGTCTCAGGGAATTTTATATTAATATTTAGATACTGTATATCGGCCAATCTATCAGTTATCGACTTCCAATGTTAAGGAATTATCAGTTATTGTTATCAGCCAAAATTTACAAATCGGTGCATCCCTAACAAAAACACCTTTTGCATTTTGAAATTGAACTGGCAGCAGACCAACAGTTAAATGGGAGGAGTTAAAGGATGTTCCGCCCAAGCCATCTAACATTTGTCATTTAAGATGGGTAGTCATTACTGGAAGGAAGTGCATTTTTAGATTTTAACTGAATATTATAAGGGCTCACGAATTTTTAAAGGTGTTATGAATTTAGACATCATTTGTAACCAGAGTTTTTGTTATATAAGAGGTAATCTTATTCAATGAACATCCTGTAAGTGTCAGACCTGAAAACGCCCTTGTTAATGAAATTACAACTTTCATTTGCACCAGACCCAGCGATCACCAGGTCCTGGAATGCACAAATCATTGACAGGTTGAACACCGCCTCCACAGAAGAATATCAACGACTGTTTCTCTTGCCCCACCAATATTAATGATCTTTAACGGCATGTTTATTGCTTATCAGCTAACATGCCATTAAAGATTGCAAAATATTGTGCAGTGCCTGGTTGTGGAAGAGCACAGTTTGCTGCATAACCTTCCTTCGGATTCCAACATTAAAAATAAACTTCAACCACGCATTATTAAAGACATTCCAGCTCACGTGAGTAAAACACTGAGCATTTGTTCACATCATTTCATCGTGGATTCCTTTGCGAACAAGGTCCAGTGGAGAGACTAAAATTTAAAAGCAGTGCTGTGCCGTCAATATTGAATCCGACAGGAATGGTGCAGCAATCTTATGTGATTAAAACATACTCGTAATATGGGGCACTATTGCTCTGTTAGAGATCGCCTGGTATATCCTGAAAATGTATAACGTAAGGTAACTTGTGTAACCAAATTCATAGAAGGCTCCAACTTAGTTTACCAAGCAAACTGTTATCCAATCATAGCAGTGGGCATTTCGTTTCAAGTCTTCAATTAAATCCGAGCGTTTGTCAATGCTGCCTCAAAACCTGGATAAGAATAGCCTATTATTAATTTTGTTGTTTTTGATTGTAAAAAGAACGTCATAACTAGACCTCATACAACAGTATAAAACAATAAAAAGACCAGTTTATGACACCATAAAAACAGAATGACCCACATTGATAAATCATTTACAATAAATGCTGCAATATTTCAGGAATAAATAGGCATTATTATTTTTTATTTCACTGCGACTTTAAGATATAAAAGTTTTAGAGGTGAAGAGCGACTTCACTGAAATGACTCTTAACATTAAACCATATATAATTCATATGTCTAGTCTTTAAACATGCTATAATTATAATAATGTAATATAACATGTATATAATTCTGAATGAACACTATTAAATAATAGTACTTTATCACCGTTTACGGATTTCTCGTTCAGTATTAGTTGTGATTGTGTGCTGGACGCTTCTGTAGTTTTTCAGTTTGTGTGAAGTCTTCGTCCTCAAGCTATTGTTTTTACAGGAACCTGGAACAGAAGCTGACATCAAGGAGTTCGCCAATGGCTACAAAGCAGAGTTTGACCTCTTCAGTAAGATCGAGGTGAATGGAGATGGAGCTCATCCTCTGTGGAAGTGGATGAAGGAACAGCCCAAAGGGAAGGGCATGATGGGAAAGTGAGTTTGTCAGCACATCATCCATACTTTGCTGTTATTCTCTAAATCTAATCATTTCACGGTTCATAAATTCTGTGTTCTTTTCATAGCAACATCAAATGGAATTTCACTAAGGTAATGTATGTTTCAGATATATCCACACGTTGTCTGTTTTGTGTTAATGCTGTTGTGTTTATCACAGTTCCTCGTTAACCGAGAAGGTCAGGTTGTGAAGAGATACGGGCCAATGGATGATCCGAGCGTAAGTCAAACTCTTCAGAATGCACACAACATTTTTATGTAGTTTAAAATGACAATTGTGCCGAACGTTAGCTTTGCAAATTATGTTTTATTTGGGTCCCTACAGGTTGTTGAAAAGGATCTCCACAAGTACCTGTAGCCACCTAAATCTAATCTGTTCTACGTTCCATGTGTTTATAATCTCCTGCTCTTCTCTGGCTGATATCTGGACTTTGACGGTGACTGCCAGATGTGTGACGGCCGTTCCTGAAGCCTGTCTGCAGGTGGGGACGGCCTGATGACCCCTGACGTGCAAAGTATCTGGGAAAACCATTTAATGTCCAGACATCTCGCTAGAGAAGAGCCTGATTCACAAGTTATACATGTGCATACAGACATACTGACACAATTATTTTGAGTTATCCAAAGAATGTTCTAGTCATAACAATAAAAGAATAAAGTGAGAACTCCGTGTTTCTGTGTGGCCGTTTCTTTCTAACTGTACTGCCAGAGAGGTGTGCGTATATGTTTTGAGTACTAGTCTGACTGGTGCTGATGTCCTCGATTTTTCACTAAATCTTTGATATACAGATCCTTAAAATAATCAAAAACACAGACTGTGTCCAAAACTACAGTGTATACTGATTGCACTCTTTCAATCCCATAATTCGCTGCAATAACGAGTGCACAGAGCAAAGCCCAAACGGCATTTTCCGCCCTTGAAGTGCACTGCCAGGAGGGGAGACCACAAAAAGATCTTAATAGAGAGAAAATGTTATTGGTCCCTTCGCCGATTTTGTTTCAAACGACCACATTATGAAACCATTACCACATAATTTCCACTTCAAGGGCTCTGAGCTGTGAAGCTTAAAGTGATGTTCATCAGCAAGTCCCTAATGTAAGTACACGCATGTCGACACAAGATGGCGCCCGCATCCCATCTTACGCACTCATCGCTCAATCGTCTGCGTTCATCCCTTGTGTACTACATGGGGAATAGTGTATGTGTGAATAGATTGTGATTTGTAATGCAACCAAACACAGGGTGCTGCGTAGACCGATTCGTCGTGTGACACCAAAGTGGCGCGAGAGTCTGCTTTGTAATTTCACGGCATCTTAGATGAGTCTGCGCAGTCACGCACCTCCAGTATGAGGCTCGGATTGTATCGTTTCTATTTGGAACGCCATAGACGCTTGACACACTGCATTAAACCGTGTAGCGTGTTACAATACGTATTAGCAAAAATGAAAACAAATTGCCTAACTGATATAAGTGACATGTGTGTGTGCTGCAAAATCATGTTTTAGGACCCTTTGGAACGCCATACATGGTCAATGGCTGATTATACTGAGAAGGGGGAGTCTGCAGACCTGGAGCATGCAGTTTTACTCCCTATGCAGTTTTACGCCCTATGCAGTTTTTGGACCCTGTTGTTCCTTATTTCTCCAGTAGGGGTTCGCACTTCATTATGAACCAGCAGAACAGACCGAACAAATAACTTCGTCGTCTTTCGCGAGTTAGAGGAATGGTAAATAATCGTTTTTGTTACTAAGAAATGGCCCAACATACATAGTTCTTTAAGGATTAATTGATATTGTTATGAATTAATTTAAATATCTTAACATATATATTTATATATATATTTATAAAATAGATATGTGTGTGTGTAATTTAAACTCTAAGACAATACAATTAATACTTATTGGCGACCAGGTCAATGTTGTGTCTGGATCAACCTTAGCTAATCATGTGTATGCCAACTCGATATCTCTTACTCTTACTCATTTTCATATTTATTTTCCTTATAATTTATTCTCATTTTGTCTCTAATTAGATCCAATGATCTACTGTACATACAATATACCTCTTTGATATTTTCCATTGAATGTTCGAACTTCATGGTCTGGATTAAAATCTATATGTGCAATTTATGTGGGTTTATCACGTTTGTGATTGTTAGTGCTCAATAATTAATCGTGTATCTTGTTTTCTTAATAGAAGTTGTTGGCTGGCTAATTAGGCCTATTATGTTGTGATATTATTTATCTCATTTGTAATAATACTTTGAGATAATTAAAAAAATATTAAATGATCATGCAGTTGTACTGTCTTGTTATTTCAAAAAGTTTAAGAAAAATAAATCTATATGAACTTGTATGAATTATACAGCAGGGGCGTAAAACTGCATGCTCCCCTTACTGGAGAAATAAGGAACAGCAGGGGTGCAAAACTGCCTGGGGCGTAAAACTGCATGTTCCAGGTCTGCAGACTCCCCATATAGGTTATACTCGACGCATTCGCTAGTTCGATTGGGTGCGCGCCCAAAATATGATGTCATCCCAGTGTTCGCGAAGTTCGCTTTGGGTGAGCGCGAGCTCATTTCGCGTGGCGGCGTGCACAACATTTTTTGTGACTCGAGCGCACATTTCGCGCGGCGCCGCAGTCAACATGAAAGCTTTGAAGAGATTTTGTCTGAAAAGGTACGCCTGTACAGACATCTTTTATCATCAGTGTGTTTGTTTTATATTGTATTAAGAATAAAACAATGTTTATCAACAATGCTCTTTTGAACTGTTCTTATATCTTCTAATTTTATTTAAAATAAAGACATCCAAGGGGTTAATCTATAGCACATTTAGCCGTCCCTAACCAACAATATGTAGAAATGTGTCTGCATTATGCACAGAAATGAAAAAGTGAACAAAAAGTTTGATGTAAAAATGTATTAAATCAACAAACAATAGAAATGCCTTTCATCGTCCATCTCACGCATCTGCTTAACAAGAGCGATGTATTCTACATTTTGTGGCATGCAGTGGGTGAACATTCCATCTCCTTTTTCGCCCTTTTCTAATAGCAGGAAAAAACACAAAAGCTTCTTCGTTTCCTTGTCGAGCAGAAAAAGAAACAATCCGAGCGTCATATTCACTCTCTGTGGTTTTAGGCTAAATCGCCGCTGACGTCACTCGAAAGACGATATTCGGATGACGTTGCAGACCTGTCCGGGGCCAGTGACGTACCTCTTGCGCGGTGCGGCAGCTGGAGAGAGCGCGGAACAGGAGCACGCACGGCACCTCATCGGATCGTGGCACGGATCATGACGCGCGCTTCGCTATCGTGATCGTTGTCAAGCTCGAAGGATCTGATGGAGGGAGCCGCGGCAAGCTCGTCCGCGCTGTCGGAGGACTCGGACTCGGTGCTCGGCGCTGGCTTCGGGTCCGAGGCTGCAGATCTCGGTATGATCCTTTAAATTCATGCGTTCATTTGACGTGAGGGATGGATGAATCGTTCATTTTTATAGTTGATACCTTGATAACACTTGCAGTACTGTACACCGTGCTATAAAATAAACGGCTGTGGTATAAGAATATGATTATTAAGAAGTAACATTGTACTGTATATATTCAAATACCGTGGTATTACCAAATACCATCACAGAATCAAGGTACTGATGCAGTGCACTCTATTGTAAGTGAATTGGAGCCATAACAATTTAGCAAGAGAAACACTGGCACATTTGACAATACTCGTCCATAGGCAACTATAGTAGCTACAGTGAGCTAAAGAATTGTGGTATTTAAGTAGGTTGGTAGTCGGTATATACCGTATTAAAGTAGAAGAACACATTAGACAGTATACTTGCTTTAAGAAAACTCATATCAAAATCATTACGTTTATCATAAGGTCCAAGTGGATTTTTTAAACTCTGCGTATCAGAATCTTTACTCCATCCAAACATGCCATGCGTTGAGGGTCTCTTTCAGGTCCTGTGTTCTCCTGCAGGGCACTTCTGTACTGTGTTGTGTGGCAGACGCTGTGTTTGCTTGCTGCTAATCCTGTTTTTTTAGCTACGCTTTTCCAGACTCAGCATTCCTGTTCATCACAGAGACATCATGCATTTAAACCGTAAACCATTCCCGTCTGAACATCTTTGCTTTAATATCATGGTGTTTTGCACGTCAATGTTGCAGGTGAATTGGAACAGTTTTACATTTTTAGGCCATGAATCATGAAGTGATTGTTTCAGTTTTTATTTACTCTGAACGCTTTAGGAAACGGTTCCTCTGTCGTCTTTTTTCATCGAGAAGCGATTTGATTTCAGTTGAGCTACACTGTTCTTATGAGACATAAATGTTTAGATGTTAGATTGTAGAATTGTCAGATGTATGCTTGAGCTGGAACATATAAAGCTTTTCTGAGTTCATAGACGCCCGGAGGAAATTGTTATTGCTCAAATGTTGCTCTTTTATAGCTCAGGAGATGTGTTGGAATGTGACAATTGTTAAAACACATGAAGAATATGGAGTTGTAAATCAATGAATCAAGCAGATTCTAGAGGTCAAATAATCTGAATTTAAGTCAATTTGATGCAAAATGTTCGAGTTCATATTGAGATGTTCAACAATATTGACTTTTGGTTGCAGACTTGACAAATCTGAGCTCAGTTTGAGACATTGTTGATATCTCTTCTCAAACTTGAATGACAGACACATTTGTGACATTCAGATTTTTTTTCACAGAAGAAATTCCTGAGAAGTTTCCATTTGATCTCTGTTAATATCATTGCTGTCTAGGAAAAGAAACTGAGATATCGAAGATGGGTGATTTAAAAAAAACTTGTAACGTATCATAATACTTTTTATAATTTATTTTGTCTCAGGTTCATTTAAAATGTAAAGTTTTTGTGTGTTTTTCACCTTTATTCAGACTTTCTATATAAATGTAATTTAGCTGTGAACACATTTCAGGAGCAAATGTTGTACTCCACGTTTATGTACAGTAAAATGATCTTAGAAAGTCCAAGTAGACGTCCTGTTTTTCTCTTAAAGATCAAACTAAGATTAGGACAGTAATTCCATGTCAACTCCAAAGAAGCATATCAGGACTCAGAGGAAGGAAGCGTGGGTATTTTAGGCTGGTCTTTAGGAAGGAAGTGACTTACAACATGTTTCTGTGTCATATTCTGCATGTTCTTCATAGTCTTTTTGTCATGTTAACAGTGCATTTGCTGTATAAAAACAAGATAATGTGTCGTTTGCTTCAGATCTTCTAATGTGCCATGAGGCATGTTTGTAGAAACCTGAACTATGCGCGAGTCTTTTACCAACAGACGTGCTCGTACCTGTATGACAACTTTGTATTAAAACACACGTACACTCATGGACGTAAATTTCATTTAACAGGAAAGAGGGGCACTAAACATAACATTTCTCAAGAGCAATTTTTGAAGGGGACAGAAATAATACAGTAAAAATTGTACTTATAAAGATATATGTACCCAGAGGAAAGCCTTGCTACTATGATTTTTGTAGCATGGAGATTGTTTATTTCCGAAGTTTCTCTCTAGTTCAATGAAAAAGCAGATTTTTTTTCAAAACTATTTATTTTCAATGTTTTTTAAGTTGTTTACAATCAATCCATCAACATACAATGAAGTTTTAACTTTTCTACACTGGTTTTGAGGCCAGCTCTGCAAACGCTCAGTTTTACTGGGAATTTCACTTTTTAAGTAAACATCCCCTGCTTTGATTGGATAGCAGTTTGCGTAGTTGGAATCTTCTCTGAATATGGTTAGAGACTTAACGTTAGGTTACACATGAGCACCATTCACAGTTTTCTCACGGCATCAGTATTATCTGGAGACCTGGTGGGCGATATATATCGTCTGCGATAATATCGTGACTGTGGTGTTAACGATGTGCAAATTCTCATTATCGAGTATTTAAATTACTCCGAAAAAACATGCATTAAAACTCCACACATTCAGAGGCTGCATCAGGGCGTCACGTGATTGCTGATCTGCGCATACACGTCGTCATCTCTCTCACAGGCATGGTTAGCGCATGGCCGCCCGCAAGTTCAACACCGGTGCTGTGCTGAAATCTGTGACCTATCGAAATCTGTGACCTATCGAAATCTGTGACTAGAAGAATTATTCACGCGAGAACGTGGCTGGCGCACGTGAACGCTATCGCGAGCGCGGAAGGGGAGTTTCTTAACTATTTACCTGACCGCCCACTCGATGACGTCATGTTGAAGCGCGCTCTTGTATTTGTGTAGCTTATGCGTGAGGCCGACTTCTGGAGAAACAGAAGCGTCGACTGAATACTGCACAACAAGCTCTTTTATTTAAAAGACAAGAACCGAATACATTCTGTATTATCATGACGGTTTTTGTCTTGGCTCATAATTTGAAGTAAATTTGAAGTAAATCTACATGTGAACAGTGAGCAGTTTGCCTATAATGTTCTATAAAGTTACAGCATCTGTCCATGCCAGTGTGTGCTTTAATAATAGTGACTATACTTTATTTGTCTGTAAATTGTGGACCTTGTTTACTTCGATGTCATTTGTTAACAAATGTATATTATATTATTTGAGATACTCTGATTTTGAAGTGCACATCTTGGGCAGATTTTCCTTTTTATTTTTGTGGAATCTGTGTACTGGGCAGTACTTGAAGTTAGGTATTTGTTCAATAAGGCCATAGGTTTTAAGGCAATACGCCGTAAGGACACATGGTTGTGTGCAATATGTTACAGATCAGAGTACTTTCTTTACAGATGCTATTTGTTCATTATTATTACTATTATTTCATCTTGCTTGTATGCTGCACAATTTACATTACAGCAGAGGTGTACAACTGAATGTTTACTCAGAGTTCGATGTTCTTACACTAGTTCAATTAGTATTTTGTATGTCTTTGAATTTTTTTAACTTGAATACTTACATGTTAAAGAAAATAAATAAGCACCGTTTTCATTCAACATTGTGCCCATTACAAGTAACTCAGACTTTTAAAATCACATTTTTATTATCTCATTATCGTTATCGTTCAAATCGCCAAAAATATCCAGATATAATTTTTTGTCCATATCGCCCACCCCTACCCCACATCAGTATTTCATGTGACGCAATCGCACGCCATGATTTTACTCAAATTTACTGACTTATTTGTGATGTGATGGCAAGGCTTTGCATAGAGTTCGTTAAGCCTATAGTTGTATTGTGTTTAATGATATATGAACGTACCTATCTGCATTTGAGACCTGTGATTGCGAACCGGAAAAAAGATCACCGCGATCGCGGCTCTCAAATGTTACTAGTCTCCATAATAAATAAACAAATCGGAGACTCCCGGTAACATATGGATGTCACCCAGCACCCGAAATAATACCAAAACACTTCAAAACATCCTCCATTCATACATTCGCAAACGCTGTATAAAACCTTCACAAATTATACTGTATATGAGCCCACCAAATCACAGAGATGTCGATTCGCACAGGCTTAAGATCACAGACAACCTCTGCAAGTACAAATGACCGAGGTCCCCAGGCGATAGTGCTCAGGGCACATCAAGCTATCTCTAACAAAACATAATGACGTATAGTACAAAAATGTTTTACTCACATAAGATTGCTGCACCATTCCTATCGGATCCAAAATTCACATCACAGCAATGCTTTAAAATTTTAGTCATTCCACAAATCCAGTGTCTATCTCCGCCTTGTTCACGAAGGAATCCTCGGAGAAATGAAACGAACAAACGCTTCATGTTTTTCCCACATGAGCTGGAACCTCTTAAGTGTGTGGGGATAGAGAAGTAGTCGTTGATATTTTTCTACATAGGCGGTGTTCAACCTATCAATGTCGTCAAAGAGGTGCATTCCAGAACCTGGCGTTAGCTGGGCCTGGTTTCAATAACAGATGTAATCTCAGTAACAAGGGGGTTTTCAGTTCTAACACTTACACGATGTTCGCGTGAATATGATTCCCTCTTATATAACAAAAGCTTGGGTTAAAATTCACTCTTTTACAGTCTTATGTGACTGTTGCGCAATCACTGTTATTGTGAAAAAGATATATAAAAGATATAATGTTTCCTAACTAATACAATTATTAAATAGTTAATTTGTAGTAACTGCTCTATATATAATAAACTATGTGCATAGATGTACTATGTTCGTGTTCTTGTACCCAAAAACTCAGAAACAGTGACAGATGCTTAAATTTTGTGTTGTACTCGTTGATGAGTCGTCTGAGTTTCAGTCAATAGAATGTTTACCCTATTTGCCGCACACACACTGCACAAAATAGATCCTGAGAAAACAGCTGAATGAAAGCTGTGCACCTTTTGTGGACAAAAGGGATCTGAAATTCGCTAAATATAGTGCCAAAGTGACTAAATTGTCACCGGTATGTGCGCAACTGTGTGTGACTCGGGACCTGAATGGCAAGGCTAATTGTGGCTGTTAATGTTAACATCATGCCAGGTTTTTTATTTCTAAATTTGGCGTTTCCATCTCTCGTTTCTGATGCAAAACTTCAAAATGCGCATAAAACCAGCGTGAGGGAAACCCGGCTATTGTTGACTTTAATTTACATTTTTTTTCTTTGAATTTTGCTATATAGATTTTTTTATATATTTGTCTATGCGAACAGTTTTTAAAGTTTAATAAACTTGCAAAATCTTGGGAAAAAACACAAAAATAAACTTAATCCTATTAGTTGTTTCCCTTTTGTCATTTCATACCCGTATGACTTTCTTTCTTCCGTAGAACACAAAAGCAGATATTTTGAAGTTAATTAAATTTCATTATGAAGGTTAAATAACTAGTAAGTCTTAAACTCTCATCTCAAAGTTTCAGCACAGATGTTTTGAACAGACATTTCTGAATTTATAATATAAATCAACTGTAGTTTTAAGTGTTCGGTGCGTTTTGATAACTGTGCTAATTCACATTTGATTGACTGATGATTGACGCACATCTATCCCAGCATCTTGATGGCGTTTATACTGTAACCAGTGCAGTTGCTTGATGTTGTTTTGATATTCAGTCTCTAATACTTAACGAATGATCAGTCTTTTCCAAGCGTTCCTGCGTTCCTCCAGTAAAATGTCCTTGATGTGTCCTGACGTTGCAGCTCTTAGTGATATGTTTTCACCTGAACGGTTTCAGATGGTGACCTTGACTTTCACTGCTCAGTGGTTTCTCTTATAGAGCTCAGGAGGCTTCTGTAATTGAGCTTATTTATCACCTTTCTTTCAGATTCTCCTAAAATTCTGAAGGATCAGTACAAAAAGACACAGAATTTAGAGCTATAGTGTGACGTACATTAAAATCTTGCTAGAATTTTATTGAAATGGAGCAGATTAATTTGCGTGGTCAGCGTTCTGGCCATTGTTTGAACATCAGGATGAGAGAAGAGGTTTGTTTTGTTAAATGTTGAGATGGTGCAGGTGATGTGCTGTCATTTTTAAGTGCAATGAATGTCAAAAGACTTTAGGAAACGACAGACTTTCTTGTGTGCACAATACAAAAACACATTGATTTGGGTTTTTGTTCAGTAACGATTGATTTGATCTTATCTGATCTTATTTGATTTAACGTCTGGAGAGAGTGATGGAGATCAAGAGATGTGTTTTTAAATGTGTTTACAAACAGAGAAGATTTGTTCAAGCAGGTTAAAGTTAATAATGTCACACTTCTACAGCACAAGAGATGTAGAATACGCAGTTTATATTTTCAATATCTTACCAATGTGGGTCATTCTCTTTTTAAAATGTGAGTATCCTCACAATCTTCAGTTAAAATCTAAAAATGCACTTCCTTCCTGTAATGACTATCTTAAAAGACGTTTGTTAGATGGCTTGGGCGGATCATCCGTTAACTCCTCCCCTTTAACTGTCAGTCTGCTACCACCAGTTCCATTTCAAAATGCAACATTTGTTTTTATACATCCAATCCAATGAAATTTTATACATTTATCATTCGAAATTCCCTTTCACTCGAAAATGGGTCAAAACATGAAAGTAAAAACGATCGCAACTTCTGGTTCACAGGAACTTTTAGAACAATCTTATATTTTGTCTTAAGAACAGTTTTGTGAATCCGGCCCAAGCTTCGCAGATGTTTCTTCTGAGAAATGTCAGAGTTTTAGACATCTCGACTGTGTCTCAGACTGTTCTCGGATTTTTCGAGATATATATCACGTTTGTGAATAAAAATCATTGTAGTTTTGCACGTCCCAAACAATGTGTCCAACGTGTGCAAATTCTCCTCTCGAAAATCGCAATATGAACTCAAATAATTCTCATCAATGATGACATGAGCTGCGTTTTAAAAATCTGACTGTTATTGCGAATCAAATACTGTATGTCAACAGTTTCTTTCTAAATTTTTATTGGTAGTTTTGGGGGAAACAATGGTGATACATAAATGAAACATAACTGAGATCTTGTGAACATATGAACGTTTTTTATATCTTAACATGCAATCATGTCGGCATTTGCAAGATGTCCATGACACTGACACTTCTTCAGGTTTATATGACCGTTATGTGAGCTTCGGGTTGCCATGGCGTCCACCGCGACCAGGTCCTTTGTCAGAACACACAACATCACGGTTCTTGAGTCTGAATGCCTGCTTGTCTTATGTGGTTGCGAGGGTGTCGTGGGTGGTTGCCGTGTCATTGTTACACAGTTGCTATTGTGATCTTAATCTGGATACTTTTTTGTGCTTGTTTGACTGATGATCACAAACATGTTAAATTAGAACACTTGCAAACGACAGTGCTTTAGGAAAGAGTTTTGTTTAAATAATTAACTATAAGTAAAATACTTATTCTTGCTTGATCAAACTCTGTTAACCAGGAGACTGAGACATCTAATTTAATACATGAGTTTAGCAAACAAAGGAAGCTAAAAAGGACATTTTGTTCTTTATTTGTACGATTTGTTTCCCTAAGCAGTGTCATTATTGTTTACATCTGGTTTTGGTGAAGCCATAAAATCTCATAAAAATACGAAAAAGGAAACCAAGAATCAAACGAGTGTAATTGTTGAAACACAGTGGTGTAAATGACTGCGTTTGTTGAGGTCAAATAATCCGGATTTGAGTAAAGTTGATGAAACATGTTTGAGTTGATATTGAAATCTTTAATAATGTTGAAATCCACATTGTTGACATCTCTTCTCAAACTGTAATGAAAGAGAGAGTTGTGACATTTCTGACTCTCTGAGGAGAAGTTCTCATTAGTTTTTTTGTCTGATATTTGTATGATGTTCTGACATGTTCACGGCTTCTGCAGGATGAAACACACACAGCGTGTGCTGATGCCACAGGCTGCAGTTGTGCTTTACATAAGGCTTACGTAACTAAATGCTTGAGTTTAATCGAGCCGATAAGGAGAAAGCCATCCATGTGCCTGAGATCAAATGATCAGATAAACTCTCAGCCAAAAAACTGCAGTGATACTTCAATTAAATTTACTTTAGACCTCCATTAATGAGTTCCACCAAAAATGAAAATTCTCTCATTGTCTAGGAATTCTCATGTCATTCTTGGAATGGATTTTCTTCTTCAGAAAACAAAAGAAGATCTTTTGACGAATGTTGATTATCAAACAACACTGAACCCCATTAACTTCCATTTTAGGAACACAAAACAACTTAGACATTTCTCAAAATAACTTATTTTGTGTTGCACCAAAGAAAGTGTCTTATACAGATTAATTGAATATTCAGTCACTCTGTGTTATTAAGATTCACTGGAAGGTTCTGAGTTCGGAGATGAGTGATGTATGAAATGGGTTTTCTGTTATTTAAAGCACACGTTGGCACACAGACCTGAGAGAACGTCATTTCTTTGCAGTTCGGATGCAGTTGCACGACTGGCTGAGTGATGATGTGCCTGATTTTGAAACATTACAGTAATATTGAGCAGGGATGCATTTCACAAAAGCATCGTTAGCCAACTATGGTCGCAAGTTCCATCATTGCAGCATAGTTCAACAAGCAACATGTTGTGCCATTGTGCCCTAGTAGTTAGAGACTCGTAACAAGAAGGTCACCAGTTCGATTCTCTGCACTAGCATGTAGTGACTGACGTGCCCTTGATCGAGGCACCTAACCCCCGTTTACTCCCAGGGAGCTGCAGTGACAGCTACCCACTGCTCCGGGCGTGTGTTTCCTTCTTGCAGTGCATGTGGTCACTACTCCCTGGATGGGTTTTGTTCCTTTAATATCAGACAATTTGTCTTTGTCTTCCATTGTCATCCTGTATTTATTAAAATAACAAGTATTTATATTTTTTGTTGTAACGCTTATATTATGTAATATCCATCTAATTAGTTTGAATTCTATGTTAAATATAAGCGGGTTTGTCATATACTCTTTTATTATTTATGGATTGTTTGTTAGTGATAAAAACGAGCAAACATTTTGAGCATAAGTTTGTTAAAAGAAAATGTAAGATGTAAAGATCTTATGTTAAAGACCAAAAATGTTGTCAAACGTTTATTAGTCGTTGGAGAAAACGCTCATCCCTGAATAATATAAATAGCACATTTTCCCACTTACCCCGAATAGGAAATTTAGAACACAAACTTTCATTCTGATGACCCTGAAGTAAACTGTTGCGAGGGTATAGACTGCAGTATTAAACAAGACTCTATACCTGATGTTTGTGTTCTTTATATTTGCTGACTTTGGCATCTTTGCACAAACATTGCTGAGATCTCATCTGAACCCACACTGGTTATTTAAATGCAGTTTCATAGGCTTATCACATGTTTTGGATGTGTCCAGACTCAGACATCTTTTCGGCCTTTTTTGTATATGGTAGCCTATATGGTGTTAAGGCTATTCTTATATCATATAAACATTACTATAGTTTGTCACTTCAGAAACTTGTATGGAACATATAAAAAAGAAACAGTTAATTGTCCAATAGTCACACTTTATCAGTTTCATAACTTATTAGACGTTTCATCATGTTTGACTTTTTAGCATCTGTTGAATCTCACGTTTTACCCAGTTTTATCAATAGTTCTGCAATCTGTACAATACTTGTGTGCATCTGAATTAAAATTGTTTGGCTGGAAAATCCGCTTGTGTGCTTGAGTGAGTGTGTGTAGGTGTGATTTTGTGTGCGCGTGCACAGGTGTGCACGTCATGATGTTTTATGAACTAAGTTTCGGGTTCAGGCTAATGCCGGATTCGGAGCCCTCACCCCGGACAGGGGGGAGTGCTCTGAGCTCAGAAGAATGAAGAATGTTCTCTCCAACAGCACTCCAAATACACATACCCTCAAACCTACTCTATTATCTGCATAGGCGAACCTGTGAATGTGTGTGCAGGTGTGTGTCTGAGTGTGTGTGAACACATCTCTGTGTGTGTGTGCACGTCTATGTGTGTGCACGTCTGTATGTGTGTGTGCACGTCTGTGTGTGTGTGTGTGTGTGCACACTGTGTGTCCTGATCCTTATCCTAACACACACTGTTATTGGAGATTACCAGAGAACATTTCAGTCTCAGTCCTCAGAATAATACATGTTCTGGTGTTACATTTATTCTACGCAGTGAAATATTATTACCCATTTTTTGGTGTCTGTTCAATATATCATTATATCTACATCAGAAAACATTTAATGTTAAACTTGTTCAGTTCATGAAGGTGTTTATGAAGTGAGATTGTAAGAAGCCACTGGTCGTAACCCGGCGTTCTGATGTGCCCTCGTTCTTGGCACGCTGATGCTATCCTGGTCTTATCCTTCAGTGGGCGGATACAGGTCTTAAACTCTGGTCTCAATTGGCTGTCAGAGATTGTCCAGTTTGTTATTACAGCAGATTAGTTTCTCCTGTCAATCCAATTGAGCTTCAACATCTCATAGACTGATCCGTCTCCAAATATACACCGGCGACACAAACCGTGAGGATTCATCTGAGGTGTGAGTGTGCGTTTCTAACTTTAATACTTTTGTATAAATTATATTTCCATGTTTATATGTTAGAAAGTCTTTTTATAGAAACAGGTATTGTTGATAAGTTTCTCATGCAGAACCCATCAGTCTTGTTTCCTGTGCCAAAAAATCTTCAATTAATATGTTTTATTACCATATTGCTCTGGTTTTAGGGATCAATTTGATATAAAATAATGCTTAAAGTAGGAAAACGTATATTCTTGAAGTCGCCTAAACTTATTAATTAAAGCAATTTTGCTTTCAAGTGCTCTTCAAGGAATTCATGCTTCTTTTGCATTCTTGAGTGCATTTATACACTGCAAATAATATTCTCACTAATTTTTTTTCTCTTCTAATATCTGAACATTCTTAAATTAAGAGAATTTTTCTTGACAAGAAAAGTGACCCAAGATATTTAGTCTTGCTTTACGAAAGACAAATAAAGGATTAGGGTCTT
Organism: Triplophysa tibetana; assembly: GCA_008369825.1. Lineage (NCBI taxonomy): Eukaryota > Metazoa > Chordata > Actinopteri > Cypriniformes > Nemacheilidae > Triplophysa > Triplophysa tibetana. Next base: position 4,725,513 of record CM017899.1, read on the forward strand.
TATGTTAAAAACAAGCAAAATAAAACTTGAATTAGGTGCTTGAGAAAAAAGTCAAACTTAATTTAAGATAATTTTCCTCACCCCGTTTGTGTTTAGCTTGTTTTAACTATAAACATATTTAATTCTTACAGCATATTATTTTTCATAAAATAAGACTAACTGTCATACGTCCCTTTTCTTGTCAAGTAATTGTATATTGATTTTAAGAAGTTTCAGATATTTTTACCAAAAACAATGAAAATATGCTTAGTAAGAATATATATTTTTCCATTTATATTAATGCAGCATATTATGTGTCTCAGCTGTTAAATGTACAAATGCACAAAAGTGCGTTAACCGTCAGCTGGTTGTAGTTTTCTGGAGGATCTTTGGGCATTTGTGTGCCATTTGTTCTGGTCATATGTGAGGTTTTGTTAAGCTCGTGGCACTCATTATGTGTTCACAAAACATTTCTTTAATTGATGGAAGAATATTTGTGACGTTCTCTAGTTTGTGTTTTTTATGAAAATGGAGTCAGACGTCCTCGGGCTTTCATGCTGCATTGACTTTAATGTGTTTGGACAGATTTTGGCTTCACCTACTGTCTGACCTGATGCTGTCACTGTTGCTATGTTAGATATCGCTCATTACTAGCATTGCTAGCGTCACTCTCTAACCACTGAGCCATAGGAAAGCCAAGTTTTACTTTGTAATACAGTGGTTCTCAAACTTTTTGTTGTGTGGACTTTATTACTTTGCTGCCCTCCAAATAAATACTTATAATCTTAAACCTAGAATTTCAATTATACCAAAAACATATTCAGTCATGCAATGTTGGATCATCAATTATTTTGGTTGGTATTTTGGTTTCTGATGTTTGATTGCATAAAATCATTGATCAATTTTTATTTTTCATAAAATGCCACAAAATCTATGGCCCCGCTGGAACCATCTTCCATCTATTCCCGAACAGTATAATCTACTCATTAAAAATAAGCAAACTGTACTAAAAACTGTGAAAAAGTTAATTTATCTTACAACTTTTAAGTGTGTTTATCTATTTTGATATTAAGTCACTTAACTTTTTAAATGTTTTAAATTGACATCAGATCTATTCCCAGCATGATTATGTGGATTTAAAAATGGAAGTAAATCTCGAAATAAAGTGTTATTTTATGTATTTATATCAAAATTACAATGGGAGGATGCTTATACATTTTTATTGTTCGTTCTATTCTGTTATTTAAAGAGTTTTGTGACATTAGTCATTTTTATGAGGTTATCATTGTGCATACGAGTGGAGCATTGGCTTAGGAGGAAAACAGAAAACAAAAAGTTTATGATCTGAAGGCATTACATTGGTAAGTCTACAACTGTAACTGGCTTTTTGTTCCTTCATGACAACATAGATAAGAGAAACTCATTAAATGTGAAATTAGTTTATTCAAAATTAATTATTTAGGGGGTGGGGCTTATGGCTATATAAGCAGATACATCGCCACAGTGTCCTCAGATCTCTTCTCCTTCTGCGACAACTCTACCTTCGCTACTCGGGGCTAATTGCTCGCCATCGAAAAGCGCCTGTAGCGGATTCGATCTCCTGCTCAGTGGCTTGGTTATCCAGCAGTGCCGGTCTTATCGACGCTAAAAGATCCACATGGTTGTCACGACAGATGCCACCAACACAGGTTCGGGGCTCTGTGTGATGGGATGCCGGCTTTCGGCAACAGGCCGGATTGGGAAAGAGGCCTGCAAATCAACTTTCTGGAGATGGAGGCAGTATGGCTGGCCATTCACAACTTAGTCTTAGTCCGGTCGGACATGATGACGGTGGTGTCTTACATAAATTCCCAGGGGGGGCTCTGCTCGAGGCGCCTGTTCTCCCTGGTTCTTCGCATGTTTGATTGGGCCCATTTCAATCTGGTAACATGTGCCGTGCAAACTGAACCAGGGAGAGGATATGTTATCTCAGAGCAACGCCCATTCAGAAGAATGGACACCCCACCCTCTGACGGTTCATTACATCTGTCAAGATCTTCGGCAAAGCAGAGGTCGACCTATTTGCCTCAGAAGACAATTATCATTGTCCAACCTCCTTTTTGAAGGAAAGCGTTATCTTGGCCCACGCTTGGCCCAATAGGCTTCTTCATGCGTTCCTCCTGATTGCTCTTATATTGCAGACGATCAGGAGGATCATAGACCAGGCGCACAAAGTGCTCTGGGCAAACCAGCCTTAGATCATGGACCTGTCTCAGCTGCTTGTGCCAGCCCCGTGGCTGATTCCCCTGAGACGAGACCTCCTCTCTCAGGCAAGCAACACGATCTGGCCCCCTCAGCCCGAGCTGTGGGTTCTGCACCTCTGGCCTCTCAATGGGAGCCTACGGTCCTCCCGGAGAGTGTCATGAATACTATGTCTCAGGCTAGACCGCCGTCCACGAGAGGGAGCTGTTGTAGAAGGGTTGTTCCCCTTCCATGCTCAAGGTCTATGTGTCAGCCATTTCGGCTTCCCACGACTCTATAGCAGGCGAAACGGTGGGAAAAAATAACCCCGTTGTTCGTTACTTAAAGGGACCCTGCGGCTCTGTCCTCCTCGCCCCTCTACTATCCCTGTATGGGATCTTCCCACGGTGTTGAGAGCTCTGAAGATCTTGAGCCTTTGCAGTCTGTCTACTTTTGTTCCCTGACGCTAAAGACTGCTCTGCTGCTAGCGCTGGCATCCGTTAAACTCATGGGCGTTGAGCCTTGCCTGTCTTAAATTTGGGCCGGACGACTCTAGGGTGGTCCTCAAACTGAGACATGGCTTTGTACCGTTTTGGGCTGAGCAGTACACGGAACTAAACCTGCTCTGCCCTGTCAGAGCACTGAAGGTTTACATCAAACGTGCCACCCCCTTCAGGCGCTCGCAACAGCTCTTTGTTTGCTTCGGTGACAGCACCAAGGGGTCCCGGTCACTAGCATATTCTTGCCCCACGGGAGATAGAGCCCACTTTACTAGAGTTATCGCCTCGTCCTGGGCTTGGTCTATAGGTGCGTCTATTGTAGAGATTTGTGCGGGGGCCTGTTGGGCTTCACCTTCCACATTTACAAGCTCGGGTCCTCTCTGCTTAAGGACTAAGGTCATTGTGACTATGAACAGGGCCACTTCTTAGCTTGGCCCTGTCCGCTTGGCAGGGCTTCCCTGCTCATGCTTGGCCTCCAAACCTTGTTCTGGGGTGGCCCTGAGTTATCGTTCCTCTTGTACCTCAAACCTTTAACATGCTTCATTTATGAATAAATGATTTAAGGAAAAGCCCATAACTGTGAATAAAACAGCTTTTGATTCAACTGTCCAATTACTTTTTGTCTCTTGAAAAAAGGGGGTGCTTCATATTGAGGAGCTGTAATTCCTAAAGCATTCAGCTAATCTGAATGTGAATGCACTCTAAATAAAGCTGTGATTAAAATGTGATTATGTCCACATATTTATGGACCTAACTGTATATATACACATTATAAACATCATTTATTCCCTGTAGCAGTATTTGCTTGTGGTGGTTTTCATCAGACAGATCTAAGCTGACAATTGTTGCCTCAAAGTATGTTCAGTTCTCCTCACATTTTGTTTTGCTCTGTTTCTCATTGAGTTTTCTCTCAGGTCTGAGATATCTGAGCGTTCCTGTGAGCAGTCTCTATAAACCCTAGCAGCCTTGTCTGAGTCTGACACACAAATATTATTAGTATTGATTTTGGCTCTTTTTAGCCAGCAGAGCTGTCATAGAGCATATGATTCAGAAAATAATTTTAAATGTTTCAAATGATAAAATCATGCATGTTTCAGTATATCTCTTGCAGTCAAACTTCACTTGCACATGTCTCTCTCACTCTCTTCTTCTGCTCTTATTACCTGGCTCCCAAGCACATGGACATCCACGAGAGACTGTCAACAAATCATCAAACACACACAGAGATGCTAAAATGCTTTACATAGTGAACATTCACGATGAAAACATTTCTGTTTGGTTCGGACACACTGATGGGACTCAATCTAACAAAACATCTCACAGTCATATTTTAAACAGAAATCAACCCAAAAATAATAGAGACCAATGCAATTTTGTCCTACTTTTATGACCTAATTTTGATCATAAATATTTAATGTGCTTACACATTATGGTTTATTTATTTTATTTCCACCGAATATGAATTTTACATTTTAATTTGTAATCTTTTGTGGTCAGATGTGAGTTGGACGTGTTTTCTTGAAATTCACCCGTGTAACAGGATGAATCGATGTGTAAAAAGGTTTGCCGCTGCTCTAATTCTCGGCTATTAAATTGTTCCTCTTGGGTGTAAAGCGGGTCAGGTCATCTTGACTTCATTCCGCAGGGACACGTGCAGGAGTAATGATTGACCTCAGTGACAGGTTTACATAGGTTTAGCTCTGCCCCTTCCCCTGGAAACACAAAGCTGCAGATTTACACACTTGTCCTTCCAGATTCAATTCATGTATGATATTTGCTTAGGCAGTGATCCACGTTTTTTTTGTCTCAAAGATTGGTCACAATATCTGTTTCTCTCTGTGTCATTTCAGACGATGGTTTAAAGAAGACCTACATAACAGAGGTAATAAAAATATTGTTTATTTCTGTAATAACACTTATCGATTCTATTATTATTTATATCGTTTCTATCAAATTTCAGCAAGCACTGAACATTCATAAATGTGAATTTTATTGCTACTACTATCCACTAGATGTCACTTTTTTTTTATAACAGGGAGCATTTAATTTATATATTTCTTCATTAACCTGACAGATCTTTGTGTCATCTGATTTAACATCATATTCACATAAAAGTCAGTGGTTCAAATGATTGCAGCCTCTCGTTACAGCTAATTTTGTGATATTTTGTTTGTTATATCTTAAATGTATAATAACCTGACCCTGTTTGATCAAGTCATCTGTCTCAATATACCCAAGTGTACCCAAAAATAAAGTTCAATATACAGATTTGTGGCTCTTCATTTCTTTTTTTAATTCACCTTTGTAACCTGATGTTTTCTGATCTTTTATAGAAATATCTATAGGATTTGTATTAAATCTAAGATCATTGACTCGAATCAAGAATGCTAAAAGTGACTAAATGAACTGAGAGCTTGTGCATCTGAATCGAATCAGAGCATCAGAATCGATACTCAGCCTTTTACGTGTTAATGTTCTCATGTTCATTGCGGATTAATTATTTTTTCTAGGAAGTTGCTCTTTTGAAGTTTATGAAGCATTCATTCAGATATTTCTCTGAAAATTATAGCAGGAGTAGAAGTAGAAACAAACAGGATTGTTATTTTTCACGCGAGGAATATCTGAGAAGACTTGAGTCTTTTGATCCCATTTCTGTCATATTAGTCGAGATATGAAAAAAATGTATGATGCGCATCATTTGTTTTATCATTCGTGTTTGTTCAGATGCTGTCGTCATCGTCCCATCTCGGTTCTGGTCCAGAGAAGAAGATCGGTCACAGGAGAGTAGATGCGACCGGTGAGACCACTTACAAGAAGGTGCGTGTGAGGTTCACTTCATGAGTATCTTCATCGAAAATGTATTATCGAGTCAGATTTTTGTCTATAACAAAGGAATATCTCTATAAGATTTCCAGAAGTGTGGTTTTAGTTTGAATGCACCTGTTTGTATGCTGTTATCCATTTGTTGAATGGGAAGGATTGAGAAGTGATGTGAGATTTGTGTGTCCACAGACGACCTCGTCTGCTCTGAAAGGAGCCATTCAGCTCGGCATTGGCTACACCGTGGGAAACCTGAGCTCCAAACCTGAGAGAGATGTTCTCATGCAGGATTTCTATGTGGTGGAGAGCATTTTCTTCCCAAGGTCTGTTTGTGTGTCAAATTTATTCCTCAACATATATTGATTGAAATGATCTCAAAAAACTTTTTGTCAGCGTGGCTTATTGCTTAATGTATAAAATGAGTGATGTGGGAAATCTATATATGTTCTATATGTTAATTTCTTTTTTTAAAAATGTTCTAAAAATGAATGACATTTAATCAATAAAAAAGCTTATCAATAAGCTGCTTGATAACATGACGAGACAAATTCCTTTTTTATCCAAAGCGACTTACAATGACTTGCAAAAATTTTTTTCATCTGAGGCCAGACCTCTCTCTCTGTCTGTCTCTTGCTCAGTGAGGGCAGTAATCTAACCCCAGCGCATCACTATCCAGACTTCAGATTTAAGACGTATGCTCCGGTGGCATTCCGATACTTCAGAGAACTCTTCGGGATTCGTCCGGATGACTATCTGGTGAGACGTTGATTGTCAAAGACACAAGATCAAAAATGTTGTGTCAGGGCTCTTCTCTCAGGTGAATCACCCAAAATGTATTTCAGGGAACAAATGTTAAAGATACAGAAATCAATTGTTGACCAACAATTACAGTAAGAATATAGTGCTATCAAACTGACATTACTGAGATCTCCTATGAACCAAGAGGTGTGTGTGTGTCTGTGCACGTGGGTGTGTGTGTGCGCACGTGTGTTCACATGTGTTGCACATATGTGTGTGTTCGCGTGTATGTGTGCACGTGTGTGTTCACGTGTGTGTGGGCATGTTCACATGTGTGTGTTTGTGTGTGTTTCCGGATGTGTTTACGTGTTTGTGTTCACGTGTGTTTGTCTAAGTGTGTGTGCGTGTGTTTGCGGTTGTGTGTGTGTGCGATGTTTTTGTGCAGTCATCGCTGTAGGTGATTCATGTTTATGTATGAGATTTGCTTTGATGTCTCCGTATATGTTTATTAAATTTCCGATGTTGTCCTGTCTGAAGTCACAGCTTCATGTTCTATACGGGTTTTACGCTTCTTTCTGATTCTGGTCAGGTTCAGGCTATTAGATTACCACACAAACAGAGTATGTTTGGAATGGTGTACTACTATTATGCACATTTATTGAGATCCGTCCTTACTATTCCATCTGTCATTTTTTACATTTCTTTGACTCATGATTTGATATTGTGCACAAAATTAGAAATGTGAACTGTGTATTCAGAGGCTCGCTGAATTTTAAATGCAACATATATGTTATATTCGAAATAAAACTGAACAGTGATCAATCTATCATTAACATGTTATCTACTATTCAGTTTAGAATAGTCTCAGATTAGATAATGGCAAATGCTTTTAGATGCCACAAATCAGTGTCAATTCAATTTGTTTAAAATGAGGTCAGAGAAACAGGAATGAGGGTGTGTATGCGTTTGCAGGTTAGGTGTTGTGTAATGCTTTATGGGACGTGTTTTTCGTTCATCTGTTATTTATTTGAAAGCATAATTGTGTAGTGATTTATCTAGTTCAAGGTTAAAAACTGTTTTTAAAGATGTTTGAAATTCCTTATAGTGATAGTTCACCCCAAAAATGAAAATTCTGTCATCATTTACTCACCTTCGACTTATTCCAAATACAAGGAAGAAATACAATGCTTGTCTAAGGTGCCCAAGAACTGTTTGCTGTCCTACATTCTTCAAAACGTAGTCATTTTTCCTTCTATGGGAGACAATGGGGGGCAAAATCGGTCTGGTTATAAGCATTCTTCCAAATATCTTTTTCTGTGCTCATCAGAACAAAGACATTTTTAAAGATTTGGAAACAACTCGAAGTTGAGCAAATGATGACAGACTTTTCATTTTGGGTATGGGTATCACTTTACAAGAAAATTAATCTGACAGATTCATGTGTGTAGTGAATTCAATGAGGAACAGAATTATTTAAACACTATTCTTCATCAAATATGTAAGAATTATCATGAGCTTTGATCCCAATTATAAGTAATATTTTCTCCACCACCCTTTGTAAGGGAAACAAATATCAATCCAAATTGGGATGAATTTAATTAATAATGATCAATTATTATTATCTGGATCAAATTCATGATTTGGGGAAATCACTTAGCATTACGAGCAGGTAGCAAGAATCGGCATGTTTAGGGACTCCGGATTATGAGCATGAACTACAAACAACATCACGTGTGAAATAAAACAGGACTTTATTATCTAGACAAGACACATACTAATCTAACATACACACACATACAGTTAAGCATTAGAAGATGGTTGAAGTTGAAGCAGAGAGAAGAACAGAGCATGGATTATGGCAGTATATGATATTCAGAAGATCAATAGCCTGAACTAAACATCAGTTTCTTCTTGTAAAGGACCTTTGTTAAAAGGATTAATGATGCCCTATGCATCCATTAATAAGACTAAGTTTGATACTTGCACGTCTTGCCCATCAAAGAAAGAAAGAGTCCTGATGCAGGTTGTTAAGGCTCCAGTTGATCTTGGCTGAAAGTGATCAGAGAGAACCAGTTTTATGCAGAGGATCTGTATCTGGAAAGACGAGGCCGCAGCCTGGCACAAACTTATGGGTTAAAGGTGAAGTCTTCTTCTAGTCCATCCTTTGGAGATGCAGAACGCATCGAGAGAAAGAAGAGCAAAAACCAAGAGAAAAGGAAGCGCGAGGAAGAGAGAGAAAGAATCTTCTCGTGGTCTCTTTTAAACTGTGAGGATGTCACATCCTACAGACGTGACTGGTCCAATCAGGAGATGGCAACTTTGGAGGGAAAGTTAACTGTTTTTGTCTTTCAAATGGTGTTTTGCATGTGAAAGCTGATTGGATGTTCACTAGAAGACTACTAAGAGTTTGATAAAACTAATAAGAAAAGAGTTACCAAAACACAACAAACATCAACGCGAAGGACATCACAAATGTAGCTCATAGACACCAAACATGATCTAAATCTTGGTTAAATGAGTTACTACAAATCTAATAATTCCAGTAGTTAAACACACATTCATGGATACGTTGGATTAATGTTAAAACAGACATAACAACATGAACATTAATACATGGAAATGTTATAAATGAATGTGTACATTTCCATATAAATGCATTTATAATTGTAGGTCTATCCCCAAAGTGAGTAAAGAGAGTTCAGCTCCTTACATTCCAATGGGTCTAAAAATACTCTATCTTGATGAATTGGTGTGAGTTGCTATGGTCACCAGAGATCTTGTCCTGCCCTTGGTGTAAGTTGCAGATTGGGGGTTGACCCCCAAGCGACTAGCGTGCTGGTGGGGTGAGGGGTGTTGTTGTAATATTTAAGAAATTTAAGTAGTTATGCGTGTCTGATCCGTCTCAGGTACTACATATCCCCCCTTTCGCACGTTTTTGTCTGACCTAATAGACAACAACGAGCGACAATTAAGATGTACATGATGATCAGACGTGTCCCGCACGCACTGCAGGTAGCTCGGGTGGACTCCTTGGCCATCGGTGCTTCCTGGAGAGGTGGGACAGCAGGTGTCAAGACATCATGGGTGAGAGCTGTGTGAAGAGCTCTCTTACTAGTTTCAGCAGCTCCTGTGACTCAGGCGTAGCTAAGTCCGGCTCTCTTTGTGAGGACTCAGATCGGCACCTGTGTGTTGCATCGGATGATGCTGTCAGTGGCTGTTGGACAGCCAGTGGTGTTTCCAAAGAAGAATTTTGCCGTCTCCATGGTTTCTTCCAGTGGTTGGTCTGGTATCTGGGCCTATTACGATGGTGACGGGTTTGTCTTCTGGCTGGAAGCTTTCCTGGCATATCGTTGAAGGACATTGTGTTGTAGTGACAATGTCTGCCTTCTGGTGCAAACTTTTGAATGTTACAGTTCAGACTCAATGGTGCCATAGAGGCCTTTCTTTCAGATGTGGCCTTATGTTTATTAAAGGCCTTCTGTGCCAGGTCCCGCAAATGATGAATGGTCATCGTATGAGGGCAGGCCATGATGCCTAAATGGTGGCTAACAATTGGATGTAGATTTCTGAGGAACAGGCTCTTGAAGCTGATATCCTCCTCCATCTCGGATTCATTGCGAGCTCCAAAATAAGCTTGTCTGAGTCTGTTAAGGTAAACTCGGGGAGTTTCCTGTCTTCCCTGTTTGAGGTCCAGGGCAGCGACCAGTCCATATTCTGTTTCTGGGTCTGAGAATTCTTGTATAAGAGCTTGTTTCAGCCGGTGGTAGTCGGATTTGACAGCGTCAGGCTGCCGTTCTAGAAAGCTCTTTACCTCTGTACCAGAAGTTATCCAAAGCAGGTGGAGTCTCTCCCGTGTGGTCACATTCGGCATAATATGCAGGTGAAAGTCTATATCCCGCAGGTAGGCATGGACATCGAGGTCTCCTGCAGAATTTGGAATGAAGCACTTGATGACTCTAGCCAGTTTGTTGAGGTCTTTAAGGGTCGCTCCATGTACCGTTACAGGGATTATCTGGAGAAGTCCCTTCCCTTCTATGGCTTCAGATGTTTTTAGGATGCTGGCTGGTGAGGTGTTAAGCAGAGAGGTCAGCCCCCCCCCCTTTGTATCTTTGAACTGGGCTGAGGGAGTTTGCTCTGCTTACCTGCTGTGACAGTGGGGGATGTGTCTTCCACTGTGGTTCCCATTGCAGCTTGTATGAGTGTTCGAGTTCTCTTTGGACCCTGTCAAGCTTGTCTCTTGTGTTGTCCAGCTGCTGTGTCAGAGATTCAATTTTGGCATCTCTATCTGATAGTTCAAAATGGGCTGTTACTAATAATGACTTTGCATCAAACAGTTCTTTTTCCAGCTCTTCTTTGGCTGCTTTTTCCAGTAGTTTTCTTTGCTCAGCAGCTGAGAGAGCTATCTGAAGTCTGTTAACCTCCTCCTGTTCTTCCATCTTACCAGACTTATTTCGTGTGGTCTGGGTCTCACCTTCCAGTTGGGCTATGCGACTTTGAGCATGCTTAAGTTCCTCTTGGGACTCTGTTGCATGCAGCTTTAGGTCGTTCACCTCATTTCTCAGGTCTGTGAGGTTGTGGGCTAAGGAGAGGATGATGCTGGTCAGCTCCTTGTGGTCATAACTCTGGCTTGGACCATGTGTCATTTGTCTTCTTCCCTCTTTGTCCAGTTGCACCTGTCTCTGGTGAGGAAGGTCATCAGCAGTTCTAGGTGGTAGGGCGTCCATCACCATGCCTTGCCAGGCCATTAGATCTTCCATCTGAGACATTGGGGCAAACTTGTTCTGAGAGTTAGGGCAAGAGACTAATGCAAGACCATATAAAAGATTTAGAAATAAAGCTAGGTGTATATTGTGCAGCTAGGTTTTACCACGTGTGGTTAACTGCTTTAGGTAGCTAGTGAAGTGTGTACACTATTATTATCTTAACTGCCTATGGCAGGAAGCCAAGATTTGTATGCAACCAGAGATTTAACAATGATGTAAGACTAGTCTAAATCATTTAATTAAAACTCAAAACATACTGATGGTTCTTAACAGGTTTGATCTCTGAATATTGAAGAACAGGAAGTAGAGAGAGAGAGAAGAGAGCCTTGCCGATTCTGATTATGTCAATTAGTGGTGCTCAGAATTATACTTATGCCTTATTAATCATCTAGATTGTGTAGCAATAGGAGTCATATTTCTGGAGCACATATTTAAAATAAGCAAAATCAAGAAAAAGAGATTGGACATAGATAAATAAAATAAAAAAATAGATGACTGCTAATAGTAAAATTAACCAGTAAAAAATAAAATAGAAGGGAAGTGATCTAGTACTGGGAATAATTAATAGTACTGACATTTAACCATATAGGTCAGTGTTGGGCATCACTCCATTGTTGGCTAAGGCTGCTGCGTGTTCAGCTCCCATGCCTATGCCATTACATGTGTGTGCACTTTAGGGTCAATGTTCTATTCAAAATCCCCAATACCTATAAGAATTATTCTCTGAGTAGGCAGTTAAAATTTAATTAAGTTCAATTAAATGAGTAACTGAGCAACAATGTTCAGGAAGGAATGCACCTGAAGTTAGTTAAAGTGAGTCTGAGAAGAATTAAGGAAAGAGAGTGGAAATCAGAAAATAGAGATTTTGTTAAGAGGGAATAGTTTAAATCACTTTACACTGCAATACACGCACGCACTACTTAATGACTTCAATTACATATGCTATGCTAACCACTAACTATTGAAGTTAGGTATTAGTAAGCTCAACTAAGGCCGCTAGGTCATGTTAGCTTAGCTTAGCGAACAAATATAGATTTTTTTTTTTTTTTTGAACAAATATAGATTGTTTACAATATGGCACCAGTCAATGACACCTATGGTAGGTGGAGTCAAACTGGTTGACAAGTCGTTGTCATGGGAACCAGTGCACCCCAGGGCACTTTAGTTCTCAAAGAGTGTCTGCACCGTTCAAACAATCTCAAATAATAAAAGCGGTACACAGTTGGTTACAACATGGCCCTTACACTTAAATCAATTCAACGCTTTTCTTTAGCAAGCCTAAATGCAAATATAGATGCATTCACTAATTCTTATTATGTATGCTTTCGCTTCTCTGTAAACAAGTACTTTAAACAGGTTTCCTGTCCTTCTTTAAGGAGTACTTACACATTCACTGTAGGTTTACACTCATTTACATACATACAGCTGTTTGTGCCTTACACACAAATACTGAAGAATTGAGAAACACACTATTTTCATTCGGCAATTGTAACACAGTACTGATCACCATTTAGCTAAACTTGTATATGCAGAGTCAAAGTTTAGATGACTGGCATAGTTCTGACTATAATTTAAAGGTCCTTACAATGCAGAAAGAGGAGCATCACTCAAATCTACCTTTACATAACACTGTACTGAGATTCCTTCGTCAGAAAACAGGTTAAACAATATTGCAATTGGGATTTCTTCGCCAAAGCATATTGATTCTGGAACAGTTTCACATGCAGCTTATCTGAGATTCCTTCGTCAGAATAGACTTATGCATTGATTAGATACTGAAATTGGGATTTCTTCGCCAAATCAGATTTACCTTACACTGATACCATTTAATCTATGTTAAGACTTTTCTAATTCATAGCAGAACTACCAAATCAATCTATCACTATCTACATTAAACAAGCCGCAAATAGCAACATACATGTGTATAGCATGTTGCATCATAACGTCTTGATTTAAAACACACTTAGGCTGACAGTAGTTTAAGCTCATAACTTTTGTTTAATCATGCCCGCGTTCTAACACCAATTATGTAGTGAATTCAATGAGGAACAGAATTATTTAAACACTATTCTTCATCAAATATGTAAGAATTATCATGAGCTTTGATCCCAATTATAAGTAATATTTTCTCCACCACCCTTTGTAAGGGAAACAAATATCAATCCAAATTGGGATGAATTTAATTAATAATGATCAATTATTATTATCTGGATCAAATTCATGATTTGGGGAAATCACTTAGCATTACGAGCAGGTAGCAAGAATCGGCATGTTTAGGGACTCCGGATTATGAGCATGAACTACAAACAACATCACGTGTGAAATAAAACAGGACTTTATTATCTAGACAAGACACATACTAATCTAACATACACACACATACAGTTAAGCATTAGAAGATGGTTGAAGTTGAAGCAGAGAGAAGAACAGAGCATGGATTATGGCAGTATATGATATTCAGAAGATCAATAGCCTGAACTAAACATCAGTTTCTTCTTGTAAAGGACCTTTGTTAAAAGGATTAATGATGCCCTATGCATCCATTAATAAGACTAAGTTTGATACTTGCACGTCTTGCCCATCAAAGAAAGAAAGAGTCCTGATGCAGGTTGTTAAGGCTCCAGTTGATCTTGGCTGAAAGTGATCAGAGAGAACCAGTTTTATGCAGAGGATCTGTATCTGGAAAGACGAGGCCGCAGCCTGGCACAAACTTATGGGTTAAAGGTGAAGTCTTCTTCTAGTCCATCCTTTGGAGATGCAGAACGCATCGAGAGAAAGAAGAGCAAAAACCAAGAGAAAAGGAAGCGCGAGGAAGAGAGAGAAAGAATCTTCTCGTGGTCTCTTTTAAACTGTGAGGATGTCACATCCTACAGACGTGACTGGTCCAATCAGGAGATGGCAACTTTGGAGGGAAAGTTAACTGTTTTTGTCTTTCAAATGGTGTTTTGCATGTGAAAGCTGATTGGATGTTCACTAGAAGACTACTAAGAGTTTGATAAAACTAATAAGAAAAGAGTTACCAAAACACAACAAACATCAACGCGAAGGACATCACAAATGTAGCTCATAGACACCAAACATGATCTAAATCTTGGTTAAATGAGTTACTACAAATCTAATAATTCCAGTAGTTAAACACACATTCATGGATACGTTGGATTAATGTTAAAACAGACATAACAACATGAACATTAATACATGGAAATGTTATAAATGAATGTGTACATTTCCATATAAATGCATTTATAATTGTAGGTCTATCCCCAAAGTGAGTAAAGAGAGTTCAGCTCCTTACATTCCAATGGGTCGTAAAATACTCTATCTTGATGAATTGGTGTGAGTTGCTATGGTCACCAGAGATCTTGTCCTGCCCTTGGTGTAAGTTGCAGATTGGGGGTTGACCCCCAAGCGACTAGCGTGCTGGTGGGGTGAGGGGTGTTGTTGTAATATTTAAGAAATTTAAGTAGTTATGCGTGTCTGATCCGTCTCAGGTACTACATGTGTAATAATAATATTTTGTAACAGTGTTTAAATTAGGTAACATTCAGAATTTGAGAATCGGCTTCAATTCATCAGTGTGAGCTTAAATGGAAAATTATACAGAAACTGAAACAGACTAAAGTGAAAATGAGCAGTTAACAGAATTCTGGGAAGTGAAGTGGCCGTTCGCTTTGGTCCATAAAGATAATTTATTAATTTATATCTAATGATACTATGTTATATCAATGTACAGTATAATCATTGTATGTAATTAAATGTATGTCATTGTAACATATACTATATATTACAAAACCATAAATCTCATTGTCTCTTTGTGTATGTGTGTATTGCAGTATTCTCTGTGTAATGAACCTCTGATCGAGCTTTCAAACCCCGGTGCCAGCGGCTCTATTTTTTACGTCACACGGGATGATGAGTTTATCCTGAAAACCGTCATGCATAAAGAAGCCGAATTTCTGCAGAAACTGCTGCCTGGATACTACATGGTGAGTCTCATGATGTTCCTGAGTCGTTAACATAGTGACCCTGATTATTGCATCTAGTTGCTTGCTGTTAACTGTCATATTAGCAGAAACTTTACAACATTTCCGGTTGCAACAGCAGTGCCAACTATTATTGAGTTGCACCATTCAATTTAGTTGAAGCGTAATGTTACGTATAAACTAAATATTTACGGAAGCCTCCTGTCAGGAGTGACTGCAGGAATAAAATAGACTAACTGAAAAAGCTTTTGTTTCGCTCGACACTGTTCAGTGCTTTATACCTATGATAATGCTGACATTTACATTTACATTTAGTCATTTGGCCGACGCTTTTATCCAAAGCGACTTACAGTGCACTTAATACAGGGACAATCCCCCTGGAGCAACATGGAGTAAAGTGTCTTGCTCAAGGACACACTGGTGGTGGCTGCTGGGATCGAACCAGCAACATTTTGATTTACCAGTTCAGTGGTTTAACCCACTAGACCACCATCTCCATTTACAGTCACTTACCTTTTAAAGTAGAGAACATTATGTGATGACATTCCATTATTAGCGGCTCTAACAAGAACCCGTATACCGCACTTCGGTGTGTGTATAAAATCATCTTTTTATTTCATTGCCAGTTGGCACTAAAATGAAATCACCCATATTATATGTAAATTATTATGATTTTTTGGGCTGAAATGTTTTTAATAAGCATTTTTTAGTGTAATTTTAAATGTTCAATAAAATACATTTTATGATATACATAATTGTAGTATTCTATTTAATAAAAAATATTTTTTACCGTTTTTAAATGAGGTACAATTAGTTTAAATCAAGAACGTTTTGAAACAACACAACTTTTTCTCACAAATGTAATGGCTGCTTTTGCACTGTTGAAAGTAAACGTCATAACATGCGACTATGCGTTTCTTAACGGAGAGCTTACAGACTAACTACGTTCTGCCTTAAGACCCTATGGTCCAACCGAATAACGTACCGAGTAAGTTTCAAACTAGCTAGTAGTTACTAAGCCTCTAGTGTGAACTTTACGTTCACATCTAAGAAAGAACTTTCGAATGGCTGGTGTAACCCCACCCTGATGCACAAGAAGAGGGTGACTTTGACCTTGCTTGGTTAACCCGCGACAGCCAACACAAGTTTCTCCTGCATCATTACAGTCTCTGGATGTTTCAAGCAACTATAAAGTTCCGTCACCACAATGGAACCGCCAAAAACCCAGGGCGAACGAGAGGCACATAGCAAGCAAAACGCTCCCTTCCAACTGAAATCAATTCAAAAGAGTCTAACAGCAAAAAACGTGTTATGTCTGATCGGCCATTTAGATTAATAAATATTTGTTGGATACAGAATTTTAAAAGTCTTTTTAAAAATCATTATTAAGGTGATTGTTAAGGCAACTTATTAGTTATCCTGGATAATTTCGTTGCAGTTCTTCCAAAACCTTGTATGTCTAAATTTGCTGTTTATTAGGAAATGGAAAAAAAACTACTTCCCTTTCTGTCGGTCTCTCGAAGTTGTGTCGAGAATAGGGCTGCAACAAACGATTATTTTGAGAGTCGACTAATCTAACGATTATTAGACCGATTAATCGACTAATTGGCTATTATTTCAATGACTAATCAGTACGTTTTTAATGATTATCCAGCTTTTGCAACTATTTAAAACATTGAGTTATAGATCATTTACGTAATGAATAAAATAAATTCAGCTTTTGAAATTTGTTTTAATGAACTTGAACCAACTGGTTACTTTCTTTAAGTTTGCTGATTCTGTCCAACTCGAATCACACAAATACTCTATACAAAGTTTTAAATACAAATAAATAAATCAGCTACATTAAAGGCCCATTTTTTTAAAATGTAAACAAATCTCTTGACAGAACCATTAAGCAGCATTTCTATGACAACAGTTCAGTTTAACTCTTTCCTGTCAGCCTTTAAAAAAAAAAACGTTGCCAGCCTATGCCAGCGGTTTTTTACATTTTAACCAAAATGTAATGGCTCACACTACATTTTCTGTAAAGAATATGGACAAACAATATGTCCAATGGAAGAACAGAGTCTCTACTTTTAATCAAAGGAAACCGTATTCTTGAATCTTGATTTGATCTTTTTTATCACTCCTTAGATCCGGGTAGGTTTCTTCAAAAATGCATCACTTTGATTAAAAGATAATTTTGAGATAATAGTTTCTTTGTCAAAGATTCCGCACAGATTACACTCAGAACAATCATTAAAAACCTATAAGAAATAAACGTTCTAGGTTCTAGGATTCTGTATTTTCCCCAAAGGTGTGTAACAGCGCCACCTGCTGTACGACAGTATAAACACTGATTGCCGTTATAACTCGTTTGGCGGAACCGTTTTTTTTTTTAAAAGACGAGATAAATCATCAATCATGTCGGTGAAAGAGTTAATGAAAAAGAGCAAGTAACAGAAGAAAATATTTTAAAAATAAAGTCAAGATATAAGACTCCTATCACTTAACATCCCTCTCTTATAATCATTTTCCTCTCATGCAATACCTAATAGTGTTATAATAATCAAAACAGGCTTGAATTTTCAAAGCTTTTTACTTTGCAAAACAAATAATAACATAACTGTAATTATATGATTATCGTTGTTATTATCATTAGTGTTATTATTGCATTCTCTCATAAAAAGATCTACCGCTAAATTAGTTAGTTTGGTCTCTTCTGCTCATTCTCAGGGATGTTTCCTTTTTAAATGCTCCAGCATGCAGGTTGTGCTGCCGTGAAAGGCAAGTTCCGCCTTGCTTGCATTGCACACAACCTTTTTTTTTTTGTTTTCATTTTGGTAAAGCTTTCCCACACTTTGATGTGTTCGAATTCGTCTGTACTCCGCCATAATTCTCGCTGTGTGTCCTTCTACTGCGATAGCATTCGGGAAGGCTGCATTACGCTCTAGCGCTACAGTGCCGTAGCGGTCAAATTGTGTTATTGCAGGCCTTTAAATTAAGTCACGTAATCAAAAGACTACTCGACAACAAGAATATTTGTCTACAATTTTTTATTGTCGACGTTGTCGACAATGTTGACTAATCGTTTCAGCCCTAGTCGAGAACGCCAGATGGGGTTCGCCCTTGAGAACCAATCAACTCTGACTACTATAGAAAAGGCCAATGAAATTTGGCAAATTAAATTTGCATTTTTTCTAAAAAGGTCCTTTTCAGGACTGAGCATTCTCCAGTCCCTTCCGCACTGCGCACAGATTGTCATTCAGAAGTTGCGGTCACGGGTGGCTGTCTTCCTACGGGAACCAGCCACCATTTCGTCTGCTACCTGGGCCGTGACATTGGTGGCTACGGCCCCGAAGTCCGCCTGTATTAGCAGCGTTAGTGATGTCGGGACCTTCGCGAACGTAAATCCGCCAGCCAAGTGCTCACGGGCGGATCGCACACCGATTCGCTCTTCTGAACGTTCCCCAACCGGCAATAGAATACCGTCTGGTTCCTCAACCACGCACTTGGAAACGATGCATGATGTAGATGAGATGTCGCTCGCAGCATCGGAGGGAGACTGGCATCCGACTCTAACGAATCCAAGCTCCACCCCCAGCGGTCGAGGCCAGGAGGAAGCAGAAGTGATGTCAACCGTGCTAACCCGGGGATGCGTGGTTCATGAGGTCGGAGCACGGTGCAAACCGCGCCCACCCGGGGTGCCATTTTTTTCCCGGAGGTGCATGAGGAGCTGTGTAAAACTTGGAGCTCTCCACTCACGGCCCGCTCCAGTCAAACCAGCTCCGGTTCCCTTACTTCCCTCGATGGTGGGGCAGCCAAAGGCTACGTGTAGATCCCCCAGGTGGAACGTGCGGCTGCGG
Organism: Triplophysa tibetana; assembly: GCA_008369825.1. Taxonomy (NCBI): domain Eukaryota; kingdom Metazoa; phylum Chordata; class Actinopteri; order Cypriniformes; family Nemacheilidae; genus Triplophysa; species Triplophysa tibetana. The sequence goes on from CM017899.1 coordinate 4,744,364, forward strand.
TGCACCTGTGCCTGGGATACGTGCCCAAAGTTCCCACTTCTCCCTTCCGGGACCAAGTGGTGGACTTGCAGGCGCTCCCCATCTGGGAGGAAGACCCAACCCCATCCGTGTTGTGACCTGGACTGCACGCAGAGCTTCAGTAGCTCTGACCAGCTCCTTGACTGTGTTGGAGGAAAGCAGAAGGGGAAGGCTGTCTCCAAGCAAAGGCTGGCACACTGGGTCGTGGATGCTGTTACGACGGTATCCCGATCTCAGAATCTCCCCTGCCCACTGGCAGTGAGGGCTTACTCCACACGGGGTATAGCCACCTCCTGGGCACTGACCAGAAGCACCTCTCTAGACATCTGTAGAGCTGCGGGTTGGGCTACGCCCAACTGAGGTTACATACGTATCCAAGACGTTTTTATTGGTTAGATATTTGCAAAACCCTGTGACAAACATAAAGGATGAAAAATAATAATGATTTATAGCTATAAATAAAAATCACAAAATATGGAGATACGAGGTTTCAGAAAAACAGCAGGGATATGCTTGTTTTATGCAAGACTTTCCAATAGATGATAACATTCTACCATGTTAAACCTCACGATGCAATCAAAAGTCTCCCAACAAACAAAGACAAAGTTGAGTTGCGTGTGATACAGAATTAAGTATAACCTCACGTTTCCTCTCTCTCATTCTCACTGACAGAACCTGAACCAGAATCCTCGCACCCTGCTGCCTAAATTCTTTGGTTTGTACTGCGTTCAGTCGGGCGGGAAGAACATTCGTATCGTGGTGATGAACAATGTTCTGCCTCGTGTCTTCCGCATGCACCTTAAGTTTGATCTGAAGGGCTCCACACACAAGCGGAGAGCTTCTAAGAAAGAACGCGAAAAATCCAAACCAACATTCAAAGATCTGGACTTCATGCAGGAGGTTCAGGACGGTCTTCTGCTGGACGTGGACACGTGCAACGCCCTGGTGAAAACACTACAGAGAGACTGTCTGGTGAGTGTTGTTTGTTACACAGTAGCTGCAGGTGTCAGCGTGTCCTCCTGTGGTTTTCATGAATTTCTTGCGTGACGATTTAGGTTTTGGAGAGTTTTAAGATCATGGATTACAGTTTGCTGTTGGGGGTTCATAATCTGGACCAGGCGGAGCGTGAGCGGCAGGTTGAGGGATCGCAGAACAGCGGTGATGAGAAGCGACCCGCCGCTCAGCGAGCACTTTACTCCACAGCTATGGAGTCTATACTGGGCGCAGCTGCGTGTGGGGACTCCATAGACACCGATTACACGTATGTGTGTCTTTCCGATGAATACTAATACATGCTAAAAGTGTGATACTTCCGTCACAGCATACTGATGCTCTCTCTCTCTCTCTCTCTCTGTCTCTCTCTCTCTCTAGAATGGGTGGCATTCCTGCTGTGAGTGGTAAAGGAGAGAGACTTCTGCTTTTCATTGGCATAATTGACATCCTACAGTCCTACAGGTGACAGTAGAATACCTAAAAAAACACATACACACATACAAACTTCTCTCTTAATTTTAATCTGGGAATCAAATGCATAACTTTTAAAGGATGGCTCTTTTATGGCAACAGCACCCTGATGTTATTCTGAACTCCCGTTGTGCTTTCAATTTATGTTTTAAGATCTTATAACTTCACTTTATTATCTGGCTGCACAAGGGCTGTGCAATATATATAAAATGTGATATCTAAACGAAGAGTACTGATGCAAAATCCTTAAAAAATGTATGTTACTCAAATAATTTTGCTTTAAAACCTGATAAATACCTCACTCTGACCGTTCTGAAACATCGGCAATTGCTGAAAGTATTGTAGGAGATAGCTTTTGCTTTCTCTGTTAAATAAGTTCATTTTTTCCCCACTGATTTGGACACAACATTCAAAATGTTGAGCTTATGAGTACAGACTACTTTTTATGAACACATGTAGATGACGCTTGAGATGTTTCTTAAAAACTATATTATTATTAGTAACTGTGATTTAAAAGTGATTGGTAATATTAAAATATTACTTTATTTGCGTTACTTTTTAAATTAATTTTATCAAAATAACCACAATAGTATGACTATCCTGCCAAAAAAATTACCGCAGAAATCCTAATGGATTCCATTAAAACTTTTTTAAATACTTTGTTTGTAGTGTGTTTTGTACGGAGCCCTTCTAGGGACATGGTGGTGGAAAAAAATGGGAGGGAAGAGAAAAATAATTTTTCTCTCGCAAAATCTTTGCGTTCCCCGGAGAGACATTGCGTTATCTCGCAAAACTTTTGCGTTCTCTCTCAAAAACTTTTGCGTTATCTCGCAAAAACTTTTGCGTTCTCTCGCAAAACTTCTGTGTTCTCTCGTAAAACATTCAAACGTCCTGTTATTCCACTCCATACATTAACAATGGAGCGGTTCGTACTAGATTCCCAGACCAATAACTTGTGAGCTAAACGTTGTTATAAACAACACATTATTCCTTAGACAAGGATCAATAACCTAGTCTTGCTCAAAACGAGAAAATAAATGTATCTCTCTATATGAGCAGGTGACATGGAGTAGTCCAAAGAGACCGTCTACAAAGTGACTGTACATCCGAAAAGCGTTATTAAAAAATTGTCATTAATAACTTAAATGTCACACAATCTAGTCTCACCAAATTCAGATTACACATTAATGGCCTCCTGTTGAATCTAAATTGGGTTAAGTTATACTACATTATGTAGCACTGAAGTTAATTACTATTTTTAGTAGCCAAATGATCTTCGGGTTTTGCCCTTTATAGAGGATCCCTTCGGTCTTGTCTCAGCCGGCTCCCGCCTGGGGCTCGTTTTGTTAAACATTTTAGTTCATGTTCATTGTTTACGTTACGTAGAATGAGGTGTCATTTGTGTTATAAGAACGTTTAGCTCACTAGTTATTAGTCCGGGAATCTGCGTATATGAACCAATGTTTACGGAGCTAGTCTCATACTCAGCCAGTAGGACATTAAACATGAAGTGTTTGTCCGGATTCAAATGGTTTGCGAAAGAACGCAAAAATTTTGCGAGAGAACGCAAAAGTTTTGCGAGAGAACGCAAAAGTTTTGCGAGAGAACGCAATGTTTCTCAGGGGAAAGCAAAGATTTGCGAGATAACGCAAAAGCTTTAAAAAATATTTTTATCTTCCCGCTCATTTTTTTCCACCACCATGTCCCTAAAAGGGCTCCGTAGTTTTGGGATTATTTGAGTTTGATATAAATGTGTCATCAATAGAACCCAACACCTTCAAATTGAGACTTTTGTTTCCATTACCAGTAGAGTTTATGTGATGGCAGTTAACAACGCAACGGTTGTGGGTTCGATCCCAGGGGATTGCACATACTTAGAAACAAATGTATAGGATAATGCAATTAAGTCGCTTTGGATAAAAGTGTCAGCCAAATGCATAAATGTACTTAGGCGGACATTCTGTATCAAAGCAAACAAAGCGCCTCATTGGGTTGTCGAGTGCCCACAGTTGGCGTTTTTTTAGACGCATTTAAAACTTGAGTGAACTCCTCAGCACCGCGATACCCCTCAGCAGCGAGGGCTCTCCGACAGCATATCTCTCCTTCCTCCTGGGTTCGCAACCAAACGTAACACATGTCCGGGCCCGGTCCTCTCTTGTCGTACATTCTGCCGCTCGGCCTTTTATGCTTCGATCTCCACCGTGAGAGATACGGAGCCGGTGCAACGCGCAGCTGACACTCATTATCACTCGCGTCACCGGCCCCGCGTCATTCCCTCACAGCTCTCGTCCCGCCCCGCTCATCACAGTATCCATTGTAGGTTTTTAAATATAGTTTATGTGAATAGTGAATAGTTTAGTAGTGATATAGTTTACTGAATTACTTTTTTATGTGGGCAAAATAATTATAAAAAAATTGTACAGTAAAAGACACGGAATCTAGAAAAATAAAAACGCAATTTATATCGTATATCGTCCAGCCCTAGACTGCATTAGTATTAAATTAATTCACTCTGATACTTTGGTTAGATTTACTCTAAGATGTGTAACATTTCTTTATTAGACTACAAATCCAACGCACTAAACCAGTCCCAGATAGCACAATCCATCTGGTTTACGTCTATTTGACGTCTGCATTTACATCTTACAGACATCTGCAATACGTAGTTTGCTCATCTGCAATACGTCTCGGAGACGTTTGAATGTCTGTAATACGTCTGCTAAAGATCTTGAGATTTGCTGCGTAAAAACATCTGCTAAACATCTTAGAAAGAGCAGATTTATATCCATTCTAAATCTTAAACATCTTACAGACGTCTTCAAGATGTCTATTTAACGTCTGACAGCAGACATCTCCAAGAATTATTGCAGATGCGCAAACTATGTATTGTAGATGTCTGTAAGATGTAAATGCAGACGTCAAATAGACGTAAGCCAGATGTATGCGTGCTATCAGGGGTGGTTCCCCACCTGGGGTCCCTGACCCCTTAGGGGGGCGCTAGAGTTCACAACAGGGGCGCGGGAGCTGACATACATGGAGGCTATCGGCAGACATTCAAACAGGGCTTTGCGGTAGCTGGAAGCACTGACATTGGCTGTTCTCGCTATGAGACTCACGTGACACACACACACGTATAAGGGTATATATATGTGTAATGTGCTGTCTCTTTCTCCTTAAGATTGATCAAGAAGTTCGAGCACACATGGAAAGCTCTGGTTCATGATGGGGTGAGTGTGAACATTCTTCTAAACTCTAGTGTCAGTGTTTACATGTGAAGTTGTGTTCAGTCTATAGATATTTTGAGCACCGTTCACATCTCCTTTCATTCCAAATCCCCTGTTTTGTCATATCTACTCTTCTTTGATCTTCTCTATTTTTCTTGTTTTTAGACAAAGAAAACTTTTTAATTCACTCTCCATTTAATCTCTTTGATGTCGAAGAGGAATAAATGAGATCTTATTTGTGATTTTTCTGTCTTATGAGTTGGGATTTTTTTTTACAATCATCATACTCATTTTTATGTTCTCTCGTGTGTCAGGACACGGTTTCTGTTCACCGGCCGAACTTCTACGCTGATCGTTTCTTTAGATTCATGAGCAGCACTGTGTTTAAGAAGAGCACATGTGAGTAACTGATAGTGTTATCGAAACGTAAAATGATCAGCTGATGTATACAAATTAAATTTGATTGTAAACCTGTGTTTTCTTCAGCACTGAAAGCATCTCCTGCTAAGAAGGGCCGCACGGCACTGACGGTGCCCAAATTCAGCAGTCCCGGTCCGGCCTGGTCTGCCAGTCAGCTGCCGTCAGTGAGAGATGAGAACACATATGATCTGAGAGGAGCTCGAAGCTTTCCTGTGCTGGAAAACGATGGTGAAGAAAGACCCTCACGATACTGATATAACGTTTATCAATATCATTTTTTTTGGCACAGTGTATATCGGAAGATCTAACATTTGTCGCGAGCAGCTTGAGTTGCGGAGTCTGTTGGTGTGTGTGCGCGCGTGCATGAGAGCGCTCTGACTGAAGACCGACGATTCAAGTTCTTTATGCTTTAAAATAGCTTTTATTTTTGAAATGGCATGTCTTAAAATGACGTGCAAAATGCCAGCTCGATCAATTACAAGAAACGCGTGTGCAGTGTGCTGCTCGCTTGCAGAGCAAAATCATTGTTATACTATGGATGTGAATTATATCTACATTATAATAATGCGTAAATCCTGCGGAACCTGCTGGAAACCCGCAAAGCTGCTCCGAAATTCAGGCACTGATTATATTGAAGTGTTTTGCATCTTCAGTGTAGTGGATTGTGATTTATTTCAACGTCTGATGCTGTCTTACTTAATAGAGCATGAACCCGAGGCAGCTCCAGTAAGTTAGAGTTCCCTTTCTGTCGGTCTCTCGACGTTGTGTCGAGAACGACAGATGGGGTTCGCCCTTGAGAACCAATCAACTCTGACTACTATAGAAAAGGCCAATGAAATTTGGCGAATGAAATTTGCATGCCGGGCTCCGCCCCCGGATATCCGGTATAAAAGGAAGCCGGCGTGCAGCATTCATTTACCTTTTGTTCTTCAGAGCCATCGCTCATGAGTACAACTCAGGATTCAATCCTCTACAACTACACTGCTGGTGCTACGACGTGTTACAGCGGATCGTCCCTTCCTGCAGCGACCTTCCCCTGGGCGTCTCGGCGGTTCCGGAGGTGTTAGAGATTTTTCTAAAAAGTCCTTTTCAGGACTGACTGAGCATTCTCCAGCGCAGCATGTCCCGCTGTTCTCTTGGGTGCGGCACCCTCATCGAGGAGGGGGATGGACACGATCGCTGCATTAGGTGTCTGGGCGTCCAGCACACTGAAGCAGCGTTCGTTGACACATCTGCCAGCACTGCGGGCAGATTGTCATTCAGAAAGTTGCGGTCACGGGTGACTGTCTTCCTACGGGAACCAGCCACCATTTCGTTTGCTACACGGGCTGTGACATTGGTGGCTACGGCCCCAAAGTCCACGACATCGGGGCTACGGCCTCGAGGTCTGCCTGTATTAGCAGCGTTAAGTGATATGGGGAACTCTGCGAACGTAAACCCGCCAGCCAAGTGCTCACGGGCCGATCGCACCCCGATTCGCTCTTCTGAACGTTCCCCAACCGGCGGTGGCATACCGTCCGGATCCTCAGCCACGCATTCGGAAACGATGTGTGACATAGATGAGATGTCGCTCGCAGCATCGGAGGGAGACTGGCATCCGACTCTGACGAATCCGAGCTCCACCCCCAGCGGTCGAGTTCAGGACGAAGCAGAAGTGATGTCATCCGTGCTAACCCGGGGATACGTGGTTCCTGAGGTCGGAGCGCGGTGCAAACCGCGCCCAGCCCGGGTGCTATGTTTTTCCCGGAGGTGCACGAGGAGCTGTGTAAAACTTGGAACGCTCCACTCACGGACCGTTTCAGTGAAACCAGCTCCGGCTCCCTTACTTCCCTCGATGGTGGGGCAGCCAAGGACTACGTCGAGATCCCCCGCGTGGAACGTCCGCCCGCGGTGCACATGTGCCGCGGACGGCTACCACCTGGGGGGAATCGGCCACGTCTACCGTCCAAAGCGCGTAAGACTTCGGCATCACTGGTGTCGAAGGCTTGCGATGCTGCGGGCCAGGCTGCCTCCTCTCTCTATGCCATGGCCATCCTGCAGGCGAAGGCGTTGAGAGAGCCCCACGAGGGTAAGGCCGACCCGGGTATAATGCAGGATTTCCGTGCCGCCGCTGACAGCGCTCTACGGGCGACCAAGGCAGCGGCACGGGCCCTGGGTCGGACGATGTCCACGGTAGTGGTCCAGGAGAGACACCCCCGGCTATACCTTGTGCAGAAGAGTGACACCAAGGAAGTACGCTTTCTTGATGCACCCATCTCGCAGGGTGGGTTGTTGGTATAACCCGTCGAGGACTGCGCTCAGCAGTTTTTGACGGTGAAGCAGACAGTGGCAATTAGCCACATTTTTTCACGCCGCGACTCGGCCGCCTACAGGCCTCCGAGATCTCACGTGACGTCTGCTTCCCTGCAACCCAGGACCCCTTCGACATCGGCTCCGGTTCCTGTGCCCCCACAGGCGGCACCCCGGAAGCGGAAATCGAGGGGGAAACCTCCACCCCGTCAGCAACCTTCTTGCGAGAAGGGACACTGACGGGAAGACCCCAGGGAGAACAACATCGGGCCCGAACCTTCACAGCCACGGCTCTGATTGGTCGGTACGGGACGGCTCCTGCCTCGTCACCAAAGCCGGACCCTTTTCAGGGCCTGGCGCCCACTTACTCAGAGTTTTTCGGTTCTTCCCGGGTGTACTTGCAGCCGATCGCACACTCCACTGGACTGTGCACGGCAAACCCGACCTCACGCCCTGGCGAGGCGTAGGGTTGTATACACACGACAGCTGCTACCACTCTCAAACCGACAGTGTGTGCAGCTGTCCCGCTAGGCAGGTAAGTAGGCGGAGCCAACCTTTTCTCCGGGGACCCCCCGTGACAGATGGTTAGCTCCGCCAGCCGACGAACCACCCCCCGTGGGAATGATGAAGCAGACCGTCCCCTTGGTCACCCTGTACAGTCCCTGGGAGCTCGAGAGCTGCCCACACTGTCTCGCTGACTAATGAGGGCGGTCCGTCTTGGTTACTCGATCCAGTTCGCCAGAGACTCTCCCAAAGTTTGGGGCATCATCCCTCCCTCGGTCGAGGCAGGGATGCCTCCGTACTTCGGGTAGAGGTCACCACCCTTCTGGCAAACAGGCATCGAGCTCGTCCCTCAAAACCAAGATGTTCAGTGGGTCACGACCCGCACTTCATCGTTCCCAAAAAGACGGTGGGTTGCGCCCAAAGGTCTGCGTACCCGGAACAGAGCACCTTCACAAGCTGCCGTTCAGGGTGCTCACACAGAGGCGCGTCCAGACATCTATCAGGTGTCAGGATTGGTTCGCGGCAATCGACCTGAAGGACGCTTACTTTCATGTCTCGGTCCTCCTCGACACCAGCCGTTCCCACGGTTCTCGTGCGAGAGGCGGGCATATCAGTACAGAGTCCTCCCTTTCGATCTGTCCCTGACCGCCCTTTCTCCCTTAGGGGAAGAAGGCGAGCGGGTACTAAACTACCTCAGCGACTGGCCTACCCGGGCACACTCGCGAGATCTGTTGTGTACAGGAAGGGACCTGGTGCTCCGGCACCTAGATCGATTGGGACTCCAGGTCAACCAAGAGAGGGGCAAGCTCTCCTCAGTGCAGAGCATCCTCTCTCTTGGTATGGAACTCAACTCTGTCACCACGGCGGCGCTACTGTCCGCAGTTGCGCCCAACCAGTGTTGAACTGTCTGAAATGAACATTTTAGACAGACAGCGGTCCCCCTGAAACAATTCAGAGGCTCCTGGGACACATGGCGTCCTCGCGGGTTGATAACCCTCGGGTTGATGCACATGTGACCGCTCCAACACTGGTTTCAGAGTCGAGTTCCGAGGAGAGCGTGGCACACTGGCAGCAGGAGCATGGTGATGCCGCCCTGCTGCCAACGCACCATAACCCCTAGTCTTTATGACTTTTTTGACGGACTCAGGTCCCTCTGGGCAGGTTATGAGGCAGGTCGTGGTGACGGCTGACGTCTCCCTGCAGGGGTGCGGTGCAGTGTGCAACGAGCACGCAGGTGGGGTGTTGGACGAACCCCCGCCTGCGCTGGCATATCAATTGCCAAGAGTTGTGGGCTGTGCTACTTGCACTGAGCAGGCTACGGCCTCTCGTGTAAGACATGCACGTGCTGGTCCGAGGACAGCACTATAGCTGTAGCGAGCACAGATCGTCAGGGTGGCGTTCGCTCACAGCAGCTAACACAACTTGCTCGACGCCTCCTCCGGTGAAGTCAACATGTGACCCGTTCCCTGCGGGCCACACACACCCCAGGCAAACTGAACTAGACAGCCGACGTGCTCTCTCGCCAGTTTATGCCTCGTGGAGAGTGGGGACTTCACCCCCGCGCACCAGCTCATTTGGAGGCTGTTCGGGTAGGCCCAGGTAAACCTGTTCGCCTCCCGCAACACCACCATTTGCCCGCTTGATATTCCTGCCCTCGGCACGGATATCCTTGCGCACAGCTGACCGCGGGATGGGTGGAAGCACACCTTCCCCCCCCAGGAGCCTCCTTGCACAGACGCTGTGCAAGGTCAGGGAGCAGGAGCACCAGGTGTTATTGGTTACACCACACCGGTCTAACCGCACTTGGCTTCAGAGCTAATGCTCTGGACAGCGACTCCCCCTGAACCATTCCCCTGACAGAGGACCTGCTCTATCAGGGGACGGACACGTTCTGGCATCCCAGATCTGACCTCTGGAACACCCATGTCTGGTCTCTAGACGGGACGAGAAGATCCTGACATGGCTACTCCCCCTCTCGGCGGAGACCATCACCCAGGCTAGGGCCCCATCTACTAGGCGGTTACACGCCTCTAGACGGCGCCTCTTCTCGTCCTGGTGTCTCTCTCAAGGAGAAAGACCCACTGAGGTGCTCGATCAGGATTGTGTTTTCCTTCTTACGAGACTGGAGACTAACATCTCCCCTCCACGCTGAATGTGTATGTAGTCGCTCCTGCCACTCATCACGACTCAGTCGGAGGAAAGTTTCTAGGGCAACACGACCTGGTCACCAGGTTCCTAAGGGGCGCGAGAGGGCGTAATCCGCCTCACCTCCGCTCCATACCCTCTTGGGACCCTAAGTGGTCCTGGGGAGCCTCAGGGCCCCCCAAGAGCCCCTCGGAGGTTCCGATCTTCCTCACTGAGTAAGACGGCCCTCCGGCCCTCCAGGATTGCCTTAAATTCGGCCCTGGAAACTCTCACGTTAGCTTGAGACCCAGGACCGGATGCGTGCCCAAGAAGTTCCCACTACTCCCTCCGGGGCCAGGTGGTGAACTTGCAGTCGCTCCCCATAGGGGAGGAAGACCCAACCCGATCAGTGTTGTGTCCAGTACGTGCTGGACCGCACGCAGAGCTCTGAAGCTCTGACCAGCTCCGTGTCTGTTGGAGGACAGCAGAAGGGGAAGGCTGTCTCCAAACAGAGGCTGGCGCACTAGGTCGTGGACACCGTTACGACGGCATCCCGATCTCAGAGTCTCCCATGCCCATTGGTAGTGAGGGCTCACTCCACACGGAGTTTAGCCACCTCCTGGGCACTGGCAGAAGCGCCTCTCTAGCAGACATCTGTAGAGCTGCGGGTTGGGCTACGCCCAAACACCTTCACAAGGGTTAACAACTTTTGTGTACCACGTCCTGCGTGGCGACATGTAGGACTGGCATCCGGGGGGGCGTATGCCTGCGAAAGCACCTTTCCACCCTCTAACAGGTTGGGTCAGTGTGCTATCTACCTTTTCTTCTTACCCAAACACATGGCTAAGAAACTGGTACCTCACCTACCTCCCTTCTTACCCAGACACTGGTTAAGAATAGGCATTCCATCCATCACCAAACAAGCACCACCTGGGGGCTGGCTGGGCAGAGCAGCCTTCCCCCTTAGGCCGGGATACCATGTGAGCTATCACAGATAGCTCTAACCGGACCTAGTGCTACCGGACGTATGTAACACCCCCTCCGTGGGCTGTTCCGTCTGATGTATTCTCATGCGTATGGTTCCCACTCCTGGTAACCCATGAGCTTCCCTAGGTGGACCTCCACCTCGCGGTTAACTACTCAGTCCGCACGTTCCATGCGTTCTCCTCCAAGGACGAGACCATACCTATATCCACCATTTTCCTCCCCACGGGCAGGAGGTGGCCTCTGCAGCGCATTCCTGATTAAGGAAGTGGCGCTTACCCGGTGTAAACCCGAGCCGGACGGCCTCTCGCCTGTAGAGAGCTAAGGCCCCGTCCGTGAAAGGTTACCGGTCAGGGCTGTACCCATCTTTCTCTTAGAAAGCTCTGGAACCCCCCGACCACCACACTGGAAGGTGAAAGCGTCGAGCTGACACGCCCAGGCTTGTTACCGTCGCCTCGCTAGAGATTGTGACGCGATACAGCGTTGTGGCGTTTTCCATAGGCAACCCCATCTGTCGTTCTCGACACAACGTCGAGAGACCGACAGAAAGGGAACGTCTTGGTTACGTATGTAACCTCAGTTCCCTGATGGAGGGAACGAGACGTTGTGTCCCTTATGCCACAAACACGTATCGTATTCTGCTGCAGTCGTGAGAGGCTCTCAGGCTCTTCAGAACAAGAGGTAAATGAATGCTGCACGCCGGCTTCCTTTTATACCGGATATCCGGGGGCGGAGCCCGGCATGCAAATTTCATTCGCCAAATTTCATTGGCCTTTTCTATAGTAGTCAGAGTTGATTGGTTCTCAAGGGCGAACCCCATCTGTCGTTCTCGACACAACGTCTCGTTCCCTCCATCAGGGAACTGAGGTTACATACGTAACCAAGACGTTTTTCAGTGTGAGAGTGAAAAATTCGTTCTGTTCCGCAGCCTCCCGCGTTGATTGGCCGGACTCGTGACTTAGTCCCAACAAATCAGAGGGGCAGTGGGCGGGCATTACTCTAGGCAACAAACTAGAGTGACGTGTTCCGACTGCTCTCACTAAATCCGTGGCTGCATCACAGCCAAATAGGGCATTACAAAATTAAATGAGATTATCGGCAATTTGGCCTCGCAAATGACCGATATCAATTGCAGATAATCGGCCAGTTCGATATAATCGGTCGATCACTAGTTCATTTATATATTTACAGAACAATTATTCCATAAAGAGAATAGCAAACTTAAAATATTGAATGTTGAATACATGGCAATATTGCAAATTGTATTTTGCTCTTAGAAAGATTGTGAAAACTAAAATAGTATCTGAGAAATAACATTTCTAATTTTGTCAGTTAGTATGATATGACAGGCATCATATTGAAACATCTTTACATGTAAAGAAGTACACTTGCAAGTATACTAGTACATACTTTATAACGCATACGTTGAAATATACTTGAACTTTGCTTAAGTGTGTTTAATCAAATTAACCTAAAGTGTACTTATTTTTAGTTGGGGCCGTCGCTCTTGTTTCATTTTTTTCTTCTTTCTCAGGTCTACCGTCTTGCACCCCTCCATCATTTGAAGAAGCGACCACAGTGTCTGTAGCCACCACACTGTCCTCAAACAACTCTATATCTATGCCTGAACGCTCTCCATCAGACACCACAGAGCACCCCCGCTACAGGTGACACGCATCACACACCTGTTCATGATGCGTTTTGTTCTTAAAGGGACAGTTCACCCAAAAATGAAAAATGTCATCCTTTTCTCACCCTCAAGTTGTTCCAAATCTGTTACATTTCTTTGTTCTGTTAAACACAAAGAAAGATGTTTGGAAGAATGCTTGTAACCAATTTAAACCATTATAGGAAAAATGACAATGCTAGTCAAAAGTGCCCCAGAACTATTTGGTATCCTACATAGTTCAAAATATCTTCTTTTGTGTTCAACAGAACAAAGAAATGTATTAAGCAATTTTTACTACAGTGGTAGTCAATGGTGGCAAAGAACTGTTTGGTTATAAGCAGTCTTCTAAATATCCTTCTCTGTGTTCATCAGAACAAAGACATTTAAACAGATTTGAAAGAACTCAAGATTAAGTACATAGGGGCTTTTGCACCGTAGGAACGATTTATAGTACCGGGACAATTTTGTCGGAAGTACTTTCTGTTGTGTTCGCACCACAGGAACCGGCAGAAATTTTTGTTCCGGGGAACCTTTTTTGAGGAACACTTTAGCTCCTTCTATGAGGCATGGTCTAAACCAACAGGATAGGACCGTTCCGTGATGTGAGCAAACACTGATAGGCTGAACTTCTGTTGTTTGGTTGTTTGTTGTTGTTCGACGGACGCACTTAAATGAAGTCGCTGTCGACCGGCTTACGTCACTGAATATTTCCTTTTGCTGGTGCGAATGCGATCCGAAGGGAAAACTTTCTTCCTGAACTTATCCGGTCGGAAAGCGCCTAATGATGACAGAATTGTCATAATTGGGTGAACTGTTCCTTTAAGTTATGGAAATAATCTCATTCTTCACAAGAGGGTGATCACGTACTGTATAAAAACTCTTTCTTTTGACTTCATAGGAGGCACACAATGTCTTCTGTGAAAGACACTGAGGGAAGGTGAGCAGTCTTTCTTTCGTGTCTTATGTGTCTATACAAACAGTAGAGTCGATTTGGAACATGAATGTTTGTGTTTTTCTGAACGTGTCTTTGAATGTACACGTTGTGTATTCTTCAGGACACAGGAGGTGGTTGATGTACATGAGGAGGAACAACAGACCATCACTGTACATGTGGAGGTGAAGAGAGAGAGAGACATCGAGGAACCGGAGGACGAATCTCCAGAATCCAGGTACATACTTAATTCTTCTCTATGAAATCTCAATGGTTTGTGTACAGTATTGTATGGCCAGCAGAAAATGCCTCTTAGCATTATTAGGGATGTAAGGAACATTCACCATCAGTGGGTTTGTGACGTTAGAAGAATCGCAGTATGAGTTCGAACAGCTGTTTTTATGCAAACTTGGTAAACGTGGACATGTCCTGTTATTTCTTAAAGAGTAAGTACCATATGATTTTTAAGGTCCTACTTTGGTTTATGGAGTGTCCAACAAAAAGTTTATGTACATAGAAGGTGTAAAAACACTATTATGTCGTAATAATAGGTAATTATTCTCTCTTGACTGACTCTCAAATGATTCATTCCGTGATTCATCCGTCTAATCCCCTCGTATCTGTGGGCCTAGTGTCATGTGATTGGTCAGGCGGAGTAGTCTTCTGTGATTGGTCAAACACGTTTGTAATGACCAAGGGGGGAGTCTTCTAGTCTGACGAAGAAACATCCGAAGACGATAGCAGATAATAGATAAACAATAATAGATTGAACACTTAAATTAGCCGGGTTCATATAGATAGATAAACAAACTGTAATACCCCAGAAATAACGGTACATGTTAACATTAGCATTCTATGCTTTAGATAAACACAGACAAACGGTAAACAAATACAATGATCTGTCGCGTCTAATGCTACTTACTCTTTAAACAAGTAAAAGTTTGTTTTTGTATTTTTCACATTTCATTTAATATTGAAGTTGTTTTAAAACTGCAATTTAGTTTTTTTTTTTTAACATTAAAGATATTTTTATTTTATAAGAATTGTGCAGCATTAGAGAAATAATGAAAGGTCGGTTATTCATTTTTAATTTGCCTCAAATCATTCGGTAAAAACTAGTGACAAAGTTGCATCGTGTTTTGAGTGATTCTTTACATCCCTAATCATAATACATTACAACACAAGGGTTCCGATTTTTTTCTTTCTGGATTTAATAGTGATTAAAGTTTATTAGAAGTATGAGGAGGGTGCTTGACTGTATCAGGGATTGTTCTCATATCCTCTTCTTTCAACATTAAACACTCAAAGATGCTGTGTCTGAATTTTTGTTCTTGAAGGACATTTTTTGAAAATTGTATTCTCCCTCTTGAGTTTTAGTTACACATACATGTTGTTTTTGAAAACACAAAGGTTCTTCATGGACCTTGAAAATGTTCTCCACTTAGAGAACATCTTGAGCTTGAACATTTTTATCTTTTTTTTCAGAGTGGATGTCCTGACTCCAGCATCAGAGACTGATGTTACTGACAACCTCCGACCAGAAATAACTCCTCCAACACACAAACCATCAGCATCAGTTACCCAGACAACACTTCCTGAGGACGCATCAACCCGATCGACAGCTCCTGTCAACATGACTGCACCTCAGGATCAGACGTTAGTGCAGTCCTGTACCCGTCCAGACCAGACGGCAAAGATCTCACAGTCTCACAGCCGTGAATCACTGGAGGAGGAACTCGTACACTCTTCTGACATCTGCTTCGTAAGTCTAAGACTGAACTGAGAGACGTGTACTTTTTGTTAGATTCTTTGTTTTGTTTTTTTAAGCGGATGATGGATAGAATTATGTGATTGTGATGATTTATGTCAGTTATCTGCACACAGGCATACGGAATAACAGCCATTGTGTTTCAATGAGCAAAATCATCTCAAGTCACACTTTATAAAAACGAAAAAAAAAGGAATCTCAATCTTTTGGACTCAGTTTGTAGAAGTTTGAAGTTTTCCCATTTACTCACACACTCATAGTGATAAAAACATTGAGTACACACAGACACTCACACACACATATAAATGTGCATGTGTGACTGTGTGCATGATATGTTTTCCTCTGTTCATCTCATTCTATCATGTCATCACAGCTGAAGAAAATCTGACCCATCACTTTTATTGTGTGTTCTTAAAATATTGCCAAAACGTTAAACATATAACAAATAGACATAAAATCAGTACAAACATTACACTGAAATTAAAATAAGGTGCTTAGTAAAAGATAACATATAGAATGAATTATAAAATAAAGTACATGTAAATAAACAAGTTGACTTAAATATAAAAAATATTTACATTTGCTCTCTCTCTCTCTCTCTCTCTCTCTCTATCTCTCTCTTTGGTTTACATACAGTATAACATGTTTAAAATAAGGGGTTTGATAATATCTCTTCTTTAGGATCATCTTCTGTAAACAATCATTTTATTACATTTTTTAAGCTTTACTATCAACATGAAATGTTGTATTTAAACCCCATAATGTGACACATTTCTGATGATGAGACGGTCGTAATTCTTGATGTTGATTGGTCAATGCAGTATTGTGCTATAATCTGAATTTAAGAAGAACTGGTGATGGTGGAGTAAAAAAATCACAAACAAACGTTCTCTTTTTGCTCATCTTCTCTCTTGATTTACTTTCATTATGTATAATCACACTGTTCTTCTGTTCCTTTCCCTTCTGTTCTGTGTGTGAATGCGTGCATTTGGCATGTGTGTCAGTATGCTGAAGGCAGATATTGGCTCTATTCTCCTGTTCTTCAGAGGAGAGCGCTGAGCTCCTGCAGTGTTGTAAGTGGAGTGTGTGTATGTGTGTCTCCCTCTCTCTCTCTGTTTTCTGGGTTCTTCACTGCAGAGTCTCCCAACCTTACTTCACAGTCACAGATGAGCTGCATTGACACTCAGTCGAGGTCTCCATTATCTTTTACTAAAGAAGCCTATTAGCCTGGCATGTTTCTCTGAAGTACTGTTTTTAAAAAATAATTGAAAGATAAATGTTTAAACTGACACTTTTAAATACAGACTGGTGTCTCTTCTACTCTGAGCACAGTTTGAGACATAGTTGAGATCTCTTTTTCAAATAGGACTTATTTTGTAAATTATATCTGAATCAATGTATGATTGTTTAGGTATTTTATATTTGGTTCGAAAGAATTACACACTTTAATTGTAACTTTAAATCTATTTTACCTTACAGAACAAAATTGTTAATCATCAGCTTACACTATACTTACACTAATATTAATAGCACCTTATTGTTAAGTGTTACCAATTTTTTAAACAGTAATTGATTATATTAAATAATACATTTCCATATTTTGGAACCAAGTGCTCAAATATTTCAATATATGAAAAACAGTATTCCTTGCGTGTATTTTTATAATTGTGTATTAGTCAATAAATTGTAATATATTATATTCTAATGTGTTATGCTAGATATTTTCAAATATACTGTATAGTAAATGCTTTCATACATTAAAAGTTAATATATAGAAGAATTTATATTTTCTTTGGTAAGGATAATCTTTTCCATTACATCTCGGGTTGGGATACTCTGTGTTAGACTTTAGTTCAACATGAGGTTTTTATTATAGATTTGAAAGTTTTCTTCAAGATCAAGGTAGATTCCCTTTAACTATCAAATAGATACTTTGTGATTTAGTAATCACTACATAAGGTTAGTGGTGTGTAGGGGTGTACACTGCTGAGTAGTGTTTGTAACTTAGTAAGTATACTATACTATATAAATGTGGTTGTCTGTTCTGAACACTGAACACTACGCCGAGGCGTGTACCCTACAGTCCGATCTTTACTTCTGCGTTGCACTTACGCCGTAGCCATTACGCTTTAGGCTACGTCCCGGTGTTCATTTAAACTTCTACGTCGTTGTCCGCTTAGACAGGCAATGAGCACTAGGTGTCAGTGTCCACGCGCGTGTTGCTTGTGTAACCAAAACAAGAGCCGAAGAAGAAACCGCTTGTTTGAAAAACAATTACCAGTGTTAGCGGCAAATAAACAGTCACTTTTGTTGCAGATTTGAGATTTTAAATACAGGAGCACAAATAATTTACTTAGATAATTCATTCGGGAATGCGTGAGTAGTATGAGAGGATATCATTTCAGACACAGTAACAGGTTTGATCATCTGGTCTGTTTATTTTCACTGAATGTTTTAAAGGCACCTCATGCGTTTGCTCTTTCTGTGTCTGTTTCTGTTTTCATGACCTCCACACACCTCCTGTCGTGTCTGTCTCTCTGTGGTGTTGGTACACATGCGTATGTCTGTTGCCCTCTGCTGGTGTGGTGTGTCTCAGCGTAATCCACCAGAGGACAGGAGCTGGGTTTGTTCCCCTCTGCATTATGATTCAGAGTCTCATCATGTGTCCGATGAGGAAAGAGACACAGTAAGTGTGTGTGTTCCAGTAGAAACACGACACAAAACCAACAAGAAATTACAAAAAAAAATTAATTTCTTTTATCTTTTATTATTATTACACTAGTCGATGTGCTCATGTGATAGGAGCATTACAAGATGAAGGTTCTTTAGGATTTATTCTTTACCTTGATTACATGAAGGTGTGGAATTACAAAAATATAAAGATATTTTGGTGAGCTGTTCCTTTAAACACATTCACACCCCTGGAGTTTGTTACACCCGGGATGTTGGCATGTGCATTTCATTAACATGCACAGCAGGACATTTGCCGGTGTTGATGTCCCATTGATTCGCGTGTGTACGTGCTTAAGTGCAGTTTGCATGACAATCCATACTATATAGTATGCAAAATTAAACTGAAGCATCCTCAAGTACTGTATGATGAAAATAGTATGCAAAAGTTAGGATGGCGTTATATCTGGTGAATTAAGAAAGTATGCATCTGTGCATCATGTTTTTGGGGATATTACCCACAACCCCTTGCACAACAGAAGAGAGCAATTTTTGTGTAAAAAATGGAACTGAAAGTATAAGTGAAGTAATAATCAATTATTCATATAAATATAGATACAAACAACTCATTTATACTAATAAGTCGGCTTATTATACTAAGACATTCATAGGGACAAAATGTGTGTATTTTTAACCGTTTGCAATTGGAGCTGGCACTTTTTCTTTGCCATTTGCAGGACAGACACAGACCAATCGGAACAATTTATTTGTACAACAGGTGTTGGTTGTAATCAGAGCCATTGAGATTTGCGCCAACGGAAGTTATAAAAAATGCGCGTCACATGATTCATGGAGCCTTCAGATAGTTCCAGGAAGTTATATTTTCTCTTTAAATGCTTTGTTTATTTCAGTTTTTTATTCATCAAATGACTTACATCTTTAAATGTGTTAAACATTTACCCCATTTGGACTGTTTAGCCACAGCTCCATGCGTTAGTATTAACTTCCGGGAACTATTGAGAAGCTCCATTAACTGCCATTGGTGTGAAAAAAACTGCTCCATTGGAGTTAACGGAGTTGACGCAACTCTCACTCTCTATGGCTCTGGTTGTATTTAGTTACTGTAATTGAATTACTTTTCCCTTTGAAAAAGAAAGGGATTACTGTTAATTGTTCTGCAATTTAAGTACAGTAACTTCTTGTGTGATTGTTCTTAATACTGTGTAATATATACAATAGTGAAAGATATTTATTTGTTATTTATTTGAATACATAAATAAAATAGAGTATTTATATAATAATAAATAAATTATTATTGATTTATTTATTTGAATGAATGAATTAAAAGAGCCGTTTCTATAGGATATAGAAAGTAATTTGTAATAAGTAGTAAAATAGGGATGTCATTGTGGTATTTAAAATGACAGACGATTACTCATAACTGTTGCTTAGATGTTTGAGTTATAGTATGAGATGGGTCAAATGACCAAAAAATCGCTTTTATAAAATAAAATAATTGCAGCAGATGGACCATGACATTGTAACATCTATCATTTTTCGAACATTCTCTATGTTAGGCCTGGAAGAGCCGTCGTTTCTACAGTCATGTGACCACCCTAATATTGAGACAATTTTGCTACCCTATATTGAAATAATTGTTGGACAGAGCAATTTGTACATTAATCTAATTAAACTAATGAATAGGTCATTAGTAATTCATTTTTTAGAGTATCTTACCCAACACTCTTGTGCATAGACTGTTTTGTTTTCCTTATATCCAATTCTCGAAAAGAAGCTATCCTGGTTCACCAAAGTATTAATATTTCTTAATCAACCAATCTGTTTGCTAAATACTAGAAAAACTTTATTGCTTACAGCAACCAAAGGCTGTTAAGTGCTCACAGCTGGCATCTTCAGATGCCAATATTTCATGAATCCTGTATCTGTCTGTTTACAGTAAGCTGGATGTACGGTAGGACAGCCGAAGTCTAGTGCGGTGATCTGATGTGTCCTCTCAGACGGATGTGGTTATGATGATCGCTGTGTACAGGATGAATTCTTCTCTTCTGAGAGTGATGGAGAGAAACAAAAGACACTTCTGCAAAAAAAGAAAACTCCTTGTCTGGGTTCCACCTCTTAAATTTACCCTTCAAATCTCCAGTTTGTGTGTTTTAATGTGTCAGATCATCTAAAACTCTTTCTCATGAGTTAAACCGGCTGTCCACATGTGTGCGGATAACCCATAATGCACTGCGACCAGACTTACCTGTATTCAATCTGTAGTGTTGAATTCCGTGCAGATCATACGTCATTGCAAATGCGGTAATGACATAAGGTATTTTTATGTTGTGCGATGTTTAAAGCAGAATGCATTTCGTAAAGTCGGGTTAGTGTGATAGAAATATAAAAAAATCTAAGAAACTACCCCTTCATCTGTGAAATAACATTTCAAGACATAATCAAAATACTGAAATGAATATTCCGCCACATCTAAATAACATTTGAGGCTGAATGGATGTATAAATTAGTGAATCATGTTGCGGTGCCGTGTTTTACTATTAGTCATTAAATAATTTCTACATTTTGTAAAAATCTTTTTATTCATGAGGATTGCTGGACTGAAATTGGTTTTATTGGTGTCGGTTGTGATATGAGCTGATGACTGATATATGCACATAAAGCTGATATATGAATATATATATATGTATATATTTATATATACAATAAATATATACTATATATAACAGGACACGTTACACTTTAAATGAATACTGTTTAAAATCTTTAAGTCTGTTGTTAAGGTTTGAAACACTTTTGACAACTTCCGTTCATCATCAAATGAATCGACCTGACTGAATTGATCGAACTGACTTTTGAGTTCATATGTCATATGTCACACACAAACTGTGTGTGTGTTTAAATTCTATATAAAATGCACTTTTTAAAGACGTTACTGGTTTTTATTGTGCATGAATAATCATTGCACATTATGCCAGCGAACAAAATAACAGTTTAGTCGTTCTTTTGGGCAGTTTTAAGTAATGCAATCATTCCTTTACTTTTATTATAGTAAAAGTGTACTAACCTTGATTATTTTATACATATTTATTACCATTTCTAATTAATACCACAGTTTAACAAAAAATGGTTACACTATGATTACTGTAGTAAAATCAGGGTTTATTTGCGGTTAACGTGATTTAACTATAGTAAACGTGTTTTTTATAAGGGGTTTTAAAATCTTGCTAAGGGTTAATGCAGTAGTTTGTTGCCAAACTGTAATGTTTAACTTTAATGCAATAAACTACAAGGCAATAATAGCAAATCATTTAAAAAAAATCAATACATGGACATGAGCTTGACCATCAACGATTCACTGCAAAAAAAACTATTTTTCTTGAGTATAGGTCCGTCCTGGTTTTCTCTCGTTATATAATCTGATTCGTTCACATAATGAAGTGAGATTATACATGCTTTAATTTCTGAACTTGGTGTTTTATTTATTCGTTACAGGCTGACGTGGTTTACTGTAAAATACTCTGAACATTCCATCTCTCGTCTAAACACAGAGCGGCACTTTAAAACCTTTCCATTTGACTTGTTGTTTTACAATTTGAGGAAAGTTTCTGATATACTTTTTCTTTTAATATAATGTTTTATGTAATGTCATCTTGTGTGTACACATTGAATGGATGTCTGTGACGGCTTTGTTGTTTTTATGTTTGTTTTTTTGTGGTAAGATTTTGTTTGCGCTCTATTGCGTTTATCAGTGTTTGAGATCACTTAGAGATTTGTATGTACATGAGCAATCTTTATCGTACAGAAATGTTATGGTTTCAATACAACTTATGATTTTGTCACGACTTGTGATTTTGTTCACACCAAACGCGAACAATCACATGCTGTGTATTACTCGCAGGAAAAATGTGTTATTTTCTCGCGAGTGGTGCGAGCTGACAAATATTTTCAAATTGCTCGGAAGACGACGCGAGTTTGCGTATATTCGGGTCTTTGCATTGGCTTTGAATGTCATTTGTTTGTGCAAATCGCTTAATTCGCGTTTGGTGTTAACACCCCATTAAGCTTTATCTGTGGCCACAGAAAATCATTTTATTGTAATGGAATTTATCATGTATGCTGTTACACAGACAAGGTCGTTTAATGATTTTGTCTCATGTTAAGGTACAGTATTAAACTGGGTAATTATAATTAACTTAAACTATTCAAACGTTTCTGTTAATTGAAATCCGGTAAAATATAGGCTCAAGTATTACTTAAAAAACTTAATTTCAATTGAATGTAAATTAGAAAAATTGCCTTAGTTGAGGCACTAGAATTATTAACTGCAAATAAATAAATACATTTAAACTGAAATAAAATAAAATTAAACCTATATGGCTTAATTATGTGAGAAAAGCGCATCGCCAAACTGTCCAGAACAATGCTTTTATTTACAATCAAAATAAAAAACTAATTCAAACTATAAAAAGAAACTACAATTGAACTAAAGTACAAGTAATTTTATTCTGAGAACTGAAGGCAGATATGAACCTAATCAATCATTGCAGAGCTGAAATTTTATTGAAACTGAAACATTTTTGAATATTCACTTACATTTGACAGAATAAATTTGCCTTATTTGAATATTAAAACAGATTATGAAAACTGTCAATGTTATTAAAATATTTCATCAAGCTCTGTTGTTTGTCATGCGGCGAGGCTCTGTAGTATAATGTATAGTATGTTTTAAAGTCATTATGAAGTAATAAGAGTTTTATATTTTGGGCTGCACTTGGTACATAGTTAAAAAACACGCTTAAAGAACCAGGAGTAAAATAATCTTGTCCTAATCCCGCATGTGACTGTGTCCGGTCTGTCTTCAGACGTTTCTGATGATATGTGAGTGATTGTGTATGAAAGTATATGAAATCATAAATGTGTGCTGTACTTCTAGCCGTCATTTTCGGATGTTTTCATGAAATTCACTGCATGTGTCCAACACCTGAAGAAACTGTTCATTTGTCAATGAACCTGTGTGTGTATAAATAAAACATGAAAATAAAAGTGAATACAACGAAATTAAACTCTCTGTGATTTTTTAGAATGGTTTTCTGCTGCTCTTGGTTATCAATGAATCACGGGTTCAAAACAAGCACTTCAAAAACGTCAACTTTAGATATAAATAATAGATTTACATCCCCTTCCAAATAAGTTTCTTAAAGACTGCCTGCGAAAGCTCCTTCCCGCCTTCCATAGGCGGGTCAGTGTGCTATTTAGCCTCAATTCTTCCCCCACTAGGTGGAGAACAGGCATCCCATCCATCACTAAGCAAGCACCCCCTTAGGCCGGGTACCTTCTGAGTTATCCATAGCTCTAACCGGACCTAGTGCTACCGGACGTTGTGACTCCCCCAGTCAGGCGGTTACATCTGATGTATCCTATGTGTTCGAGGAAGTGCACTTACCCAGTGGCCTTACTGCACTGTTCTCGCTGTTAGAGAAACTAAGGCCACCACCCATGAGAACCGAAGGTAGAGGCTTCCGACCTTTTCAAAAAGCTCTGGGACCCTCTACCTACATATCCGTATTTGAGTTAGTTCTATCAACTCTGGTAGATTTGTGATGATGGATGAGATATATTTTGATATACCTTATTCACTGTACAGAAAAATAGTATAGTTTTAATAAAAATGCACGGGGAAATGACACAATTCCATTCGGGTCCTATATTGCTCTCCTGAAATCGAAGTACATCTCTATGAATGAATGCAGCCTCTTCACATTCAGGATCCTCTATATAAGCCATTTTAGTCATTGAAATGGTCTCTGTGTGATCAAAACATGTGCCATGAATTACTGTATTTATTGAGTGAACGAGGTTCACCACTTGCGCTTTAAAAGGGGGAGGAGATCGAAAGAAACTCTGGGTTAATCAAAGAAAACCTGCTCTCGACCAGGTTAGGTTCACAGAGTAAGTTACTGTGGTTACTGACTCGGAGTATAAATTACCTCTCTTTCAGAAACATACCTCGCATCCTGAAACGGAAAACCCAAATTTTCCATCATTTCAGGGTTAATATACTCAGAGTTTTCACTAAACCTCCTTTCTGAAACGCCCCCGGGCGCCTAACATTTTAACAACAGCAGCATAATTAAAAAGCGTCTGCCAAATGCATAAATGAATGTCTGTAAACACTAGAACTGTTACACTCGTGTTGGTCCCTAGTTTTCTCAGTTTTTGCCCCAAGGACATTACTTTTCCCACAGCTCCCTCATCATTGACTGTTTTCACCTGTTCCTCATCTAGTTCATTCCCTTCACCTGTTTAGCCCTTGTTATCTGTTTTATTTAAGTTCTATCCTTAGTTCAGTTCTTTGTCGAGTATTAAAGGTACAGTGTGTTAGATTTTGAAGGATTAATTTACGAAATGTGATATATAATACAAAACTATGTTGTGAGTGGTGAAGAAATACCTTACAAAATGAACCACAATTTTATATCACCTTCCAATGAGCCATTTTATGTATATACACCCCGGGCACACCCATACATGTCATTTATCTAATTGCACATCCATGTTTCTATAGTAGCACTACACGGACAAACTGAGCGCGTTTCGTAAAACGAAGGATGCACAGAACTATTCTCTTCCTCTTCGGTTGTGATTTGGAGGCAGCTTGCAAAGCCAAGACATTAGCAGAAGAAGAGCAAGAACAATAACAAAATTTACTTGTTGTGTTTTTTATTAGAAATAGAAACGGTTCTTTGTTGCAGTAAAAAGGGAAATTTGTGCTAATGGTGGACAACACATACTCTGCACAAGAGCCGATATAGCGTCAATCTGTGTCGACAAAAAAGAGAAAATACGATGCAGCAAGGCAAAGTCAAGACAAAAAACAGCAGAAAACCAGAATAAACATCGGCGTGGCTTTTCCCAAATGGAGGGCACTAAAGCAGGAAAAAGGTTTGCTAAGCGACGCCGAAGTTGCCAGCTTTCTGCCCGACCGTTATGTTTGTCTAATTTCCACAATATAAGTGAACTGTTTGTTTGATAGCTTTAGCTATTAGATTAGCATGATCATCAAGAGAAGTAACGCTTTTCTTTGTAAATTTTTAGCACTTTGTAATTGTACTAAAGTCCTTGTTGCATGGCCGTGTGCAAGTCAAGTTAGAAATCATGTTGACAACCATTATTTGCATAAATCGGGTGTTAGTTATATTATAATACTGCGTAGCTTCCACATCCTCTCTTGTGCGGTCCTCCCGGGTAACGTTAGCTCCTCTACCTCTCCTTGCCCTGCCTGCATCTCCGACACCCCTACCTCTCCGCCCTCTCCCTCTAACCTGTGTTAAGTCCTCTGATTGACTCTGTGAATATGAGAAAAACGTCGGCTAAGACTTTCTGTGGTTAGATTACACGCCTTTAGCATTAAGCAAGGTGTTTCAATAGTCTGTAAATTACTGTGCCAAAAAATGCTATGCAAAATAAGCGAATAAATCACTGACACAATGTTAAACAAGTAACAACCATATAACAAATTGAATTTATTTATTTTTCTTTATAAATAAACCTTGTCACTTGACTTGCAAAGGTTACTCTCTGATGTCTCAGACGACGACATATATGTCACTGTGTCCGTAGCTTCAGTCTGCTGTTCGCCTGTGAGACGTAGAATGCAATTATCAACACCACCGATAATGGCCGCTATCATTTACGGAACCCTTTTGTCCTTTGACGGCAACCGTAGCTTCTCTAATGGGAGGGGGAGGGGGGTGGCGGAGCTGTATGTTGCAATTTTCTAAATCGCCCATAGCGGCCTCTGAAATTTACACACTGAACCTTTAATGTAATGTCTTGTTGGTACATAGTTCTGTGGAGGTTTCTGTTCGAGATATTTCCCTGTTCGTGATATTACACTGTTCGTGAGATTACCCTGTTGATTGGATTACTCTGTTCGTTGGATTACCCTGTTCGTGATATTACCCTGTTCGTGATATTACCCTGTTTGTTGGATTACTCTGTTCGTTGGATTACCCTGTTCGTGATATTACCCTGTTCGTGATATTACCCTGTTTGTTGGATTACTCTGTTCGTTGGATTACCCTGTTCGTTGGATGTTTACCCGTTTGGATTACTTTGTTTTTGTGGATTTTTACAGCTTTTTGTTATTAAACCTTTTTCACTCAACTCCTGTTCCTCATGGATTCATCCCTCAACAGTGAACTGTGACAAAAGCAGTAATATTTTTTTAGAAAATATTAAAAACGAATTGAACATGTACTTCCAATGCATGCTAGAAACTTTCAGTTTGTTCAGATGAATTAGTTTGTTAAAATTGGCAAACTTTTTGCCACATTTTGAATACAAACTTCAATATCTTAATCCAGTAAACAAAATGACCTTTGTCAGCAACAAATTTTATCTAATTTTGTTCAGTTTACACAAAATAAAAAATTCTTATTCTACTAAAAAAATCTTTGTTCAAGATACTTAATTTTGATTAATTTTGTTAGGAGAACATTTTTAAGTTTGCAGTGTTTACAGTGTGTTGTTGTTGTTTATTTGTACTTTGCATTGAATCTTTCATCTGTTCAAAACACGATGATGCTGGATGATGCTTAGAGGGTAAGTAAAGAAAATGTATTATTCATTTATCAGCTTTTATCCATAGAAAAAAAACAAGTTAATTTGGTTAGTCATTTAAACTTAAATTTGTAAAATTGTTTCGCTATCTTACATTTTTAATCAGACTGGCTGTGCGAGTCATTTGTGATGAGTTGCCTAAACTTAAATGATCATGGAACACAACGTTACATACTCTTTAGATTGAATTGTGTTTGGTGTGGCATCTTTGACTGCTGTTATAACGAACAGATGATTGACGTGAACTTCAATTGCCCATGATAATATTCACTTCCATAAGTAATAATGTACAGATGTTTTAGTTCAAACCCAAATATGAACTCGACTTCACCCCTATTGCAGGACAAATACACACTCATTTTTATGTACTTCTCAGAAATGCACTTGACTCATACTGTATACAAGTATATTTGGTTTATCCTCGGACTTGTTCTTTATACTAGTCATTTGATCAAGATATACTAAGTCAAACATATTTATCCTGGATCCTGTTCTTTTCTGATTGACTAATAAATAATTGTTCACTCCTAGTGGATTCCCTATTGGTTTACTGAGAGTGTGTACAAATGTACATTCATAAATATACAATGCACTACAGTCCCAAGTACTGAACTAGTAAACTATCAGTATATCTACAGTATAAGTTCAATTGTAGTAGTTGCAGTACAAACAATATATGCAATTGTAAACAATATTCATACACTCAAAACTACACTTTTGTGAAATAAAAAGGGGTCCTATTTAATCCCATGTAGTATTGAAAAAGCACACAAACACAACTATTGATTTTAGTGTAAATATTAAATAAACTGAAAATATACTTGAGATAAACATAATTTATAAGGATACTTGTTTTTTAGGGGCATAATTAAAATAATTATTTGTATATCTATTATGTAGTCTTTTTCTCTAATCTAACAGGTAAAAAGACATATATATTGTTGTATCTCTGGTGATGTTTTTGTAATGAACGTTTGTCGAGGTTGTGTGTTTTGTTGTTTTTGTCGTCTCCTGAAACTTTTAATTATGACTGTGGTGGTGACCCCAGCAGCAACACAGAGACCCTGCTGAATGATCTCAGATCAGTAACAAATGGCATTTGTTATCAGCTGTTCGCAGGTTTCCTGTAGCCGCTCACTGTGGTAACATCCTTTACATCCATTATAACACTCACATGTACATTATTGCTCAGAAGACTTGTTTGTTTCACACTACTGGGTCAAACGTAGTGCATACCTCAGATCATTTGTTTTTCTGTGAATTGACAGAGAAGTGTTTGAATTATGAGATCACTGCCTTTTGAGACTTTGTATTTTTCCAAATTGAAGACTTGAGAACATTTTGAGATGCATTGTGCTGTCATATGGGAATTTTTAATGTTAATTTATTTCGGTCCATAATTGCTGCAGTATGCTAGATTTTACATCATCATTTACTTTATTTGAAAATGATCATCATTACAAATAGATTATTGTGTGTGGGTGAATATGAAAACATTCAGAAGAGATTTCAAGAGTGAATCAATGAGGTACGACAAAATAGATCTATAATTTCAAATAAAAAGTGCATTCATGTTTGTTGTTTTAAAATAACCGTATTCCCGTATTTAAGCAGATTTTTTTCTGTAATAAGCTCTGTTTTCCGTGACGTCACTGTTAGTCTAACGCATTTTTTTCCATGTAGGTGTATTTGTTATTTAATTAAAGAAAACGGATTTGTTTTTGTAGGATGGGGCGTCCCCTCTGTTGTATGCATCACTTTTAGCTCTCATGGCATTTTATGCTAAAAAATATGAGACTCAATAACTACAGTAGTAGCTTATTCACATATGAACACTAGAAAAAGTAACTTTTATTGTGATTTGACCTCTTTACTCTTTAGAGAACATCAGTGTGAACCCTAGATGAAAGAAGAATATATTTTTTTTACGATTAAGGAGTGAAATATGACATGCACACGTTCTTGACGTGTTTCGTGAGATTTGTCTTGAGACACACCCGCTTTAATTGTGTAAAATATAACAACCGAGTTTATAACATGTTACGTTTGGATCTCAATTAAATTACAAATAAAAAATGATATTAATGTTAATAAAGCAAAGCTATGTTTGTTTGTTTGTTTGTTTAATCACACTCCGGAAGCCAATAAACAGGTTCTGTAAAATTTTACTTCATGGCAGTAACATGTGAGCTGACGAGCTATCAAAAAGAGAAATATATATACATTACACAAATAAAGCTGAGAACAGAGACAGAACGTGTAGAGTAAATCAGAGATGAGTGACAGGTGGTTGGGCCCGGTTGTCATGGTTACAGGTTTTGACAGCACTGCAGTTTGTTGCCCTTCTGTCCGTCCATGGTCGGCGGGACGCTGATGTCCACCACGTTGTTTCCCGGCGACTCGTCGTGGGCCGATCGATCTGCGATCTGCTTCTGTGATACGATACGATAAATTTCTACAAAAACAACAGAAAGGATTGACAAGTTGACACCCTTTATGTTACTTTTGAAACAGAAATACAATCGGCAGAAGTAAAAAGCTAAAACGTTGCTATAAACAGACTACACTTATGGTCGCTTGATATCAACGTCACCACCACAAAGCCTCCGACAACACTCTTTCAACTTTTTTATTAAAAATATGTTCCCTAATAAGTTATAACTGTAGTGACTGGATCAGTGTGAAAAAAGCCATTCAACCCCTGACTCCCTTTTGTCCCGGTTTCTAGATACCATCATCTAAAGATCAAAGCAAGTATGGCTCCATGAGTCTGGGTTTGCGTTTGGAACTCGCACCGATAGTGTGATAACCATTTGGTTTCTCTGTAGGACATTTCGACTCCGTAGCTTCAAAGAATTGCTTTTAAGTCTCTGTCTCACCTCTTACTTAACATCTGAGAAACTTCTCTGACAAATAGGAACTTATGTGCTTAAACTGTCCTTTCATAAAAATGTATCTAAATGTCTGGTTATATGTTGATAAATACTCTGTAACTGTTAGATATGCAAGTTTTGATTTAGGGTTCATTTGATGTATTCATACGTTGGGAGGATTCACAGCTCAAAGACTTGCATGTTTCATATGTAACTACACATCTCTGAATTCCCTATATGATGAGCTATGTTATAAAAACATAGCATGCATCATACTTTGTCCATAACTAAGTTTAGGTATTAAATGCTAACTGACCATACTGTCAGAGCCATGCAAATGAGGCGCCATGAGAAAGGACCTCTCTTTGGCCCACGGATCTCCTTCGTGGCATTGGCCCACAGACCATCTGGGGGCAGGGCAGGTATGCATTTAAAACACCATCACCGATCCACTTCGGAGCGTCTCTTGATTTAGGAATTGGAAGGGAAAAGAAAGAGGACAATCTAACGGACACCCCCGCTTGGGGCCCCCCTCTGGGGTCCCCGATTAAGCCATGGAACTCCGGACTCAGGACCTAAACTCAGCGTTTCAACAGGACTGCATTCTGAAACCATTCAAGATTTCCATCCACACGAATACGGATATTGGTCCAACATCGAGATTGCAAGTATCCGTTTCTAAATACAGAGTAGCTGCGTTAAGAGCGTGCCTCTTTGTTAAAGATGATTCTATTGGTTTTCAGACATGTTTTACCTGCCTCGCGGCCATCTCTCTCTCTCTCTCTCTCTCTCTCTCTGCGCTTCGTAGCGCGCTTGTGTTTCATGTATTTGTTTGTCGTCATTTTGTTTACCATGTAGAGTAGAGTTTAATAAAAACCCATAAAGGCATTTGTGATGAGTTCTCTGTGTTCAGGCTTACAAACTTGGTCACTTAAACTGTGTTTCGATCTATGCTACCTCTGCTCTTAATTCTGTTTGTTAAAGTCACGTTACTTATAGTAATGAGATAACGTTAGTGTATAAAATCATTGATGCATTTGCTGGACGGATACATATAGGATTTTTATCACTATACTGCTAATCAGAATTGTAAAATATGTATGTGTAATGACGATTATTATACATATTTTCCTTTGAGCTAAACTAATTCCTTGACTGAAATTGACGTTTTAAATAACTCATTTCATATATGTTTGATCTTGATAGATCTGGTGGAGAATCTTATTTGTTGAGTAAACTCATCCTTAATTCAACATGCAGCTAAAATCGCTACATAAATTGGTGGAGGGAATGCGGGCACAGTTTTAAACCTTGTTTTGTGAGCAGAACTCAGTGACTATTCATGTGTGTTTTTACGTGTGTTTATTGAAACCGAATACTCTTTTAAATGGCACTTTGATATGTATGAATGAAGGTGTGGACCCGCCCACCTATCCTTGGAAGACTCTTGAGCTTCTCACAGAGAAAACCTCAGCGTCTGTCAAAGATTTAGTGACAATATAAAGACGAAGAAATCTCTTTATAACGCACTATATTATTATTTTACCGCCTACATTGAGCGAAGAAATCCTCTTTTAGCGCGAAGAAGACAGAGCGAGCGATGTTCCTCCCTCGTCTTATCTAAAGGCCTTATTGTTAATGCATAGCTAGGTGTAACTGATGTGTATTCCAGTGCAAATTAACTAAGCTATTGCGCTCCCTGGGGTGAACAATCAGTGTAGCTGACTGATAATGTTTCTCCCATTCGCTTAACCCAGCGGATTTTATTAGTAAATAACTCCGGGTCAGTTTTACTATTTAAAGGGGGGTTTAACAAAAATCTTGATCAAGTTGTGTTTTTGTTTTATGTTACGGTCGGCGAAGAAATCCCGACCAAGTACACAAATAACTTTCAGGACGGAGAAGAAATCCCGTTAGTCAGTTATAGTGTAGTTTTGTGTGTTTATTGTTCGTGTAGGTTGGAAAGCCATGTACCCGTGTTCAGAAAACTGACACATTAGACACGCGATGAAATTACACTCGTCGCCATAGAAATTGCGCGTAAACGTAAGTTTAATTCCACACAGAATTGTGGAACCGGAAGTTCGGCAGAAGACATATAACCTTCTACTAACACTAGAGGTCAGTTTGTCTTAAAGTGTCTTAACACTTCTCCTGTCTCATCTCTGCACGACTTTCCCATTTTGTTTGGGCAACGCTTTGTGTGCAGTCTCAGCCAGTCTCTTCTTTTGTTTTATTTTACCGTTTACTGTATGAGAATATTTATTATTTGTTATTATATACAAACTATAATGATAATTAATATTATTCCATTATTGTTTTGATGGTTTGATTTTTCTTTATTTGAATCAGGGTTTCTTACATTCTGTGCCTGGCAGTTAGAATTGTATTTGATAATACTTAAATTTTAATTAAACCAACTTAATTGAATTTAAACTTTGATCAAAATAATCAGATTGCAATCTTTAAGGTGTTAGGATTAACTCCCAATTGCCTTATTTTCTTTATTTCAGTTATTCATTTAATGATTTTACTGACTTTTCTAAGACTCCATAGCGCCCTCTACCTATGGGCCCTATCGTAGACCTTAGTGTGGAGCCAGTTCACCCCCGCACGAAGAAACCCTCCTTCTCTATCCTAACCTCTCTTTCTCTTGACTCATCTGACTTTT
Organism: Triplophysa tibetana; assembly: GCA_008369825.1. Lineage (NCBI taxonomy): Eukaryota > Metazoa > Chordata > Actinopteri > Cypriniformes > Nemacheilidae > Triplophysa > Triplophysa tibetana. The sequence goes on from CM017899.1 coordinate 4,776,616, forward strand.
ATTCTTCTTATCACCAGAGACTGAACCTGTCTGAACATCAGTAAAATTTTTGGTAAATATGTTGATGAATCGAATAGCCTAAGTCATAGAATGACCTCATAGGTAACACTCTTCAGCAACATTATTCATTATTTTCCTGTGTTTCACCCACACAATTATCCACCCCCGCCTTCACGGCTAGGATAATAAGCGTTTAGTTTGCGTCACTAACTGACAAACTCAGTTAAGCATTCAACACATAGCCCACATTTTTATCTCAGTAGATCTGTACGGACTTGCATCTTGCTGTTGTGCCTTTCTCTCTCCCCTGTGTCTCAATGTGTCCAGAAGATCCAATCCTGTCACCTGCCAGTCTAGCTAGAGACCAGGCAAAGCGCTGCAATGGACTCCTGCCTGGGACCAGCATCGGCACATGGCAACTGCGCTGAGAGCAGTTGGTCGGACGACCTAATCCGGCGAAGGGACCACGATCTGAACCAGAGCTACAACTACAGAGAGCCAACAAACTCATCTGAAGTGCACAGCCAGGATCATCGGTGACCACGCCCACGACCAGATCGTCCTACTAGAGCCAGAACGAAGGAAGCCGGGAGGAGCCAGAAGCACGTGCAGAACCGCCTAGACCAGCTGGACCTGCATACGACAGTGGATGAAGAGGACCAGGAGCTACAGGAGGAGATGAAAAGCTACATGAGTCCTTTGCAACACAGACTGAGCAAAGAGAGCTATTGGAGCAGATGCCAGAGAGGAGCTGGTAGGAAAACTCCAACAAGCAAAAGCTCTCTATAATGGCCCCGGCAGACAGCAACACAATGCCACGGCCAAGGCCTATAAAGGCCCTCTGCAAGCAGTCCTTGCTGAAGTCCAAGCCATGACTCAGCAATGGAATCTAAATGAACTGAACTTCACTTGCAGACTACGATGTGAACAGACCGGAGAATGCAACAGATTCTCTCCTGTCGAGTCCCCCAGCTAAAAGCCCAAAGCTGCGAAAAGGGGGGGGGGGTGAAACCCCACTGTTCACACCTTACTAGCCAGCAAACACATAGGGGTGGGGCAGGAGCCATCCAGAAGAACCTGCAGACACACACGCTGCATGGCCCCACAGACCCCAGCAAGCTGGCCAGAAAAATGACAGCTGTCACCACTAAATGCTGTCACCCTGAACACTGCAGGAGGCCACAACAAATGGCTACCTGCATAACATTGACTCTCAGGCATTAACACTGCCAAGTGTGACCACAAGAGACCGGTCAACTGATTAGGATCACCTCCAGCCAAGAGGACCACAGCATCCTATGCCAGTAGTCGGAAACTGTCAAAGCGGATTACAGCAACTACAACACATCTGCTACAGCCAGCATCCGAGCCTTCGTCAGACGACAGAACAGGCCGAAAGGGAAGAAGACTTCAAAGCAAAACTCTTCTCCCTCAGAAATCCGCATCACACTTTGAGTCAAAACCTAAGCGCTACAGCCTTTTTCCGCCACGATCACCTGATATCTGCGGAACTCAGCCCATAAGGCCTACAGAGAACATAGCGCCGCCTCCATAAAGACTGTGTAAATCCTGCCTATCTCTGCACATCACAAAGAACTGACTATGTAGGGTGCACCACAGTAGCAGATCTTCAACAGAGACTCAGCAGATGTTACAGCCTGCCGGGAACAGCCAAGCACCAGACAGGAGGCCCTGAGACAACACAGTGTCACCACTTTCGTCGAACTCGGAAGACGACGCCCCGTGGAAACCCAGCTGGCAACCTAGGAGCTATTGACCTGTTCCGGCCCAACAGTCATCGAGGAATTCATCTCAACACCATGGATGACACCTGTACAAAGAGCAAAAGAACCGTGTAACTGCATCTGAGACAGCAGAGATCCTGGGGACATCAAAGGAGCTGATTCTACAAGAAACCTCAACAGGAGGATTTAAATCCAAATCAGACTCTTTCTCACCACGAGTGGCTTTTGAAACAAACAACCCTCTTGAATGCCCCTTTTCTGAGAAAAAATTCCAGATCTCTGTAACCTGCTGGTCGACCACAGAGACATTCTACTACAAGATGAGCATATATGGGCAGATATATCAGACATTAGCTTTACACTGTTCACACGCTCTCCCCAACAACACCAGCTTCAGACATTTCTTCTTCCCTCAAGTGCGCACAGTATCCATTGGACTCATGCCTGTCAACCACAGCAACGACCTAGGACACCTGTGCTCTGAACTTGAAAGGGAATAACCAATGCTGAACATGCTACTTCCTGGTTCTCGCAAATCTCACAGCCCCATGGGGGGCCCTCTCAAGTGCGAGAACCTTCTACTAGACCTACAAGAACAGCCCAGAGCTTTGACCTCTGGTAAATAAATGAGACTGTTGTAACTGCATTCACCAAAAGGGGTCACTGTTCAGCTCAACACACAGTGTGACCAAGCCTTCAACCACACATATTCAATGGAATACGTGGAGCATGGCCCACTCTGGAAGCCACACCCCCTTTTTACCGAATAAGTCATCTTTTTGCAGCGTGCATACTGTACAAGTGAGTACACTTTCCAAAGATTTTGAACAATGTCTTTATGAAGAGCATGACAGCGGATTACCACTCCAAGGAGATGGACCACGCCCTGCCATCAACTGCCAGTGCTAGAGCTGCTCGTCACAAAAGACAATGATGCAGAACTAATGTCAACTATGTGGCCCCCATCACAGAACCACATGACATTACATCCCAAGCTAGCTGCATCCTGGGCTACACAGGACACCACCTACAAGGTTCGTGAAATGTTAAAAGAACTGCCCACTCATGTAAATGAGCGCTCAAGACGGTGCCATGTACACACCAAATGGCACCTGCGCTTCACCACATGCCTGATTGACCCTTGCTGAACGGAGTTCCATCTGAATGTTGGACTTGCCAAACACTGCCTTAACACTGGTCTACACTGACAGCGTGACCAGAACGATAGGGGGGGTAAGCCAAGCACCAGCAAAACATGGCTCTTACCACAGCCTGAGTTCAGACAGCACCACCACAACATCGCCAGGGCCAGCAATGAGACCCCAACCTTGTCCTACACCGCTCACCAGTACTTCAATGAAAGACCCCGGAGTGTGACACCAGCCTTTGCCCAGCAATCACTGCAGAACACCTGAAGGCCAGAGAGCATGCTGCACCCGGCAAGATTCACAAGAGGAAAGTGATGTGAGTAACAAGATTTGGTATCATATCTTTGCCCAGCTAAGTGAGACGGGGGGGGGATATGTAGACAAAACCCTTCTCCATGGCACAGGACTACAGGCTTTTGCATGGAAGCCAATCATGCCATCCCACCTGCTGTTTCATCAAGGACTGCTGCTGTGCATCTCCGTGGAGGCAGGAAACATCCTAACCAACCTGTTGCAAGAACCAGCAAACAGGTGCATGGGTGCACTCCCTTGATGTCTAAGCAGGATCGGAAAGATGAAAGGTACCCAATTAAAGACAATACCTGACCACTCGGGAGCATTCTCTTCCTGTATGTCGAGATCCTGTGGACCAATAGGAACCTCCAGTGATCCCGCCATCATGATCCAACTATCCATCGTCAGCTGAAGTTTACATTCGCACTTCCTCTTCCGAAAGGGGGGATATGTAGTGACTGGATCAGTGTGAAAAAAGCCATTCAACCCCTGACTCCCTTTTGTCCCGGTTTCTAGATACCATCATCTAAAGATCAAAGCAAGTATGGCTCCATGAGTCTGGGTTTGCGTTTGGAACTCACACCGATAGTGTGATAACCATTTGGTTTCTCTGTAGGACATTTACGACTCCGTAGCTTCAAAGCATTGCTTTTAAGTCTCTGTCTCACCTCTTACTTAACATCTGAGCTAACCAGAGAAACTTCTCTGACAAATAGGAACTTATGTGCTTAAACTGTCCTTTCATAAAAATGTATCTAAATGTCTGGTTATATGTTGGCGCTCGTGCCATTATAAATACTCTGTAACTGTTAGATATGCAAGTTTTGATTTAGGGTTCATTTGATGTATTCATACGTTGGGAGGATTCACAGCTCAAAGACTTGCATGTTTCATATGTAACTACACATCTCTGAATTCCCTATATGATGAGCTATGTTATAAAAACATAGCATGCATCATACTTTGTCCATAACTAAGTTTAGGTATTAAATGCTAACTGACCATACTGTCAGAGCCATGCAAATGAGGCGCCATGAGAAAGGACCTCTCTTTGGCCCACGGATCTCCTTCGTGGCATTGGCCCACAGACCATCTGGGGGCAGGGCAGGTATGCATTTAAAACACCATCACCGATCCACTTCGGAGCGTCTCTTGATTTAGGAATTGGAAGGGAAAAGAAAGAGGACAATCTAACGGACACCCCCGCTTGGGGCCCCCCTCTGGGGTCCCCGATTAAGCCATGGAACTCCGGACTCAGGACCTAAACTCAGCGTTTCAACAGGACTGCATTCTGAAACCATTCAAGATTTCCATCCACACGAATACGGATATTGGTCCAACATCGAGATTGCAAGTATCCGTTTCTAAATACAGAGTAGCTGCGTTAAGAGCGTGCCTCTTTGTTAAAGATGATTCTATTGGTTTTCAGACATGTTTTACCTGCCTCGCGGCCATCTCTCTCTCTCTCTCTCTCTCTCTCTCTCTGCGCTTCGTAGCGCGCTTGTGTTTCATGTATTTGTTTGTCGTCATTTTGTTTACCATGTAGAGTAGAGTTTAATAAAAACCCATAAAGGCATTTGTGATGAGTTCTCTTTGTTCAGGCTTACAAACTTGGTCACTTAAACTGTGTTTCGATCTATGCTACCTCTGCTCTTAATTCTGTTTGTTAAAGTCACGTTACTTATAGTAATAAGATAACGTTAGTGTATAAAATCATTGATGCATTTGCTGGACGAATACATATAGGATTTTTAACACTATACTGCTAATCAGAATTGTAAAGTATGTATGTGTAATGACGATTATTATACATATTTTCCTTTGAGCTAAACTAATTCCTTGACTGAAATTGACGTTTTAAATAACTCATTTCATATATGTTTGATCTTGATAGATCTGGTGGAGAATCTTATTTGTTGAGTAAACTCATCCTTAATTCAACATGCAGCTAAAATCGCTACATAACTCTATGAATGAATCCGCATCTATATTTTAGGAGATTTGTGCCCATGTTGCATTATTTGTGAGCTTTATATGCCTGATGACGTCTTAACGTCCCTGCTAAAGGAAGTAGCCACTTTAAGCAGCTTGTTAGCAACTGCCGTTTTTAAGACACAATACGGTTTAAAAAAAATCACAAGCAGGTTATTATTGGTGTGATTTATGTCATAAAACCTCCAAATATTTTCATAATTTTATTCTGTTTACCACAGCCTTATTTCAGGCGATTCAAAAAACCTATAGACTTACAGGAAGTGCTAAAATAATAACTCGCTTCCGTGTTTTTTATACATAAATGTATCATCCCTGAGCCTCCCTATGGAAAGCAAATGGAAAACTTTGCATAAGTCTTATCAGATGTTTCTACTGAGAAAAAGTATCGGTAATGTCAGAAATGTCTCTGTCATGAGAGTTTGACAAGAGATTTCAACAATGCGTCAAACTGAGTTCAGATTTGTCAACTCTATAATCAAAAGTCAATATAATTGAAGATTTCCATATCAATTCAAACATTTAAAAAAATCATCAAATTTACTTAAATACAGATTATTTGACGTCAACAATCTACATTAATTTTATACCTCTTCGTGTGTTTCAACATTTTATTCTCTTTTATTTCTCAAAAGCAATTATGAGAAACATCTGAGACTGCAAAATCTAAATCTAAATGAGCCTCGTTCAATAAACAGCTACAGAATGGTTTTACAAACCATTTTTTCTGTGATTATTAATATTGATACATTTATATCTTATTGAACATTTTTGTCTTTGATCACACTGATGTCAGTAAAGGTAAAGGTCCCTGGAACAACAGCTTTAACAGTTGTAAAATCATAGTAAAACACACTTTCATGTTTTTGTAAATCAGACTCTTGTGGATCCCAGCGTACCTGTTAGAATGTTCTTGAACGCCTCCTCCACATTGGTTGAATCCAGGGCAGACGTCTCAATAAATGAAAGGTGATTTTTCTCTGGAAACAAGATGAGACGCATGAATTATCACATGCTCTTAAAGTATAACCTATATACGTTGTCATCTACAGTTTGAAATTAGTGCGGACGGTGCTGTGAAAATTGCGCGATTCCTCCATCTTTTACATTTCTGTACCGAGAGGTCAAGCTGTGATGTTGCAATGTTCCATTGGTGTCACACACTCATGTGACGTGAATTTGCACATCAGAGTTCACCAAACTTGAACTTTGCTAGGCCAGAAATGCGAAATATCTTCGGAGGGGCTTGCGTTTCCTGTCTGACACATTCGCATGAATGGAAGTCAATGGAACGAAAAGTCAAGAATCAACACGGCTGAGTTTTTGCCGTGTAGGTGTGTAAAAATTAGGGCTGTCAATCGATTAATGGCGATTTATCGCATCCAGAATAAAGTTTGTGTTTACATAATATACTGTCACGGTTCTGCTAATCTTGGTTGACTAATTCCTGGTCTTCAGGCAGAACCAAAACAGAATCCCCTGTTTCATGTGGGGAGAGACATTTTTGACCTTGTGGCCTTCCATACTCTCCCCGAGTCTCGTCTGTGTTCCCGCCTTTTCCGTCTCATTAGCCTTCCCTTAGTGTTTGATCTGTGTCACCTGGTCCCTATTTAATTATCCTGTGTTTGTCTCCCTATTTATACCTCTCATGTTTCATTGTCCTGTGCTGGTTCGTTGCTTGTGCTTGTTTCATGTAGTTTGTACCCGTAGGTTTATGAGCTGTATTCTTGCCATTATCTTGCCTTGTTCCTGTTTCCCGGTGTCAAAGTAAGTGTTAGTTTAGTGTTTGTATCAAGTGTTTTGTTTTATAGTCTAGTCAGTCAGTGTCCTTGTCACAGTTTATTATTTATCCTGTCTTGTTTTCCCCCCTGTGGGTTTTGTTTTGCCTGTTTTGTTCCTGTTCTATGTTTAATAAATACCCGTGTTACCCCTACCATCTCGTCTCGTGCTTGCCTGCACTTGGGTTCTACTGTGCTTATCATGACAGAACGAACCAGCCATAACAGAACCCAGCAGGCAACCGCGGACGATTCCTTGCGGTCTCACCAGGCCCGACTTCTGTTGGGTTTTAAACAGGGGGATCGCGGGATCAGAGACTTCGCCCGGGAATTCGTGGCTGCATCTAGGGAGACTGAGTTCGATGAGGCGTAGCTCAAGGTTATTTTTAACTGCTGCCTCACCGAGCCTCTCAAGCGGTCCAAGATGAGGATGTTGAGCTCCCTATGGATGGGCGACATGATCAGGTATGTGGTCAACCGGGATGATCCCTGGCCATTAGTTCCAGACTGGGTATCCACCCCCGTGGCTACCGTCCCGGAGGGCCGCGTCCTGGCCGCACTTATCCTGGGGAGCTCGGCACCCTCATCCGCAGCACCTCCTGCAGCCACTCTACCGTCTGCCAGTCCCATTGGCAGGCGGGGGAGAAAGAAACTCCGGAAGGCGGCTCAAGCCCAGGAGAGTCCGGAGGTCCCGAGTCCGGAGGTCCTGAGTCCGCTGGTGTCAGGCCCCATATATTTTTTGGGGGGGCGCCGTGGGGAGGTGACGGTCCGGGCGGCCGGCCTGGCCGCGGATTCCTCCCAGGAGCTGGAACCAAGCCCGGTCCAGCAACCAGAGAGCGCTGCCCAGCCGCCAGAGAGCGCTGCCCAGCCGCCAGAGAGCGCTGCCCAGCCGCCAGAGAGCGCTGCCCCGCCGCCAGAGAGCGCTGCCCAGCCAGTTTTGCAGCCGGTGTCCAGTCCGGCTTCCAGTCCCGTGCAGCCGGTGTCCAGTCCGGTCCAGCAGGAATCCAGTCCAGTGTCCAGTCCGGTGCAGCCGTTGTCCAGTCCGGCATCCAGTCCGGCATCCAGCCCTGTGCAGCTGGCATCCAGTCCGGTGCAGCCGGCTTCCAGTCCAGTCCAGCAGGCGTCCAGTCCGGTGCAGCCAGTGTCCAGTCCGGCATCCAGTCCGGCATCCAGCCCTGTGCAGCCGGCATCCAGTCCGGTGCAGCCGGTGTCCAGTCTGGTCCAGCAGGCATCCAGTCCAGTGTCCAGTCCGGTGCAGCCGGTGTCCAGTCCGGTGCAGCCGGTGTCCAGTCCGGTGCAGCAGGCGTCCAGTCCGGCATCCAGCCCTGTGCAGCCGGCGTCCAGCCCGGTGCAGCCGGCGTCCAGTCCGGTGCAGCCGGCGTCCAGTCCGGTGGAGCCGGTGTCCAGTCCGGTGCAGCCGGTGTCCAGTCCGGTGCAGCCGGTGTCCAGTCCGGCACGCAGTCCTGTCAAGCCCCCTGGGGCTTAGCGCTCCGGCGCGTCCCCCAGGGCTAGGATTTCCCCTCCCAGCCCGGCCCCTTCTGGACTTCCCCCTATGTACTCTGTTTTGTCCCCAACCCCCTCCCTTGTTTGTTATTTTTACTGTCCCACCCCAACCCATTGTTTGTTCTTGCCTGTCTGCCCTTGATCTTGTTCTCCATGTTTTGTTTAGTCTTGTCTATGTCCCAGTCTGTCTTGTCCTGTGGGTCTCCTTGAGGAGCGTCAGGATGTCGCTCCTTAAGGCGGGGGTTCTGTCACGTTTCTATGTTTAATAAATACCCGTGTTACCCCTACCATCTCGTCTAGTGCTTGCCTGCACTTGGGTTATACTGTGCATATCATATCATATTGGGACATAGACACAATTATAACATTTTTGGCTCTTTACACCACCACAATGGATTTTCAATGAAACGAACAAGATGTGCTTTAACTGCAAACTGTCAGCTTACATCCAAATCAGGTGAACGTTGTGGGAATTACAACAGTTTGCATATGTGCCTCCCACTTGTTAAGGGTCCAAAAGTAATGGGACAATTGGCTTCTCAGCTGTTCCATGGCCAGGCGTGTGTTATTCCCTCACTATCCCAATTACAATGAGCAGATAAAAGGTCCAGAGTTCAAGTGTGCAATTTGCATTTGGAATCTGTTGCTGTCAACTGTCAAGATGAGATCCAAAGAGCTTGCACTATCAGTGAAGCAAGCAATCATTAGGCTGGAAAAAACAAAACAAACCCATCAGAGGGATAGCAAAAACATAAGGCGTGGCATAAACAACTGTTTGGAACATTCTTAAAAAGAAGGAACGCACCGGTGAGCTCAGCAACACCAAAAGACCGGAAGACCATGGAAAACAACTGTGGTGGATGACCGAAGAATTCTTTTCCTGGTGAAGAAAACATCCTTCACAACAGTTGGCCAGATCAAGAGCACTCTCCAGGAGGTAGGTGTATGTGTGTCAAAGTCAACAATGAAGAAAAGACTTCACCAGAGTGAATACAGAGGGTTCACCACAAGATGTAAACCATTGGTGAGCCTCAAAAACAGGAAGGCCAGATTAGAGTTTGCCAAACTACATCTAAAAAAGCCTTCACAGTTCTGGAACAACATCCTATGGACAGATGAGACCAAGATCAACTTGTACCAGAGTGATGGAAAGAGAAGAGTATGGAGAAGGAAAGGAATGGCTGATGATCCTAAGCATACCACCTCATCAGTGAAGCATGGTGGTGGTAGGGTCATGGCCTGGGCATGTATGGCTGCCAGTGGAACTGGTTCTCTTGTATTTATTGATGATGTGACTGCTGACAAAAGCAGCAGGATGAATTCTGAAGTGTTTCCGGCAATATTATCTGCAGATATCCTGCCAAATGCTTCAGAACTCATTGGACGGCGCTTCACAGTGCAGATGGACAATGACCCAAAGCATACTGCAAAAGCAACCAAAGAGTTTTTGAAGGGAAAGAAGTGGACTGTTATTCAATTGCCAAGTCAATGATCTGACCTTTTTAGCCGATTTAGCAGGCATTTCACTTGTTGAAGACAAAACTGAAGGGAAAATGCCCAAAGAACAAGCAGGAACTGAAGACGGTTGCGGTAGAGGCCTGGCAGAGCATCACCAGGGATAAAACCCAGCGTCTGGTGATGTCTATGCGTTCCAGACTTCAGACTGTAATTGACTGCAAAGGATTTGCAACCATGTATTAAACAGTAAAAGTTTGATTTATGATTATTATTCTGTCCCATTACTTTTGGTCCCTGAACAAGTGGGAGGAACATATGCAAACTGTTGTAACTCCTACACCATTCACAAGATTTGGATGTAAATACCCTCAAATTAAAGCTGACAGTCTGCAGTTAAAGCACATCTTGTTCGTTTCATTTGAAATCTATTGTGGTGGTGTATAGAGCCAAAAATGTTAGAATTGTGTCGATGTCCCAATATTTATGGACCTGACTGTATATCTGTGTACGGTGCATATTAATTTTCTGTTTATAAACATCAAACATACACATGGTTGTCTATATATTTAGGGAATAGATAAATGTACTAATTTAATCTAATTTACCAATAATTCAAATTCTAAATAAACGTTTATTAATTGTTTTATTTTTCTTAAATATATGCATTCATGTGTACGTGTTCATAAATACAAAATTATTATGCACAGATCAGCGACATATATAACATAAACACAAACAGTTATTCTGGCTGCGATAAATTTTAGATAGATTATTCGTTTGACAGTCCTAGTAAAAATACATGCTAGCATCACAAAGCCAACTCGCATCAATTACAGATGGATTATTATTATCATTATTAATGGATTCTGACTATACCCAATAATACATATTCACTTCTTACACAATACAACTCTTGATATTTGTGTTGTAAAACTATCATAGATAATACCAAAATAATCTGAAATCCAATAAGAATTAATCCAGACTAAAAGTCAAAAAACAGTGAATGTGTATTTTGCTGAACTATTGCTTTAATTGAAACAGATGATGCCATTGTAATAGCTAAAAAAAAGTTTGTCTATACTGCAACATAAAAGCATGTTGAAAGATATACAGCAGCCAGTTGACATCAGCACTCTCTGCCACGCATCTTGTGGGTTCAGTGTACCTGCGAAAGCGTAAGCCTCATCAGTGGGCACTGCCCTCAGGTGCCGCAGGTCACTCTTATTCCCCACCAGCATGATGACGATGTTGTTGTCGGCGTGATCTCGCAGCTCTTTCAGCCAGCGTTCTACATTCTCATAGGTCAGATGTTTGGCAATGTCATACACCAGCAGCGCGCCCACGGCTCCACGATAATACCTGTACACGTGCAAACACAACGCACACTCATACTTACAGTGAGAAATGATGTTAATGGATGACTATCGATTAACACAGTTTGGGAGAAGCCAGAGCATATAATTAGGACCGGCTGGTTCGCAATCAGCAATCATAGACTCTACCCTATCAGCTCAAGCGAACCAGCACATAAGTAGACAAGGATTCTTCCCTGAAGCCATCTCTAAAGGATTACACATCCCACCACCTCCCCACCTCCTCTACTAGAGCTCTTGTTGATAGCAGGAGTCCGGGGGTCGAGTTCTGGGTTTGGCCGCTTCCGGGCTCTGCGCACTCGCCCCTATTGGGGGTCGGGTGCGTTACGGGTTCGGATGGAACCGGCGAGCTCGGAACCTGCTCCCCGGACAGCACGGCAAACACGCATACTTTTACTACCCCTGCTATCTTCATTATCTGCTCAGGTGAACTTGTGGTTAACATGCATTTGTTGCTGCCAGTGAGTTTGCAGACCTAAAATTCAGATCCTGGACATTTTGGTAAATAAGAACTTCTTTGATTCTCATCATGAGGTTCAACCAAACACACATCTGTTAACTTAATTACAGATGCAGTTGGGTAGTTGACAAATAAATCGTACATGTGTCCTGTGGCATGACATAGTAAAATTTGACATTTGGTGTGACAAACTGTTAATATTACAGTTTTTTGTGTGATTGATATTGATATTTATCATAAAATAGCATGACAGAGATTTATTGTCATTGTTAGTTTTTACCAAATATATGTCACACCATAGGACAAATTTGCATATTAGTATGTCAACTATCCAGGGGTGCATTTCCCAAAAGCATAGTTAGCCAACTATGGTCGCAGGTTCTGTCATTTCAGCATAGTTCAACGATTCAAGTTTTTCCCAAAACCACCGTTCCAATGATCGATCCCAACCAGCATCGCAAATTTGCGTGTTTGGAACTACAGGTCCAGAGCGTCATGCTTTTGAGCAAGGTAAGCAAGCAACACGCAGTGCATTCTACATCCATCATCCTTAATATAGAAATTCAAGTATACATCTTTTAGTTTGTCAAGAAAATAGAACCGTTGTTTTTTAAAAAGTGCGCATGCACCTAGGCCTACGTGCTCTAGAACAATAGGGAATCCCTTAAACCAAAATCCATCAACAAAGAATATAAATATTTAGCTTTTGAACCTACTTTTCACCTCTTGTAGCCTGTTAACTGTCACCCGTTCCGTATACGGGACACCTAAATTTGCGTCAATATTGTGCCTGTAATTTCTAATCGAATCATGACAAACTATACATCATTGCAAAGGTCTAAGACTCTAGAATACAGATTTCTTTTGTGTTTTCTAAAATAATTTATGTAGGGGGAGTAATCGATTCTTTTTTATAGAGAGTGTGCTAAGATTTTTGGTTATCCTTTTGCCACCCATATTTTTTTAATGTACTTTTTAATAGAGTACATTAAAAAAGAAATCCCCTCCTTGAACTGCCACCTTACCGTGGTGGAGGGGTTTGAGTACCCGAAAGACCCTAGGAGCTATGTTGTCTGGGGCTATATGCCCCTGGTAGGGTCTCCCAAGGCAAACAGGTCCTAGGCGACGGGTCATACTAAGAGCGGTTCAAAATCCCTAATGAAGCCAAAAATTTGGGGGGGCCGGTGCAAATCCGGTGCAAATCCACTTTGCACCGGCCCCTTACGGTCCCTCCTGCAGGTGGTGGGTCCATGGGGGGGCCCGACCACCCTGGAGCCAGGCCCGGGGTTGGGGCTCGTATGCGAGCGCCTGGTGGTCGGGCCCCCCCCATGGGGTCCGGCCGGGCTCAGCCCGAAGGAGCGACGTGGGGCCACCCTCCCGTGGAACCACCACCTGCAGGAGGGACCGTAAGGGGCCGGTGCAAAGTGGATCGGGCGGCAGTCGAAGGCGGGGGCCTCGACAACCCGATCCCTGGATGCGGTATCTAGCTCTAGGGACATGGAACGTCACCTCTCTGACGGGGAAGGAGCCGGAGATTGTGCGTGAGGTTCAGAGATTCCGACTAGAGATAGTCGGGATCACCTCTACGCACAGCTTGGGCTCTGGAACCACACTCCTCGAGGGAGGATGGACTCTTCACCACTCTGGAGTTGCCCATGGTGAAAGGCGGCGGGCTGGTGTGGGTTTGCTTATAGCCCCCCAGCTCAGCCACCATGTGGTGGAGTTCACCCCGGTGAACGAGAGGGTCGCTTCCCTGCGCTTTCGGGTCGGGGATAGGTCTCTCACTGTCGTGTGCGCCTATGGGCCAAACGGCAGTGTAGAGTACCCGGCCTTCTTGGAGACTCTGGGAGGGGTGCTGGAAAGCGCCCCGACTGGGGACTCCATCGTTTTGCTGGGGGACTTCAACGCCCACGTGGGCAACGACAGTGACACCTGGAGGGGCGTGATTGGGAGGAACGGCCCCCCTGATCTGAACCCGAGTAGTGTTCAGTTATTGGACTTCTGTGCTAGTAACAGCTTGGCCATAACGAACACCATGTTCAAGCATAAGGGTGTCCATCAGTGCACATGGCACCAGGACACCCTTGGCCGGAGGTCGATGATCGACTTTGTGGTTGTTTCATCTGACCTACGGCCGTATGTCTTGGACACTCGGGTGAAGAGAGGGGCGGAGCTGTCAACTGATCACCACCTGGTGGTGAGTTGGATCCGATGGCGGGGGAGGAAGCTGGACAGACTCGGCAGACCCAAACGTACTGTGAGGGTCTGTTGGGAACGTTTGGCCGAATCCCCTGTCCGAGAGATCTTCAACTTCCACCTCCGGCAGAGCTTCGACCAGATCCCGAGGGAGTCTGGAGATATTGAGTCCGAGTGGACCATGTTCTCCACCTCCATTGTCAACACGGCCACTCGGAATTGTGGCCGTAAGGTCTCCGGTGCCTGTCGAGGCGGCAATCCCCGGACCCGGTGGTGGACACCGGAGGTAAGGGATGCCGTCAAGCTGAAGAAGGAGTCCTATCGGGCCTGGCTGGCTTGTGGGACTCCCGAGGCAGCTGACAGGTACCGACAGGCAAAGCGGACTGCAGCACGGGTGGTTGGGGAGGCAAAAACTCGGGCCTGGGAGGAGTTTGGTGAGGCCATGGAGAAAGACTATCGTTCGGCCTCGAAGAGATTCTGGCAAACCGTCCGGCGCCTCAGGAGGGGGAAGCAGTGCCCTACCAACTCTGTTTACAGTGGAGGGGGGCAGCTGTTGACCTCGACCGGGGATATCATCGGGCGGTGGAAGGAATACTTCGAGGATCTCCTCAACCCCGCCGTCACGTCCTACACTGAGGAGGCAGAGGCTGAGGGCTCGGAGGCGGACTCGTCTATCACCTGGGCTGAAGTCACCGAGGTGGTCAAGAAACTCCTCGGTGGCAGGGCACCGGGGGTGGATGAGATCCGACCTGAGTACCTCAAGTCTCTGGATGTTGTGGGGCTGTCTTGGCTGACACGCCTCTGCAGCACCGCGTGGCGGTCGGGGACAGTGCCCTTGGACTGGCAGACCGGGGTGGTGGTCCCTCTTTTTAAGAAGGGGGACCGGAGGGTGTGCTCCAACTATCGGGGATCACACTTCTCAGCCTTCCCGGGAAAGTCTATGCCAGGGTACTGGAGAGGAGAATCCGACCGATGGTAGAACCTCGGATCCAGGAGGAGCAATGTGGTTTTCGTCCCGGTCGTGGAACACTGGACCAGCTCTATACCCTCTCCAGGGTGCTGGAGGGTTCATGGGAGTTTGCCCAACCAATCCACATGTGTTTTGTGGATTTGGAGAAGGCATTCGACTGTGTCCCTCGCGGCATCTTGTGGAGGGTGCTCCGGGAGTATGGGATTCGGGACCCTTTGCTAAGGGCTATCCGGTCCCTGTACGACCGGAGCAGGAGCTTGTTTCGCATTGCCGGCAGTAAATCAGACTTGTTTCCGGTGCATGTTGGACTCCGGCAGGGCTGCCCTTTGTCGCCTGTTCTGTTCATAATTTTTATGGACAGAATTTCTAGGCGCAGCCAGGGGCCGGAGGGCTTCGGGTTTGGGGACCACATGATTTCCCCCGGAAGAGCTGGAGGAAGTGTCTAGGGAGAGGGAAGTCTGGGCATCCCTGCTTAGATTGCTGCCCCCGCGACCCGGCCCCGGATAAGCGGAAGAAAATGGATGGATGGATGGATGGTACTTTTTAATCAAATTAAAACATGAACTTTTTTATTTATTTTTTTACAATAAACCTAGGAACATACCTTTAAATTTGTTTTGGGTGTGTGTGATTTAGTTTTTAGCAATAATCAGCTAATTTTCCTTTTTCAAACGAGACCAACCTTAAGTATGTATTCCAAAGTTCCGTCATTTAAGTTCCAACATGCGTTTTCATGTGTAAGCTCAAAAAGGTCTCCGACAGTTAATAGTTATTATAATTGTTAATAATAACAATTAAATTGGAGGAGGAAACGTCTTGGTTACGGAAGTAACGTCTTGGTTAGGGAACGAGACCTTCTGTCCCTTATGCCACAACGCGAATCGCCCTCTGCAGCAGTCGTGAGAGGCTCTCAGGCTCCTCAGAACACAAGGTGAATGAATGAAGCACGCCAGCTTAATTTTATATATGCAAATTTCATTCGCCAATTTCATTGGCCTCTTCTAAAAGTCCTTTCAGAGAGAGCTTTCTCAGGGGAAAGGTGGGAAATCTTGACCACCTGTTTACTGATGGGGTCTTATATCACTTTATTGGTGAGTGGCCGTCAGGTCGGGGTTCACTGGGTATGCGCTGCTTCCTTAATTAGGAATACGCTGCAGAGACAACTTTGTACATGTTTATACTGATCGTCATTTTGGTGCAAGCCAGATCCATACAACAGTCAATAAATCTACTAGTCTTTTACCTTTCCAAAGACTTACTATTTGTGGTACTAAGGCCTAACGTAGCGGTCAAAAAACTGTGTTCACCTTTCCCCCAGCAACACCTATCACCTGAGGGAAGGTTCTCACCTATATGGTGCTCTCAATTAGGCAATGATGAACCCTACTGGACACACCATAAACAACAAATGGCTAACTGGCTCTTACAGTCCCAATCGATCTAGGTGCCGGAGCACAAAGTCCCTTTGTGTACACAACAGATCGCGAGTGTGCCAAGATAAGCCAGTCCTCGAGATAGTTCCATTTACGCACAACTTCTTCTCGGAGGGGAGAAAGGGCAGCTTCCACAATCTTCGTTAAGAACAGACAGGGACAGACCGAAAGGGAGGACTTTCATGTTCTGTACTGATATACCTGCCCCTCGAACGCGAACCGTAGGAACGGTCGGTGTCGAGATAGAATCGAGACATGAAAGTAAGCGTCCTTCAGGTCGATTGCCACGAGCCAATCCTGACACCTGATGGATGTCAGGATGCTTCTCTGCGTGAGCATCCTGAAGGGCAGCTTGTAAAGGTGCTTGTTCAGGTGTAGGATCTGGCCGGATCAAAGGTGACCATTTGTGGTCGTAAAATACCCTGACCTCTCTGTAGGGGTCTAATCGGCGCCAGCAAGTCTGTTCCAACTGCCCTCTTGTGTAGCATCATTCATTTGAACAGGATATATCCCAACAAACTCTGGTTGACCTCAAAGAAATTCCAACAGGAAGAAAGGGGGTAGTGTCACTAACACTATACCAGATGTGTTAAACAGGAATGAGGGCAATTAGTCCAAATCTAGTAACCAAATCTTGGAAGTATCTATCTCTGTCCCCTTAACCACAAAAGAATGGTTTAAATGGATATACATCTATTTCTCCACATTGCATGTTTGTCCCTATGTTACCTTGCCTCTCCTATAACCTCAGGAGCATGTGTGTTTAAGTGTATTCTGCTTTATTGGGTTCTTGTACAAACTTCAGATCAATGTACTTATAATCATGTCATGTTTTATATCTAAATGTTTCTCTCTTCATTCCTTAAAAGATGGTGTACATCACAGAAATGTATTCTTTATACCATACTCATTTTATCATATTCACAGAGTATTACAGCACCAGAGTAGAGGTGACCATAAATGCAAATGAGCTAATGTGCAGAAACAAAGACACTCAATTTCGCGCCAAAGTCAGCTCCTCGCATTGGATCACTCTCCTTTGAGGGCATAAATCTACCAAGCTTAAAACACCACTGAAACGAAGCAAACTTTGCTCAGCTCTTCCCGTGTCCTCGCGCTCCTGCCCGGCACCTCCTGAGACCTGTCTCTCTCTTCGGAGACAGTTTTCCTTCTGGCATTTAACTTCGGCTAACTTCGTCCTACCTTCGTCGACCAATCCTGTTCTACGAAAGAAGTAGACGGACTCACCCGCTTGCTTTGAAACCATCTGGACTCTGAAACCCTTTCAACGCGCACAGAACTTGTCACAGCTTTGTTAAACGTTATGCAACATTAATATTAATAGAGTTGTTTTGTTTTCAATGTTTATATTATGCTAACTGTTTGTCTTTTGGATACTGTTAGATCTATTTTGACTTTGTTTTCTTTAGATTTCTTTATCTTTAATTATTAAATGGTTTGATCCAAGTAGGAGGGGCTTAGCCCCCTTTTAAGAAGGCGACCTTAGTGTGGTTAAGGAGGAGGGGGTAGAGAGAGTTATTGCTCTGTGTTTGGGCCAGTTTTTGGTATAGCCAAACTATGTTTCGGATAACTTTGAACAGTTTATTTTGAGAGTTATTGCTCTGTGTTTGGGCCAGTTTTTTGGTATAGCCAAACTATGTTTCAGATAACTTTGAACAGTTTATTTTATTTGTTTTTGTTTGTTTAGTTTTTCTTTCTTTTTGGATTTCCTTTGTAAATATCAGTTGCAGCTCTCAGATTAAACACTGAACTTTTGACCTCATCAGTACGTCACATCATTTTTTCGCCTCCATCTGCCGGTACATTCAGAGCAGTGGTGCTGCTACTTTGTGGCACTCCTGTCTCTATTACAAGTACGAATGACAAAAGTATGTCATTATTATCCGATGCCATCGTGTACGATTTGTGTACTCACGCAGATGTGATGGCCCTGTATCTCTCCTGGCCTGCAGTGTCCCAGATCTGCGCTTTGATGGTCTTTCCATCCACCTGAATGCTCCTGGTGGCAAACTCGACCCCGATGGTGCTCTTGCTCTCCAGGTTAAACTCATTGCGCGTAAAGCGCGACAGCAGGTTACTCTTCCCCACTCCAGAATCTCCGATCAGAACAACTGAGAAGACAAGCAGACATCAGATCCCGTGCCTATGAAGACCGATGATGATCTGTGCAGTATGCTCTGACCTACATTGAGTATTAGAGCAGTGGAGACACTGCTGTTTGCATTGATTTCCATAAGCTCTCGCTGAAGTCAGCTGTCAGGAGGAGCTTGTGTGCGTTTTAAATTGTCACACTAAAAGTAAACTGCAAAATGTGTGCTCAGAATTCTAAAGGATGTATTGAAATGTAACCGTTTTGGTGCGTTTGACTTTGTTCGGGTAACGCGACATACACGAAAGGAAAACTGTTACAATGTTTCACTCGCAGATGCTGCGGAAACGCGCGCACATCCCTTACTAAAATGAATATGGTTTTACAACAGATGAAACCAAAACACCATGATCTAGTTCAACCCTTGCAACCACAAACTTATCAGGCAGGAACCATAGTTTACCATGGTACTTGTTGTAAAACTTTGGGTATACAAATGACAAAAAACATTGTTACTTTACTTTTACTATAATAAAACAATGGTGAATTTTCATAAAGGGTCTGTTGTAGGCCTGTCTCACCTCAACAAGCTACAGAAATATAATATCAGACATCACATACATTCATTACAAACATCCCACTATACACAATCTCAGCACTTTTTAAGCACGTGATCCTAATTCACAAAACATTTTACTGTTATCACCATAATTATTACAGTGTGAGTTTCTGTTTCAAATCACTTCAAGACATCAAAGAAGAAATGAAGGCAATGCTACACCAACACCGCAGTCTTCTGTTTGCTTTTGCATGTACCCTACATCGTATGATCGTAATGAGTTTTTCTGAATTTCATGTTCATATTCATGTGTATCGATGCCACTGCGGCCGTTTCTTACGTTGTATATGGACAGATTTGAGCTCGAACGAAGGATCGACGCATTTGAGGACGCAGTAAGCTTTGACATCCACGTAACATCAGCGTGTGTGGAACAATGACGCGATTGACCCTGTGTATGGGGGAATGCAGCATTACCTTTGAACAAGAAATCGTATTCATCGTCTCTGTTTCCCATTGTAAAAGAAAGGCACTCCGACCTTAAGTCCGTCCTGATGATTGAGACAGTGAAGTTGCAGATATTTCAGATCAATGGCTCAATGCAGAAAGAAAAGAAGTGAAGGGGAAAGAGAGAAACACAATTCGCTGTCACACCGCAGGAAGAGCTGGAGATGTGCTGCTCGGGTCTGCAGCAGGAAAGGAGGAGTCCCGATCTTCATCTCCATACCGCGCAGCAGAGGGCGCCATCAAAGTGCACACTACAGCACTTATGAGCTAAGGCAGGCATTCTGATCAGCATCATCATCCTTCTCTTCAAGAGCATAACCATCATCTTCATCATTATCCCCCTCAACCTATCAGCATCAATCATGATCTCCATACTCATCAGCACAGAATAGTAGGCTTTCCTAATAATACACGCTTTTTTGCTTGTTTTACGACATGTTCAATTTCAACATCAGAACTGTCGATACATTAAATATCTCGTTAATGGGTAATCCATCTTATTGAAAGTTTATTCAGTAAACTACTTTGGCTAGAGCACGGTACATGGTAGTTTCTATATACATATTAACACAGTATGAACATGGAGCTGTGATGTCTATGTTCTGTTTTCTGTCAGATCGAGGATACTTCATCAGAGAATATGTGTTAAAGGCTAGAACATCAGGAAGTTTAGAGAGGATGCGAAGCGCTGGAGGAATCAGAGGTCAGGAGGAAAACATGTGATAATACCAACCCAGAAACCACCATTCCTCTAACGGACGGGAAATGAGCTGCTGAGTAAGACACATTTTCAGAACATTTTACCATCAAACAATCAAATAAAAAGGAACATTAAATAAAGATTACAGAGTGGTCTTAAATGTATCGAATAAAATCCTAAAAGATCTTATTTAAATCTTGGCAGGGTTGTGTTTATTATTTGTCCCCTTGTACAATGTTGTTTCGCCCGACCATTGTATAGTTATTGTACAATTCTGTGCTGCTAATTATTGTGAGCTTATATAATTCATTACGATGTATCGGTATATTGAAAATAAAAAATTAAAAAATATGTTCCATTTGTCACTTTCAGAATAGTATAGAGTCTGTTGCACAGGGAAGGTGGATAAAGCGACGAGGGATGACTACGACCGGAACTTGATTCGTGAGGACATATTATTAGTATTAGTATTAGACATAAAAGAAAAAAATTATCAAATGTACACTTCTGAAGTTTGGGACAAGTTATTTTTACATTTACATATACATTTCTGCATTTGGCAGACGCTTTTATCCAAAGCGACTTACATTGCTTTATCCTATACATTTTGCATAGATATTTGCAATCCCCTGGGATCGAACTCTAACACAATGCTCTTATCACTGAGCTACAGAAAAGCTTTTATTGTTTTTAGCTCGGTGTTATACCAGGACCTTGACATTTCTGCGTACGAGTAATAATACCATATGTATAATGTGTGAAATTATTTGTAGCCTACTTCATGAAAGAGCAAAAATTAAGGCGAAACACTATACGAAAACATTGTTACATTGTTTTATTTTAAGATTTCTTTTTTGTGATTTGGAAATACAGGGATTCGCTGGGATTTCTGTACTAATTTTGTACAAATAAATTAAATTTATGAATAATTAATAGTGTTCCCAGATCCAGAAAGCTTTGATCCAGAAACTAAATGAAAAACCAATTTTGTCATGCTTGTTAAAATGTTTTTGTGAAGTCTCTGAGCGAATGACATCGTTCACGTGATATTATGTAATCTGTGATGTTTGTTCTAATGATTTTATGTTTTTCTATCTTTAGAGACACATTAAGGGGTGAACAGTAAGCTCAAACCTGCTTGCCAAACAAAACACTGAAGCAACACACAAACTGACACTATACAACAGGATCCTGTCATCCTCACTGAGTACTGTCATCAATACTTTGCTCTTTTTGTCTTTATATTGATATGTGTGTATAGTTACGTTATACTTTTATTTAATTTTGATCTTAATCTGTATGTGTGCAAAATGTTTATATTGAATTTGCCTGTGCTTTGGGAATGTAAAATTAGTTTTATTATGCCAATAAAGCTTGAACAGTGCAGACCATCTGAGGACAGACTATTGAGTCACACAGTCGTCTCATGGTAACATGCAAATACACAACTGAATTTAGATTCACTTACATGAGTCACATGCAAAACACTCCTCCATTTTTTATAAAATGTTGACTGTTCCAAACGGAGATCTCTTTATTTTAAACACTTCATTTTAAACTCCAACATTTATCATTGAATTCTTGCCCGGACCAAAAATTTAGCATGAATAAAAGCAATAGATTATTCAGACAGGGTCGTACGGTAACGCACCAGAGATGACGTGCAGGAGGAGTGAGGTGAGTGACCTGCCCTTCATCAGAGATGAAGAAGGCGGGGTTTCAGAGAGAGGGCCGCTTGCGATACAGGGTATAGAGTTTATGTGTATTTAAAGTGAAAGTGTCCTGATACTTTTGGGGATATTGTGTGTATAATAGTAATGTGATTTTAAAGAGAAGTTATTTAAGATAAAAGTCAATAATGGGACCAGCTTTCAAAGGATAATATCGAATTAGTTCGCATTTCTGTTTGCGTTTATGTGCAAAGCTGCACTTCTTCTACTAGACACTAGAGAACGCAGTGCGCATACTTAAAAAGTTCTTAAGTGTGCCGAAGCACTTGTCGCCTACACGTTCAGCAGTTTCACTCATGATATCATATATATTGATATTCTATGTAATTTTTTCACCCAAAACAGTCATCATTTAGAAATAGTCGTCGTTTATTTATTTAATTTCTTTTAGCTGGAAATGCATTTTTCCTGTCAGACAATTTCCTGTCTTTTACAAAATATGATCTGGTCAACAGGAACTGAAATTTGGGGAATTATATATTTTTACACAATATCATGAACATAAACATACTGTTAATGAGTAGCTAAACTTTGAATTTGCTCAGTAAATATCATATTGATATTTTTTAATTTTTATCATATCTATCAATTTCTGGATGATTTCAGAAGTTGAGAATGAAAATCATGTACTTATAAATAAATTGAGTGCAAAAAATATTCTTTCAATCTCTTGGCTGTTTGAAGAATATTTTGACACATTACATATCTTTGCTGAAGATAGGACTTTTAAGACATGTGTGAATGACATTATTTCGGAGATACTCCTCAGATCCCGTGTGCATTAACTCCTAGAAAAATCTAGAACATGAAGTCATCTTGACATCATTTTCTGTTTTTGGAAAATGAGGTCAGTTATCGTTTTAATTACCAACATAATTGAATTATTAAGAGGGCTTGTATCAGAAAGACATCAGTCCTATCTCTCTCTGTCATATGGCCATCATGGGACTGTGGTCCGGAGGGGCTGGAAGCATCAGTTTGTGTTCTTCATCAGTCACACCTCTGTGTTCTGTACTGATGGTTAAGACACCTCATACATCACGACATTGCCCTGGGACTTGAGGCTTCAATGCAGGATCCTGGACAATGATGATATGTCAATCAATAACAAGAAACACTATTATCCATGAAACTAACACAGAAAGTCTCATCTGTAGGTGAGGTTTGGACATGTTTGAATCTGTTTGTGGTTTAAATGTATATGTTATTACAATATTTAAAATAAAGGGGGAAAACAGTAACACTGTTTGTATAGTGAAGATGTGTTCTGGGATTTGTGTTTTTTCTTATCCATAAATGTGACGTGATAAGTGTGTGTGTGTGAAAATGTTTTTTGTGTCAAAGCGCATCATGGGCTTTGAGTCCTAAAAAGTCTTTGACCCACATCTGAGCAAATACTGGCACTAATGTTCTCATCTTTACTCAGAGATGAGAATACTTGTTGTATTGTGTCTGTATTGTGATATTCATTCAATCTCTCTTGTAGGTCTATCTGTGTTTTATGTTTTTCTATAGCTTTTGATTTATGACTAAATGTAAAAGATGAGCGAGAATCTTTTTTAAGATGATGAGCTTCAACAGCATTTCTTTCTGTCTTTACACATGGTTTATAAATCTCACAGTGAGAGCTAACGCACAGAAATAATATTACAGAGAAATGTTCAATTGCTTGGAAAACAAATGTGTTTCTCCATCTTGTTTCCTTGTTAACCTTTCTATTAGTGCTTAATCCCATTCCAGCCGGCCTTCCAGCCATGGTTCAACTCGACACTCCTGCCGGGGTCCAGGCCGACACTCCAGCCGGGGTCCGTTCCGACACTCCAGCCGGGGTCCGTTCCGACACTCCAGCCGGGGTCCGTTCCGACACTCCAGCCGGGGTCCGTTCCGGCATTCAAGCCGGGGTCCAGCCCAGCAGTCCTGCCGGAGTCCAGCCCAGCAGTCCTGCCGGGGACAAGGACAGTTCCCCACAGGACTTCCCCAGTCAAGCCCCCCGGGGCTCCGCGCTCTCGCGCACCCCCACGGGCTAGGACTTCCCCACCCAGCCCCACCTTTTGTGGACATTCCTCTATGTACTCTTGTTTGCCCCCACCTCCCCTCCCTTGTTTGTTATTTTTATTATCCCACCCGAACCCATTGATTATTGTTTCTTGTATGCCCCATGTCTTGTACACCTTATCTGTCTGTTTTTTGTCTGTCACCCAGTCAGTCTTGTCCTGTTAGTTACCCCTTGATGAACACCTGGAGGTGTTCATTTAAGGAGGGGCTTATGTCATGATTGCGCTATCATGTCATGTTTATTCTTGTTCTTGGAGCGGAGTCATGGCAAATCCTTAAGGTTTTGTGTGAGAAAGACATGCTTTGTTTATATTTTTGCTTGGCATGCTCTTTCTTTTCATTGTAGCTGTACCCTGTATCTTGTCTTTGTTCTCTTATAGCGTGAAACTTTATTAAGTAGTTCCTCTTACCCTTATTCCTGTTCTTCGTTGCATCTGTGCAGTCTTAGTACGCTTAGTCTAGTGTTGTTCAAGTGTTTTATTTTTCTAGTCTAGTTAGTCCGTGTGCTTTTTTTCACTTATATATAATCCCGTCTTGTTTTCCCCATCGAGGGTTTTTGTTTTGTCCTTTTTGTAGGGTCTTCTGTATATTAAATATAGCCCCTTATCATCGTCTCGTGTCTGCCTGCAATTGGGTTCTATCATGTCGAATCATGACAACATATTTACGGTTTTCAGATTAAAAGGCCTTTTGCAGTATGTTCTACACTGTAAACTGTAAAAAAATCTGAAAAATATATATTTTCTGAAAGCTGGAGAAAAATGTATTTTCTGGAAAAAAATCCCCTGGAAAATGACAACATATAAGTATGTATAATAATTTGTTTTTGCCCATTTTTAGTAAATTTGTTCTCTTTCTCTGTAATTTTACTGTTGTAGACCGTATTTAAATAATACAATTTTATAAAATAAACTGTACAAAAAATCTTCTTTACAGTTTTTTTCAATTGCTAAGAAGCGTTTGCCAATCCTTAAAATACTTTTTCTAAACTCTTAACACAGCAACACACCTACATCACACAATTAGCCAAATAGTAAATTTTCTGACCAAAACCACAGTTTGTTAAATAAATACAAACTCTACGTTTCAAAACTCTTAAAAACTTTTTCAATATTCACTCTATCAAAACACTGCAAACCCGTTTCAAAATCGAATCATTCGGTCAAAACTTTAGTACTCGTTTTCTATCCAACATGAACACATAGTCAATCATACCGCAATGACCGTCAAAATACTAACAGTTGGTGGAATTACAAAAACCGCATTACTTGTCATGTTTCAGTTCTTTCTGTATAGAACATACCGTATGAAATCTTTTTTTTCCATTCATTCAGCTGTGTGTGTGTGTGTGAGAGAATTCAAGGTGCATTAGATGTGTACAACATAACATCTAAATGTGAAGGAGTCATCAATACTTTATAGAATGTACAAATGGAAAAAAAAACAGTAAGCGACAGAAATGCTGCAGTGAAGACTTTATTAGCAACATGAAATTGCTGTCAGTGACCAAAACGAAACAAGGACAAACATACGTGGCCTTTGATTTACAGTAAAGTGTGCAAAAATAGAACAAAATTACAGAAAAAAAGGCCCAGAAAAAAACTCCTATTCTAATCTATACGATCTTCAGCATTTGGCCACATGTTCTCATCTACATCACATCTTATGTTGTCTCTCGCTATACACCTTGGATAGAAACGCTTGGCATGCCTTATCCATCCCTGACAGTCCACAACTGAGATGTCTCTGCAGCCAGCATCCATGGCATCCAGGAGGGACATTTGGTCTTGAGGCCGATGATCATAAACTTTCCACCTCCAAGCAGAAAAAAATTCCTCAATGGGGTTGAGTAAAGGAGAGTACGGAGGAAGAAAAAAGGAAATCACTCTTGGATGTTCTGCAAACCAGTTTGAGATTGCATGTGAATGGTGGAATGCTACATTGTCCCATGTAATCACAAATGTCCTCATGTTTCCTCCCACCTCTTCTGCTTTTTGGCAGTTGTTGGTGGAGGTCATCTAAAAACAAAAGAAGTTGCTCTGTGTTTTAGGGACCAATCAGGCTTTTCTGCAGGACCAAACCAGCACTTGACATTGCAGCACACATTGTGATATTTGCTCCTCTCTGACCCGGCACATCAACGGTGACCCTTTTCCCAATAACATTTCTTCCTCGTCTACGAGTTTTTGCCAGGTTAAACCCTGCCTCGTCTACATAAATGAATTCATGTAGTGTCTGATTAGCCTCCAACTCCATAATTCTCTGAAAGAAAAATCAAACACAATTTTTACATAAATGTTTTAGAGTAGCAATAGAAAATAGTGAAAAATAGAAGTGTTTACTGTCGTCACTGTACAATCAGACATGGTGTATAGACATCATACCTGGACGTATTGGTGCCGGAGTTCCTTGACCCGATCACTGTTTCTCTCAAATGGAACCGTGTACAACTGTTTCATTTGAATTCTGTGTTTGGTCAGAGTGCGAGCAATGGTAGCCAGAATGATGCTTTCCACGTTTTGGAATACCAGGTTGTCCTCTACAATTCTGGTCTGAATTTCTCTCAGTTTTATTGCATTGTCAGCAATGACCCATCCTACAATGGCATGTTATTGGTCATCACTGAGAAGCTTTCTTCTTCCCCCAGAGCGAGGAAGTCGCTGTGTCCTTTAGAAGAACAAAAATGCAACATATTTGTATTTGTAACTTCTGGTGGCCAGCACAGATTGTGATATTTTAATACAGTAAATAGCAACTGCATTGATAGCTCTAATCAAACGCATGACTTGTTGAAAAATCAGGATAATGGAAGCAACGGTTGACCGTCTGAGATCAGGCTGGACTCTTTCACCAGCCACTCTCAATGATAGACCATGGTTTATCAAATGGTCTATGATGGTGGCTCTGATTTCATCTGTGACAACAGCTCTTACTCTCCTTTGAACAGCACCACGCATTCTTACTCCTCTCCTTCTCCCTTGTCCTGGTCCAACTAGTCCTCTCCCTGGTCCATCTCTTCCTCTCCCTGGTCCATCTCTTCCTCTCCCTGGTCCATCTCTTCCTCTCCCTGGTCCATCTTGTCCTCTCCCTGGTCCATCTTGTCCTCTCCCTGGTCCATCTTGTCCTCTCCCTCGACCATCTAGTCCTCTCCTTCGTCTAACAAGTCCTCTCCCTCGTGCAGACATTTTCTTTCCTTTTCTGCTTCTCTGTTTTGTTATGTGCTGCTTTGAACAAAACCAATCCAAAGACTGCCTTTTTATTGTGTATGTCCATGTAATGGAAAGTCTTCAACACCTGGCTATGTCTCTGATTGAGATTGGAATCAGCTATTGCTTACTCCAGTTATCAGTAATTTACCGTTAAAATGCTTATCAGCTGTATGAATATATATTTAAAATATTTGTTTCAATACTTTGGAGCTGATATTTTTGCAGAAGTAGAGATTTTATACTGTATCTATGGTTTGGAACAAAAGGTCTTAATTTCTGGCATGCTGCGTTTAAGCATTTGTAAAAAACACTTTAAAGATCCATGATTTTGGTATTGGGTATGCTTATATGTAAAAAAAATGTAGGCATTCTAGAAACGTGTTAATTGATTGCATTTTGTGAGAAAACAACATGAATTTTGTTAATGGTATGGCCACAACAGACCGATGTTGTGTTAATTGTGTTTAGAGTTTTAAAAATGTGACTATACATTGGTCAAAGGGATGTTAGCAATTGAAAAAAACTGTAATAAAAACTAAAGTTCCCCTTCAGTCGGTCTCTCGACGTTGTGTTGAGAGACAGACTGGGGTTTGATTCTGAGAACCTATCATCTCCGAGATAAAAATAAAACGGCAATGGGGATTGGCGAATGGCCCGCCCACGCCAGTCTCCGCCCCGTACATACGGGTATAAAAGGAAGATGGCGGCGGTCATTCATCCTCCTTTGTTCTTCGGAACCTGATGCTACAGCTAGTGCTTATGGTATCTTCTCTTCGACTGCTGGATATTACAACGCAGAGCAGCGGACTTTCCCCCCTTGAGAGTGGACTTCCCCTCGGCGTTTCGGCAGGAGAGCCACTTATACTAAAGAGTAAAAAGGCCCTTTTCAGGGCCGCTTTTTCCCACAGCTGCGGGCATGTCTCGTAGCTGTGTCCTGGGTTGTGACAGACTCATCCCTGAGTCAGACGGCCATGATACCTGCCTCGTGTGTTTGGGGGTCAAGAACGCTGAGGCTGGTTTCGTTGATCCCTCATGTTCTGTCTGCGAGAACATGGCGATCAAGGTGTTGCGGTCACGGTTGGCGTCATTCTTTACGAGTGCCGCCACCACCTCGTCTTCCTCCCAGGCGTCCGCCGCTACGGCGGCGTTGACGCCTAGGAGAGACGAGGCTGATCTGGGGGTTCCTATGGATGTCGTTCTGCCGGCTCCGGCTCTGCAGACCACCCATACCCCGGTACGCTCACCTGGTGCGTCCCTGATGGTCGGCGGTAGACACGGGCAAGCTCGGAAAAGGGATGAGGACGAAGTCTCTGTCTATGCATCGGACAGCTTCCTCCTGGCATCAGATGCGGAAGACTCCTCCGATCTCCCGGCTTCGGTCGGACGAGGTCACGAGGAGTCCGAAGCTGAGATGTCAGCCATGCTAACCCGAGCGGCCGTGAGCATTGGGCTGTCGTGCGGTACGCCGCCTTCACCCAAGCGCTCGCGGCTGGATTCTTGGTTTCTGGGGTCGGGACGCGACCAAAGGCCGCGCCCCGTCCCGGTACCTTTTTTCCCGAGGTGCATGAGGAGCTATCGAGATCCTGGAACGCGCCCTTTTCGACGCGTGTCAGACTCGGTAGCTCTGTAGCTGTCACTTCCCTGGACGGCGGAGCGGCTAGAGGATACGTCGACATCCCCCAGGTGGAGCGTGCTGTCGCGGGACACCTGTGCCCACAGACAGCGGCCACCTGGAGGGGTCGGCCTAGACTCCTGTCCAAGGCCTGTAAGCTTTCCTCGACACTCGTGTCGAGGGCTTGCAATGCCGCTGGACAAGCCTCTTCCGCCCTTCACGCTATGGCGATTCTCCAGGTCTATCAGGCTAAAGCCCTGAGAGACCTGGGGGATGGGAAGCCCTACCCAACTCGCATTGCCGAGCTTCGCACTGCTACGGACCTGGCGCTCAGGGCGACCAAGGTCACGGCAAGTGCGTTGGGTCGGTCGATGTCCACCATGGTGGCCCAGGAGAGGCATTTGTGGCTCAACCTTGCGCAGATGAGTGACGCCCAGAAGGTCGGCCTTCTGGATGCGCCCATCTCGCAAGCTGGGCTGTTCGGTGATACCGTGGAGAGCGTGTCACAGCAGTTCTCCGCGGTACAGAAGCAGACGGAGGCCATAAAGCAGATATTGCCTCGCCGCGACGTGGCCACCCACAGGTCGACACGGTCTCGGCCACAGCCTGCTTCCCACCAGCCCCGTCCGCCTGCGACGGCCCCTCCGGCACCAGGGCCCTCCCATAGGACGGCCCGCCAGAGGCGCAGACCGCCGCGGAAGAGGACGACCGTTCCCCATCAGCAGCCCGCAAAGAGCACCTCTAAGCGGCCCTGACGGGACGAACCCGGGGAGATCTACATCGGGCCCGACTCCAGCCTTACCAACGCCGGATCGGAGAGGGACGCTACCTGCGGCGTCCCCACTTTCTCGTTAAGAGACGTGATTTCCCTGGGTTTTCCTCCACAGCACTCTCGACTCGACAGTGTCTGGGATGGAGCGGACCACCGGCTACAACCTCCTCTGGACTTTGCGCCCGTGGCTCCCATAAAGCAGGTAAGCCTACAGGGCCGTCAACCTCCCCGGGGTCCTGCCCTGTGCGAGGTGACCGCTCTGTCCACCACCGAACCAACCCTCCGGGGCACGGTGAAGGAGATCGTCCCTCTGGTTCCTCTGTCACGGTTCTTGGGCGCTTGGGTTCAGTGCACCAGCCCGTCACGGTGGCTAGAGAGGACGATCCGTCTCGGTTATGCGATCCAGTTCGCCAAGCGCCCGCCTGTGTTTCGGGGCGTTCTCTACACCTCGGTACGAGGAGAGAGCGCCCCCTTACTTCGGGAGGAGGTTGCCGCCCTTCTGGCGAAAGGAGCGATCGAACCCGTCCTAGTAACCGAGATGTTTTCCGGGCTGTACAGCCCGTACTTCATAGTGCCAAAGAAAGGCGGAGGGCTGCGCCCCATTCTGGAAGCGCATCCTGGAGTCCGTTCGTCACCAGGATTGGTTTGTGGTAATCGACCTAAAGGACGCGTACTTTCACGTCTCCATTCTTCCTCGACACTGGCCGTACCTACGGTTCGCGTTCGAGGGGAGGGCGTACCAGTACAAGGTCCTGCCCTTCGGTCTGGCCCTGTCTCCACGGGTTTTCACAAAACTCGTCGAGACCGCCTTGGTTCCCGTCAGGGAACAAGGCGTGCATATTCTCAACTATCTCGACGACTGGCTTATCTTGGCGCACTCGCGAGATGTGTTGTGTACGCAAAGGGATCTTGTGCTCCGGCACCTAAACCGTTTGGGCCTGCGGGTCAACCTAGACAAGAGCAGGCTCTCCCCAGCGCAGAGCTCCTCTTATCTCGGTATGGAATTAGACTCTGTTCTTATGACAGCGCGTCTCACCAACGAGCGCGCACAGTCGGTGCTGAACTGCCTGAGGCTGTTTCGACAGTCTCCGTCGTGATTATGACAGACGCCTCCCTGCAAGGTTGGGGTGCGGTGTGCAACGGGCACGCAGTAGCGGGACGTTGGACGGGTTCCCAGCTGCGTTGGCACATCAACTGCCTCGAGTTGTTAGCGGTCCACCTGGCACTCGGGAGGTTTTTTCCCCTGGTGCGGGACCGTCACGTGCTAGTCCGATCGGACAGCATGTCTGCCGTGGCGTACATCAATCGCCAGGGCGGCATACGTTCACGGCAGTTGACACAACTCGCCCGACGCCTCCACCTACGGAGTCAGCAGGTGAGCAAATCCCTGCGGGCCACATTTATCCCGGGCGACCTGAACCAGACAGCCGATATGCTCTCTCGTCAGAGGACGCCCCGCGGAGAGTGGCGGCTCCATCCCCGCGCAGTTCAGCTCTTATGGGAGCGGTTCGGACAGGCACAGGTAGACCTGTTTGCCTCCCAGGACTCCACCCATTGCCCGCTTTGGTTTTCCCTGTCCGAGGGTCCCCTCGGCACGGATGCCTTAGCACACAGCTGGCCGCGGGACAAGCGGAAGTATGCCTTCCCCCCAGTGAGCCTCCTTGCACAGGTCCTGTGCAAGGTCAGGGAGGAGGGGCACCAGGTACTGCTGGTTGCGCCCTATTGGCCCACCCGGACCTGGCTCTCAGACCTCATGGCTCTGACAACTGCCCCCCCTTGGCCGATTCCCCTGACGAAGGACCTTCTCTCGCAGGGGAAGGGCGCGTTTTGGCACCCACAGCCAGGCCTCTGGAACCTCCATGCCTGGCCTCTGGACGGGATGAAGAGACCTTGAGCGGCTTGCCCCAGGCGGTCATAGAGACTGTCCTACAGGCTAGAGCCCCCTCCACTAGGCGATTGTACGCCTATAAGTGGCAGCTCTTTTCATCCTGGTGTTCTTCCCGCGGGGAGAACCCACGGAATTGCCAGATCGGGTCCGTGCTGGCCTTTCTACAGCAAAGACTAGAGAGCAACCTCTCCCCTTCCACAGTAAGAGTGTACGTTGCCGCTATTGCCGCACACCACGATCTCGTGCAGGGTAAGTCTTTGGGTCGGCACGACCTGGTCACCAGGTTCCTCAGGGGCGCGAGAAGGGTGAACCCACCTCGACCGCACCCCGTACCCTCTTGGGACCTCAATGTGGTCCTGCAGGGCCTTGGTACGGCCCCCTTCGAGCCCCTCAGTGACGCCACTCTTCCTCTCATTTCGATGAAGACTGCGCTCCTGTGCTCCTGTTCTGTCAAGAGGGTTGGGGACATCCAGGCATTTTCCGTGTCCCAGGGTTGCCTAGAATTTGGGCCTGGCGACTCTCTCGTCATCCTGAGACCCAGGCCCGGCTACGTGCCCAAGGTTCCCACTACGCCCTTCAGGGACCAGGTGGTGAACCTCCAGGCGCTTCCCCCTAGGGAAGAAGACCCAACCTCCAGTGTGCTGTGTCCGATACGCGCCTTGCACCTCTACGTAGACTGCACACAGGACCTGAGAAGGTCCGAGCAGCTGTTTGTCTGTTTCGGGGGACAGCACCAGGGGAGGGCTGTCTCCAAACAGAGATTGGCACATTGGATCGTGGATGCCATCTCCTTGGCATACCGATCCCAAGATCTCCCGTGCCCTCTTGCAGTGAGAGCCCACTCCACTCGGAGTATGGCCTCCTCTTGGGCACTGGCTAAAGGTGCCTCTCTGGCAGACATTTGTCAAGCTGCAGGTTGGGCTACGCCCAGCACCTTCGCGAGGTTCTATAACCTTCGAGTGGTACCAGTCTCAGCCCATGTTTTACAGCCTTCCTTGTAAAGACAGGCATCTGGTCTGGGCGTACGCCTGCACAGCGCCCACTGCCAAGGTAAGTACAGTGCGCTATTTCTTGCCTCCCTACTTCCCCCTCTCTTGGGTGAAGTATAGGCATTCCATCCATCACTAAGCAGTTGGTAACAGACCTAGCGGAGCGGTCTGTTGGAACCAGGTCCAGTATTGGTAGAGTCGCCCCTACTTAGGTGGGCCCCTTTGCTAGGACTATTGCTCCATACGCAGTGACTCCCCCGTTGGGTAGTCCCGTATGATGATTACTCACTCTTGATTCCCCTGTTGGCGAATCTGTGACCTCCCCTCTGGTGGCGCAGCCACCGAAGCTGGCCTCCTATGGCCGGCTATTTCCCATGTCATCTCCTACAGGAGACCGTGTCTATTTCCACATGTTACCTCCCGTACGGCAGGATGTGGTCTCCGTAACGCACTCTCCAATAAGAGAGCAGTGTTCTTCCCAGTGCGACGGCTCCGGACGGCGCCTCACTTACAAGGTGAACGCCCTGTCCGTGATGACTGTCAGTACAGGCTTCGCAGTATGTCCACTACTATTCACTGGAAGGTTACATCTCGCAGCACCGCTCACTTGTGACTCGCTAGCCTAGTCAGTGTCGCTCAGCTCGAGGTGGTAATACGGCTCAGGGCCGTGGCGTGTTAAGATATGTCCCCAGTCTGTCTCTCAACACAACGTCGAGAGACCGACTGAAGGGGAACGTCTCGGTTACGGCTGTAACCTTCGTTCCCTGATGGAGGGAAAGAGACGTTGTGTCTTCATGCCACAACGCTTTGCCGATCCGCTGCAAGGAGCACCACTCAGGTTCCTCAGCACAAAGGGTGATGAATGACCGCCGCCATCTTCCTTTTATACCCGTATGTACGGGGCGGAGACTGGCGTGGGCGGGCCATTCGCCAATCCCCATTGGCGTTTTATTTTTATCTCGGAGATGATAGGTTCTCAGAATCAAACCCCAGTCTGTCTCTCAACACAACGTCTCGTTCCCTCCATCAGGGAACGAAGGCTACAGCCGTAACCGAGACGTTTTCTGGCTCCTGAGGCAAAACTACTGTAACACGTAATTGTAAAGTATTTACTGTTATATTTACAGATTTGTTTTTAAATACGGTAAAAAACATAAAATTAGAGAAAAATACAGCACATTTGCAAAAAAACAGGGTGGAAATGTGTAACTTCAAAAGACTGTATTTTAAAGTTTATTTCAGGCGCCCCACAGTGAAAATCTAGCTGTCATTTAACTGATCTGAGAGAGGGATGGAGAAATGATAGATACAAGTTATTGCATTACTACTCATCCAAAAAGAGTATCAAAACATTTAGACTTACCTCCTCCAAGAAGACTTGAGAACGACATCTTGCACATTGTGTTAATTGGTATTTCTTTAGGGCAGACATGATACCAGGACAGAGTCAAAGCTCTCACCTGCCTACCCAAGGGTCTTTCACTCTGAGCTGAAGACAATTTATGACAGTGCTTTCTCTGTGCATTCTTTATGACTCTGTACTACATTTACAGTGATGCCCCACAGGACACAGATACACAATAAGTGAATTATTGATCGGTGAAGCTTTTGAAGACAGAATATAGGAGATGCACCGCAGTGCAGATAAACTTCCAAATAATTCTCAGAATATATCTTATTAACTTTAGCTTCATGGTTCATTCTAGATTTGAATAATCATTTAGAATTAAAGTTTCAATTAATTTGTAATAGGATATTTTTTGTATGTTATACTGCATACTTGTTTTGCAACAAGAGTCTCAGTTTAATTTGAAAATTAGATTGCAGAATTATAATTATATTAAATAAGAAATATGTATAATAATGTTAAATTACATATGAATTATACATAAAAACAGTTCAAGTATTTAATCTATTGTAATTAGTATGAAGTATACTGTCTTTTATTCAGTAAGTAGCATACTTGTCTGTCCTACTTCAATATTGGGACTATACTACACTGTAAAAAAGGATTCTGTGTCGTAGTAGATTTCATGAAATTAATTGAGTAAACTTTACTTAATACAATTGTGATATTGTTTTTTAACCAAAATTAAAATTAAAATTATAGGAATATCTCAGAATTCTAAATGCACAAATAATTGAGTGAATTTGACTTAATTGTATCATGTTCAACCCACTTAAACTTGTATGAAGGATCTTTACTTAATTATTTTGTGTTGGCACTACATGAATTATTTAAGTTAAAATCCCTAACTGAGCACTGAATTTAGAGTTCCCAGCATGCTCTGCATGTCACTGCATTAGGAGAGTAATTTTTGTAAAAAAGTGCTATTTTATGTGCTTTAGAATGAAATCAAAGACTTGATGGTGTTTATTGTTCCGTTATCTTTAAGATTTAGAAGATATTCTGTTTGTATTTCTGAGTTTCATTGTTACCATCTTTCAGAAGAGTGCTGCTTGTACTTGTACTTGTACTTACTGCTGGTGTGTTTTCTCACGCAGTGTTTTTTTCAGGTAGTGAACAGCAATGCTGCTAGTGTCAGTACTGGGTCAGATGTCAGCTTAATTGTACATCATATATGTTGTGTACAATAATAAATGTTAAAACGAAGTAAAAAAAGATCAAGAAATTAAATCCAATGCCTAATTGAGTAATTCTCCATAATTTTTTTAAGTTTATCATGTGACCTGCTTAAGTTATTTATGTAGTTTTAGTTGATTTATTCATGGGATATTGCATTAAAAATATGCTTCAAAGTACTTGAAAATATTTTGTGTAATACTGTTACCTTAATTTTTTAAAGTAAATATCTGTGTTATTTTTAACAGTGTAGCATATAAAATGTACTTTCAATATACATAGTGAATTAGTATAACAGTAAACTAGTATAACAGTTAAAAATGTGTGAATTAGTTTAATAGTAATTAGTATAGTATTATTTATAGTATTATAGTAATAGTATTATTAACAAATAATAGTTCAAGTTTACAAACTTACTTTTCTGTCGGTATACATCAAATAGTACATTTGTACATTAGTAATGTTTGGTATATTTCTGAGAAGTAACCTAAATTACACCGGAAGTACCTGTATTTTTAATTGAATACACTAATAGCACACTTGAATTCTTCAAGTAATTCTTATTGAATAAAAGTTATTTTTTTAACTAGGCGCATTGACTTCGACACTTGCCAACCTTGTCACGTATAAGTCAAGAAGTCAAAACAATGTTTCAAATGATGTTTTATTATATGACATATGACAAAGTTCATGAAAAAAGTTTATTTCACACACCTCTAAACAATTTTAGCAATTCATCTTTATGCAGTGTATGGGCAAAAAGTTAGTGGAGCCCCGGTCTTAGTTGTTTGGACCGAGCTCGCGCTGACCGCCCCGCGCGCAATCCATCAGCCAATAGAACTCGCGCGTGCGTGGGGGAATGAGAGTGCGCGAGACAGATGCCCAACACTCCACCACGAGCCATGCGCGCTCCTCGGACCCTCATCCGCTACACGGGTAGGTTCTTTTCATTCTCTATTCATTTGAAGTGTAATGAAGACTGTTGAATACTGTATTAATGAAAGAACACACGCTTGAATGAAACACAAAACATTGAGCGAAGGTTCCTTTCCAAAGAGTTTCTACAACGTCAAACGGAAACTTTCTACGATTGTTTCAATGACAATAGAATGCGTTTAAAATACAAACAATTGTTACCACACTTACTTTATAATGCAGCACATCATGTTAAATACACGCAAAACATTTAATACCAAACATTTCTCGAGTTTAATTATAATGCATTTTATTGAATTAAGCTGCGAATATAACGTTAAATAACATAATTATATTATTGTATAACCAAGCAAGAATATAATATGATTTGGAAGTCAAAAGTGATGTTAGCATTTGTAAAGTGCACGGACACAAAAGTCTGATTTATCTGATGTTTGTGATCGGATCGATGAGTATTGATCTGTGTTTATTTCGGCTCAGCAGGATTTCTTCTGCTCGAGGTGCATCGACTTGCATTGAACTATTTTCACTTCTGAGACACCTTTATTACCTTCTGTAATAGGTTACTGCCATTTGTCATGTGATGAGTAATTCAGCCAGATATTTGTCTCTTTTAAAAGTGAAGGATTCCTCCTCAGAATGATGAACACACGGTGACATTTTATGTCAAATAAATATGCTTTTTACACAGGAAATGCACAGTGAAGGGTTAACTGATGACAAAATTATTTTTATTGGTGTAAGCAGCTAAATAAGCTTTATAAGACCCTTTATCACATACTGCAAATCATACTGTACTTAAGGTGACCTTACCAAACATTTCCAAAGTTTTTTTGGACACTCCCAGTCCCATGATATTTTTATAGGATCTCACACAACAATTAAAACGCCATCCC
This sequence comes from Triplophysa tibetana, assembly GCA_008369825.1. NCBI lineage: Eukaryota > Metazoa > Chordata > Actinopteri > Cypriniformes > Nemacheilidae > Triplophysa > Triplophysa tibetana. The sequence goes on from CM017899.1 coordinate 4,813,516, forward strand.
AAGTAAAAATATGGTAATTCAACAATACCATGGTCAAAGTGACGATAATGGATGTTCCTCTTAATGAAGTGCAGATAATAATGTGATGCTGTCTGATCACTCAAGGTCTTTTTTTCCGATCCCATCTTTCCTAAACAGTATTTATAGTTGACCTTTGACCTTCCCTGAACCCTACAGTTATCTTTGTGCTAAAGCTCAGCTGTTTTACTCACAGAAATCAGCTGTCAGCACACAGACCCTGTCCTAATAAAGCCCTGCCCTGGAAAATGTTATCACTCACATGTTGCTTTTTCACGGCTCAAGAGATTTGATGGAGTTCTCAGCTAATTCTTAGAGAAACAACGCGTGAAGAATATGGAAGTGTAAAATGATTGTAGATTGTCGAGGTCATATAATGTGGATTTGGGTTAATTTAACATCTCTTCTGAAACTCTAATGGCGTTTGTGATACATCAGTGTTGATGTGTGAGAGAGGTTTCAGGGTGTTATATTCATCACAGATGTGTCGTGGTGTGTTGGAGAGGCGACCTGATTTACTTCTCTTTTATTTGGCAGTTATTGATCTTAAAACAATGTTTTTAGATCTGTATCGACCCAGATTTTCAGGACTTGCCTTTCTATTCATTCACAGAGTGCCAGTTCCTGTCACGTTCATGCTGGACATAGCAGCTTTTCTCAGAGCGAGCTCTACTTACCCCTGCCAACAATTATCTCGGACGGTGTGTAAGGACACCTGAATATGACGGAGCGGGTGCAATTAGCCGCAGGAGAGCGTGTCACAGCATGTTTTGTATAAAGCAGACGTGAAGTGTCTGTTTCAGCACATATGAGATGTTGGATGTGCCCTGAAAACCTTCACTGTGATTCTTCTTCAGTTTTATCCTGACATTTCTACCTGAACAGGTAATCCAAACAGAACGTTATTGTTTTTTATGGATTTTTTAATGTTTTATTTCTTCTTCTCATTTTGGAGAAATTAAAATAACACAAATGAGACATCGTTGATGTACAGAAGGAGGCATAAAATGATCGTTTTATCTTTTGGAAGTATTTGTTGAGAAATGATTGAGTTCTCAGATTTTTGTTTGCAGGCGAATCTGAAGTTCGCGATCTCACGCTAGAGGAGACCCGAGATCTAAAAAGCATTCCACATTTTCTCTCCTTCGATCTCATTTCTTTTCTTGAAAGGAAAATGAGATCTTGATTCAGTTTCGAATGGGATTGTCTCACGTCCCTTTACCGGACACGTTTTATTTGGAGAAGATGAGTGAAAGTTCTCTTATGGAGTTTGAGTTAGAGTCTCCGTCTCCGGTCTCAGCAGGACTCCTGCCGGCCCCTGACACGGAGCAGAATACAGCCATGTGTTTCGTGGGACTCCTTGTGGTGTTTTTGGTCTTTTTGCTGGTGCGCTGTTTCCGGATTCTTCTGGACCCTTACAGCAGCATGCCGTCCTCATCCTGGTCTGATCATAAAGATGGTTTGGAGAGAGGACAGTTCGATCACGCGCTGGTGTAGATGAATGGAAGATTTTAACCAATCAGAGCTTTGATTTTAACGATTTGTTCAAAAACTACACAGCAACATTCTTTTAACTGAAATATAACAGTAAATTCAGATGTAAACTATGTCAATGAGGTACGAGCTGTAAGTATTTATAATAAAGGATGGCATGAATAAATTTAAACCATGTTTTTTTTCGGCATTATTGTCCTTCAAATCATTTTATTATTCAAATGTCATGATTAAACCACAGTTACTGTTAAAAAACATGGTACATTTATGAATACAATGATTCTGCTTGGTTTTATTTGTTGTGAAACTGCTCATTTTTGTAAGCGAAGAATTTTAAGAAATAAGCAATTTTGACAGAAATATATGACATGTTATACATCAGTTAATCCACGGTAAAAAAAAATGCTGGTTCAACTTAAAAACATTAGTCAACTCAACATATTTGCTCAATTCATGGGGTTAACTAATATTTTAAAGTTGAATCAACTAAACAATTTTTAGGCAACCATTTTAAGTTGAACAAACAAAAACCAACAAATATTTTTTATAATGCAATTCAGTTATCTCAGTATAGTGTTGGACTTCTGTCCTTAAACCCTTCTGCTCTCAAATTTTATTTATTTCATGTGACCTGCTTCGTTGTTTTTTGGTTTGTAATCTTATTTTATTTATTTTATTCTGTCTTATTTTATTCTTCTGGCATCGTGTTGTCGTGTGTTTGTTTACTTTAAACAGTTGATTAGTGGACCTATAATGTGCCTTTATGACAGAAAAAAAACTATGAATTTCACATGTTGTTCACCTGAAAACAGTCCAAAACCCTTTCCCCTTCAGTCGGTCTCTCGACGTTTTGTTTAGAGATAGACAGGGGTTTGATCTTGAGAACCCATCATCTCGGAGATAAATTTAAAACACAAATAGACTTGGCAAATGGCACACGCATGCCAGTCTCCGCCCCGTACATATGAGTATAAATGTCTGCCGCCATTCAATCATCTTTGGAACCTGTGCTGCATATGCTGCAGCTATTATCTCTTCAAGACCTTCTACTGCTGTAAACTTACGACACAGAGCAGCGGACTTTCCCCTCCAACGGGGGAAGTCTTGGGTATGACAGACTCATCCTCGAGTCTAGAGGGCACGACACATGTACTGCACGTTGAGGTTCCAGCATGCAGTGGCACAGCTTGTTGATTAGGTGCTGCGGTCACAGTCGGCTACGTTCTCCGGAATGTTGCCGCAACCCTGTCTGCTTCCTGAGTGCGACTGCCGCTTCGTCGAGGTCAACCGCTTCAGCGAGCGGCGGGGGTAATCGGGGATTCTCGTGGATGTCATTCCGGCAGCTTCGGCTTGCGGATCATCCATGCCCCGGCACGCTCACCTGGCTCGTCCCCGTTGGGCGTGCTGTACTGTCCCATAAAGGGCAGACTCCACAACGTGGTGGGACGAACTTCTGTCATAACATCGGGCAGCTACTTCTGCCTATCATCGGATGCGAAGCCCCTTGGGCCTCCCGCCTCCGGCCGGTCGAGCCCGAGAGGAGGCAATGCAGAGATGATGGCCCAATGATGGTGGAATATGCTGTTGGACGCTGCCACTTTGAGGGGTCGCCCAAGTCTCCCTTCCAGGGCATGAAAGCTCTTTGACACTCGTGTCGAGGACTTATGATGTTGTGGGTTAAACTGCTTCTGCCCTCCACGCTATGGCGGTCAATCAGACTCAAAATGCTATGGAGACCCATTGGGTCATATGCCAAAGCGTTTGGATCTGGCTGATGGGAAAGCCGGACCCGGCTGCGCACCGCCACAGGCCTTGTGCGACGGAGGTCATGACGAATGACCTCCAATAGCTCGTCAACTGGCGGTAACGCTGAAACACTTTCAGAGGCTTCTGGGGCACATGGGGTCCTCGGGAGGGGTAGTCCCTCTCGGGTTCATGCACATGCGGCCGGTTCAGCACTGGCCTCAGAGTCGGGTTGGATGGCGGCACACTGGCATCAGGTGGATTAAGGTTACTCAGTGTCTGCGCACCTCATAGATCTGACCCTTCTCCGGGCGGGGATCCCGCTCATGTATGTTCGAGGCGCGTCGTGGTAGACGCCTCCATGCGGGATGGGGTGCAGGTGTGCAATGGGAGCGGTTCGTCCAGGCGCAGGTGGACCTGTTTGCCTCCCCGGACTCCACCCGTTTCCCCTGCTTTGGTACTCCCCGACCGAGGGTCTCCTCGGCACGGATGTCTTAGCACACAGCTAGCCGCGGGACAAGCGGAAGAAAGCCTTCTCCCCACTGAGGAAGTGGGGTTTCAAGTACTGCTAGTTGAGCCTTACTGGCCCAACCAGACTTGGCTCTCAGACCTCACGGCTCTGACGACAACCTCCCCTGGCCGATTCCCCTGATGAAAGACCTTCTCCCAGGGGAAGGGCACGGTTTGGTACCCCAAGCCAGGCCTCTGGAATCGCCATGCCTGGTCCCTGGATGGGACGAGGAGACCTTGAGTTGCTGACCACAGGCGGTCAGAGACCGTCCTGCCGGCTGGACCCCCCACCACTATGCAAACCCCTCTGTCCATGATTACTGTCAGTACAGGCTTCTCAGTAAGACCGCTACTGTTCCACTGGAAGAATACATCTTGCTGTAGCGCTCACTTGTGACTCGCCAAGCTAGTAAGTGTCACTCCGCCTTAGGTCGTGATAGGCTCAGCACCGTGGCGTGTAAAGAAAGGTCCCTAAGTCTGTCTCTCAACATAATGTCTGAGAGACCGATTGAAGGGGAACGTCCTGGTTACGTCTGAAACCTCCATTCCCTGATGTAGGGAACGAGACGTTGTGTCTTCATGCCACAAGTGATTTGCCAGTCCGCTGCAACAAAAGTGAGATTTTATACTTTTATACTACTATTTGTATACCTTTTATACCTTTATGTATGGGGTGGAGACTGGCGTGCGTGTGCCATTTACCAAGTCCAATGGCGTTTAAAATGTATCTCTCAGATGATAGGTTCTCAAAATCATTCCCCAGTCTGTCTCTCAACACAACGTTTTCATTTCGGATGAATGTGAAATGTATCCTGTCCAGAATTATTTATATATGAGAAATTCTATTGTGTTTATGTTGAATTTTATTTCTCTGCTTGATGAATGTTCTTAGGTTGGGAAGGTACCTTTGGTTATTTTGAAAAGTTAAAGCAGCTGGAAAAACAATTTTCGTGTTTTCAGTAGAGAAAAATAAAGTGTGCTCAATAAATGAATTGCTAGTCCGTCTTGGTGTGTGTGTGTTTTAACTCGTGTTGTGTGTGAGTTGCATGTTTTTCTCCCTCTGGATTAATCAGGCACATCTTTGGATGCTTCCCGGGGGAAGCAAAGTCTCTGTGCTCCTTAATAGATCCAGAATGCGTTTGTTAGCCAAACATTTCCCTTTGAGCACAATTTCTGTTCTTAACATCTGAAATCCCCAATCATTTTCATTTTAAACATAGAAAACAATATTGCCCCTTTGCATTTATATACAGGCCTACTTTTGTCATATATGATCAAAATGATCAAGGTGAGCTTGATGTGCTGTGTTTTTATAAACCTCCACGAATATCAATCTTTACATCACCTGACGGGGTGAAAGGTCATTTGCTGCTTTCTCTTTCACTGCTACATTCATTACAGTGAGGCAATAAATAATTTTCTGTTGTATGTGAAGACAGAGATGCTTTAGTCTCAGTGAATGAGCGAACAGCAGCTCTGATTAGAAGACACAATTGATTGTATAATGGATTCAGGTATGCTTTAAATCACAGAGGTATTGACTGTTCCTCATGGCTCGGAGGAGATGAATTAACCAGCTCGCTTTCATAAACCTCTTCAGATGCTCCAATCCTGCTTCCGTACGTCACACATGAATAGAAAAAATGCTTCTTTAGTGAGTTATATTGCATGTAATCCTTATTCATCACTATATTGTGAGTATGGCATAAGGGGTTTGGTATATTTATTTATTCTTTGTTTATATCCAACAGCAGTCTGACTTTTGACTGTTGACATGAATTCATATGGAAAACTTATTTTATTTTTTAATTCTGTCATCATTTACTCACCCTGGAGTTGTCCAAAATCTGTGTAATTGTCTTTGTTCTGATGAACACAGAAAGATTTTTGGAAGAGTGCTTGAAACCAAACAGTTCTTGGCCACCAGGACCATTGTAGGAAAATATTCTTTATACATTTCTTTGTTCTGTTAAAGAAGATATTTTGAAGAATGTAGGACAGCAAACAGTTCTGGGACACTTTTGAATACCATCGTCATTTTTCCTACAATGGTAGTCAATGGTGGCCAAGAACTGATTGGTTACAATAATTATTCTAAATATCTTACTCTTGTGTTCATCAGACCCAAAACAATTATTCAGATTTGGAACAACTCAAGGGGGAGTTAATGATGACAGATTTTTTTTGGAGTCAACTGTCCCTTTTAGTAATATCAGCAGCAATATTATTTTTACTACACTTATAATAACAATAACAATAATGAAAATAATAGTACTAATGTTACATTCATTTACATGGATGGTGTCAATTTATTTGACATGACAGCTGAATACAATTCCACATTGCATGAATTCGCTTCCATTTGACATAATTTACGTATGCATTACTGTCCAACAAGCGTCATCTAGCGGTCAAAAGGAGCTCTGTAAAACCTCAAAACATGCAATACATCAGGTGTCACATAACTCACGCAGGCTGTAAAATGTTACCTTCCTAAAGTATTTCATTTGTTTTATGTTTTATCTTCATTTTCATTTGGTAATGATTCGCAAGTAGTCCTGTGTTGTTTAGTACAAATAGATGTTATTATAATTCATTAAATAAAAAATAATAATTAAAAAATGTGATTTAAAATGTTTAAAAAATGGACTCCAGAGATACAGTGAACCATCCAGCTAACATGTTTCTGTTTGACCTTCATCTTGTTAGCAAAACTTTAGACTTACAAAAGAGTTCTGCTTGACTTCACCAGAACAAACGGTTCATCAGAGTTCCTTCTGTAACAACATGAAGTTCAACTCATCTCTGTTTGCTGTGAATATAGACGAATGAGCAGGATCTGTTATCTGCAGAGCAAGTGCAGAATATCACATTGCATTACCTTCTCTACTTCATTTGCAGGTAAATCTCATGAAAAATATCAATAACACTTGCATGTACCTTTCACAGTTCAATCTAATTTAATAACTTAAATAAAACATCATAGTTTTTGAGCATATTTTTAAGCATTGTGTTTTTGCGTGATTGCTTGCGTGTGTGCATGCGTGATTTCAGTTTTACTGACTCTTTAACATTCAAGTTGTTCTTGAAGATCTCTCCTCATCGGGAGAGAGAAACACATCCGGTTCCTGATTGCATTGGTGCCAGCGGCTAGTTTGTATCCTCTGACACTTGCTTCACCTCACATTTGTTCCTGGTCTTAATATTAGTGTATTTTACTATCGTTGCCTATCACTGTCGTTGCCGAATTATTTATGACTTTATTTTCTAAACCTATATTAATTGAAGCGTAACGCCGCTAGCATATTAGCATATTAGCGTGTTAGCTTGCCTTCCGTTTACACTGTGGAATATCATCTCCCCCTATTTGTCTTGTGTGCTAACTGTTTCTCTTTTTAAGTGTATATACTAAGACTCATCAAGCAACCTTGGTAAGTTAGAATTGCACTTCATACCCGGTGAGTCGGGGCGCTTTCCAGCACTCCTCAGAAAAAACTGTGCCTATGGGCCAAACGGCAGTGTAGAGTACCCGGCCTTCTTGGAGACTCTGGGAGGAGTGCTGGAAAGCGCCCCGACTGGGGACTCCGTCGTTCTGCTGGGGGACTTCAACGCCCGCGTGGGCAGCGACAGTGATACCTGGAGGGGCGTGATTGGGAGGAACGCCCCCCCTGATCTGAACCCGAGTGGTGTTCTGTTATTGGACTTCTGTGCTAGTTACAGCTTGGCCATAACGAACACCATGTTCAAGCATAAGGGTGTTCATCTGTGCACATGGCACGAGGACACCCTTGGCCGGAGGTCGATGATCGACTTTGTGGTTGTTTCATCTGACCTACGGCCGTATGTCTTGGACACTCGGGTGAAGAGAGGGGCGGAGCTGTCAACTGATCACCACCTGGTGGTGAGTTGGATCCGATGGCGGGGGAGGAAGCTGGACAGACTCGGGAGACCCAAACGTACTGTGAGGGTCTGTTGGGAACGTTTGGCCGAGTCCCCTGTCAGAGAGATCTTCAACCTCCACCTCCGGCAGAGCTTCGACCAGATCCCGAGGGAGTCTGGAGATATTGAGTCCGAGTGGACCATGTTCTCCACCTCCATTGTCAACGCGGCCACTCGGAGCTGTGGCCGTAAGGTCTCCGGTGCCTGTCGAGGCGGCAATCCCCGAACCCGGTGGTGGACACCGGAAGTAAGGGATGCCGTCAAGCTGAAGAAGGAGTCCTATCGGGCCTGGCTGGCTTGTGGGACTCCCGAGGCAGCTGACAGGCACCGACAGGCCAAGCGGACTGCAGCCCGGGTGGCAAAAACTCGGGCCTGGGAGGAGTTTGGTGAGGCCATGGAGAAAGACTATCGGTCGGCCTCGAAGAGATTCTGGCAAACCGTCCGGCGCCTCAGGAGGGGGAAGCAGTGCCCTACCAACGCTGTTTACAGTGGAGGGGGGCAGCTGTTGACCTCGACCGGGGATATCATCGGGCGGTGGAAGGAATACTTCGAGGATCTCCTCAATCCCGCCGTCATGTCCTCCATTGAGGAGGCAGAGGCTGAGGGCTCGGAGGCGGACTCGTCCATCACCCGGGCTGAAGTCACCGAGGTAGTCAAGAAACTCCTCGGTGGCAGGGCACCGGGGGGTGGATGAGATCCGCCCTGAGTACCTCAAGTCTCTGGATGTTGTGGGGCTGTCTTGGCTGACACGCCTCTGCAGCACCGCGTGGCGGTCGGGGACAGTGCCCTTGGACTGGCAGACCGGGGTGGTGGTCCCTCTTTTTAAGAAGGGGGAGCTGAGGGTGTGCTCCAACTATCGGGGATCACACTTCTCAGCCTTCCCGGGAAAGTCTATGCCAGGGTACTGGAGAGGAGAATCCGGCCGATGGTAGAACCCTCAGATCCAGGAGGAACAATGTGGTTTTCGTCCCGGTCGTGGAACACTGGACCAGCTCTATACCCTCTCCAGGGTGCTGGAGGGTTCATGGGAGTTTGCCCAACCAATCCACATGTGTTTTGTGGATTTGGAGAAGGCATTCGACTGTGTCCCTCGCGGCATCTTGTGGAGGGTGCTCCGGGAGTATGGGATTCGGGACCCTTTGCTAAGGGCTATCCCTGTACGACCGGAGCAGGAGCTTGGTTCGCATTGCCGGCAGTAAGTCAGACTTGTTTCCGGTGCATGTTGGACTCCGGCAGGGATGCCCTTTGTCGCCGGTTCTGTTCATAATTTTTATGGACAGAATTTCTAGGCGCAGCCAGGGGCCGGAGGGCGTCAGGTTTGGGGACCACATGATTTCATCTCTGCTCTTTGCGGATTATGTCGTCATGCGACATCAGACCAGGACCTTCAGCATGCACTGGGACGGTTTGCAGCCGAGTGTGAAGCGGCTGGTATGAGAATCAGCACCTCCAAATCTGAGGCCATGGTTCTCAGTCGGAAAAGGGTGGCTTGCCCACTTCAGGTAGGTGGACAGTCCCTGCCTCAAGTGGAGGAGTTCAAGTATCTTGGGGTCTTGTTCACGAGTGACGGAAGGATGGAACGGGGGATTGACAGACGGATCGGTGCAGCTTCTGCAGTGATGCGGTCGCTGTACCGGTCTGTCGTGGTGAAGAAGGAGCTGAGCCGCAAGGCAAAGCTCTCGATTTACCGGTCAATCTACGTTCCTACCCTCACCTATGGTCATGAGCTGTGGGTCATGACCCAAAGGACAAGATCCCGGATACAGGCGGCCGAAATGAGCTTTCTCCGCAGGGTGGCTGGGCGATCCCTTAGAGATAAGGTGAGAAGCTCGGTCACTCGGGAGGAGCTCAGAGTAGATTCGCAGCTCCTCCACATCGAGTGGGGCCAGCTGAGGTGGCTTGGGCATCTTTTCCGGATGCCCCCTGGACGCCTTCCCGGGAGGGTGTTCCGGGCATGTCCCACCGGGAGAAGACCTCGAGGAAGACCTAGAACACGCTGGAGGGACTATGTCTCCCGGCAGGCCTGGGAACGCCTCGGTGTCCCCCCGGAAGAGCTGGAGGAAGTGCCTAGGGAGAGGGAAGTCTGGGCATCCCTGCTTAGATTGCTGCCCCCGCGACCCGGCCCCGGATAAGCGGTAGAAAATGGATGGATGGACCCGGTGAGTCATGGCTTCTATTCCTATTGTTGTTATTTGCACCTCATGTCATATGTTTAGCTTAGCCTTCTCTGTCAGCGGCGAGGGTTTTACATGTGATAAATGCAGGGAAGTAGTTAGGCTGACGGAGAAGATCTTAGAATTAGAGTCTCGCATCCAATCTTTATTTGAGGATAGTAAGAGTGTTAGGACCGTAGAAAACATTTTGGATGCGAGCAATGTTAGCGCACACAGCTCGGTTCCGGTTGAAAATCCCCTGCAGCTGGGAAACTTTGTGACGGTGAGACGGCATAGTCGCAGGACAAAACATCACTCAACCGTTCCGATTAAAGTCTCGAACAGGTTTGCCCCGCTCAGTAACGCACCGACTGAGAAACCTGTTGAAAGTGCCGATCACTAGCGGTGATTCTATTGTCCGGAACGTTAACATAGAGGCACCAGCCACCATAGTCACATGTTTACCGGGAGCCTGAGCGCCTGACATCAAGTCAAATTTAAATGTGCTGGCTAAGGCTAATCGTAAATTCAGTAAGATTGTTATTCACGTCGGCACAAATGATGTTAGACTCCGTCAATCGGAGATCACTAAAGATAATATTAAAGAGGTGTGTGAGCTCGCAAAAACGATGTCAGACACTGTAATATTCTCTGGCCCCCTCACTGCTTACCGTGGTGATGAGATTTATAGCAGATTATCATCACTAAATGGCTGGTTGTCTGAGTGGTGCCTGCAGAATAATATAGATTTTATAAATAACTGGAAGAGTTTTGAGGGCAGACCTGACCTGTTGAAACGAGATGGTCTCCATCCCTCCTGGGATGGGGTTTCCCTCCTCTCTAGAAATTTGGCTCACAGTCTTAATAATGCTAAAGTCTGACTACCTAGGGCCCAGGTCAGGAGGGAGACAGAATGGCGTAACCAACTGTCTGCTTGCCGTCTCGCGTTACAGAATACACAAAATATGCAACATGTAATAATCCCTTCTTACAAACAACATAAAATAGAGACTGTGTCTGTCCCCCGGATTAGCAAACATAAGATATTGCGTAAACCTCTTGAAAGTAATTTAATAAACGTTAAACAAATCAAACATGAACAAAATACAGATAATCAACTGTTACGACTCGGATTACTTAATATTAGATCTCTCTCAAATAAAGCACTTTTTGTTAATGATATGATAACCGATCATAAAATAGACATGCTTTGTTTGACAGAAACATGGCTAAAGCCAGATGATTATATTACTCTAAATGAATCCGTTCCTCAAAATTATTACTATAAACACGTGCCTCGTCTAAAAGGTAGAGGGGGAGGTGTCCCTGCACTTTACAATAATTATTTTATCATCTCTCAGAAGTCTAATTTTAAATACAATTCTTTTGAAGTCATGGTACTTCACGTATCGACACCTAATACTAAGGACAAAACATTTTTAAAATTTCTTCTAGCTATTGTATATAGGCCTCCAGGGCACCACACAGATTTTATTAAAGATTTTGGTGGGTTCTTATCAGAACTAGTACTGGCCGCAGATAGAGTCCTTGTCGTCGGTGACTTTAATATCCATGTAGACAATGATACAGATGCCTTGGGAATGGCTTTCAAAGACGCTCTTAACTCCCTGGGCGTTAGTCACATGTGTCAGGACCCACTCACCTTCGTAATCATACTTTAGATTTAATACTTTCTTATGGTATAAATGTGGACGATGTTAAAATCGTTCAGCAGAGTGAAGACATTTCGGATCATTGTCTGATATTATGTTTGCTTCAATGGCCTACGGCTGCAAATCAAACTCCTTGTTACAAATATGGTAGAACGATTACTTCAACTACCAAAGATTTGTTTCTCGATAATCTGCCTGAATTGTCTAAAATATCTAGCATGTGTAAAAACGTTGACGATTTTGACACTACTATTGAAAATTTTAACTCTACCTTCTCGGAAATATTAGACACAGTTGCTCCTCTGCGTTTAAAGAAAATTAAAAATAGCAGCCCAACACCGTGGTATAATGAACACACTCAGACTCTAAAGAAAGCGTCCCGGAAAATGGAGCTCAACTTTAAGAAAACTAATTTAGAGATCTTTCGTATAGCATGGAAGGATAGTACTCAAAAATACAGGAATGCCATAAAAACGTCTAGATCCGCCTACTTTTCATCACTAATAGAGGAAAACCATCACAACCCTAGGTTTTTATTTAACACCGTGGCTAAATTAACAAAAAATAAGTTGTCAGCGACGTCAGAATCTGATTATCAGCATAACAGTGATGAATTTATGAACTACTTCACTAGTAAAATCCAAGATATAAGAGAAAAAATTATAACAATGCAACCTGTAGTGAAACCTGCTGAACAAACTAACTACAGCACCCCAAAGGAGAAATTGCAATTATTTTCTACAGTAGATCACGGTGAACTGTCTAAAATCATTAGATCATCTAAATCAACAACATGCATGCTAGACCCTATACCTACAAAACTACTGAAAGAAATGCTCCCAGAAATTATAGATCCTCTTCTTAGTATTATTAACTCATCTCTGACATTAGGACATGTGCCTAAAGCATTTAAGGTGGCTGTTATAAGGCCTCTTTTAAAAAAAGAAACTCGACCCTAAAGAACTAGGGAATTACAGGCCTATATCGAATTTACCTTTTATATCTAAAGTTCTGGAAAAAGTAGTTTCAACTCAATTATGCTCCTTCCTCCAAAGGAATGACATTAATGATGAATTCCAGTCTGGATTTCGAGCATGTCACAGTACAGAGACTGCTTTGATCAGAGTTACAAATGATCTGCTTTTAGCGTCTGACCGTGGCTGTATTTCGTTATTGGTGCTGCTAGACCTCAGTGCTGCATTTGACACCATTGACCACAGCATACTTCTACATAGACTCGAAAATTACGTCGGCATTAATGGAATAGCATTGAAATGGTTTAAGTCTTATTTATCTGACCGTTTTCAATTTGTAGCAATAAACAATGAGGTGTCCCGCAAATCACAAGTCCAGTACGGTGTACCACAGGGCTCAGTTTTGGGTCCTCTGCTCTTCTCATTATACATGCTACCTCTAGGAGATATAATAAAGCGACACGGAATTACCTTTCACTGTTATGCTGATGATACTCAACTTTATATTTCCTCGAATCCTCATGAAACTCAGCAGTTTCATCGAATAAATGATTGCATAGTTGACTTAAAAATGTGGATGAGTAACAATTTTTTACTACTAAACTCGGACAAAACAGAAGTGTTACTTACTGGACCGAAAACCGCTATACGTAAATACCAAGAATACTGCTTAACGATTGATGGATGCTCCATAAAATCCTCGTCATCAGCTAAGAATCTTGGCGTTGTATTCAATAGTACTCTGTCATTTGAAAGCCATGTCGCCAACACCTGTAAAATTGCATTTTTCCATCTTAAGAATATATCTAAACTACGTCATATGCTGTCAATGTCAGATGCAGAGAAATTAATTCATGCATTCATGACATCAATACTAGATTAATGTAATGCACTTCTAGGTGGATGCCCTGCAGGCCTATTACAAAAACTGCAACTGGTTCAAAACGCGGCAGCTCGAGTTCTTACACGTACAAAAAAGTATGAGCATATAACCCCGGTTCTGTCAACCTTGCACTCGTTACCTATAAAGCATCGCATTAACTTTAAGATCTTGCTTATTACCTATAAAGCCCTGCATGGTCTAGCGCCGCAGTATTTGAATGAACTTCTATTGTATTACAGACCTCCACATACATTACGCTCTCAGGCGTCCTGTCAGTTGGTAATACCTAGAATTTACAAAATCAAGTGCAGGTGGTAGATCCTTTTCTTATCTAGCGCCTAAACTTTGGAATATTCTTCCCTGCACGGTCCGGGAGGCAGACACACTCTGTCAGTTTAAATCTAGACTAAAGACTCATCTTTTTAATCTTGCATACACTACACCTCCATAATATTAATCCTCAGAGGATTTAGGCTGCATTATTTAGATCAACCGGAACCAGGAACACATCCAACAACAAATGATGTACTTGTTGCATCAAAGAGTGCAGAACAGTACTCTACTCTCAGCCAGTCTTGTCTCTTTGTTCCAAGGTTACCGCAGGATGCAGTTCATGCCCAGACCTGATGGCAGAGCTGAGAATGGGAAGCGGTGACCTGACAAGAGCTAAGAGGATAGAGCTGGATAAAGGACGCGACAACTTTGATTTTCCTACAACATTTCAAATGCTATTAGATTGTTAATGATAATCTTAAATCTATCATTTTTTATTTTTATTTAGCCTTGTTGTGTAGAAGAAGAAGAGTCCATCTACACAGTCCGATCCATCATGGACTCCCGGCGGCGAGGTCCCCGTCTGGAGTATCTGGTGGACTGGGAGAACTACGGTCCAGAGGAACGTTCTTGGGTACTCCGTGATGATATCCTAGATCCTGCTATACTCACCCAGTTCCATGCTGACTATCCTGACCGCCCAGCTCCCAGGGGTCGTGGTCGACCTCGTCGCCGGCAAAATCTCTCTTCCTCCCAGCCGTCAAGAGCCGCCTCGGGAGGGGGGGTAATGTCAGGATTCCATCACCATCTCCCTCCACTCATTCCCTCTTTCCGCCCACTCAGTCATTCACACGCTCTTTGTCACCCGATTACTAATCACTATCACCTGGACCTCATCAGCAGTGCACCCATTTATACCAGAGACCAACATTCACTCATTGTCTGATCTCGTCTACACATGACACAGACTCTATACCATACTTACCTGCATTCCTACCTACGATCCCAATCTTCTCAGCATATCTTCATCCCGTCTGCCAAGGAATTCATCATCAGCATTATCTGCAAGATAAAGAGAGAGACTTGGTTACACTACGGATAAGTTACCATCTGTTATGTCATCTTACCGGTCATTCACCTATTTCGCTGTACCGATCCATTCTGCAAATTAAACTTATAAACTTACCATTCTGTCTGCTTCGTCTCTGCATAACCTGACAATTATTTTAATGCCCACTAGTGGTATTTATGTTTTGCTCAGGCAAGATCTTTGAAATTACCTCTAAAATAGCCTATGTTTTTTTAGATTACAATTATTTAGCATGCAGCTCTTTAACCTTGTACTTTCTAGCATGGTCCTCATCTCATATTTGGTTATCATCACTTACCTGCCCTATGTGCCTCCTCCTGGTCCACATTTTCCTCACATAGTCTGGAGGCTTGTGACTGCTCCTCCTCATCTTAAATGTAATGTAATTATGAAACATTGCCATTAGTAGGCTAAAATAGGAGTCTGATTCATTAATCAATTCGCCTACACAGTGTCATGTCATCTTTATCAAGGTGCAAAGTCTCTGTGAATTTTCTCTCCCTCTCCTGAATCCGCCTCTTTTCAGTGGGCATCTTGGCTTCAAACAATACCCAAAATAGTGATAGCATTTAGGCATTTAACCTTTTTGAATAAAATAATTAATGTGATGCATTACTTCCATCATTCATTCTTCTTGCTAAAACGAAATTTGAGAAACTAACAATCAGGAAAAAAATAGTAGCCTATATCTGTCTTATTTTTAGGCTAAACGCGGCAAACTCAGCCTGGATTTATGAAGATTCATTCATTATTCATTTCATAAAACTTGATATGATGATCGTTCGTTTGTTATACATCACAAACTCACCTTTTCTGACAACGCTGAGTCGTCTCACCCGACAACCGCGACAATCTCCTTCTAGGACCGCTCATGCAGGCTCAGCTCAGGTGCCGATCGCGTGCAGCGCTGCAGCCAATTAAACAGAGTTTGCCCTTCACGTACTGACTTTTATTTTCGGTGCCCGAATATGGAAGTTAATGAAACTTTGCGTTGTTTTTTATCTAGGCCTACGTGAAATTCTGCATCCATTGTACGATATATATATATATTTTTTTTCCACCTCGGAAGGGCAACGTGAGTCGAGAAGGGCATTTGGGCAGTTGCCCGGGCAACCTGAGCAACCCCCCTGTGAACGTCCCTGTGTATTGTATTGTATTTGTCAGCTAGACAGAAGAAGAAAACAACACACGTGTTCATTGAATGAATCACCAAATTATGTTTCGTTTTAAACAAAATCATTCAAAAAAACTGTTTGAATGAGTCGATTCTCTAAAATGAATCGGGCCTCCCAACGCTTTCTGGTGGACGTTCCGACACACCCACAGCCATCACCAGGAGACACAGAGAGACATCCCAGCGTTTATTCGGCACGTTTATCGGAAGACAAAGCCAGTGATGCAAAGGGATTCTGAGATTCCGTTTTGTTTTGTATTTATTTATTTATGAATTATTGACCTCAACGCACCCAATGGGAGATCAAAGGCATTTGGTGGATTCTTTTCAGACGTTTTGTGTCACATTTCTGACTGTGAATGCACTTTGGTTGTGTTATGGACACGACACCCGGATGCAAATATCCATGGAAAATAAGTTGCGTTCATTTCCTTTGAACAGGACTGCGCATGATTGACGACACGTCATACACACACATCCATAATACAACACCATACACATCCATACGCTGTAATACTCAGTAACAGACACCATCACCAATTATACACATCCATAATTCACATTAAACAACATTAACACAATAGCCTATACAACACACACCAAATAACGTCACACACATCCATAACATACCACAATAATGTACTCTAACACATTATAAACATACAAAGATTATCACAATCCTTCAGGGGGATCCATTAAGAGAAGTAGGTATCAAACTTTAATATTAATATGAATATTTTACACTAAATGTTTACTGTCTGACACAGTCAACGTGCAGTCACTCAGCGGCGTAACGCAATCTGTGGTGGCCCTCCCGAGAGAGTGGAGGCGGGGCTCCTTCACCATATAATCAAATCTGGGGAATTCATGGATTTAAAAATCGCATAACTTACCAGTGCTTTGCCACTTACTAGTCCATATTATTTTGTGTCAAATCTATTTGACTACTTGCACGTAGCCTCATTCGGCTCACTGGCTTCCGGCTATGTATTTACAATGAGCCGTTGCTGCCTATTTGAAAGTTTTTGAAAAAAGATACCACATAGTCTTTGTAATAAAAATAAATAACTAAAAAAGCTTTAATTCAGCACAAAAGGATCTGCGAAAGCAATGGCTTATGAGCGTTGCACCGTTTCTCCTCACAGGTCCGTTTCAGACATTTAACCACCAAATGCAAACCACAGAAGGATATAAGGAGTCTAAAATACCATCACAGATTTCAAATACTTGTGTAGTGGTTCATGCGTGAGAGTGCAGGTGTCACGGTGCACAAAGGGACTCAGATGCAGGTAAGTTGCAAACACAGTTTATTAGTCAGGCTAAAAAATGAACAAAGGATAGGCAGGGAACTCCTGGCCAAGATACACAAAATACTGCGGGCAGAGAAAACCAAAATCCACAAAATCCCGGGAAAGGTAAACGGGAAACCAAAAGAACCGAATGGGGTAAAAGAAATCCAAACCGGCTCACGGGTTACCACGTTCCTACGGAAAAAATATGAAAAGGTAAAATCCAAAGCACAGCTAGAGCAAACAACGTCACAAATGATTACATCGCCACACTGAGAGCTGGTACAGCCAAGCTCAAATAGGGAAAGGAGCGATCAGGAACAGGTGGTGGTTATTAGTAAAACAATGAGGCAAACAAGGTATCAGACGATCAAAATCTGTGAGACAGAAAATACAGCAGAGAAAAATAAAACATCAACCAAAATACAAAAAACAACAGGCAAAGCCTGACAGAATCCCCCACTCAAAGATGCCTCACGGCATCCAAGAGCTACCCACGAGAGCGGAGGAATTGATCAATAAGAGAGCGGTCCAAAATATCACGAGCGGGGATCCAGCATCTCTCCTCCGGACCGTAGCCCTCCCAGTCTACCAGGTATTGGTGACCCCTCGATGTATAGGTCGGCGACCCCTCGATGAGTCTAGGCGGCGGGGGGGCAGAGGTCGAGGGTTGAAGGGGGGAACGAATGACGGGTTTGATCTTGGCCACATGAAACGTAGGGTGAACATGTTTAAGAAAGGGGGATAGTTTGAGGCGAACAGTCACAGGATTAATGATCTTAGTGATCGGGAAGGGACCGATAAATTTAGGGCCCAGCTTACATGCAGGGACATGAAGGGGAAGGTCAGACGTGGACAACCAAACCCTTTGACCACACACGTAAGGGGGAGCCTTGGAGCGATGCCGATTATCTGACGTCTGGTAGCGTCTACGTGCCAGAATGAGAGCCCGTCTAGCAACCCTCCAAGTGCGAATACACCGGCTAACGAAGCCCTGAGCAAAGGGAACAGAGGAATCCGCCTCTTGGGAAGGAAACAACGGGGGTTGGTAACCTAGGCAGCACTGGAAGGGAGACAAACCCGTAGACGACACCGGAAGTGAGTTGTGAGCATACTCAACCATAGACAACCCAGAACTCCACTCTGCTAAATGACTAAATGTGAAATATGTGAAATGTGGATGGTAACCGGAAGACAAACTGGCAGTGGCCCCCAGAAGCCGACAAAACTCAGCCCAAAACTTAGAAACAAACTGGGGACCTCTGTCAGAGACCACGTCCAAGGGGAGGCCATGGACACGGAAAACGTTGTCAAGGACAATCTTAGCGGTTTCCCTAGCAGACGGAAGCTTAGGGAGGGGAATAAAATGAACCGCCTTCGAGAACCTGTCCACCACAGTGAGGACCACGGAATTGCCACAGGACGGAGGAAGTCCTGTGGCGAAGTCCATCGCGATGTGGGACCAGGGTCTCGAAGGGGTGGGTAACGGATGCAGAAGTCCCGCCGGAGGACGGTTGGAAGACTTGCTAGTAGCACAGGCTGGGCATGCTGAGACGAACTTGTAAGCGTCATGCGCCATGGAAGGCCACCAAAACCGCTGCTTAATAAGAGCCAATGTGCGAGAAACCCCTGGGTGACAAGCTAGCTTGGAGGAATGTCCCCACTGGAGGACGTTGGAACGGACCGACAGAGGAACGAACAGCAGGTTCACCGGAACCTCGGCCGGAGGAGTAACGCCCTCCAAGGCCTCGCGAACCAACGATTCCACCCTCCAAGTGACCGCTCCTACCACACGAGCGGGAGGAAGAACGGACACCGAGGGGGTGGAAGTAGTCCCGACCTCGAACTGACGCGAAAGGGCGTCCGGCTTACCATTCTTACTCCCCGGCCGATAGGCGATGATAAAATTAAAACGCCCAAAAAAGAGAGCCCAGCAAGCCTGGCGAGAGTTCAATCGCTTCACGGAACGGAAATATTCAAGACTTTTATGATCGGTCCAAACCAAGAAAGGAACCTTAGCCCCCTCCAACCATTGGTGCCGCTCCTCCAATGCAAGCTTCACGGCAAACAACTCCTTGTATCCTGTCGTCCGGGGAGGAACGTTGGGACAAGATTGCACCCACCCCAGCCTCGGAATCATCGACCTCCACTATAAACTGACGAGACGGATCAGGATTGACCAGAACAGGAGCAGAAGTAAAAAGGCTCTTAAGTTTATCAAAAGCCGTCTGCGCCCGCTCCGACCAAACGAACCGCCTCAAAGTGGAGGTGAGCTCCGACAAGGGAAGAGCGGCCTGGCCAAAACCTCGGATGAACCGTCAGTAAAAATTGGCAAACCCCAGGAAACGCTGGATCGCCTTGCGATTTACTGGGGTAGGCCAATCAGCAACTGCCTTTACCTTAACGGGGTCCATCTGAATACCATCAGGCGACAGGATAAAACCCAGAAACTGAACCGACCGTGCGTGAAACTCACACTTCTCCACCTTAGCGAACAGGCGATTCTCAAGTAACCGGCTTAAGACCCGTCGAACGTGCTGAACATGGTCCCGCTCGTTCTGTGAGAAGATCAAAATGTCATCAAGATAGACAAAAACGAAACGGTCGACCATGTCCCTCAGCACTTCATTGACGAGTCTCTGGAAAACCGCCGGAGCATTCGACAGGCCAAAAGGCATCACACGATACTCAAAATGGCCTGTGGGAGTGTTAAAGGCGGTTTTCCACTCATCCCCCTCCCTTACCCTGACCAGGTGATAAGCATTGCGCAAGTCTAACTTTGAAAAGATGGTAGCACCCTGCAAGAGACCGAAAGCGGACGACATCAACGGCAAGGGATGGCTATTCTTGACCGTGATGTCGTTCAATCTCCGGTAATCAATGGAGGGGCGAGTGGAACCATCCTTCTTCTCCACGAAGAAAAACCCCGCCCCAGCCGGAGAGGAAGAGGGACGGATAACGCCAGATAACAAAGAATCGGCCACATACCTTTCCATGGCCTCCCTCTCAGGACCAGAAAGAGGGTAAAGGGGACCCTTAGGTGGAGAAGTGCCAGGTAAAAGGTCAATTGCACAGTCGTACGGGCGGTGCGGAGGTAGAGATGTCGCTCGAGACTTACTAAAAACCGCTCTCAGATCATGATAGACCCTGGGAACCCCCGTTAGGTCTACAGGGGAGAGGGAGAGAGAGCTGTATTTTCTGTCTCACAGATTTTGATCGTCTGATACCATGTTTGCCTCATTGTTTTACTACCACCTGTTCCTGATCGCTCCTTTCCCTATTTGGGAGAGAGAGCAGTATTTAAACAATTAGAGGCACAAAAAACACTCCAACCACAAACAACATTTCTTTTCAATATGAGGGTTATGATTAGAAAGCCAGGCGTGACCCAACACGATAGGAGCAGAGGGAGAACGAATCAGGAGAAACTGCCGCAACTGATTGCCGGAAGTAGTGAGCGAAACCGGCTCAGTGGTGGAGGAAATGCTGGTGAGAGGCGTACCACAGAGCGTCTCAGCCGCAATGGACTGAGAGAGAGGAACCACGGGAATCCTCCACCTCTTAGCCAGCTCAATGTCAATAAAGTCACCCTCCGCTCCAGAGTCAATGAGGGCAACCACCGAGTGGCTCACTCCCCTCCACTGAAGGACTGCAGGGAGAACAGTACGGCTGCGAGAGTGAGAACTAGTAAGGCAAACGCCCACCCTACTAGAAGAAAGGCTGCCAGGACGATCCAAAATACGTGGACATCCAGTGACCACATGTCCAGGGTCACCGCAATAGAGCCACAAGTTGTTAGCCTGACTTGCATGGGCTCCTCTAGGGGGGGAGCAACAGATGACGGTTGGACTGCATCACAGGAAGCCCCAGAAGAATCCCTGTCAAACGAACTCCTCACGTGTCACTGAGAACGGAGTCCCAGACGAAAATCAACCTGGAGGGCGAGCTGTATCAGCCCGTCAAGCGTCGGGGGAAGCTCCTGCACCCGATCTGCTAATCCATGCAGAAAACGATCTCAGAGAGCCTTGTCGTTCCAACCGCAAGACGAAGCCAAAGTGCGAAACTCAATTGAGTACTCAGAAACAGTCCGGTGACCCTGTTGTAGGAGGAACAATGACCGAGCTGCCACGCAGTGAAGTGCGGACCGGTCAAATACCTTCCGTAGCTCCTGGGAGAACAACTCAAAAGAAGCACAGCAGGCATGATTACCATCCCAGAGCGCCGTACCCCATTCCCTGGCGACACCCTTAAGCTGCATGACCACAAAAGCGACCTTCGACTGCTCGTTTGAAAAGCAGGAGGGCTGAAGAGAAAATGTCAGAGAGCATAGCGAAAGGAACGAACGACAGGAAGTGGGCTCACCGGCGTAGGGAACTGGAGGATTGAGGCGAGGCTCCGGTCAGCGGGAAGAGACTGCGTCCGTCTCGACCGGTGCTGTACTTGCAGAAGCTGCCGCTGAAATAGCACGGGTCTGGTCCAGGTGCTGGGCGATTGCAGCGAGTTGTTGGGAGAGAGTAGAGACCCCAAGACGAATCTCAGCTACCTCCTGCTGCTGACGTCCTAATAGCACTCCGTGGCTAGCGACGGCTTGGTGAATGTCGACCTCTCCTGATGAATCCATCCTTTGGTGGCGATGTACTGTCACGGTGCACAAAGGGACTCTGATGCAGGTAAGTTGCAAACACAGTTTATTAGTCAGGCTACTAAAATAACAAAGGATAGGCAGGGAACTCCTGGCCAAGATACACAAAATACTGCGGGCAGAGAAAACCAAAATCCACAAAAACCTGGGTAAGGTAGACGGGAAACCAAAAGAACCGAATGGGGAAAAAGAAATCCAAACCAGCTCACGGGTTACCACGTTCCTACGGAAAAAATATGAAAAGGTAAAATCCAAAGCACAGCTAGAGCAAACAACGTCACAAATGATTACATCGCCACACTGGGAGCTGGCACAGCCAAGCTCAAATAGGGAAAGGAGCGATCAGGAACAGGTGGTAGTAAAACAATGAGGCAAACATGGTATCAGACGATCAAAATCTGTGAGACAGAAAATACAGCAGAGAAAAATAAAACATCAACCAAAATACAAAAAACAACCGGCGAAGCCTGACAGCAGGGACCTGGGGCCCGTTTCAGAAAGCAGGGTAAGTGCAAACCCAGAGTAAGTCAACCCCAGAAAACGGAATACTCAGGGTTTTTGGTTTCAGAACGTGAGGTATGTCAAACCCGCGACCGCGGGTAAGTCAAGCCCATTTCAGAAATCGAGGGTAACCAGAGTAACACACTCCGTGAACCTAACCTGCCCGGGAGCAGGTTTTATTCCACAAACCCAGGGTTTGTTACAATCTCCGCCCCCTTTTTGAAGCGCGAGCGGTGTTGAAATTGCATACGCCATTTGTTTATTGATTCATCTTGCAAATAGCGCTCAATTTAGTCACACAGACCTTAAAATGTCATGTCCGTTTATTCAGGAACCCATAGATGAGGAAGCTGCATTAATTCGCAGAGTTACATTTATGTCGGGAGCGAATTGTGAGGACCCGTTTGGACGTTATATCTTAACTTTTAAGGCCACTTTAAGTCGTATATCGTCTTGGTTACGTATGTAACCTCAGTTCCCTGATGGAGGGAACGAGACGTTGTGTCGAGAACGACAGATGGGGTTCGTCCTTGAGAACCAATCAACTCTGACTACTATAGAAAAGGCCAATGAAATTTGGCGAATGAAATTTGCATGCCGGACTCCGCCCCCGGATATCCAGTATAAAAGGAAGCCGGCGTGCAGCATTTATTTACCTCTTGTTCTGAAGAGCCTGAGAGCCTCTCAAACTGCAACAGAAACGATACGGGTTTGTGGCATAAGGGACACAACGTCTCGTTCCCTCCATCAGGGAACTGAGGTTACATACGTAACCAAGACGTTCCCTTTCTGTCGGTCTCTCGACGTTGTGTCGAGAACGACAGATGGGTTATCTATGGAAAACGCCACAAACGCTGTATTCGCCGAGCACAGTCCAGTGGAGTGTGCGATCGGCTGTAAGTACACCCGGGGAGAATGGAAAAACTCTGTGAGTAAGTGGGCGCCAGGCCCTGACAAGGGCCCGGCTAAGGTGACGAGGCAGGAGTCGTCCCGTACCGACCGATCAGAGCCGTGGCTGTGAAGGTTCGGGCCCGAAGTTGTCCTCCCTGGGGTCTTCCCGTCAGTGTCCCTTCTCGCGAGAAGGTTGCTGACGGGATGGAGGTTTCCCCCTCGACCTCTGCTACCGGGGTGCCGCCAGTGGGGGCACAGGAACCGGAGCCGATGTCGAAGGGGTCCTGGGTTGAAGGGAAGCAGACGTCACGCGGGATCTCGGAGGCCTCTAGGAGGCCGAGTCGCGGCGTGAAAAAATGTGGCTTATTGCCACTGTCTGCTTCACCGTCAAAAACTGCTGAGCACAGTCCTCGACGGTGTTACCAACAACCCACCCTGCGAGATGGGTGCATCAAGAAAGCGGACTTCCTTGGTGTCACTCCTCTGCACAAGGTATAACCGGGGGTGTCTCTCCTGGACCACTACCGCGGACATCGTCTGACCCAGGGCCCGTGCCACCGCCTTGGTCGCCCGTAGAGCGCTGCCAGCGGCGGCACGGAGATCCTGCATTATACCCGGGTCGGCCTTACCCTCGTGGAGCTCTCTCAACACCTAGGCCTGGCGGACCTGCAGGATGGCCATGGCGTAGAGAGAGGAGGCAGCCTGGCCCGCGGCATCGCAAGCCTTCGACACCGTGATGCCGAAGTCTGCGTGCTTTGGGCGGTAGGTGTGGCCGATTCCCCCAGGTGGTAGCCGTCCGCGGCACAGGTGCACCGCGGGCGGACGTTCCACCCGGGGGATGTCGACGTAGTCCTTGGCTGCCCCACCATCGAGGGAAGTAAGGGAGCCGGAGCTGGTTTCACTGGAACGGTCCGTGGAGGGTTCCAAGTTTTACACAGCTCCTCATGCACTTCCGGGAAAAACATGGAACCCGGGGTGGGCGCGGTTTGCACCGCGCTCCGAACCCCAGGAACCACGCATCCCTGGGTTAGCACGGGTGACATCACTTCTGCTTCCTCCAAAACTCGACCCGGGGGTGGAGCTCAGATTCGTCAGAGCCGGATGCCAGTCTCCCTCCATAGCAAACGAAATGGTGGCTGGTTCCCGTGGGAAGACAGCCACCCGTGACCGCAACTTCTGAAAGACAATCTGCCCGCTGTGCGGGCAGATGTGTCAACGAACGCTGCTTCAGTGTGATGGACGCCCAGACACCTAATGCAGCGATCGTGTCCATCCCCCTCCTCGATGAGGGTGCCGCACCCAAGAGAACAGCGGGACATGCCGCGCAGGAGAATGCTCAGTCAGTACTGAAAAGGACTTTTTTAGAAAGTCTCTAACACCTCCGGAACCGCCGAGACGGCCAGGGGAAGCTCGCTGCAGGTAGGGACGATCCGCTGCAACACGTCGTAGCACCAGCAGTGTAGTTTGTAGAGGATTTTGAATCCTGAGTTGTACTCATGAGCGATGGCTCTGAAGAACAAAATGTAAATGAATGCTGCACGCCGGCTTCGTTTTATACCGGATATCCGGGGGCTTAGTCCGGCATGCAAATTTCATTCGCCAAATTTCATTGGCCTTTTCTATAGTAGTCAGAGTTGATTGGTTCTCAAGGACGAACCCCATCTGTCGTTCTCGACACAACGTCGAGAGACCGACAGAAAGGGAAATAACATTTCCCAAACAGGCATCCTACTAGCAAGAGTATTTTATTTCTTTAAACTTTCCTGAAAGATGTTCTTGTATTTCATATTCAGCTTTTTATTGCATAAGGATTGCATCTACATGAGAGCGAGAGAGAGAGAGAGAGAGGAGAGAGAGAGCGAAAGCGTTAAATATAATTTCCATTTTCACAGTTTCAACAAAATAAATATAAAAGTGATTGACATATAAACTTGCGCATTAACAATTGATTTTTTTTCCTAATTATGTGCTCATACAAGCTCGTACGCTTGTAACAGTACCTTCAATTCGATTGGCGACAAATGAACACGTGCTTTTGTCACGTGCCGTTGCTATGGTGAATCGTGCTATCTTCACTCAATTGATGATGGCTTTTCATCGCCATGCTGCACGCGCATAACCTAGAGTGAACTTACTCAGAGTGGATTGAACTAACTCAAATCAGCTGGTCTGAAACTGAAAACTCAGAGTAGCGATTCTCTGAGTAAATCAACGCAGAGTTCAGATTTTAACTCGGTGTTGGTTGAACTTCCTTATTGAAACGGGCCCCTGATGAACAAACGCAAAACATGCTTTTATTAAATGTTTGAATCACTACGTTGTGTCATTATTTAATTGACAGATGTATACATCCATAAGTAAATGCAATTTTTGTTAATATATATAGGCAGGGGTGCAAATAAGTTTTACTGTCAGGTTCTCCAGAGAGCAGCTGGAGATTCGGTTTGGTGCTCACACTGCAGATAGTGTGACAAATTATATTTACCTAAAAAGAGTTACTTTTAAAGAACAATAAACAAATTAATACAGTGTGATTAAAACTATATTTATATTTTTTTAAATTAAACTTAAAATACAATGAAAATGTGTTACTTCTTAAATAAGTTAATATTCAACACCAATTTTGAAACCTGAAACGACAACCTTTTAAATTTTTTGAAAGGTTACTGAGAAGTAACCTTTCGTCAGATTGCTCGACGTTGGCTGAGAGCGCGTGGTTTGAGACAGAGCTCCGTCAAACTTTTCTAAATATATCATTTATTCATGTTATATTTTAAGATTTATGTTCTAAGTTGATAACTCACAGAGGGTAAAACGTATCCTTAAGTGTATAACATACCAAATATCGTCATATAACGCACAGATACATCTGTTTTATATGAATATTCGCTATTAGCACTCAGGCTGTTAGCATCCCCAGCCTTTAGTTTCTTTACTTTACTGCTTAACTCACTGTTCTCATTATGACAACACTAATGGCTAATAATTCAGATATGTGTTTAACGTTACCTTTGAGTGCAGATGATGAATCTTTCTTCGCACTTCAGTCAGAACTGGAAGTATTGGAGAAGCAGATCCACGATCTACTCGAGAGGCAAACACGTCTGCGAGAACGTAAAATGGCACTGGAAACATCCCGGGCTGACGCTCGCAGAGCTGCGGTAAGTGTTCGACGAGATTGTAATACTCCTACCACTTCTACTCCGAGTGTTTCTGTGCACAGATCCCAGGCTTCAAGATCACGCCGAGCCGAAATGAATTTCACTCCTGCACCGGCACACGCACGGCGAGAGGCGAAATCCAGGACCGGAGCGATGAACTCTCCCCCACCGCCACCACCGTTCTTCGAGATTTCTACGAGAAACCGCTATGCTGCCCTCTGCGAGACGAAACCCAACGCTGTGGTCATCGGAGACTCAATCGTCCGGAACGTACGCGCCTCCTTCAATGGAGGTAAGGTGCGCACTCACTGTTTTCCTGGCGCCCGTGTTCTCGATGTCTCTGCGCAGGTAACTGCGATTCTGAAGGACGATGCAAGAGTGGGAGCCATAGTTCTGCACGCGGGGGTGAATGATGTGAGAATGCGGCAGTCGGAGATCCTAAAGAGGGACTTCAGGAGTCTGGTCGATACTGTTCGCAACGCATCGCCCACGGCGAGGATCATCGTATCAGGGCCGCTTCCTACTTACCGACGAGGGAACGAAAAGTTCAGTAGACTATTTACGCTTAATAATTGGTTAATGTCATGGTGTATTGAACAGAAGCTGCTCTTTGTAAATAATTTTGATCTGTTCTGGGAGCGACCAAGGCTTTTCCGCCCCGACGGGCTGCACCCCAGCAGCATTGGAGCGGAAATTCTGTCTGACAACATCTCAAAGACGCTACGCACCATTTGACTAGTAAGTACAAACTTTAACCATAATCTGTGTTCCTCTCACCTAACTGTTAAGAATGTTTCTGTTAAGAATGTTACTGCTTTCAAATGCATAGAGACTGTGTCCGTCCCCCGAATAATACAACCAAATAATAATTTATTTAAAAGTCAGAGAAAAAATCTTATCATGATTAAACCAAAAGACAATATATTTAATGAGCAAAACCAACGCCTAAAGTTTGGGCTACTTAATATTAGATCACTAAATCCAAAGGCAGTTATTGTAAATGAAATGATCACAGACCACAGTTTTGATATACTTTGCCTTACTGAAACCTGGCTTAAGCCAAATGATTACTTTGGTCTAAATGAGTCTACTCCACCAAGCTACGGTTATATTCATGAGCCACGTCCGGTTGGTCGAGGTGGTGGTGTCGCAGCAATCTTTAGAGACTATCTTACCGTTACTCGGAGAACAATGCATACATTTAAATCATTTGAAATGCTTGCGTTGAACATAACAGTTCCAAACAAAAGTAAAAAATCTTTGGTCTCTCTTACATTGGTTACTGTGTATAGACCCCCTGGGCCTTACACTAATTTTCTGATAGAGTTCGCAGACTTCTTCTCGGATCTGTTGGTTAACGTCGATAAAGTACTGATTGTTGGAGATTTTAATATCCACGTAGATAGTCCTAACGATCCATTAGCTGTGGCGTTTAAAGAACTACTAGACTCTTGTGGTGTAACACAATACATCAACAGACCTACTCATCGACTTAATCATACCCTAGACTTGATTATATCTCACGGAGCCGATCTAACCAATATCGATATTATACCTCAAAGCGACGATGTTTCCGATCACCATCTTATAACATGTACACTGCGCACTGCAGAAATCAGTTGTATATCTCGTTATCGACAGGGTAGAACAATCACCTCAACTACTAAAGATAGTTTCGTAAAGAACTTGCTAGATCTGACTCCTCTAATAACCTTTCCAACTAATATAGAATCGCTCGATGACATGACCAGCAACATGGGCACCATTTTCTCTAATACATTAGAAGCGGTCGCACCTATGAAGTCAAAAAGGATTAATGAAAAGATCATAGCACCATGGTATAATAACACCACTCGCGCCCTAAAAAGAGAAACGCGTAAACTGGAGCGAAAATGTAAACAAACCCAATTAGAGGTCTTTAAAATTGCATGGAAAGAGAGTGCAAGCTGTTACAAAAAGGCACTAAAAGCAGCAAAAGCCGAGCACTTCCGTAACCTCATAGAAAATAACAAAAACAATCCAAGGTTTTTATTTAGTACAATTGCTAAACTAACAAACAAACAGACTCCACCTGACCTGGGTATTCCGCCGCACCTTGGTAGCAATGAATTCATGAAGTTTTTTACTGAGAAAATCGAAATAATACGAGACCACATAGCTAAAACCAAACCTCAAAGTGTGTCGGAAGAATTAGTCTCACCCGTCAACCAAAAAGAAACGCTACAGTGTTTTTCTCCTATAAATCAGGAAGATTTAATTAAAATTATTGCAACATCCAAACCGACGACATGCTTATTAGACCCCATTCCGACTACTTTATTAAAAGAGTTACTACCTGCTGCAATTGAGCCCATTTGTAACATAATCAACTCGTCAATTAATCTAGGCCATGTCCCAGGACCCTTTAAGCTGGCTGTAATTAAGCCTCTTATCAAAAAACCAAACTTAGATCCCAATGAACTTGGAAGCTATAGACCGATTTCAAATCTCCCGTACTTGTCTAAAATACTAGAAAAAGTGGTGTCAACTCAACTGTGTACCTTCCTACAAAATAATGACATGCACGAAAAGTTTCAGTCCGGCTTTAGACCGTATCATAGCACTGAAACTGCGCTCGTTAGAATTACAAATGACCTTCTTATTGCATCAGATAAAGGTAACATCTCACTCTTAGTCCTGCTTGACCTTAGTGCTGCTTTCGATACTGTAGACCATAAAATACTATTAGATCGTTTACACAATTATATTGGTATTCAGGGACAGGCACTACAATGGTTCAGATCTTACTTAACAGACAGATATCAATATGTCCATTTAAAAGGGAAATCGTCATATCTTACGCAAGTAAATTATGGATTACCTCAGGGATCGGTTTTAGGACCCTTGCTTTTCTCCATATACATGCTGCCCCTCGGCAACATTATTAGAAAACATGAAATTAGCTTCCACTGTTACGCAGATGATACTCAGCTATATATCTCATCAAGACCAGATGATTCCTTCAAACTATCCAAACTGGCAGAGTGCATCGAGGACATAAAACATTGGATGACTAGTAATTTCCTTCTTTTAAACTCTAACAAAACGGAAATATTACTTATAGCACCAAAAACAGGTAAACAGAATATCTCCGATTACAGCCTGCAAATTGAAGGCTGCACTGTTACTCCAACAAATACAGTTAAAGACCTAGGCGTTATATTAGACGGCAACCTGTCATTTAAAAATCACATCTCAAATATCACAAAAACAGCCTTCTTCCACCTTAGAAATGTTTCCAAGTTACGAAATATTTTATGTTTTGCTGACGCAGAAAAGCTTATTCATGCATTTGTGACCTCACGACTTGACTATTGTAATGCTCTACTTAGTGGTTGTCCTGCATCATCGATAAACAAACTACAGTTAGTTCAGAATGCAGCTGCCAGAGTTCTTACTAGGTCAAGAAAATACGATCACATAACCCCAGTTTTATCATCTCTTCACTGGCTACCCATTAAGTATCGTATTGATTTTAAAATTCTTTTAATTACATACAAAGCCTTAAACGGTTTAGCCCCTACTTACTTAACCGAGCTTTTATCACGTTACAACCCAACACGCTCTCTAAGATCTCAAAACTTAGGACTTTTGACAACACCTAGAATAACTAAATCCACCAAAGGGGGTCGAGCTTTCTCATACGTAGCACCTAAACTCTGGAATAGCCTTCCTGATACTATTCGAGGGTCAGACACACTCTCCCAATTTAAATCTAGATTAAAGACACATCTTTTCAGCCAAGCTTTCACTTAATGCATAGTTAATGAACAGCAGCTACGCTAATTATTCTCTTTATTCTCTTTCCGCCTCTGCTTCGGGATGCCCATCCCGAGGTAGGAAGAAGTTCCACCATGTCCAGACGACCGACAGATGCCCATCCCCAATTTGAGATAACGCCAGCTACAGCCGCAGACTGACTGAGCATCCCAGCCCCATCTAAGGCAATTCCACCACAGCCAAGAGAAATATGACCATCGGACCATCCCAGCTCAGACCAATACACCCCCAACAAAGAGCAAAGACGGACTATTTGTCTCATTAATGCTGAAGTTACAATATTTGGTATTGAATGCTAAACTTAAATCACATGTCAGCAGTTTGAGTGCAGCTATGACACGTCAGAGGGGATCTGGCCCTCCTGGATGAGCCTGGTTTCTCCCGAGGTTTTTTTTCTCCATTAATCAATCATTGGAGTTTGGGTTCCTCGCCACAGCAGGGCAGTGTTGGCCTGCTCACCGGGAGACTGCATTTATTTATTTATTTAGAAATTATATATTATTTATTAGTATGATCTTACTCGTTGTATAAATACAATGCACTGTGCTGTGTTTTACCTTTTCTGTTTTTCCTGTTTGCCCTGTAAAGCTGCTTTGAAACAATACACATTGTGAAAAGCGCTATATAAATAAACTTGAATTGAATTGAATTGAAGTAAGTTTGAGAGCATTTGCGAGCGCACATGGAAACTGGTGGGGCGGACCTAGGATCGAGTATAACATTGATAAACACGGGCTGCGTGCAAGTGTCAAGTTTAAACAGCTTGTCCTTTTAGAAAGTTTAAGAGAAGCGGCGTTTATTTCGAGGTGCAGGGCAGAGCAGTGCAATCTAGATATTCACAGAGTCTGCGCGTGCCGAGTGCTTCTCTAGGAACGAGAGCAGGACCGATAAAGGCGGAGTTACAAATACTCCGGTTTATCATCATTTAGACCCAGGGTGCATTTAACACCGGGAACAAACCACATAAGTTTTACCAGCATTCAGTTCGTAAATCTTATCCAGTAATACATTTAGGCCGTCTTATACAGTGATTGTGATTGTATTTGTGCATTAAAGACCGGAAGTTGCGATCTTTTTAATTTCCGAATGAAATGGAATTTCTAATGTGAAAAATAGTGCGTGTGGCTCTCGTCTTTCTCTGCGATATGATTGGATGTACAAAAACAGACGTTGCTTTTGAAAATAGACCTGGCAGCCTATCAGTTGAAGGGGAGAAGTTAACGGATGCTTCGCCCAAGCCGTCTAACATACATCATTTAAGATGAATAGTCAATACAGGAAGGAAGTGCATTTTCATATTCTTACTAAAGATTATGAGGCCACATTGATTAATGACCCACGTTGATAAACTGTTTACAATAAACGTTGCAATATTTCACGAAAAAATAGGCATTGTAATTTTCAATTTCACTGGGACTTTATGGATAAATGCCACAAAATTTCACGCAGGTAATTTATTCTCATTTTATTTGGCAATTTGCATTAAATCTGCTCTATGCAAATTGCAATTATTTAAACTTCCCAGAGTGATTGAACGTCTAATTTATTCAAAATCCATATGAACAATTAATAGTTATTGTTTGATGGGCTATAACATTATTGTCAAGGTTAAACATATGATCTATGAATGACACTAATGGCCAGAATACACTAACTGTGTGTTCAGACCAAACGCGAATGGCGCGAATAAATCGCAGTTGGACACTTGAACATTTTAGTTTACTCCCTTCATTCGCGCGTCAAATTCGCTTCATTCGCGCGTCAAATTCGCTTCATTCGCGCGTCAAAATCACTTCACTGCACACGCGAATTCGCGTCATGGGAGGGGCTTCTGCCAGCCGGCTCCACTCCCGTATAAATAATTTTTTTAAATTTTGTAAAGATCGTTTTTGACAACTTGCCAGATTGTCCGACCTCCTCACTCACTTTCTTCCAAGCAAGATCCTTTTTATTTCAGTTTCAATACAAGTAAGATGTATCGTACCGCCCCAGGTATCCACATAAAGCAACGGTGATTTTGTCCTTCATTGTTGTTGGTTAACGGCGCGAATTTTCGCCAAAGTTCAGATTTTTCAACTCGCGCGAATCACGCGAACGCTCAATTCGCGTCATTCGCGCCATTCGCGCCGCTTCATTCGCGCAATTCGCGCCGCCTCATTCGCGCGATTCGCGCCGCAGGTAGGTCTATCGCGTCTTTGCATTGACTTAACATGTAAATCACTCGCGCTTGACGCGCCATTCGTATGGTCTGAACACACAGTAAGACTTTTTAAATCTGAGAAGATTTAGACATCATACACTTGAAGACTTTCAGAAAGTTTCAGATAGAACGTCTTGGTTACGTATGTAACCTCGGTTCCCTGATGGAGGGAACGAGACGTTGTGTCGAGAACGACAGATGGGGTTCGCCCTTGAGAACCAATTAACTCTGACTACTATAGAAAAGGCCAATGAAATTTGGCGAATGAAATTTGCATGCCGGGCTCCGGCCCCGGATATCCGGTATAAAAGGAAGGCGGACTGCAGCATTCATTTACCTCTTGCTCTGAAGAGCCTGAGAGCCTCTCACGACTGCAGCAGAATACTATACGTGTTTGTGGCATGTACGTCTCGTTCCCTCCATCAGGGAACCGAGGTTGCATACGTAACCAAGACGTTCCCTTTCTGTCGGTCTCTCCACGTTGTGTCGAGAACGACAGATGGGGTTGCCATTGGAAAACAGCACAACACTGTATCGCGTCACAATCTCAGCAAAGCGACGGTAACAAGCCTGGGCGTGTCAGCTCGAAGCTTTCGTGAAACTTGTAACCTTCCAGTGTGGTGGTCGGGGGGTTCCAGAGCTTTCTTGGAGAAAGATGGGTACAGCCCTGACCGGTAACCTTTCACGGACGGGGTCTTAGCTCTCTACGAGGCCGTCCGGCTCGGGTTTACACCGGGTGAGCGCAACTCTTAATCAGAGAAGCGCTGCAGAGGCCAGCTCCTACCCGTGGGGAGGAATATGGTGGATATAAGTATGGTCTCGTCCTTGGAGGAGAACGCATGGAACGTGCGGACTGGGTAGTTAACCGCGAGGTGGAGGTCCACCTGGGGAAGCTCAAGGAGCAACCACTGTCATGAGGGTATAGCAGACGGAACAGCCCACGGTGGGGGTGTTACTGCGTCTGATAGCACCAGGTCCGGTTAGAACTATCTGTGATAGGTCATATGGTATCCCGGCCTAAGGGGGAAGGCTGCTCTGCCCAGCCAACCCCCAGGGGGTGCTTGCTTAGTGATGGATGGAATGCCGGTTCTTAACCAGTGTCCGGGTAAGAAGGAAGGTTGGTGAGGTACCAATTTTCTTAGCCATGTGTTTGGGTAAGAAGAAAAGGTAGATAGCACACTGACCCAACCTCTTGGAGGTTGGGAAGGTGCTTTCGCAGGCATACGCCCCCCCGGATGCCAGTCCTACATGTCGCCACGCAGGACGTGGGCTGACACCGGGTTTACGCAAAGGTTGTTAACCCTTGCGAAGGTGTTTGGGCGTAGCCCAACCCGCAGCTCTACAGATGTCTGCTAGAGAGGAGCTTCTGGCCAGTGCCCAGGAGGCTATACCCCGTGTGGAGTAGGCCCTCAGTGGGCATGGGAGATTCTGAGGCGGAATGCCATCGTAACGGCATCCACGACCCAGTGCGCCAGCCTCTGCTTGGAGACAGCCTTCCCCTTCTGCTGTCCTCCAATACAGACAAGGAGCTGGTCAGAGCTACTGAAGCTCTGCGTGTGGTCCAGGACACAACACGGATGGGGTCGGGTCTTCCTCCCCGATGGGGAGCGCCTGCAAGTTCATCACTTGGTCCCGAAAGGGAGTAGTGGGAACTTTGGGCACATATCCGGGCCTGGGTCTCAGGATAACGTGAGAGTTACCAGGGCCGAATTCAAGGCAATCCGGGGACACAGAGAATGCTTGGAGGTCCCCTACCCTCTTGAAGGAAGCGAGCGCCAACAGGGGGGCCGTCTTACTCAGGTGAGGAAGATCGGAACCTCCAAGGGGCTCTCAAGAGGGTATGGAGCGGAGATGAAGCAGGTTCCGCCCTCTCGCGCCCCTTTGGAACCTGGTGACCAGGTCGTGTTGCCCTAGAAACTTTCCATCAACTGATTCGTGATGAGTGGCGATAGTGACTATATACACTTTCAGTAGGGAGGGGAGATGTTAGTCTCCAGTCTCGTGAGAAGGACAACACAATCCTGATCAAGCACCTCAGATGTGTGGAGACAGGGACAGACCGAAAGGGAGGACTCTGTACTGATATGCCCATCCCTCGAACGCGAACCGTGGGAACGGCCGGTGGCAAGGGGATCGAGACATGAAAGTAAGCATCCTTCAGGTCGATTGCCACGAACCAATCCTGACACCTGATAGATGTCAGGATGCGCCTCTGCGTGAGCATCTGAACAGCAGCTTGTGAAGGTGCTTGTTCAGGGTACGCAGACCGATGGGGCGCAACCCGCCGTCTTTCTTGGGAATGATGAAGTGTGGGTCGTGACCCACTGAACATCTTGGTTTGAGGGACAAACTCGATGCCTGGTTTGCTAGAAGGGTGGTGACCTTTACCCGAAGTACGGAGGCGTCCCTGCCTCTGACAGAGGGAGAGATGATGCCCTGAAACTTGGGAGAGTCTCTGGCGAACTGGATAGAGTAACCAAGACGGACCGCCCGCAAGGCCAGCGAGAGTGGGCAGCTCTCGAGCGAGTGTGGGCAGCTCTCGAGCTCCCAGGGACTGTGACAGGGTGACCAAGGGGACGGTCTGCTTCATCATTCCCACAGGGGGTGGTTCGTCGGCTGGCGGAGCTAACCATCTGTCGCGGTGAGTCCCCGGAGGGAAGGTTGGCTCCGCCTTTTTACCTGCCTGGCGGGACAACGGCACGCACTGTCGGTTTGAGAGTGGTGACAGCTGTCGTATGTGTACGACCTCACACCTCGCCAGGGTGTGAGGTCGGTTCGCCGAGCACAGCCCAGCGGAGTGTGCGATCGGCTGTAAGTACACCCAAGGAGACCGGAAAAACTCTGCGAGTAGGTGGGTGCCAGGCCCTGACAAAAAACAACCCACCCTGCGAGATGGGTGCATCAAGAAAGCGGACTTCCTTGGTGTCACTCCTCTGCACAAGGTATAACCGGGGGTGTCTCTCCTGGACCACTACCGTGGACATCGTCCGACCCAGGGCCCGTGCAACCGCTTTGGTCGCCCGTAGAGCGCTGCAAGCGGTGGCACGGAGATCCTGCATTATCTCATTATCTCAATAGCTCTCTCAACGCCTAGGCCTGGCGGACCTGCAGGATGGCCATGGCGTAGAGAGAGGAGGCAGCCTGGCCCGCGGCATAGCAAGCTTTCGACACCAGTGATGCCGAAGTCTTATGTGCTTTGGACGGTGGGTGTAGCAGGTGCACCGCGGGCGGACGTTCCACCCGGGGGATCTCGACGTAGTCCTTGGCTGCCCCAAGATCGTGGGAAGTAAGGGAGCCGGAGCTGGTTTCACTGGAACGGTCCGTGAGTGGAGCGTTTCAAGTTTTACACAGCTCCTTATGCCCTTTCGGGAAAAACATGGCACCCGGGACGGGCGCGGTGTGCACCGCGCTCCGACCTCAGGAACCACGCATCCCCGGGTTAGCACGGATGACATCACTTCTGCTTCCTCCTAAACTCGACCGCTGGGGGTGGAGCTCGGATTCGTCAGAGTTGGATGCCAGTCTCCCTCCTATGCTGCGAGCGATATCTCATCTACGTCACACATCGTTTCTGAGTGTGTGCGTGAGGATCCGGACGGTATGCCACCGCCGGTTGGGGAACGTTTAGAAGAGCGAATCGGGGTGCGATCGGCCCGTGAGCACTTGGCTGGCGGGTTTACGTTCGCAGAGTTCCCCATATCACTAACGCTGCTAACATGGGTGGTCATCGGGGCCGTAGCCACAGATGTCAAAGCCCAGGTAGCAAACGAAATGGTGGCTGGTTCCCGTAGGAAGACAGCCACCCGTGACCGCAACTTCTGAATGACAATCTGCCCGCAGTGCGGGCAGATGTGTCAACGAACGCTGCTTCAGCGTGCTGGACGCCCAGACGCCTAACGCAGCGATCGTGTCCATCCCCCTCCTCGATGAGAGTCGTTATATCTGTCGTCCCCAAGAGAACAGCGGGACATGCCGTGCTGGAGAATGCTCAGTCAGTCCTGAAAAGGACTTTTAGCAAAATCTCTAACACCTCCGGAACCGCCGAGACACCCAGGGAAAGGTCGCTGCAGGTAGGGACGATCCGCTGCTCTACGTCGTAGATCCGGCAATGTAGAGGAAGAAGAATTCATTGAATTCGTTCTGTTCGTAGTCATGAGCGAAGGCTTTGAAGAACAAAAGGTAAATGAATGCTGCACGCAGGCTTCGTTTTATACCGGATATCCGGGGGCGGAGCCCGGCATGCAAATTTCATCGGCCAAATTTCATTTGCCTTTTCTATAGTAGTCAGAGTTGATTGGTTCTCAAGGGCGAACCCCATCTGTCGTTCTCGACACAACGTCGAGAGACCGACAGAAAGGGAAACACACTTACTGATCAAATCTGCAGACTGAAGTAGACCTTCTGCAGTGTTATAGTGTATTTTAGCCTTAACACGACTTGGATAGCGGTGGACTTTTGCAGGGTGCATACAAAGCCTTTCTTATTCAGGAGTTGAGTAGGCTAATGGCTACGTCCCCTATATTCAATATATTAAGAGGAAATTCAGGTAAAATCCATCACAAAAATGTTTCAAAATTCAGCGAGTTCATGACGATGTCAGCAATAAAACATCTTACCAAATTTTGTCAAAAACGTCCCTTTCTCCTGCCATTTTTCATATTTCACAATGTCCATCTAAAGCCCGCGCTTACAATGTTGAGAATAGCAAGTTTGGAAAGTCTCTCTGGCTCATTGCACTTCTCAGACAAGTTTAAATTAGTTTTCATTTAGAAAACAACACCTCGATCGCAATTTACATGGACCGGGATGGTTAATAAAACTCCATAGCATATAGCACATCTATGACACTTTGACATCATTTGGAGATATTTTATCTTTCTTGTTTAGGAAAGAATGCTAAGATTATTATGGTCCAGGACATTTGTACTTATTTTCCATTACGTTTGGATAACAACAACGACGACGAAGGATATTAAACAGTGGTAGGCAAAAATTAACACCAAATAAAAGTCCTATTTATTCACTTAAAAAACAAGATTTGTCAGATTACGCCACTTATGTCAAATGTATATTGAATGTTTCTTCCTAGTGAAACTAGAATGTTTTAATTGTTTAAAGAAAGATATCAGTTTACATCAGTGATGTTCCTGGCAGGCGTGTCGTGAATTTTTTTACTACAGACTGGACAAAGAAAACAAAACTTGATCTTGATTCACATGATGA
Organism: Triplophysa tibetana; assembly: GCA_008369825.1. Taxonomy (NCBI): domain Eukaryota; kingdom Metazoa; phylum Chordata; class Actinopteri; order Cypriniformes; family Nemacheilidae; genus Triplophysa; species Triplophysa tibetana. The sequence continues at coordinate 4,851,166 of CM017899.1, forward strand.
TTGTGATTTGTTTGCTCTACAACAAGTTTGTGATTGGTCATTAAAAAAAAGCTGTATAAACACAAATGCTCGCCTTGCTTTATTCTACGATGCAAAAATGTCTGATCATTTCGCTAGATAAGACCCTTATTCATCATCTGGTATCGTTTAAAGCCCTTTGAAGGTGCCCTGAAACAGTAATTTTGACCTTCAACCGTTTGGAGTCCATTGAACTCTACTATATGGAGAAAAATCCTGGTATGTTTTTATCAAAAACCTTAATTTCTGTTCGACTAGAGAAACAAATACATAAAAATCTCAGATGACATGGGGTAAATTATCATAAAAAAACATGTTTAAAGTGAACTACTGATACCATAGAAGAACGTTTTGGTTCCATAAAGACCTTTAACATCTGAAGAAACTTTCTGTTATACAAAAGGTTCTTTGTGGCGAACATAGGTTCTTCAGATTATAAGAAGGTAAGAGTGAGATGGTTCTTTGTGGAACAAAAATGGTTCTTCTATGGCATTATTGTAAAGAACCTTCTCAGCACCTTTATTTTTACGAGTGTAATGCCTGTTGTTTTTTGAACACTTTCTGAGAAAAGTCTATAGAATAATCTAAAAAAGTAATATTTATGTTAAGGACCTTGCTTTCATCAGAAAGGAGAGAGAGTATCGCGAGCCATAAGTCCCAAAATAGTCTCTCTCCACATAAAACATAGGGTTCTGTCATGATCCCGCCACTAGGCCAAGAGAAACTTGAATGATGGGGCAGAAACATGATAGAAGCAAACAACGTGATCGTGTTAAACAAAATTCACGACGACTCGAGAATCTTTCAGTTGTTTCTCATGGACATTAATGAGAAAGAACAGTGAGCAAATGTCAACATGGGAAAAATTCAATTCACTCCCTGATTTGAAGAGTTTATTTGCAAAAGCAGGTAACTTCAAAATGTTAAAATACTGTGAAAAAAAATCCAGTTGATGGTCAAAAATGGTCTTTGAAATGGTCTCTTAATTTGAATATGTCTAAAAAGGAATATGTAAATCAAAACTCAAAACAATACTGTTTTAAAGAATATCAGGACTATTTCTTTTAGGATATTTGATTATCCCACAATCATGTGTCGTTCATGAAAAAACCAGCAACTCATAAGAATGTGCATATGGTTAGTTTAGATTTTTTGTTGACTTAAAGTCTCAGGATTCTCAGATGTTAGTCCGAAAACAACCACATTTTATGCATTTGGCAGATGCATTTATCCAATGTAAAACACAGTGCATTATATCTTTTTTTCCATTAGTTTGTGCTTCATGGAAATGTAACATATATGGCGGCTTCAGATCCCATAGCGTTTGTTCAAGCATGAGGTTTAGTGATTTAAATGCGTGAAACTCAACATGGGCTCTCAGGTCTCTTTTGTTGTCGTTTTTCTTGTTAATGCGATCTGACCGTTTCATTGCGAACAACCGGTAACATGTTCCTCTTCCTCGTAGACGTCCTGGTCGTGAGGTTATTATCCTTAACAGGTGATCTCGCCTTATCTAACAATAAACACAACAGGGAACTCATCATCAAACTCATAATTTCTTTCTCTCAGTTGAGTCTCGGTCCATACACATGGGTCGTGTGAAGTGTTTCAGAGGTGATATCATGTGCTTCGGTCATGAGGTTATGAGCACTGGTTTCATTAAGGTCCTGTGTTTGTGTTCCCTCCTCCAGCCAATGCAAGATAGTCATTACTGGTACTATTTGAACTGGTCTCTACTGCTGTGTGTGTCTGTTGACGTGAAGAGAAAAGTGAGATCTAACACAATCATGAGTCTAGCAGTGTAGTTATGTTATGAAGGATTTTGAAGCCTAAGTTATAAGTGATTCTTTTTGATATTTAATGATTTTAAAGACTGTGTGTGTTTTATAAGATGTCTGTCTGTGAAACAGGGTCATCGTTTCTTCTTTTAAACTTTTATAAATGTTAATAAATTGTTATTTAATTATTTGCTTGACTCCTTTCTCATATTTTAAAATGAGGTTAAATGCACTTTTGCAACAGGCGTTGTCTATCATTTGTATGTATGTCTTAACATTTCCCTGATAGAAAGGAAGTTTGTTTAAGTGTGCTGTTAGTGAACTTAAATTACAGTTTTTCTCAATTGTTTATACACAAATTCTGGTACTTGAGACACAATGACCACAACATGTAACTCATTCACCAACCCCCTGAACCAATTCTGCTAAACTTCAAGCACAGTTCCTGCTTTACACTCAAATTGCAGTTCTATAACACACTTTTTTCAAAAATCTACACACAATTCTCTGCTTTTGGCACAATTTTCATGCAGAAAATATCTTGTTTTCACAAGGAACACACTGCCATTCTGTCAAAGAAACTTCTACGTATACCGTCAAGAAGTCTTCAAATCAACACATGGAGAACGTTAAATGCCAGTTATATATGTATTTCCAGTTCTCCCCAAGCCAGCAAAGTGCAGGGTGCTCACAGGTGCCAAAACATAAAACTCAAAAAGAAAACGAAAGGAAAACAACAACCTTGGATCAGGTAAAACAATACAATCAGAGTACTCAGCAGATACTGCACTCACTACCACCAGTCATCCCCCTCCAGAACGCTTCCTGGTGTGTCACTTTATACACATGGATACAACCATTTATCAGCAATCATAACATGGGAAAGTATTACCGACCATGGAAATGTCTTGCAGATCACGTAAAAGTATTAAAAGATCAAATAACCACAATTCCTTCAACACACACATTTAAATAACCCAGCACAAACTTCATTCCAACAATAATTATAAGTAGTAAACATCCATAATCTCATCCAAACAGTTCCACCCCTTACCCACCATACTTGGTATCTCCCACTCCCATAATGCAACACAGCACCGGTACAACAAGCATGACAAAAGTCCATTCTGGTCTTTTACTCAAATCAAGATGGCCGCCACCATGTATGCTGATCCAGATGAAGTCAACAGTTTGTGAAAGCTTAACATGTCCACTGGGTTAGTGCTCAGGTGGCCAGCCTGAGACACAACAGTCTAATTATATGTTTGTGGTTGTGGGTGTGTGTGTGTGTGTGTGTGTGTGTAAGCCGTCTCTACCGTCGCTGGTACATCAAGGTAATAAAGATTCTTCTAAAACCCAAGTATGTGTTAATGTGTCTCTAGAAAGGGCTAACAAGGAGAACAAACGGAACAGAGGGCAGCTCTGTGACACATTCAAATATGCACACTGACTCATCACAAGGGCAAACACCTGTCACACAGTTTTACAATTAGCAATCAGAGCTTTAGCATAAAAAGGCAACAGGTGAGCTCTTCTGTTTTGGAGCAATGGATGCCAACATTGGAAACAGAGGCAGAGCCAGAGGAGTGAGAGTAAGAGGACGAGGACGAGGACGACGAGGACGAGGAAGGCCAAGGACAGTAATCTCTGATGAGATCCGAGTCACTTTGGTTGATCATGTGGTCAACCATGGTCTAACAATTAGGGAGGCTGGGCAAAGAGTACATACACATTTGAGCAGGTACACTGTAGCATCCATCATCCGGACTTTCCGAAATGAGAATAGGTAAGAAATCTACTCTCACTAGAAAATTGCAGTACTTTATATCAATACAGGTCTCAATGAGTACAGTAGTACAGTATTGCCTGTGGATTGTTCTTTAGGACTGTAAAAATACTGTAAAGTATGTTTCAACTATTTAGGAAATGTATACCTACATTGTACTTACAGTATTTTACTATTTGTTTGGCAGAACTGAAAGATTACCAACACAAGGTGGTCGGGAACGTGTTCTGTCTCCTGAACAGGAAACTGAAATCATGAACATGGTCCTAGAAAACAACGCCATAACATTACGGCAAATACAAAGAAAAATAATAGAAAACACTGACATGTTTCAAAATATTGATAGGGTAAGCTTATCAACACTGGACCGGGTCTTCCGCAGAAGTCATCTCAGGATGAAGCAGGTCTACAGGGTGCCATTTGAACGTCATTCAGAAAGAATCAAGATTGCGTTGTTGTGGAGAGTGTGTGAACAGTGTAAAGCTGATGTCGGAGATCTCTGCCCATAGTTCCTATAGGGTGCCTGCTACCATCATGTCACTTGGTGATGTGCCTTTGGCATGTAAGGGCAGGAAATGTTTGGGTCGTCGGCTGGTTCTGGGTAGTCAGCCGTCGGCTGAGATGCGGTCGGGGTGCCATTTCTAGCAACGACCCCTGATTTCTGAGGGAGAAGAGTTTTGCTTTGAAGTCTTTTTCCTTTCGGCCTGTTCTGTTATCTGGCGTAGGCTCAGATGCTGGCTGTAGCAGAGGTGTTGTAGCTGCTATAATCCGCTTTGACAGTTTCTGACTGCTGGTATAGGA